>CP125979.1:414652448-415852448 GCA_030063025.1 Avena longiglumis
GCCATCGAAGCCAATGAACGATGCGGCCGTCATGTGGGGCCGTCGAAGCCAATGACCGATGGGGCCATGATGTGGGGATGGAGGGGGGATTTGCATATTTGCCATGTTTTAGATTGCAACTTGCATATTTGCCATTTTGTGTGTCGCTGACATGTGGTGGTCATGTTGCAAATATGCAAATTTCAAAGAAAAGGTTCGTTCTGTGGGGCCATCGAAGCCAATGAACGATGGGTCCATCATGTGGGGCCATCGAAGCCAATGACCGATGGGGCTGTGATGTGTGGCTAGAGGGGTGATTTGCATATTTGCCATGTTTTAGATTGCAACTTGTATATTTGCCATTTTGTGTGTCGCTCACATGTGGTGGTCATGTTGCAAATATGCAAATTTTAAAGAAAAGGTTCGTCCTATGGGGCCATCAAAGCCAACGAACGATGGGGCCGTCATGTGGGGCTGTCAAGCCAATGACTGATGGGGCCATGATGTGTGGATGGAGGGGGGATTTTCATATTTTCCACATTTTAGATTGCAACTTGCATATTTGCCATTTTGTGTGTCGCTGACATGTGGTGGTCATGTGGAAAATGAGAAAATTTCAAAGAAAAAGTTCATCATGTGGGGCCATCAAAGCCAATGAACGATGGGGCCGTCATGTGGGGCCATCGAAGCCAATGACCGATGGGGCCGTGATGTGTGGCTGGAGGGGGATTGCATATTTGCAACGTTTTAGATTGCAACTTGCATATTTGTCATTTTGTGTGTCGCTAACATGTGGTGGTCATGTGGAAAATAAGCAAATTTCAAAGAAAAAGTTTGGCAGATATGCAAAATTGGCAAATATGCAAAAATCCCAGAGCAGCTACTCCCCAAACATTGACAGGTGGGGTCGTGAGGTAGGCTCTCTCTCTCATCTGCTCCCAGCTCCCAGCCCCGAGCAGCTCCTACCCCACCGGCGGTTAGAGGAACCATCGTCGGCGCATCGGCGACTCCCTCCTACGGTGCGTCGGACCTTCGATCCTGCTCCACCCACCCTAATCGATTCGGTTCTCATAATTTCCTTGATATTGCAAGGTTAAATTAGTCTCAAATGTCTGGTCGTAGCGGGTACACCGGCGAGGGTGGGGATTCGATCATGTCGTGGCCATGTTCTCCTTCTCCTACCATGTCGGAAGTGTAGGTAGCTCCTTCTCTTTGTACTACCATAGAATTTGAAGTGCCGCCATGGTTTGTCGAACTGATTTTAATTGGGTTTGTTTTGGGATTGTTACAATGTGCTGCGCAGGCCGATGATCCATGGTACATTGCATACCAAGACGAATTAACCTGGTGGTCTAGACAGAGGATGGATTTGGAGGAGATGGTTGCCAATTTAGGTGATGAATTTTCCCATAAAAACCTGTTGATATTAGAGCTGAAGCGTACTATTGAGAAAGAAAATAAGAACTCAGAGCTTATTCGCAAAGAGAAGTTGACACTTGAGACTGATCTTGCCGTATCTGATCAAGTGGTAGAAAACCTAAACCATGGACTTCAAGTGAAGGGGAGGAGAATAATAGATTCATGTGGGCAGTTTTAGTAGTTGTCATCCCCGTCCTAACAGTTGCACTATGGGGTTGTGGTGAAGGTGGCACATGTAATGATTAGTTGAATTGATAGCTAATTTATATGGTAGAATTGTTATTTGATGGATGGTTGTGAGTTCATGCAAATTTAGTCACATTGTGGTCCCAAAGTTGTCATGAGAATGCATTGCGGGGCCAGAGTTGCTTGCCATTGTATCTAGCTGCCCATGGTTGGTGTGCCAAATGCCATGTAGAGTTGCAGCGTTGACGGCAACATCCATTCCCCGTTCTTCCTGACGCCCCATTCTTCTTCTCTAGAGAGGTGATCTGTCAAAGAAAGTAGGAATCCCAAGAAAGTACTACTCCCTCCGATCCAATTTAGTTGACTCAAATTCATCAATATATGGATGAATCTAATACTAATTCATGTCTAGGTACAATCGAATCTAGACAAATCTAAATCAACTAATACAAGCCCACCGGATATTTTCAAAGCAAGTACCGCTACTTATGAATCACCATATCCACCGATCTCACGGCTCAAATACATACTCCCTCTGACCCATATTAGTAGTAAAACTTGACTAGATACGTTTCATATCTAGATGAATCCAAGTCAACTAATATGGGTCGGAGGGAGTATCAAATTTATTCAAATCGGTTCACAGGGCCTTGATCTGCGCTGTCACGGTGATGTTGCGGATGATGGCTTCAATTATCTTCGCATCTATGACCACTGTCGGCACCGCCATGTCCTCGGTGTCTTTAATCAGCAACGGATCTAACGAGGTGAACAGGAGTGAGATGGAAAGAGATAGAAATTCCAGACGCTTAGATCCTCACCGCCGCATGCCGTTCTAGCCGACACGCTTGGATCCGCACCACCGCAAGCCGTTCCAACCCCCACGCTTAGGTCCTCACCGCCACACGCCATTCCGACCGCCAAACTTAGATCCACGCCGCCGCAAGCCGTTCCGACCCCCATGCTTAGGTCCGCGCCGGGCCATGCCGTTCAGACCGCCAGGCTTAGGTCCGCGCCGCCGCACGCCGTTCGGACCGCCAATCTTAGAACCGCGCCGCCGTACGTCGATATGAGGGGGGAAGATGTGGCTGGTATACGTGCGATAGTGAAAGGGAGGTAGAGACATCCAGACCGTCGGACTCTCCTCTCCGTATAAGATAGGTGAGCCCATCGGGAGAGAGACCTCTAGCCTGACGGGCTCTCCTCTCCGTACAAGGTAGGTGCGCCCATCGGGAAAGAGAGACCTATAGCCCATCGTATCATGATGTATCCAACGGTGGTTAGCCATACATCTCGACCAATCAGAGCATAGCAGCTATTGTGAGGGTTTGAGTCAGGAGAGAGGGGAGAAGTGAGGAAAACTTTAGCGGGAGGGGAAATGTGAGGAAAACTTTAGAGGGAGGGGAAAGCTGAGTAGAGCTAATGAAAACATGGGCACTCAGATAATAAAATGAGTAAGGGAAATTCAAGCTTTTGGCGTAATAAATGAAAAAATGTGCTATTTGAAAAAAATAATGCGTCTTGTCTGACATTATATTGTTTGCAACTCATATATACACAAGTGTTCCAAATTTGGCCTCATTTAGACAAAGTATGTTTTGGGATGGGTTATTTTGGAGGTTGATCGAGTAGAAAACCATGCATCTTCATAGCTAGTAGCTCATTCCAACAAGGGTTTAAGTAGTGGTTTAGGGGATAAGTCCATTTATCTTTATTTCCTTTTCCTTTATTATTCATGCTAGGTTGTAGGCAACATAACAAGACTCCATTTGAAGGTTGCACTATGTTTTGACTCTTTTTTGAATTAAACTAACCCTAAAACCATTTTTTAATTTATTCACTTAGAAAAATAAAAATGTGGCTGATTACAAGTTAATCCAAAATTTCCAATTTCATATGGTAAATCAATCCAAGATACACAAGTGTGCCAAATTTTGGAACAATTGGTCAAGGTGGGGTACCCCGTTGGCGGTTCTCAATGATATGCAAATACTTACAGTGACAAGAATTTGCTTGGGCCCTAAGTTGAGTATGCATGAGGTGTGGCCCTCGTATTCAAGGGACTTGAGATTGCCAACTTATACTTCGTCAAGCATATACGCCAACTTTGCCACTTTAACTTTAACCACTTCAAGATGCTTATGATAGGGGCAATGAGGGCTGAAAGCTAACAAGTACCATAATTTTTGGAAGCTCTTTTTGAAACTTGTAATCCCTGCTTCCTTTACAAAAAGGCTTTTCTTCCACCATTATGTTGAGTCTCCACCTTCTACCTTTAGGCACCATTAAGAGAGCATAGTTGTCATTATGTGTGCAATGTTCCAAAGTTTATTGATTGATGCATATTGTGATATTACTTGTTCTTGTGCTATTTGTTTCTAGTCACCCTTGTGAACTTTGAAGGTGTCCTATGCATCTATATTGCTACTCTATGAGGGACAAGCTGATTGCCACTATGCTATGTTTTCTGTATGTGAAACAAACAAACAAAGAAACGTTTTTCAATGCATGTTATTCATGATCTTTATTTGTAGCCTTTCATGTTGCATGCATAGTTACTATGTCCTATTGTTAGAACTCCATCTTTCATGCACTTGTTTAGAGTTCTTTGATCCCAGCTTTCAATGCTTGCAAATGGTTTGATCTTGGTTTTGATGGTGCATGTCACCTCAAAAATTATTCTTTTTATCACTTACCTACTCGAGGACGAGCAGGAGTTAAGCTTGGGGATGCTTGATACGTCGGAAACGTATATATAATTTTTTATGCTCCATGCTTGTTTTATATCTACTTTGTTTTGCTTTGTCTATACTTTGAGGTGTTTTTATATATTTTCTAGAACTAACCTATTAAAAAGTTGCCACAGTGCCAGTTGCCTGTTTTCTTCTGTTTTTGGTTCCAGAAAGGCAGAAAATCAATATTCTCGGAATTGGACGGGACAAAAGCCAAAGTCATTATTTTTCCCGGAGCAACACGGAACCACGAAGCAGAGCCTTTGGGGGCCACAGGGGTGGCCAAACCCCCCTTGGCGCGGGTAAGCCCTGGGGGCGCCTGGAGGGGGTGTGGACCCCCACTGACCTTGATTCCTGTGCCTATATAAAGCCTCCGACCCAAAAACCCTAGGGCATCCAGAAGAAATCCACGAAATCATCTGCTGCGCTGCCGCCACCGAAGGGGAGATTCGGGGGACAGAAAGTCTCTGTTCCGGCACCCTTCCAGGACGGGGAAGTGCCCCGGGAGCCATCTCCATCGATCTCCATCGCCATCTTCATCACCATTGCTGATTCCCATGATGAGGAGGGAGTAGTTCTTCCTCAGGGCTAAAGGGCTCTATCGGTAGCTATGTGTTCATCTCTCTCTATGCATGATCTTGTGGTCATGAGCTTTGTAATCAAGTAGATCTACCTTGCTACTCAAGTGCTTCATTAGATCTCTGCTCTCCCCATGTGTGTGAAAGTGACAGCGTGCACGCCATGGTGACACTTAGATTTGAGTCTACATAAATACTCTTTGTGCTTTAATAGATCTATGCTTTTCCCCACGTGTGTGAAAGTGACAGCGTGCATACCGTGTGTGGCACTTTGGCTAGATTGAATATTTGTTATGAGTTATATTTGGAGTTGGATGTCTCTATGAAATTGTGGTGTTTGTTGGAACCATCTAGTGCTCAAGGTGACAGTGTGGGGTTATCTAGATTGGGGAAGGCGGACTTTGAGGTGTGTTGTTATAGCCCTACCATGGATTAGAGTGTCCAACCGGAGAGTAATTAAGAGTAGTATCATTAAGAGAAGATATTTATATGAGAGAGTGTTCACTAGTGAAAGTATGATCCCTAGGCCTTGTTTCTAAACATTGACACACCGTTTGCTACTACATCTATTGCATGTTTGCTTGCTTCCATTAGTTTGCCTTTAGTCTGTTCCTCCACGCCATCAGCTCTTTTCTGGCACCGTTACCCCACGTCAACAACAAGTCAGAAGCTCTTTTCTGGCACTGTTACCACTTGTATTTCACTATCTCTTTGCTGAAATAGTGAACCTATATTGGGTGTGTTGGGGACACAAGAGACTTCTTGTATCTTGATTGCAGGGTTGCTTGAGAGGGATAACTTTGACCACTTCCTCCCTGAGTTTTATAAACCTTGGGTAATCCACTTAAGGGAAACTTGCTGCTGTTCTACAAACCTCTGCACTTGGAGGCCCAACAACTGTCTACAAGAATAGAAGTGCGTATACATCAGATAGCTCGGCTCCTTGCAGTCGGGTTCATCATGGAAGTGCTTCATCCAGATTGGCTGTCTAATCTAGTGTTGGTTGAAAAGAAAAAGGATCATCCGAATGTAGCCATGGTATGGCGCATGTGTATCGATTACACGAACCTAAACAAGGCGTTTCCGATCCATTTCCTTTACCAAGGATAGATCAGGTTATTGACTCGATCGCGGGTTGTGAACTCTTGTCATTTGTAGACGCGTATTCTGGTTTCCACCATATAACGTTAAATCCGGCCGATCAAATAAAAAAGCAACGTTTATCACCCCGTATGGGGCTTATTGCTATCGTAACATGCCATTCGGTTTACGTAATGCAGAGGCAACGTATCAAAGATGCATGCAAAAAATGTTTACATGATAAAATTGTAAAAAAATGTCAAAGTATATGTGGATGATGTGGTGATAAAAACCAAAGAGAGCCACACGATCCTAGATGATATTTGGCAAACATTCGCGAATCTCAGAAGATTCTAAATGAAACTTAACCCAGAAAAATGTATATTTGGTGTACTAGCCGGAAAAATACTCGGTTTCCTCGTGTCAAGCCAAGGTATTGAAGCAATTTCGACTAAGATTCGAGCTATAGAACGAATCGGGTTACTGAAGTGCCTCAACAATGTCCAGAAGTTTACAGGCTGTCTAGCATCGCTGAGTCGGTTCGTAAGTCGGATAGGAGAAAAGGCATTGCCCTTATATCAATTGATGAAAAAGTCGGATAAGTTTATTTGGACACCACAAGCGGATAGCGCCTTTCATGAATTAAAGAAAATGCTAGCCTCTACACCAATTTTAGCCTCATCACTATCAAAAGAGCCGATGTTGCTCTACATAGCAGCGAATAACCGAGTCGTAAGTGCCGTAATAGTGGTGGAGCGTGATGAATATGGTAAGTAGGTGCATAGGCCAGTTTATTACCTAAGTGAAGTGTTATTAGCTTCGCAGCAAAATTACCCACACTATCAAAAAATGGCATACGGTGTATATATGTCAGCTAAAAAGCCGAAACATTATTTTGAAGAACACCTTATCAAGGTGATTTGTGAGGCACCAATAGCCGAGATAATGGGGAATAAAGATGTCAGCGGCCGAATAGTCAAATGGGCGATTGAATTATCCCCTTATGCTCCTCAGTTCGATAGGAGAGATGCAATCAAATCTCAGGCAGTGGCCGACTTTTTTGTCGACTGGGCCAAAATAAAATATGAGCCACCTTTTCTTGATTTGAATTATTGTACAATGCATTTTTATGGATCCAAAATAAGAAATGGGCTAGGAGCCGGGATAGTGGTAACCTCACCCAAAAAGGACCAACTGAAATATGTACTCCAAATACATTTTTCTGCGTCAAACAACATAGCCGAATATGAATCACTTGTTCACGACCTAAAAATGGCAAAGGATATTGGCATACGTCGGATTCTATGCTTCGGTGATTCATACTGGTGGTCCAACAAGTGTCGGGTCATTGGGATGCACTGGATGCAAACATGGCCTTATACAGATTCCGTGTGCAAAATATTAGTGGTTATTTTGATGGGTGTGAATTTCATCATATACCCCGGGCGGAGAATGATGCGGAAGATGGTCTATTCTTTTTGAATCTCGATTGTAGTAATGCACATATTAATAACATTGAAGTTAAACGTTTGAAATTGAGCGATAACTCGACTTATATGTGGCACTGTCGTCTTGGTCACATTGGAGTGAAGCGTATGAAGAAACTCCATTTTGATGGACTTCTTGAATCACTTGATTTCGAATCACTTGAAAGATGTGAAGCATGTCTGATGGGTAAAATGACTAAGACTCCATTTTCTGGTATGATGGAGCGAGCTACGGACTTATTGGAAATCATACATGCCCAATGAGTGTAGCATCACGCGGTGGTTATCATTATGTTCTTACTTTCACGGATGACTTGAGTAGATATGGGTATATCTATTTCATGAAACATAAGTCCGAAACTTTTGAGAAGTTTAAGGAATTTCAAAGTGAAGTAGAGAATCAACATAACAAGAAGATTAAGTTTCTACGATCTGATCGTGGAGGTGAATATCTAAGTTATGAGCTTGGCGAGCATTTGAAGAAATGCAGAATACTTTCACAATTGACACCGCCGGTAACACCGCAACGTAATGGTGTGTTCGAACATCGTAATCGAACTCTCTTAGATATGGTTCGTTCTATGATGTCACTTACAGATTTACCGCTATCGTTTTGGGGTTATGCATTAGAAACAGTCGCATTCACTTTAAATTGGGCACCATCTAAATCCGTTGAAACGACACCGTATGAATTATGGTTTGGTAAGAAACCTAAATTGTTGTTCCTTAAAGTTTGGGGTTGCGAAGCTTATGTAAAGAAGTTATAGCCCAACAATCTTGAACCCAGTGCGGAAAAATGCGTCTTCATAGGATACCCAAAGGAAACTATTGGGTATACCTTCTATCATAGATTCAAGGGCAAAATCTTTGTTGCTAAGAATGGATCCTTTCTAGAGAAGGAGTTTCTCTCGAAAGAAGTGACTGGAAGGAAAGTAGAACTCGACAAGGTTGTCGAACCTTCTCTCGGATTTGAGAGTAGCGTAGCACTGGAAGTAGTTCCTATGGTGTCTACATCAATAAGAGAGGAAGCTAATGATGTTGATCATGAAACTTCGGTTGAAGTTACTATGGAACCTCGCAGGTCAACGAGAACTCGTACCACTCCCGATTGGTATGATCCCGTTATGAGTATCATGTTGGTGGATAACACCAACGACCCTGTGACATATGAGAAAGCGATGATGAGCCCAGATTCCAATAAATGTCAATAAGCCATGAAATCCGAGATTGGATCCATGTACGAAAACCAAGCATGGACTTTGATGGACTTACCGGATGTCCGGAAGGCCGTCGAGAAAAAATGGATTTTCAAGAAGAAAACAGATGCTGATGGTAATGTTACTGTCTATAAAGCTCGACTTGTCGCAAAAGGGTTTCAACAAATTCAAGGAGTTGACTATGATGATACTTTCTCACTAGTAGCGAAGCTAAAGTCTGTGAGGATTTGTTAGCAATCGGTGCATATTATGATTATGAGATATGGCAGATGGATGTCAAAACGGCGTTCCTCAATGGAGACATTGATGAAGAGTTGTATATGGTACAATCCAAAGGTTTTGTCGATCCTAAAGATGCTAACAAGGTATGCAAACTTCAATGATCCATTTATGGATTGAAGCAAGCATCCCGAAGTTGGAATCAACGTTTTGATAAGGTAATCAAAAGTTTTGGTTTTATACAAACTTATGGAGAAGCTTGTATTTACAAGAAAGTGAGTGGGAGCTCTGTAGCATTCCTAGTACTATATGTGGATGACATATTGTTGATTGGTAATGATGTAGACCTTCTTAATAGTGTCAAGGATTATTTGAATAATATTTTTTTTAATGGAAGATCTTGGCGAAGCAACTTACATATTAGGCATAAAGTTTTATAGAGATCGATCTAGACACCTAATATCATTGTCACGGAGTACATATTTGGACAAAGTTCTAAAGAGATTTGGAATGGAAGATAGCAAGAAAGGGTTCTTGCCCATGTTGCCCAATATGACCTTGAGTAAAACTCAAAGTCCTTCTACGGCAGAAGATAGAGAAAGGATGAGTAAGACTCCCTATGCCTCATCCATAGGATCTATCATGTATGCCATGCTATGTACTAGACCCGACATTGCATATGTTGTTAGTTTAACTAGCGGATATCAAAGTGATCCAGGAGTGGATCATTAGACAGTGGTCAAAAACATCCTTAAGTACTTGAGAAGAACTAAGGATATGGTTCTTTCTTATGGAGGTGATGAAAAACTCGTTGTTAATGGTTACACCGATGCTAGTTGCAACACCGATTCGGATGATTCTAAATCTCAATCTGGATACGTATTTACTTTGAATGGTGCAGCAGTAAGCTGGAGGAGTGCAAAGGAAAGCGTTGTGGCGAGATCTTCAACTGAATCGGAATACATAGCTGCTTTAGAGGCTTCACAAGCGGCGATATCGATGAAGGAGTTCATTACAAAGCTCGGTGTGGTTCCCAGTGCGCTGGACCCAATGTCTATCTACTGTGATAACATGGGTGCCATATCCAATACGCAAGAACCAAGGTCACACAAGAAGCTGAAACATATCAAGCTGCATTTTCATGCTATTCGAGAGCATGTCCAAGATGGTGACATAAAGATTTGCAATGTACACATAGATCTGAATGTGGCGGATCCGTTGACTAAACCTCTCCCGAGGGCAAAACATGACCAGCACCAAACCGCCATGGATGCTCGGTATATTACCATGTAATCTAGATTAGTTGACTCTAGTGCAAGTTGGAGACTGTTCGAGATATGCCCTAGAGGCAATAATAAAAGTAGTTATTATTATATCTTTGAGTTTATGATAAATGTTTACATTCATGCTATAATAGTATTAACCGGAAACATTAATACTTGTGTGATTTGTAAACTAAATTAGAGTCCCTAGTAAAGCCTCTTTATAATACTAGCTTGTTGGTTAATAGATGATCATGGTTTCTGGGTCATGAACATTGAGATGTTGTTAACAACAAGATCATATCATTAGGAGAATGGTGTGATGGACATACTCCTATAGATAAGCGTAGCATAAAGATCAAGTCATTTCAATAGTTCGTTTGCTATAAGCTTTCTGATACATAGTAACCTATTTCCTTCGACCATGAGGTCATGC
The DNA here is from genome assembly GCA_030063025.1 of Avena longiglumis. Classification (NCBI taxonomy): domain Eukaryota; kingdom Viridiplantae; phylum Streptophyta; class Magnoliopsida; order Poales; family Poaceae; genus Avena; species Avena longiglumis. The sequence goes on from CP125979.1 coordinate 414,663,044, forward strand.
TAATCACCATCATCGGAAGGATGCTTTGATGACATCAAACACCACACCGTAACTGGGTGGCTATAAAGGTGGCATTGAGTGTTCGGAAAGTATGTGTTGAGGCACATGGATCAAGAGTGGGATTTGTCCATCCATATGACAGATAGATATATTCTGGGCCCTCTCGGTGTAATGTCATCCAATTAGATTGCAAGCATGTGATTGGCTCACAGGGGATCACATATCACGGGAACAAAAAAAGAGTACTTATCGGTATGAGGTTGAACTAGGTATGCAGAGATACCGACGATCAGACCTCGGATAAGTAAAATATCGCGAGACAAAGGGAAATTGGTATCGTATGTAAGTGATTCATTCGATCGTAAAGTAATCGTAGAATATGTGGGAGCCATATGAATTTCCAGATTCCTATATTGGTTATTGATCGGAGAAGAGTCTCGGTCATGTCTGCATAATTCACGAACCGTAGGGAGACACACTTAAGGATTCAATGTTGTTTAGTAGATACGAAATGTAAGTAGGGAGACCGAATGTTGTTTGGAGTCTCGGATGGGATCTGGGATATCACGAGGAGATCCAGAATGGTCCGGAGAATAAGATTCATATAAGGAAAGTACAATTCTAGAGTTCGAGAATGATTCCGGTGTTTTCACCGGAATGATCTAGAAGGGTCTAGAAGGTTCACCGGACCGGAAGGGGAAGGGTGCATGAATGTGTCATGACTAAGTGGAATGATTGCATCATGTCCTAAGTCACATGGTTGGGCGTTTGTAATAAAGAAATTCAACTCTAAATTGAAAGTCAAAAGGCAAGTTTGAAAAGTCAAACTAGGACAATGTATCCTGGTGGAGGAAGGAAAGAATCCTTCTCTCCCTCCACCACAAGCCAAGTAGGAGAAGGAGTTGGGGAAGGATTCAAACTCCCCTATCCCAATATGCCCTCCCTCTCATAAATAGAGGGGAGGGGTGCCCCCCCAAACACACATAACACTAGCCCCTCCCAACACCATCGTCGCGCCGCCGCCGCACCAAGTCGCCGCCGCCGACTACCTCCTCCTCTCCGGCTTCTAAACCCTAGATTGCTGGTGAAACCCTAATACTTCACCATAACCCTCTCCGACTTAGGCGAAGCCCTGCGGGATCTCCCCTCTACTTCCGACACCACGCCGTCGTGCTGCCGGAATCGCGAGGAGAGAACTACAACCTCCGCTGCCTGCTGGAACAAGGGAGAGGAAGGTATTCATCGAGTACCGAACGTGTGATCGCTGAGCATAGCCTTAACGCCATTTAAGGATCGTCTACGGGATCTTGAGATCGGCAAGTGTATGACTACATCACCCACGAGAATCTGCTCTCGTTAACCGCTTTGGAATCTTCGAGGATGAGTACTCTAATCGAATCGTTGCTACAATCTAGTAGATAGATCTTGGCTTGTTTGTGTTCATGCGGTAGAAATTTTTTGTTTTCCATGCTACGAACCCCTACAGTAATCCTCGAAGAAAATAGAATTTTTTTGATGTGTACAGAAAGGTTAACTACCAACTATACGGCGGGAAGAAAAATTCCCGCCGTATAGTTGCGGCCGTATATTTATGTTACCCATTGGCACTTTTTCATCCCAGGATACAGAAGGTTTGACGACCAACTATACGGCGGGAACAAAAGTTCCGGCCATATATTTGTCGCCGTATAGTTACAGCCACCAGGAGGAAACCCTAGAAACCCTAATTTTTTTGCCGTTAGACCAACTATATGGCCGGAACACTTTGTTCCTGCCGCATAGTTGCTTCCGACCACTTAAACGCTCAGGGAGGTACCCAAAACATCAAAAACTCAATCCTTTTTATCTCTTCTACCTCCAAACTCTCTCAAAACCTCAAGGGATCTTCACCCTCTGCTCAATTTCGTTCTAATTCCTCGCACACAAGTGATCTACGGTATGTTTATCCTCCGATCCTCCAATTACTTTTCATAAATTCATCTCTGATCTATTTTCATTATCAATCTAGGGTGGGACTTGTTTTGAACTATTTTCCATGATTATCTTGCCTAGATTATTATGTTGAGGAGATTCTTTAGTGTGCTGTGATGAGGATTATGCAATGACTATTACTGTTGGATCAAAAAGTTTTATAATTATCTCTTTTATTTGTTTTTAGAAGATGAACACGAGGAGTCATACACGTGCTCTTGCCGTAGCTAGTTCTTCTCGGGCTGCAGCTCAGGTACGCATCAGGATTCGATTCAAGAACGAAGCCCACCGTGATCGTTTCGACAGGATCAAAAACCGAGAAGTCAAGGCAACCAAGTGGGCTTGCCCCGTCACTTTGAACCAACTCGGTTTTTCAGATTATTTTAATTTACTTTGCAATAGAGTTGACCTGCAAACCTTTGTATTTTATGATGCACCAACCTATCGCTGGTTAACCATTGAATTTCTTAGCTCTTTGCAAAGCACCATCAAAGCATGGCATGGGGAGGATAGAATTTTTTTCCGACTCATGAACAATAATTATTCTCTATCACTTGATGAATGGTGAAATTGTATTGGTTTACCCAACAATGATCCTAATGCTTTGCGCGCAGCTTTTACCAACATGGAACCTTCCCGCGAACAATGTTATAATAGAATGAGCTTTACTTCTAGAATCAGCAGAGGGAAGAATATTCAACATCCTGCTATTCGCTATTTGTTCCATGTTATTGCTAACACCTTGCTGGCGCGCAATGAGTTTACAACACTCAATGAGGAGGACATCTTAGTCCTTGCAAAAGCTGCTTTCAACTATGACAACTTGTCACTTCACTTGGGCGTAATTCTTGTGCGCTACTTGGAGTACCAATCCCACCAAAGCCAAGGACCAATCGCTTGTGGAGGCGTCATCACCGTTCTTGCCAATGCATTGGGCATCGACCCAGGTGAGTTGAACCGGTGCTAGGTGAGCGACGTGTTGGTTTCTCTACTTTGAGGGCTTGTGGAATGCTCACTAGGAGAGGTGGTGTTTATTATCTGTATATTGCTGGAGTTGGGCGTATCTACCCCGCTCCTTTGCCTAATGGTCTTTTCTCTATCGAGGAAGGACGTGTGCTTTATGACTTGCAGGTTGAGCAAAACCAACCCGAGGAGGAGATTCCGGAGGAGGATGAGGACCAAGAGGAGGAGCAAGAAGTACCTCATCAGGAGCAGCAGCCACCAAACCGGTTTGCTACATATCAAGATTTCCAAGAACTTGGAGGAACTATGGAGGGAATGCACAATCTCGCCCTGAACCTTCGAGAAACAACAAGTAACATTTCAACTCAATTTGCGAACTGGAGTTACAACTATTTCCTCCCACCATAGTGATTTAAATGGCTTGCAAAAGCCTAAGCTTGGGGAGGTTTTCTATCTATTTTATGATTTGGTTTTCATTTGCTTTATCTTATTTTCGAGGTTATGCTTTTATTTAAGTTTATAAGAACTCGTGTTGGTTTCCCCAACACTTTATCTTAGTTATTTTATTTTGAGATTTTCAAGCCGAGCTTTGCCGCCAATTCTCTATTCTTTAATTCCCTTTCTCAAAAACCACATAAAAATTTCTTCGTTTATCTTTATTTTCACTCTCTCTTTTTCTTTTTGCCTCGAAGTTCTCGTTGATTTGCAGGAGAGTGATTGACTTCGAGTTTCCAAGAAACAAATAAAAAAGGGAAGAGAGAAGTGGAACCAAACATGAGAGGTATGCCTTATGACTCCCCACTTTTGAAGTTTGATAAACCCATGCTAGTTAGCAGTAGTGTTGAGATGTTATATCGGTGGAGTGAGTCTCTATATTGTAGTAAAATTTTGTTTGCATGGGTATTTAATTGGGTATGTTTTGTTCCAGCTCTTGTAGTTAACCAAAGTCTTGCCTAAAAATTTGCTAAACAATTGAAATAAAAAAAGGTCTTACAATCGAACACTTGGGTGTTGTAGTGTTTAGTCTTGAAAGCTTATTCCTAGAGACACTCGACACCACAGAAAATAATGATTGACTTGATAGCTCTCTTTGAAAAGGTCCAATTGAATTAATGTTTAGCGGTTTTTGTGAGCATGCCAAAGTTTGACTTGTAAATCATATGAATGATATAGATTTATGCGTGTCAAACTTCATGGGATGCCAACAACTCCACTGGCCTACGAACGATCTTCATGGAGGAAACTCCTAGATTTTGGCTATGAGTTGATTAAACATATGTAGAAGAAATGCTATAATGGGTAAGATTCTTGGCACTTCCGGATAGCTGTAACATGATGGAATCACTCCTATGGATGATATGAGTAATCATTATGCAAAAGGAACAAAAACCTTAGTGATGCCACGAGTGTCCATCTCAGCCCGATAAACTAATGATTTTTTTGGCATGCTCTCAATTACGTAAGAACTGAAATTCTTGAAGGACAGTGAATACAAAAGTAGTGCTTGATAAGTCTTGATTTATTGATGTGGGAGAATTGAGATACTTTAGTGTATATGCTTTTCATGACAAACTCTCACACTCTTAATTTCACATGATTACATTTTATTGTTCAAAGGCAAGCTTATGAGTTAATCACATGACATGGAATAAAGTTTACTCTTTTAAATCATCCGTGCTTACAATAATTTTGTTGCGCTATAAGGATTCATGAAATCCGCATGATATGCTTGCCATTACTCTATCTATGCTAAAGTTTTTCAGATTAATAAAGTGGAGGAAACATGAGACTATCAATCATGAGTAAGATCATCATCTCATTATTTCAGTTTAAATGCTGAGTTCCCTTTTGGTTTTGGTTTTCTTGCTCGAGGACGATCAAGTTTAAGCTTGGGGAGGTTGATGGTTGTGAAATATAGTCATCCACGTCCGCATTTAAACTAGATATTATTCATATATTTGATGAAATAACTCTCTAAAACCCGCCACTAATGCCTAATGATCAAAGGGGTATGCAATCATTTCTTGCTATTTTTGCCTACGCAGATAATGACGTATTATGATGGGAATCACTACATAAATGCCAAATGTACGAGATTTCCAACACACCAAAGAAACCAGGAGCTGTGAAGAGATCACTGCAAGTTTAACGACCAACTATACAAACTGCCGCTGTATAGTTGTCGTCGTATAGTTTGCATCGACCTCCTTAGATCAAACAAAACAACTTTCGTGAATGGACCCCTATATAAAGAGGCTTCAGGCGACGAGAAACAAGCCCCGACTCCACAATTTCGCTTCTTTCACCCTAAACTCTCCCTGGCGCAACATCGGAGGAATAGATCTAGATCTAGACCTCTAAACCCTTCTCTACCATCATAGACATCTTCCACCACTTGTAATAGCAGATCTCATCTCCAATTGGCGATATTTTAAGACTATTTTCTATCAACTCTATGATCTTTATTATAATGTTTATGATTGTCGATTTCATCTCTACGTGTGAGTAATTCCCCTTGGGATAAGGGCTTTGGACTAGCCATGTAGCTTTTGTGCATGTTATTTATCATATATGGGATCATGTATTAGTTTGTACGACATGATGATTGTAGTACCCTCTCTTGCCTCAATCTAAGGACTTGTCAGGTACCCAAGACCCCGAGGATCGAAGGTATCAAGTGGTGCAAGCATGTTGATAGTTGTACTGACCCCAAGAACCAGGTCATGTCTTGTCTACTCAACTTTATCGTCTGTTTATGTTTAACTAGGACTGCCTCTTATACTTCTATGATCTCTGTTTGTGTAGGCCTGTTGTTTAATAAACAAGCATAGCAGAAGAAAATACGACAAATATTGTAGCGATGTTTTTTTCCTGTGACGCCCGGGGCTTCCCATATCACAGTATGAAAAAAAGCAAAAGTAAGTACTCTATAATACTTACCATCTTTTTCATCTTCCTAAATTTCAATGTCGTCTTTGTCTATGAAATTAGTACGACGCGATTGTAAATTGCTGTTTATTTTTGTAATGTTCGATTTTATTCCTAAAACTAATAGGGAACCATGGAAAGCAAGATGACGCCTTCTGCTACAGAAGATGTCACTGAGGCTGAACGACCTCCTTCCACCGAAACTGTGCACTATTTTCTGTCAGAGGACATCGACATCTATTCTTCCAGATAAACCAAGACTCTCGTTGAAGCGCAACTCGGGGTAGAGAAACTATACCAGGTCCATCTTTGTCATCTTCGTGCAATTCAATACCCTGCTTGTCTCTGAAATGTATATGATGTGCTTGTAATTTGCTCATTAGTAGTCTAATATTTGCTTCTATAACTGTCAGAAAATTATGGATCGTATTGAGCATCGCCATTGAGCATCGACCGGCTTCTGCTATAGATGATGCGCTATCAACCAACTCTCTCCTTGAAGCGCGACTTGAGGCTGAGAGAGCAGCAAATGAGGCACTGCGCATACACATTGCAGCATTGCTGAAGGAGAAAGAAGCAGAGGAAGAAGCGCATAAAACACTTGTGAACTTCGTAGACCATGGAAGTGCATTACTTTAGCAATTCGTAGCTCTGTTGCGTAGGTAAATGAACTGGTGGTGAATATGTGAAAACTTGTGAGGCTTTTAGCGAATAAACTTCTATTTAACCCGTGGAAACTTATATCAGGCTCTAAGTGATGTATGTGAATTTTATATGGTCTGAAACATTTGTCTTGAAATTTCTGTCATCTGTTTCCTATGGTGTGAAATTTCTATCATTTTATCTGGACAACTTAATCTAGGAGTGACGCCAGCACACATTGTAACACCCCCGGTCACTCCGGACCGACGGCTTTCACTTTTGGCAGCTCAATAGGATCTCTAGACTAACCCCATAGACCAAAACTAGTCTTTTCTGCGCACTTTGTCCTCACAAATGCATTTTGGTATCCACTTCCCGGTCGGTCACCCATCCTAGAATTGCTCTAGGACAAGCACTCTTAACCTTAGAGTTCTTTTCGAATGAGCTTCCGGAAAATAAGTTGCAACTTGTTGGTATGGGTTTACTATCAATCCTATTGAGTCATGCGTCAGGGTCTCACATACACCCACCCTTAGAAGATCGACGTCCTCGTCGATCAACCACAAGCCAGGAATGTCCCCTCTTGGCATACGTCTGTGCGTCCAGTGCCGGTAAATGTGCCATGCCGTGTCCACTCCGGGCCACACGCGCCATGCGCCACATGTCCGCCACTGACCCGCACACGCCCGTGTAACCGTGAGGATCGGCTCTGATACCACTCTGTAACACCCCCGATCACTCCGGACCGACAGTTGTCACTTCTAGCAGCTTAATAGGATCTCTAGACTAACCCCACCGACCAACACTAGTCTTTTCTATGCATTTTGTACTCACTCGTGCGCACCCGGTACCCACTTTCCGATCGGTCACCCATCCTAGAATTGCTCTAGGCCAAGCACGCTTAATGTAACACCCTCAGAATCGTCCCTATGCAAGTTTTAGCGAAACCCGCCAAACCCGCATAGAAACGATTCAAAGGTGCCCACCAGGCACTTTCGTGCGGATGGAAAACGAAGTAATAACATTACACAACAGTCCTCGATGGGACCCACAGAACAGATATATATACAACGCGACTCAATGAGTCAAGAATACAGATATAATATACAAAGATCCAAATCACCTTGAAAATGATACAGCGTCCGAGTACGGACAAGATGCAAATTGAGCTAAGAGCCCTGAAGAATAACCAATGGCGTCCATAACCCTTCCCAGGCCAAGCCGGAAGGGTAACCCTGCTAACGACGTCGATCTCACTACCTGCTTAAACAAAAAGGGGTGCCGACAAAGGGCAAAGGAAAAAGAGGAGCGGTGTCGGGAGAGAAGAGAAGGGAGGGAGAGGAGAGAGGGAGAGAGCGGGGGGGCACGCGGGGCCAGGGTGCGGGTCCACGCGGGGTCGGGTGAGGCTGGCGCGGGGCCCGGGGGGACAGGGAGAGAGGGGTCAGGCGGTGGGGTGAGTGGGGCTTGGGGTAGGGCCCGGGTGTCGGTGGGGAGAGAGAGAGGGTGGGTAGATGGGGCTATGGTGAGAGAAAGAGGGGGGAGGGGGTGGATTGATGAGGTGGCAGGTGGGTAGGGATTGGGTCCAGGGGGTGAGGTGGCGGGCTGTGGTTGGTGGGTAGGTTAGGACTAGGTAGGAATAGGAATTAGGTTTAGAGTTTGGGTGGACCGATTTTATTCTGGGGTGGTCGACTGGGTCGAATCGGCCCGTTCGACTGCCCCCACTAAAATAATTAAATATTTTATTTATTCAAACAGACTTTTGCAAACCGATAGCAAACAAAACAAAATAATCCAGTGACCCGGGTTTTGCGTTTGAACAAAGACGGGGCGTTTAGAAAATAAGAATAGGTTTTTCCGCAAATAGTTTTATGCAAGCAAATGCAAGATTATGACGATGCTCAAATGCAATGTGGCATGATGACATGAGCATGCGGTCATGATGATGCAATGCACAAAAACAACACGATTTTCTAGTAGTGGTTTTGCGGGATGCCACAATTCGACACCACTAACAATGGATCTCGCCCCCGAGATCCGCCTCATGGTACCGGAAAGAAGGTCGGCGATCTGAATCCTCTTGCTTCGTGTAGATCCTCGCGACACCACTAACAAGAGGTCGTTGTCCGTGATCATCGAGAGAACACTCCGGGAACAAAAGGTCGAAGGTAGAGGTATCAACAATAAAGCCACCTCCAGCTTCCGTGGACGGAGTAAAACTGCTGGATCCACTGATTCGATGTACAAGAGCGAATGATAAGAGTAGTCGGATGGTGATCAGTCCATCGCGCACCCAAACCATTACTCGGCACACGAATAGGCGGATTATGTAACCAACTCTCGGAATTCAGACTGAAGATCTCGACAAACGAGGTTCGGAAACAAAGGAGTGATGCAGACTCTGCATCGGATCTGGCGTAGATGATGTCGTCGCGTCAGAAGGCACCGGAAGGCACAAGAAGGACAAAGAGAAGTCCACCAGACGAAGGATTCCTCGGATAGCATGAAGGCCAGATGTAGCAACACCGTTAGCAAAGGAGGAAGCGAAACCCTGAAGGTACGATGGAACCCAACCACGAGAAATCCTGGACTCGAAGAAAAGATAAGAGAGAAGATTCAAAACACGTCGAGATAAGAGGAGAATAGCAGAGGGGTAAGGAGTAAAATCAGACCTAATCAGAACTATCCAACCGATTTTCAAAAATAGTTTTGACACTCTACTTCGGCCGTTAGCTAGGTTATCCTACAGGCTGGACTTGTGGGGTATCGCAACTATTGAGCTCTGATACCACTCTGTAACACCCTCAGAATCGGCCCTATGCAAGTTTTAGCGAAACCCGCCAAACCCGCATAGAAACGATTCAAAGGTGCCCACCAGGCACTTTCGTGCGGGTGGAAAACGAAGTAATAACATTACACAACCCCTCGATGGGACCCACGCAGATATATATACAACGACTCAATGAGTCAAGAATACGATATAATATACAAAGATCCAAATCACCTTAAAAATGATACAGCGTCCGAGTACGGACAAGATGCAAATTGAGCTAAGAGCCCTGAAGAATAACCAATGGCGTCCATAACCCTGCCCAGGCCAAGCCAGAAGGGTAACCCTGCTAACGACGTCGATCTCACTACCTGCTTAAACAAAAAGGGGTGCCGACAAAGGGCAAAGGAAAAAGAGGAGCGGTGTCGGGAGAGAAGAGAAGGGAGGGAGAGGAGAGAGGGAGAGAGCAGGCACGGCAGGGCCAGTGGGTCCAGGGTCGGGGTGAGGCCGGGCGCTGGGGCCCGGGGGGACAAGGAGAGAGGGGTCAGGCGGTGGGGTGAGTGGGGCTTGGGGTAGGGCCCGGGTGTCGGTGGGGAGAGAGAGAGGGTGGGTAGATGGGGCTGTGGTGAGAGAAAGAGGGGGAGGGGGGTGGATTGATGTAACACCCTCAGAATCGGCCCTATGCAAGTTTTAGCAAAATTCGCCAAACCCGCATAGAAACGATTCGACGGTGCCCACCAGGCATTTTCGTGCGGGTGGAAAAACAAAGTAATAACATTACACAACAGTCCTCGATGGGACCCACAGAACATATATATATGCAACAGCGACTCAAAGAGTCAAGAATACAAATATACGGTACAAAGATCCAAATCACCTTGAAAACGATATAGCGTCCAGCTACGGACAAGATGCAAATGGGGCTAAGAGCCCTGAAGAATAACCAATGGCGTCCACAACCCTGCCCAGGCCAAGCCGGAAGGGTAACCCTGCTAACGGCGTCGATCTCAAAACCTGCTGAAACAAAAGGGGTGCCGACAAAGGGCAAAGGAAAAGAGGAGCGTCGATCTTGAGGCGATGACAGCGAGGCTAGAATTCGGCGGTCCTCGCCTACATAGGTATGGTGGATCGAGCGGCAGCAAAGATGCACTAAACAACCTATAGAGACTCGATTCAACTAGCGGATATCAGAGAGGGGTAAGAATGGCCTAACCGGATCCAACCTGAAGCTATCACCAAACAAACCCATCCTGGTGTTTCCCCCTCGAGACCAAACGAGGAAGTCAACCGAGGAACTCACGCAGTTGGCAGTTTTATTTATTCAGTTATAGTTGCGGCACTTTACTAGGCAGGTTTAGGTAGTCGACCTGATAAAGTAAGCAGTGGGCATTTTTAGTTCATCATTCCGTTATAGTGGCAACAATTACTAGTCAGATACAATTATCATGAGATAACCCCAAAACCCAGCAGTTGTTGATACTTTTATTTAGCCATTCCGTTGTAGTGAAGCTGATTACTAATCATATCGGAAACAAGTCATTTTAAAACAGTAAACTTTAGTTATAGTTGTCTATGATCGAACATCGTGCTCCAAGTCGTCCATAACATGACACGGCTTCTAAAAGATTTAACCTGCAGGTGCACCAAAGTATCCACAGCACTTGACCCTTTTGCCGATCGATTAACATACACCCATCGGTATGTCGGGCCTAAGTCACGACGTTCCTGCACCCAAAGCAAGCAATTGGGGCCACCCACTAAGTACACCATAGCGAAGTCGGCGGTCTCCGAGACGGACTCGGGGTTTGCGACAATGGTCGTGAACGACAGCAGTCCCCAATCGGGATCCGACACCGCCAAAAACATTCCGCTTCAAAAAGTACAGTGCAAGACCTCGCACAATCGTAAATAAAGCAAGAAACATGGCATAGGTGCAGGATAGTAAATAAAGCCCCAAACTACTTGTGGCCCCAAAGACAATACTTTGAAATCAGGTAATTATCAATGGGGGCCCATATCTCCCCACCGTGGTTAGCGCTCGATCTCGGAGCAGTGTCAAGAACTCGGTCCCACGGACACAAGTGGTGATCGGAAACCAAATCTTACCTATCACCCACCGATGCCTCCGCTTAATTCAATTTTAGTTGTTAAACAGGAATTTAAAGTGAACAATAATTAAACCCTGATCATCTCCAACATCAACATGCGGCAATTCTCCAACAAAGGTGGTACTTGACGACAAGCAAAACACTTGAGCAAGCGGCTACGACACGCGGGTCCAACTATCTACCAAACAACAGGTAATAGGAGGTGTCCAAGGCTATATATGGCTGCAAGGGATATCACGGGTACGAAAACTAGAGCATCGCAACGCAGATAGCAAAGATCAACAAGAGGGAAGTAAATACTAGAAAGTAAGATAGGTAGAAAGGGGGAGGTGCTCGCCTGAAAACATTGCCGAAGGTTAAACCGAAGATCGGGGCGAAGCTCACATCAACTCATCGGCCTTATCCGCGAAGAACCAAAACACTAGAAGAAAACACCGGATGCAAGATTTAATACACGGCGAAGATCGGCATGATGCATGTATCTTTGTATGGCATGGCAAAGATGCGATGCAACCAGGTCAAGATTAAGCGGAACCGGGTCCCGACAATTAATTATATTGTTCAAGTTATTTAATTACCCGCATATTAAATGTTGTTTAACAATGCAACAGATGGAACCGTTCGCTACATGTTTAAATGAGGCCAATATGAGACTAGATTTGCCCACATATGGGCCCCATATTTAATTATTAGGTGAATCGGCATAAGGCCCCCAAACCAATGCTATGCATGCGGGAATGACAATTTAATGTGCAACAAATTGATATGTTATAAAATAGGTTTCGGGAAAAAGGGGTCACACATCAGAGGGGGCTCGACGATCTTGAGGTTTCCGGAGTTCGGGGTTCGGGGTCGGTCTCGGGGTCCAGGGTTCGACGGATTGGTCTCGGCGGGAACGTTCTCGGACTCCGGGGTCGTTCTCGGTATCGGGGCAGATCTTGCGCATCCGGAAGGGAGAACTTGGCGCTACACGAAGTACTCGGGTTCCTTCGGTTATCGGTGTCGAGCTCGAGTGCGCGTCGATGGTTCTTCGGTCGATAACGGGTCGATGCAGATCTTGTTTCCACGGTCATCGGTCCCTCGTAGATCTTGGGGTTTGCGGCTCTCGGGTCGGTCTCGGGTTTTGGCGCCGGTGGTTCTTGTCGATTCCATGGAGGCCTTGGTGCTTCAATCGTGTCGGCCTCGGGTTCCGATAGGAGACCTTGCCCGAGGGAAGTTCTCGGGTTCCGGTAGATCTTGGTATCGGGTCTTGGGTTCACGCGGTGCCGTCTCGAGCTCGACGAGGGTTGGGCGGCTGCAGGGTCCTCACGGGGCTGCCATTGAGGACGAGGGAGCGCCAGCTGCGTGCGGGCCGCAGGAACGGCTCGGTGGAGGCCCACCGGCGCGGCGGGGCCGCGGGCGGCGACGCAGAGTGAGGCCAGGCTGGCTTTGGGAGGAGCTTGGCGAGGCGGCGAAGGGCGAGGCGGTGCTCGCTGTTCGGAGCACGCCACGTGGCGGCGAGTGGCACGGGCTGGCGGCTGCAGCGAGCTGCTGCGGAGGCCGGGCAGAGGTGGAGCAGGCCATGACAGCGGGTGGGCGTGGATGCGCTGTGATGCCGCGAGGCGGGCTGGCAGGGGCTGAGAACGGGCGTGGGCCAAGCGGAAGGGCGTCGGGGCTGCGACGAGGCGGGCGAGAGGCGAGGACTGGGCGCGGCGCCCGAGAGCGGCGACATGAGATGGCTGAGGACGGCGACGGGGAGGAGGCAGACGCCGAGCGGCAGGCGGCGGCGAGAGCGAGGCGACTGGGAGGTGCTCGCCAGGGAGCGGCGACCAGGTGCGAGGGAAGCTTGGGCGGGCGGCCGGAGGGAGGCAGCGAGGCGTGGGGAGGCGGTGAGGTGGGAGGAGGGTGAGCGGTGGCGAGGCGATGCGGGGAGGTGGGCTCGAGCGGGTGGTGGCTGCAGCACGCGGGTGGCGCGGCGAAGGCGCAGCGGGAGCAGCGGTCGCCGGAGAGGAGAGGGAAGGCTGGGGAGGGAGGCGCGCGTGGGGGACGGGGTGCGGGGTAGGTGGTTGAAGGAAGAAGAGAAACAGGGGGAGGAAGGAGGCGCGAGGGTGGGGGCCGGTGTGGGTCCCATGAGAAGGCAGTGGGAGGAGCCAGGGTGGCGGGCGTGCGTGCGTGCGTTGTGTGGGTCTGGGGGTGGTTTGGTGGTGAGGTTTGAGAGAGAAGGAAAGGAGAGAGAGGGCTAGGTGGCGCTAGGTGATAGGTGAGAGGTGAGGTTGATGAGGTGGTGTCCAGGGATTGGGTGGGGTGATGTGGAGGGTGGGTTAGGTAGATTGGGTAGCTATAGGATTAGCAGGTGGTTAGGTGGACCGATTTTCAACCGGGGTGGTCGTTCGGGTGGACGGCCTGACGCCCCGCTAAAAATAAAATAAATTTTATTGGTTTAATTGGACTGTTGCAAACCGCCATGCCAAAACAAAATAATCCGTGACCGGGTTTTATGCGTTTGAATTAAGTTGGGGCGTTTTAGAAAACAACACGGGCTTTGCAAACATAGTTTTGGCAAACAATGCATGATGACGACGATGCAATGCACAAATTCAACGCGATTTTCTAGTAGTGGTTTTGCGGGATGCCACAATTGATGAGGTGGCAGGTGGGTAGGGATTGGGTCCAGGGGGTGAGGTGGCGGGCTGTGGTTGGTGGGTAGGTTAGGACTAGGTAGGAATAGGAATTAGGTTTAGAGTTTGGGTGGACCGATTTTATTCTGGGGTGGTCGACTGGGTCGAATCGGCCCGTTCGACTGCCCCCATTAAAATAATTAAATATTTTATTTATTCAAACAGACTTTTGCAAACCGATAGCAAACAAAACAAAATAATCCGGTGACCCGGGTTTTGCGTTTGAACAAAGACGGGGCGTTTAGAAAATAAGAACAGGTTTTTCCGCAAATAGTTTTATGCAAGCAAATGCAAGATTATGACGATGCTCAAATGCAATGTGGCATGATGACATGAGCATGCGGTCATGATGATGCAATGCACAAAAACAACGCGATTTTCTAGTAGTGGTTTTGCGGGATGCCACAATTAACCTTAGAGTTCTTTTTGAATGAGCTTCCGGAAAAGAAGTTGCAACTTGTTGGTATGGGTTTCCTATCAATCCTATTGAGCCATGCGCCAGGGTCTCACACACATTCCCGACGTAAATGGAAACGTCATGGTTGTTTACTTGACAAAAATATTTTCATCACAGATAGACGCCGACGTGCCTCGATTTCAATGGTCAACAGCCTTGACAAAACAGAAAAGTCAAAGCAAACGATGACGTCGTCTGTTCTGGCCTGGCAAAAAAAATCATGTGTTTGAGATACGCGCCTAGATCTCATTGATCCACATGTCGCTCTTGGGACGGCCCACGTGTTCTTGTACTATTGTTCCACCTCTGAGCATGCTAGCTTCATGCCATGACGAAAATAAATTCTTCACGGCTCAAGTGACATCAAGAACGGACTAGATGATGCCACCAACGGAATGAACGATGTCATCAACCGGCTTTAACGAAATCAAGCCGTGATGAAAAACAAATGTCGAGATAGCAATGACGTCATTGACGGCCGACGTGACGTCAGCTGATGGTGCTAACAGGCGCCCATGGCACCATCTGCCACATGGCATGAACCGTGACGGAGAAAACCTCATGACTGATTGGTCTGGGGCTAGGTCGGTCCCGTTTGCCGCGATGAAATTGAATGAGCGTCACGGACGGCCGCGACGTTTTCAGGCAGAAAAAAGTCACGGATCAGATTATGAAGTGAGGTTCACGACCTTTTTTATCACAAAATTCGTCACAGATGGTTATCTGCGACGTTTTTCCACTGATCCACGACGATATTAGATCGCCATGGACTGTCCAGATTCTTATAGTAACATGGATACTATTTTGGTGACACTGCATAGGAAGTTCTTGTGGACTTGCCCCAAGATGCCGATAAATTATCTTACGCTTCTACTTCTCGGGGTAGCTGAAAGGGAGAAGATGCACCTCACTTCATTTTTAGCCACACGAGGAGTTCGTGTTGAAATGAGACAGATTACAACAAGGATATAGCTTATCCTTTAGGAGGACACGAAGATGAAGACAAAGACACTACTAAGAAAACTAGATAATCTACTTTGTGTATCTATGTTATTTGTATAGCCATTAAAGAATCCATGTAAAATGCATGTATATGAGGTATATAAATTATGCAAACAAATATCAATGATACCGTACTATTATATATTGTTGCATAAGCTATGCATAGATCTACAAGGTTAAATCGAGTGCAATAGTACCAATCAGCATACTGTTGTATATTTAAGCGTTTGCGATAATATTCAAACACATATGACGAAATAATACAACTCGATCATCGAAACACAAATGATTGACATAGAAAAGACGTATGTGAAAGCTAAAATATTCACAGACGATTAACTTATATAAATTGTGTGACATGTACCACATAGTTATAGAAACCATCAACATAGGAGAGGCCCATCTGTTATATGTTAATCCAAATTCTACAAAGTATAGATTAACTTTTAACGAGTGGAGCGAGGTCCGTCGCCGGAGGCTTGGACTGAGTGTAACGATATATAAACCCCTTCAACGGTACGGATCGTCGAAGAACTAGGTTTCCACTGATATATAAACCCCTTGTAAGCCGCCGGTTCGGATGAGTTGTATCTGTGAAAACCCCGGCGTTTGTAAACATTCCCCAATATAATAAAGTTTCGCTGACTGGCGCCCGTGGTTTTTTCTCTCTTTGTTAGAGATATTTTTCCACGTTAAATATGTATCCCCTTGCTGTGATTTTTTTCGTTCTTCGTTATCTTCTGTCGCAATTATAACACCATCACCCACCCTCGGATAGCGACGATTCGATTCACCATGTGTGAAGAGTTATTTCCACCGTGTCGAAGACCCGATCTGTACTAGTGTTACCAACCTGCTTCATGAGCATTTTGGTCATGACCCGCCAAAGAAATGCTACAACCAGAAACCGGATAATCCAAATGGACATATATCGGCTTATAATACTAACAATTGGCAGCTTCGGGTATTTCGTGTTCAAGAATTTCAACCGAAGCTGACCAGAGTGGATCCATGAAGTTTGTAGTTTTAAAACTCACCAAAAGTCCAAACAAAAACTAGAGGAGGCCAGCAGTCTCGGTTGATCTTCCATTTCTCTCTCGTTCTTGTTTCTACAGCGGGATTTTTCTCAATGTGTCATAATTGAGTTGGCCGTGACATATATACCTGTATGTAGTGCATTGATAGTTTTTGTTGCATTGCATTTATTTTTCCAACTGTTACTTCTCTATTTCGCTCACTGGTCTCATGTTGTATAGACTGTACTCCCTTCAATGTCAAATTTAGTCTTTCGGTCTATTTGGTTTGTTAGATATTCTGCTATTTGCTAAAATGCAGCCAGTTAAGTATTTATAACCAATTTGTCCATCAGATATGATATACTCCCTCTGTCCCACAATAGATGTCTTAGATTTTTCAAATTTTGGATAAATTTATATACTAAATAGTGTCTAGATTCATTCAAATTTTGATAAATTTGAGACATTTATTTTGGGACGGAGGGAGTACAAAATTGACTCTGCGCATTGAGGTATACGTGTTTTGTTAAAAAGAACATATTATACAATTTAATCAAGCTCATATTTGTTTCTAAAATATCTCGTGGGTGCCTCGACATGAATTTTCACGCGTATATTTGTATTTGCGAAATGATCGATATAATATACAAAATTGACTCTGATAAAAAGGACATATTACACAATTTTCATCAAGCTTATATTTGTTTTAAAATATTATGTGACTATCTCGACATGAATTTTCACGTGTATATTTGTATTTGCGATAAGAAAACTTCAACCGACCGTCACAATGCACGGGTATTACTTAAAGACTTAAGCCTGAGATGCAGGGAGCGCTGAGAGCGCTCCTATCATGCGCGGGGTGGTGTTGTGTTGCTGGTTGTGGGCCTCCGCTTCGGTTTCACTGCTTTTAGCCATGCAACCTCTCTCTATCCTGAAATCTTTCGTATAGCTTAATCGTGGTGGCCACCGCATGCGCTGAGGGTCTCTGCGGGACGTTCTATCGTTTTTTCCCCGCGTTTGGACGTTTTCCGGTCTGCATTTGTCGACAATGGGCGAGGCACCCTTTGCGCATATCGGCACGGCGAGCGGTGCACCCCGCACCCACCCTCCCTCTTTCTCAGTCTCTCCCCCAAATCCTCTTTCTCTCCACCCGCTAGGTTTTCGGCTGCCGCCCACCGAGCTCCGGCCAACCTCACCCCAACCCACCTCTCGCGAAATCCACGACCTCCTGAAGTCCACGTTGGCGCCAACCCCGACCCTGTCGCCACGCCCCTCCCCGCATCTTCACGGAGCTTCTGCGCGCGTGAGAGGAGACTGAAGTCGCTTGGAGGCTTTGCGGGACGATGAAGAAGGACTAGCCAGAGAGCTCGGCTCCTCCGCTTCCGGATTTGGGGCATGGAGCCCCCTGGCTCACTTCCCACCTTCCCATGGCTCGGGAAGCGGCTGGGGGCGCTACCATGTGGGGAGGACGGACAAGTTTTTTCTTAAATTTATGAGTGTCTGCGATTTAGTACAATCGGAGCGGAGGGAGTTAAAAAATGATAAAAGCCCCACGAAAACTATCTAAAAAATGTAGCACCAGTTTGGGCTTTAGGCCCACGAGACCATCAGTTCGCTTACGAGTTACGACCACGACCCTAAGCCCGCCGGCAGCGATATAGCTTAGATAAGAACCGGAGAAGCACTAGGGTTTTGCTCCTCTTCTTTCCGCCCTCCCAGCGCCGCCGCCTCCGTCGTCGTAGCAGAAGCAGCGATCGCCCATCGCCAACAGCCGAAGAAAGGTTCTTGTTCTCTCCCTCCCCTTCCCCTGTACCTCGCGGGATTCAGGGTCTAGGTCTATCCGTGTGTGCGTGATTAGTTGTTGTTATTGATGATGCTGTTACCTAGTTTCGTTGGGAGTTTAGTTCCCCATCTTTCTAGTTAGGGGCATCTTGTTGATCCTGGGTGATCTTTCTCTCAGTTTCTACTTGTATTTCTCGGTTTTCGCGGATATGAGTAGCTGATGTTTGGATCTCGAACAGGCCTCGGGTTCTTATTTGCAAAATTTGCGATATATTTCAGTTGCTGGTTCTTGTTGAGGTTTAATATAGGATGAACTCGGATCTATTATGTCCAAAAGTTTGTTTAATTGGAGCTATATTGGCACTCGACAGTAGTCAGGGTAAACATGATAGTTATTTTGCTATTGATTGCTTGATTTCCCAGAAAACTCCTCTGCTTTTTTTTGACATGATACCTTTTCACTTGCAAAACACGGAGCTGATAATTACATGTTTCTCAAAAGTCAGTGAATGCACCACTGGAATAATAGTATCTAGTCATTTATTTCTACGTTTATTTTAATCTGCATACAAGGACATTTGTTTAGTTG
The DNA here is from genome assembly GCA_030063025.1 of Avena longiglumis. Taxonomy (NCBI): domain Eukaryota; kingdom Viridiplantae; phylum Streptophyta; class Magnoliopsida; order Poales; family Poaceae; genus Avena; species Avena longiglumis. The sequence goes on from CP125979.1 coordinate 414,681,929, forward strand.
GCTGTGTGATTCTAAGGAATTGTGAACTAAAAATTTGTTCCTGTATCAGATCAATTGAATTTTACACTCTGTTTCTTATGGTGCTCCTGCTATGTCTAATGCAAACCTTTCTGTTTGTGCAGCATGGACACCCAGGTCAAGCTTGCGGTTGTGGTCAAGGTGATGGGCCGCACCGGCTCCAGGGGTCAGGTGACCCAGGTCAGAGTGAAGTTCTTGGATGACCAGAACCGTCTCATCATGAGGAACGTCAAGGGCCCTGTCCGTGAGGGTGACATCCTCACCCTGCTCGAGTCTGAGCGTGAGGCCAGGAGGCTGCGCTGAGCGGTTGTTTTTCCTGTCTTTGGAAGTAAAATGCTGTTGCCTTAACTGTACTGCTTTCGAATCAAGTTGTTGAACATTGCCTACGTCTTTCGCGGAGGCTATGTAGGTTTAATGAGTACTTTCACTGGTTGCAGTTTTGTTATGTTGCCTAAATTATGTTGCACTAGGCTATGGATCATTCTGTCGCCTCTGGGTAATTTGAATTGATTCGATGCCTGGTATATTGGATCCTTATGATTTGGTTGCTGCTACAAATCTGAAATTTTTTATGTATTGTGAAGTTATGATGTGCCTTTGGTTGGTTCTGGTTCTCAATATACTTTATTTAACCCTTGCAAAATGTGTGAGCTTGGTAAAAGATGAATGTTGAAAGTCTCCATGAATTGGCCATCTACTTACAAAATTATCAGTATAGTTTCTGCGACCCTCCTATTTGTTTCTGCAACCCTCCTATTTGTGTATCGACAGTATAGTTTCTGCAACCCTCCGATTTGTTTGCCTACTTAGTAGGACTTAGCAACTTGGCAAACCATGATTAGAGCTGGGTAACATTTGTCACCTTAGGTGGATTACTGATTTGGCTCTCTTATCAAAGATATTGATCCATTGCTAATATATAACCTCATGGCTTCTTCAGAGTTGATCGGTCGCAGAACACAGCAGAGCCCTTTTATATTTCTCAGTTTGATGGCGCTGTGTTCTCTGGACATTGCGGTAGCAGTAGGCGAGCAATTACTTATTTCTGTTTAGTTGGTATACTTGGTTGTCAAGTTACTTGCTGTTCTGAGGCTAAACCCATCGGATGTGTTGGTGTTTGGTACTTGGTTGTCAGGTTAGCTCACATAGATTTGTGTTGTTGGTGTTTTTGTCAGTTCATCCCTCGCTGTAGCAGGCTGCCTGGAGATTAGGAACCCCAGGTCAATGTTGAAGATCAATTACATTACATTCCTTCTATGTTGTTAACTTTTACGGTACTCATGAGAGGCATTAGGCCCAGCAGGTCCAGCATTGACATGCGACCGCCACCACCTCCGGATATGAATGTGAACAAGATGATTACTCATTTTGGTCAGATCCATGTACCGTTCAAACTTGTATGATGTCAACTTAGTACAGTAGGACTTAACAAACTACCTCTCGAGTTGATAGAAAGAGGCAAACGGTTTGATCTATAGTTTACAACTTGATAATCATCTCACATTGTTCACTAATATATTCTTCCTCCAGAAAATTTCTGGTCTCATCAGTTGGTGAATGTATAAAATTGTCTAATGGAAAAAAAACATGTGCATGATTTGGGAAAAACATGTCCACTATTGTCTACAAAAATTACAGAACAAAGGAGAAAAACATATAGGTACTAGAACTAGATGAAACACAAAGAAAATACCCACTCATGACTGGGGAAAATACGAGCACCAAAGATGATTGAAGTGTTCCATATAATCTCAAATTTTTTTGTTGCTCCCAAGTCGAGGAGGTCAAGGAGCAACTATGGCAAACAGGTCTTTGATGAGAGAGGGGCAACTGCGGGTGAGATGCTCAAAGCCATCAGTCGCGAGGACTTTCTTGAGATTGCCAGGAACTGTGAGGAAATTGTAGCACGCTTGCTTGAGCCCGTGACAGCCATGCTGCTCAGCCAACACCAACGTAGTCGCCACCATTCCAATGCTGAGTCGACTTCTCAGCTTCTCCTCGCATATCGACTTAAGCCTCTGAAGATCATACATGTCTGCCGCTACGAGCAGGTGTTGAGCCATCGCCATGGCGTCCTGATCCTTCAACTGATCAGGCAACGAATCCGTGTAGATAAAGTGAAGCATGGCCCTAAAAACTATGGCCTCCATGCCATCAATCCGCACGCGGGTCGCCGTCTTCTCCTTCATCGCGCCGAGGAGCTCCGCCGCGAAGACCGAGGACCGGACGGCGAGTACGTGCCTGTGCGCGGCGAACGTCTCACCGCCCACCTCGAACACCACGTCCGCCCCGCTTCCTGACGACAGCAGCCGGCCAAGATCTCGGTGTATGTCAGACGGCGGCACCACGGCGGCTCTTGCTGGACGGAACACGCCGGTGACGATGACATCGCACCTCACCGTTAAACGGTCGTCTTTCAGGTAGGCGGACTCCTCCAGCCTCTTCCCGTAGGCGAACTTGGGGACCCCAAGCGGCACGTTCTTGACGGCCGCGATCGCGCTTGCCGCCCCGAATCCTCTGCGGAGTCGTTGCTGCGGCTCGCCGGCCTCGTCGAGCAAGCTGAACGTCACGCTCACCGTGACGCCCCTGGCATCGGTGTCCACGAGGACCAAAGCCATGGATATCCAGACGGCGGACTCAGACGTGCGCCAGCCGTCGGGGTAGTATTTCAGCTGCCAGCCGTGGCCTCCGACGGGGAAAACCGGGGACGTGATGCCGATGCCGACGCCGAGGCGCCCCTTGGTTTTTGAGTAACCATCGATCCTGAATATGTACGACCCGGACTCGGCGGCCACCGAGACGACGGAGAGCGATGTCTCCTGCGCCGGCGACCCGGAAGAGCTGGACATAGATCGATCGCGCAAACGGTATACAGGTACCTGTCGACGTTTTCTGCTTCACTGTATGTATAAGGAGTATATATGGCATAGGTATTGAGACAAAGTCGGATACGGTGTATATATCTGAGGATTCTTTTACCGCCTACACGTAGGAGAGTACATCTATACCAGCTCGAGTTTTTATCGAATATCATGACCAACTCCAAGTAATTAATTAACATCGGCTAATAAAATCAAGCCACTTAACACACATATTCTCTCAACAAGAAAACACACACATGAATAATTGATTTTACAGTAAAGTTTTCAGCAGTATTGAGACAATGATTGAAAATAACTTTAGAAAAACCATGACATTGGAAAGAAATATCCTAAAATCTGGCCGACACAGCTCCTATATAATTCCCTCCATTATGCATCACATTGATAACATCAATAGAATCTGACTCCGCCATAAATAATTTTGTTGCATCCAATTGAAGAAACAAGGGACATACTATTGTGTAGAGCAAGAGCCTCCGCTGAAGGCAGAACTGAATTAGAACATACGATAAATAAACCCATGGAGTCCCGCAAAACAGCACCAGTAGCCCCCGCACCACGATCTATACCAAAGACGGCATCTACATTTAATTTCACAAAACCCTCAGAGGGTTTAATCCAGCCATGGCGCTGAATAGTCTGAGAACCCCTATTCTTCGCCCTTGAATAATTCGTTGTGAGAGCCGCAATCTCGACTGTGCTGATCTTGGAGGTGATTGAATATTCTCTCCATGTGTTACTTACCTTCTTTCCCACCAGATATACCAGATGGCAATAGTTTTCAAATCATTCATGTTAACCTCCTTCATTAAATGCCCAACAACATGCTTTGTTGGAAGAAGGGAGATCAGTACTGAAGACCCTTCCTGATCCTCATTGCATGCTAACTCGATAGCTTCTGACATTCCCAAGCACTTTCAAATCTGCTTAACTCTGTCACATTGGAAAAAAGCATGTTTAATACTTTCGCAATCTAGAGAACAAAGCAGGCATTGAGAACCAATTGGAATGTGCCAATTACCCAAGATACCCAAACATGGAATGACGCCGAGCAACACTCGCCAACAATGAATTTTTATTTTCGATGGAACTTTAATAGACCAAAGAATCTTCCATATTGGATTAGATGAAGAACCGATCTAATTTATCCTTCTCAACTTCCAACCATGTTGATAGTCCCATTCTAGGTGGTAAGCGGACTTAACCGATAAATGACGAGTCTTGTTAAAATGCCAAGAAATAAAATCCTCCATCATACCAATTGCCAAAGGTATTCCGAGGATCATCTCAGCATCTATGCGCCATAAGGTATCACGGATGAGCTGCTCATCCCAGGTCCGGCGCTCATCATCAATGAGTTCATAAACGTTTTTCAAAACAATATTACCTCTTCTAGTAGCAATTCTCCTATATGGATTACTTGGGATCCATGGGTCATCCCAAATATTAATGTTTGCATAAATTTAACCTTTCTTGAAAGTCCGGATATCAGCCCAAAGACTCTGCCACGTGTATGAGCTACCTTTTTTCAACTCACAATTCAACAAATCACCATTAGGGAAATATTTGGCTCTAAGGAATCTAGCACAGAGAGATTCTGGATTCAACAACATGCCACTTGATTTTACCATAAACTTGGTTCTGGTTGTGACAAGATCTAAGCACTCCTTCGTGCAGACTGGTGGGCTGATTGTGACAAGCTTTCCGGTGAAAAACACAAAGTCAACTGGGAGATGCTTTGTCGTCCAACAAATCTTGGAGACCTCGGCATTCTGAACATTGACAAGTTTGCTACCTCTCTTAGGCTTTGGTTGTTTTGGCTAGAATGGACCGATGAGTGTAAAACTTGGATTTGAGGGAAAAAAAATTGAGAATGTAATTTCGAGAGATTAGGCTATCTCTAAACCCATAGGACTTATTATAGGAAATTGTTCTAAACTTCTTATTACTAATGAAATTCACTTCATCAGTGTTGTAGGAACGCGTTGGGGGTCTGCCGGACCGGTTGCGCCAGTTGCTCGCTATTGGATGACTTGTCGAGGCCTTTGGTTTTTAAATGCCATGTGTTGGTGTGATGCCATGGATATTGGCCCTGTTCATGGAAACCTCCTTCATCAGTGTTGTAGGAACAGTGAGTTGCTGCTTGTTTTGGTGGATTTCGGTTTAATCTTTGTAATCTTAATTGCAATGTTTTAAAAATAATCTAATAAAAAAACTGTGTGCATCTCTTGAATGCAGAGGCCGGGATGATCTTCCCCCATTTTTTTAAAAAAATAATGAAATTCACAAATATTTTGCCTTGTTCCCAAAAGAAACCTTAGAGTGACAGCTAATTAATATGAAGAGCCTACTTTCAGTCCAAAAAAAAGTGAAGAGCTTAGCAATCTAAAGATGCAGGGGTATAAAATGAATGCATGTGGTCCAATAATTACATATGCAGTAATGCACCTGACCATACTCCCTAAGATGGTAGTCCCAAACTAATTAAATATGTTGCTCCCAAACTGATGCGGAGACAGTCAGGGAGAAAGCTGGAGAAGAAGCTCTTTCAGAACCGAGGGGCAGCTACTGGTGAGATGCTCAAAGCCATCACTCGCGACGAAAGCCTTGAGATTGTGAGGAGACTTTAGAAAACAGAAGCATGCCTCCTTGAGCCCATGACAAGCATGCTGCTCGGCTAGTGTCAACGTAGTGGCGACCGTGCTTGCGTTGATGTGGCTGCATAGCATCTCCTCGCACATCAACTTGAGCCTCTCGATCGAGGCTATACTTGTATCCGGCCACAAGTAAATTTTGAGCCATTTCGCGGGCTTCGCTTTCGGCACCATTCTCGGCCAAAGAATCCGTACGTGTAGATGAAGTGTAGCATGTGTTTGAAAACCGTCGCCTCCATGTCGTGGATGGCTACGCATGTGGCGGTCTTCTCCTTCATCGGACCAAAGAGCTCGGCCATGAACACGGGCGACCGAGCGGCAATCACGTACCTGTGCGCGGCGAACTTGTCGCCGCCGATCGAACTCAAAGGTGACATCCGCGGGCCCCTTCACCGGACGTGAGGAGCCGGCCAAAATCACGGTGCAGGTCTGACGTCGGCACCGTGACAAACCGTGCCGTGGCCTCCTCTGTGTGGATCTCCATGATAACAGTGACACTGCATCTGATCTCCAGATAATCGTCTCTTAGGTAGTTGGACTCCTCCAGCGCTTTCCTTTGGAAGAATTCCCCGTATCCGTTCCCAGTATTGGCCGGGTATATATGTGTGTACTACTGCTTCGCTGTGCGGGGGAACGTGTCTGCCTTGATCCTGGTCGAGCAAGCTGAACCTGTACCTCACTCTGACGTCCGCACCATCGGCGGTGTCGACGAGAAACAGGGCCATGGAAACGTAATCGGCGTGCTCTGCGTCCCAACCGGCGGGGTAGCATCTGATTCGCCAGCTTCGCCCTCCGACGCTGAACGTGCTGGATTCGATGTGCTTGCCGACGCCAAGCCCCTTGATCAAGGAGAACCCGTCGATATTCACCACGTGCGATCCGAACTCGGTTTTGGCGACTATAGACGACGCCGTATGCGCCGGCGGCCTCACGCCGCCGTCAGGGGAGGAAGAGGTGGACATGATCTAAGACCTTATTCTGTTATTATCACTGGACCCAATGGCACACGGAATAAGGGTTTTGTGCATTGTCTCATCCCACGGTCTGCGCATACCAGCGTGACCGACCCTAATCTTATCTATACCTAATAATCTATACCTAATAATAAAGAACGCAACGTTCCTATCCACCATCCGTCTGGAAAAAACGATTTTACCCCTGGCAGTTGGAGGAAATTACATGGAGTGCCGCTTAGTCAACCCATCCTGTTCGCTTCGCTTCCGCCGCCTACACCGCACGCCTCACACCACCCGTCCCTCCCGCCTAGCCCTCCCACCTCGCCGTCCCCATCCCTACTCTCCCGCGACAACCCCCTGCCGCCGCCGCCCCGGCCGAAAGATCCCGCTGGTATGCTCGATGGCCCGGGCCTCCCCCATGGCGATTGCAGCACGTGGTTGCCGGACCATGCCGGCCTGTTTCGTTTCGGTGAAGAAAAAAGGCCACGACCTGCTTCCACCCATCTTCCCCCATCGCCGGACGGACAGAGAAGGTGTGCGTGCGGCCTCCTTCACCCATCGCGGACGGACGGATAATGTGTGCTTGCACGGGGAGGCGGCGAGGAGGCGCGGGACGGCAGGACAAGGCCGAGTCGAGGCCGGCCGGGGAGGATGCAGGGCTTGCGGAGGACGACGAGGACACGCGGCCGACGGTGTCGGGGAAGAGGACGACACCGGGCACGGACACGAGGCAGAGCTTTCTCGGGAGCAGGACGAGCTCGACGGAGCACACGGAGGCGACAGGAGAGGCGAGGCGGCCGGGTCAGTGCTAGGAGATGCGCAGGCAGGCGCTGGAGATCTCGTCCAGGGAAGCCTACGGAGAGGGAAGCCCGGAGAGGGCTCTGGCCGGTGGCGCGGTCTTTGCAGACGAGCGGAGCGGCGGCGTGGTGAAGACGAGGGGATCGCGTCAAGATTGAGGGACACAGCCTGGGCGTTGGGACCACGCGCGTGCTCGGTGGCGATACGGGGTTGCACGTGCATGTTGACCGCGTGTGTGTGACAGTGTGAGTCCTGGTCGGGTCGGGTCGGTGGTTGCGTGCGTGGTGTCCCGCGCGGTGTGTGGCCAATCGTGAGTGTGTTGTGTGACAATGCGTGGTGTGTGCGCGCGCCGTGTTGGGTGCGTGTGCGCAGGGTTTGGGTGTCTTGCATTGCTGGAATATTGGGTACCATCAATTGATTAATTAATTTTAACAAAATGTCTATTTAAGAAAAGACTATGTACCTTTTAATAAATAAATATCAATTTTTTATAATCCCTTTGTCCAGAAATAAATAACTTGGTTTTGTCTAGATTCGGATATATTTAGACATGTTTTACTGAATAGATATATTAAAATCTAGACACAACCAAGTCAGTTATTTCTGAATGAAGGGAATAGCAAAATGCTTCATAGCCTAAAAATATTTAAAAATAAACATGTACCAAAGCCATGGACTATAATACACGACATGAATAATAACCTAATTTTTTAGTATTTATACCACATATGTGTACCCGTGTAAAGTACGGACATGTGTGCTAGTAATAATAAAGAATGCAAGGTTTACGGTCTATCCATCTAAAAAAACGATTTTATCCTAGCAGTTCAGAGTAATTACATGCACTGCCACCGCTTAGTGAAATTCCTCTTAGCTTCTCTTCTGTCGCTTCTCTCGCGTCGCTCGGCCTCGATCCAGGATCCCACTATGCCGCCCTCCTGGCTCGCCAGCACCGCCGAGCTCGTCACCCGGTTCCGGGAGAAGGGCCAGGCCCTCCGGCAAGGCCTCCCACCAACGGCCAAGCCCCACTGCCACCATACACCGGCCGCAGGAACATGTCGTACCCGTACTCGCCCCCAATTTCGGCCACATGTTGCATCTCCTGCGCTCCGGCAGTAGACGGCGATGTAGAGAATCAAACCGTCGCCATGGCTACAGCTGCACCCTCGAGGATCTGCAGCACCTTCGCAACAAGCCGCCGCATAGGCTGTCTCCTTGGCCTCCGGCGCTCGCCTCCCTTTCCACTAGCGCCGCCCCCGTGTCAGATGTCACCCTACTCTCACCGGCGCCAAGTGGTCTCCTTCCGCTGCCCAGCTCTGCTGCCTGGAGGTGAGGACGAGGAGGCGCCCACAACCGCACCAGCTAGCCTCCCCGTGCCCTGTGATCTGTGCACCAACACACACGCTGGACACAGTTGCCGCAAGGAGCAGCAACATTTAGCAGTAGGTCGTGCGATCGATTTTGTGGAGACGGCGCAAAGCTGGACGGGCATGGTCATAGCTACTGTCTTCCTGAACTTTTCCCCTCTCCGCCGTGTACTTCTCTCTGGAACTTAAGCAGGATTTTATTGCATCGATGTCTTTTGTCAACTGAAGTTCTTGCTGCGATGGATTTGATAGCATAAGGGGAAAAACAGAGAGATATGCGGTGAGTGCCGTGGTGATAAGTTAATGGTTAACACATGAACATGTGGTTAATCTTCTACTCCAGGAAGTACAATTTTTTTCCTGCCTAATTAAGTTTTGTGAACACCCGATACACTCGCTTACCTAGAGAAGCTCTGCCTTCCCATGCCTGATGTATACATAGGAAACAAGTACCTTGATGTCTGCCAAACCACCTATTTTATGAAAAATAAGGAGCGTGAGCTACAAATGCTGAATTTAGTCCGTTAATACTACAGCTGATTAGCTTGGTTTGTTGTTTTGTGTCTCAATAAAACATGTTATCCATTGAAGTGATAAATAAAGGATCAATGTGTACTGTGCATTACCCTGAGGTGTGTTCTTTGTGGTAGCTCTTCTGGGAATAAATTGAGATACGTCTGGTTATTTTCATGGATTTGTTACCGAGAAACGGTTGATCCTCTGAGTATTTCTGCATTCGGGCCAACAAATGCAGTTCCCTCTTGGCTATCATTTGAGCTAAGGTTCCAACCATCTAGGATCTTTGCAGTATCTCATTTTCTTTTACAAGTTCATTTTCTCTATTGCTTCTGAAGCTAATCTTTGATGTTTGAAAAGCTAAATTTCTTAACTTTTTCCGAGAGCTTGATAGAAGATTTCCTATTTTGCCCTTTCCGTGCAGTATCTCCGTCTTCCCCAATAACAGAGAGAGGCTACCGAGTAAATAATTTTTCAGCTAGCCGGTTGTGAGCTGAGCTCTTTTGGTTTCTTGAATATCATTGGGAGGATGGAATTCTTACTGGAAAATTTGTATGTTGAGCATCTTCTCTCGGACTGTTCCTGATAAATGATTGTCCTCTATGTTCCTACAAGTGATCACAGAATCAGGGTTTGGCACATGGAAAGATTTCCCGACAAGAATATGCAATAAGATGGTAGTAGTAACAATGTCATGGCCAGTGTAATGTGTAATTTTTATTTCTTGGAAATTGTTTCCTTTTCTCTAGAACACCAAGAGTTTAATGAATTATAATTTCACTAATTAAGAAGGATTACTGTGACCATCGTTTGATATTTGTGGAGGTATTATGTCATGTACAATGGAGGTGATTATGGTTTGGCGCTAGGATAATCTTCTGCCTTTGGGCACCGATTACTAGCCGATCCTAGGAAATCATCTTGCAATTCAAAGTGCTTGCTCTAGATTACTAAATCTATTTGTATTCACCTTTATTACGCCGTAGCAACGCACGGGCAATTGTGCTAGTTTTTTTAAAGACACAAGACAGTCGATATATTTCGCTCGATTAGATAGAATAGAGATGACCCAGTTTATAAAGAAATTCGGGTCTAAAAATAATATAAACTATATACATTGCCGATTTATAAGAAAAACCGAGCCAAAAACCGCACTAGCGAGAAGACCCATCGTCCACACAACCCAAGTCCACCTAACGCAACTGAAAGGGTCGTATAGGCACCTAGTGGTTGTTTGGATATAGAGTTTTAGTGACGAGTTTTACCGAACCACGTTTTGGGGAGATTTTTGGTAAAACGAGTTCTCCTCGTAATTCTGTTAGAAACTAGTCGATGCAAAACCATGTTTGGGTATCTTAATTGGTCTATGGGGTATCTCTTGTTTGTCCTCCAAATTGCCTGTCCAGTTATCTCCATCACCAGACCCATTGTCTGCCAAGCTCAACGCATCTCTCATCACCAGACCCATGTGGAGTCGTTTTATCTTTGCCCGTAGGGCTACCATGCTCGTACGTGTTCCAGATTCTAGCCGTCAAGGCCAATGCTTCGACGGAGCGCCACTATGCTCGTGCGGGTACCTGTCAGGGCGGCCGGCCAGCGCGGCATCGTTGGTTTGGAGGAGCAGTCTGGCCGTCTCCGGCAACGAGCGGACCACCAAAGGGATGACGCAAAAGAGAGCTCTGCATCAACGGACCATAGAGTGGATGGAGAAGTGCGGCGGCATTCCATGAGGTATGAAATCCATGACTGGCCATGGCTTGTGCCCGGGCAGAAGACGGTGTCTCGCTGCGACGTCCTGCAGGACGCAGGAGGTACGCTGTAATCACTGCAAGAATTCATGGAAGCTGTTGCGTCCACGAGCCAGGGCGTTTGTCGACACACATGTGCCGGTGTCGTTGAGGAGTCGGTGAGTCGGCATGGTTGGGGCGGGACTGTATGAGGAGGCGCGGCGGTGTCGTCTCTCCCACGGGATCCCATTTGATCGCCCACCATCGCAGACATACGGCGGTGCGCACCTAGTCGACGCCTCGTGCTAATCACGTTTTCACAAAAACTAGGAATAGTAGTTTTTGCCAACACGCATTTTCCTAGGTTCGTGGAAATTGAATTTTACCTACCCACGTTTTAGTTGCTACCACCAAACGGGATTTTCATTTGTTAAACGGTTATCTTGATTTGCGGAAAACTAGCTCTGTCAAAATTCCGTATGCAACAAGGCCCTAGAGGCGTTGTGTGAATAGGTGCTATTTCAAATTTTACTCTTTTCAAATTTGGGTTTGACACAAAAGTAAATTCTCTAGATTATGCAACTATGGTAAATTTACCTATATGACAAACTAGCACAATACTAAGCTAGAACTAAGTAAGTAAAGTGCGGTAAAGGATAGAAGTAACTAAAGTGGAGCACGCGGAGACACAAGGGTTTTGTAACATCCCAGCATAAAGGACCTAACGAAGGGTAGATTTAGAAATATGAATTGTTGCATGCATTCATTTAAGAAAATGTGAGTAAAATTTTCGCCAAATAAAAACCTTGAGTGATCAATGATTCTTTCTTACTTTGAGATTAGGTTTAGTCTTAAAGGAGGATTGCTATAAACTTTGATATGATCTTAAAGGAATTGTGTGTTTTGAAATGAGTTTGGATTTGTAAAATTTAAGTGTTTTATAATTTAAATGATTTTGATATAAGATTTGAATCTTAAATTAATTAAGAGAAAAGTATTATAACTTAAATCTTATCTAAAAACAATATTGTATATGAAATTCATTTTATATACATAAACAAGTTACAAAGAATGAACTTACTGAAGTTATTCAAAACTTCACAATTTACAAAAAGAATAAAGAAAAAGAATATTCTTTATTAATAAATATATAATCTTTATTACAAATGAATAAAATAAAGATTACAAGAATTATAAAAGAAAAATTAGAAAAGAACAAGAAAGTTACATTTGTATATCTACTAATTATCCTATATCTAAAACTACACTAAATCTTCATCCTCATCTTTGTACCTGCAAAACAAAGATTAAATAGAAAACAAAATAGGATTAGTATATTTCTCTCAGATATGTCAGTGAGGTGCACTTGACAAACTCATCATTGAGAAATGTTAAAAAGGGGCAAGTTTCACCAATATAAAAGATTTCATCTTTCATAAATTCAAAGCCAGAATGCGAATGACAGCCAAAAGGGACCAATTCACCAGCCGTAAAAGTAGTTTGGTAATAGTAAGTTCAAACTTTCTGAACTTATCCACATGTGCATAGCAGGCACACAAGCTGCACACACACAAGCATGCAGATGGTGTGCTGTCGACCACACAAGCACAACCAGCATCACAAAACCACAGCACAGCCGTGGAGGAGCACATCAGTGCATCACTCCACTACACAACACACCAGCAGACCCAGGGTAAACAACATCTAAACCAAGAACAACAGCCAAAACCAACCACCCAGATCAACCCAAACATCAGGATCTGGTGGACAACAAGGTCAAGCCCAGGAGCTAGGAGGTGCAGGCAAGCTCAAGAGCAAGCTCAGGAGCACAGCAAAAGCAGATCAAGATCCATATCAAGATCAAGATCAATATCATCATCAATCTACTACATCCACATCAGAATCTGTGGTGAGCCTCATAGAACCATCACATGATTTCATCATATATCTAAATAAAAGCATGTGTTGTTTTATGAGGCAATCTCTCAATAATCACCCAAGAGGAGTGCATCTATCCTAGAGATTTCAAGTATAAGGATAAGAAATCAAGCTCAACCACAAACACTAAACCCTCGCATCAAAGATCACTGGGTTCAGTGTTATTTTTTACAACTTAGATCATTTTCATTTGATCTTAACAGATCAGGGCACATCTCTCAGAGAGAGAGTAGCACCTCTAAACCTATAAGTTTCAAACAAACTATTGCCCAACTAACTAGGAATTACATCCTAGAGCCTCAGACCAACATCATAGGCAGGAAAGTTAATAAAAGCTTCCATACCATCTTATCAGTTTTAATCACAAGCATAATCAAGCTAAGACCAGAAATAAAAACCAAATCACTTGTGTGCCAGAATACAATGGTATCACAAGGATAAGTTCTTAATGAGCTAAAACCAATCTTTACTTAGCCTTCACAGATATATAAAAAGGACAACCAATAAATATCATTTTCCTGAAGCCAAGTGCCAGGAATCAACCTTAAAATGAATCTATACATCCACAGAAAATCATTACATGTAATGATTTGATTCAGAGTGTATAATCTCAAACAAGCCCACATTATAATTGCAGTAAGCAACTACTGAGATAAATCTACTGTCATTACAAGTATTCTGACAGTAGAGAAACTTCTGAGACCAACAACATAATCCAATCAAAAGCATCAATACTAGATCTAAAGCATCATAGATATGATCAACATGGGGTTATGAACCCTAATCAGAGCAAGAACTCTAATCCAGAGATGAACTCAACCAGCACATAGTGTGGCATCCCGCAAAACCACTACTAGAAAATCGCGTTGAATTTGTGCATTGCATCGTCATCATCATGTTGTTTGTCTAAAACTATTTCGCAAAAACCTGTTTTATTTTCTAAGACGCCCCATCCTAATTCAAACGCAAAACCCGGTTCGCCGGATTATTTTGTTTTGGCCGCGAGCGGTTTGCAAACGGTCCAATTAAACAAATAAAGTTTTATTTTATTTTTAGTTGGGGCGAATCGAAGGCGAAACGACCGCGTAAAAACCAGATCGGTCCACCCCGTTTTCTTTTTCTACCTAAACTAGTCTACCCACCCCTGGCCACCTCACTCCGGCCTATCTCGCTGCGCCACCTCACCCTCCCCAAAACCCCCACCACTCCCTGCATGCCACATGGCCCAAACCAGCCTCACCCCTCCTCTCTCTCTCTCCCTCTCCCCCCCCACGTCAGCAGCCACACCCCCACCCTCACGCACACGACGACGGCCCACCAACCTCCTGCCCGCGTGGCCCCACCACCTGGGACCCACCCGCGCCCCGCACCCTCCCTTCTTCCTCCTCCCTCTCTCCTCCCGCGTGCCCCGCTCCCCTTCCTCCCCCAAGCCTCCACCCCGACCGGCGCCGCCTCCTCCTCGCAAGCCTCGCAGCGCCTTCGCCCGCTCAACCGCCACCGGAGCCCTCACCACCGCGTCCACCGCCTCCCTGCCATGCCGCTCGCTGCCGCCGCTGCTGCCCGCGACGCCTCCAGCCCGCCGCCTTACGGGTCCTGCCTCGGCGCCAGTGACGCCGCTACTCGCCGTGGCCTCACTGCTGCCCCGCCAGACGCTGCGAAGTCTCCAGCGCCACGCCTGGCGCCTCGCTGGGCGCCTCGCCTGACGCCTCGGCCCCGCCTTGAGTTAAGGCGGCCCGTGCCCCACCTCGCCACCACCGCGAGCCCGCCCGACCTCCACCGCCCACGCCTCGAGCAACAGCATCCCCTCCACCGCCAGCCCGCCATGGGCCCCACCGGGCCTGATCCAAGCCCTCGCAACCGGGCCGCATCTCCTCGGTCGGCAAGACCTCCACAGTCCGAGGACAATCCCAAGACCGATCCGAGCCGGTCCAAGACCACATGGGCGACGAGTTCACCTTCCAGAGCCGAACCCGAAGGACTCCGACAGGGACCCACAAGATCTGCTTCCTGGACGCGCCATGGTTTCGGTGGAACCCCTCGCCAAGATCTTCACGAACCCCGGAGGCCAAGCCTCGACACCCCGAACCCGGTACCGCGTCAAGATCAGCCCCTCGGACCCGAGAACGACAAGTACCTCCCGCGAACGCCAAACCCCAACCGGAAGGACGCCAAGATCGCCACATGTACCACAAGTACCGCACCCCGGACGCCTAGTACTCCACCCCGAAGCCAAGACCGCCTCGATGGCGCGGAACCGACAAGAGCGTCAGAATGACAAGAACGACAACCAAGACGATGCATGCCCCGACGCCACCCAAGTACTCCTTCATGGAACGCCGAGACCCGAACTGAGCCGATCTGCAGAAGGCATGGATGCGACAAGATCCACTACCCTGGAATCCGAGAAAGTTTCCGCCGAACCCCGAACCCCAGATCCGTCGAACCCTGAGACCGACCCCGAACCCCGGAACCCGAGATCGTCGAGCCCCCTCTAATGTGTGACCCCTTTTCCTCGAACCCTATTTTATAACATATCAATTTGTTGCATATTAAATTGTCATTTCCCGCATGCATAGCATTGGTTTGGGGCCTTATGCCGATTCACCTAATAATTAAATATGGGGCCCATATGCGGGCAAATCTAGTCTCATATCGGCCTCATTTAAACATGTGTAGCGAACCGGTTCCATCTGTTGTCTTGCTAATACAACATTTAATTTGCGGGGTAATTAAATAACTTGAACAATATAACCAGTTGTCGGGACCCCGGTTCCGCTTAATCTTGACCTAATTGCTTCGCACCTTGCCATGCCATACATCATGCATGCATCATGCCGTTCTTCTGCCGTGTATTAAATATTGCATCCGGTGTTTCTTCTAGTGTTTTGGTTCTTCGCGGATAAGGCCGTTGAGTTGATGTGAGCTTCGCCCCGATCTTCGGATGAACCCTTCGACAATGTTTTCAGGCGAGCATCTCCCCCTTTCTACCTATCTTACTTTGCTAGTATTTACTTCCCTCCTGTTGATCTTTGCTATCTGTGTTGCGATGCTCTAGATTTCGTACCCGTGATATCCCTTGCAGCCATATATAGCCTTGGACACATCCTATTACCTGTTGTTTGGTAGATAGTTGGGCCCGCGTGTCGTAGTCGCTTGCTCTAGTGTTTTGTGCGACGTCAAGTACCACTAGTGTTGGAGGATTGCCGCATGTTGACGTTGGAGATGATCATGGTTTAATTATTGTTCACTTTAAATTCCTGTTTAACAACTAAAATTGAATTAAGCAGAGGCATCGGTGGGTGATAGGTAAGATTTGGTTTCCGACCGCCCACTTGTGTCCCGTAGGACCCGAGTTCTTGACACCTGTTCCGAGATCGAGCGCGCTAACCACAGGTGGGGAGATATGGGCCCCCATCGATTATTACCTGATTTCAAAGTATTGTACTGGGGGCCACAACTAGTTTGAGGATTTATTTACTATCCTGTACCTATGCCATGCTTTACTGCTTTATTTACGATTGTGTGAGGAGCACGCTGTTTAGGAAGCGGAGTGATTACGCGGTATCGACAGTCCCCGATTGGGGATCTGCTGTCGCTTACAGCCATTGTCGCAAACCCTAAGTCCGTCTCGGAGACCGGCCGACTTCGTTGCGGGTGTACTTAGTGGGGTGGCCCCCCCGTGCTTGCTTTGGGTCTGGGAACGTCGTGACTTAGGCCCCGCCGACATACCGATGGGTGTATGTTAACTGATCTGGCAAAAAGGGTCGAAGTGCCTGTGGATACTTTGGTGCACCCCTGCAGGGTTTAATCTTTTCGAGAAGCCGTGTCCGCGGTTATGGACGACTTGGAGCACAGTGTCTGATCATAGACAACTATAACTAAAGTTTACTGTTTTAAATTAACTTGTTTCCGATATGATTAGTAATCAGCTTCACTACAACGGAATGGCTAAGTAAAAGTACCAACAACTGCTGGGTTTTGGGTTTATCTCATGATAATTGTATCTGACTAGTAAGTGATGCCACTTTAACGGAATGACTAATTAAAAGTACCCACTGCTTATTTTATCAGGACGATTATCTATACCTGACTAGTAAAGAGCCGCAACTATAACGGAATAAGTAAAACTGCCAACTGTGTGAGTTCCTCGGTTGACTTCCTCGTTTGGTCTCGAGGGGGAAACGCCAGGATGGGTTTGTTTGATGCTAGTATCAGGTTGGATCCGAATAGGTCTTTCTTACCCCTCTCTGATAGCCGCCAGTTGAATCGAGTCTCTATAGGTTGTTTAGTGCTTCTTGCACGCCGCCACCACCATACCTATGTGGCGAGGACCGCCAATTCTAGCCTCGCTGTAATCGGCCTCGATCGACGCTCCTTCTTTTCCTTTGCCCTTTGTCGGCACCTTTGTTTAAGCAGGTTTGAGATCGACGCCGTTAGCGGGGTTACCCTTCCGCTTGGCTCGGGGGTTATGGACGCCATTGGTTATTCTTCAGGGCTCT
Organism: Avena longiglumis; assembly: GCA_030063025.1. Lineage (NCBI taxonomy): Eukaryota > Viridiplantae > Streptophyta > Magnoliopsida > Poales > Poaceae > Avena > Avena longiglumis. Next base: position 414,699,284 of record CP125979.1, read on the forward strand.
TAGCCCCATTTGCATCTTGTCCGTAGCTGGACGCTCTATCGTTTTCAAGGTGATTGGATCTTTGTACCGTACATCTGTATTCTTGACTCTTTGAGTTGCTGTTGTATATATCTGTTCTGTGGGTCCCATCGAGGACTGTTGTGTAATGTTATTACTTTGTTTTTCCACCCGCACGAAAGTGCCTGGTGGGCACCTTCGAATCGTTTCTATGCGGGTTTGGGCGAGTTTCGCTAAAACTTGCATAGGGCCGATTCTGAGGGTGTTACACATAGTCACTCAACATGAAAGCCACTAGATACACATAGAGAATCATGGCAGTAGTATGGACAAACACCACAGAGACAACTTACCCGAGGTCCTGTAACTACCTCGGTGAATTACGCTCCTAGATACAAGCCTGGATGAGTGGTAGTGGTTGAAATAGTATGGTGGGGCCCCAAAAGCCACTCACTGGTAGTCCTTTCGGACGTCCCAACCACTACCCTCTCAACGGGACCTGTACGGGCGGCGTAATCGGCAGGCGAAGGGATCAACTACGTACACAAGTGGGTATGTACGCAAGCCACCATACAAGAGTACATCAGAGCCATACCATCTAGAAAGAAAGTAAATATAGCAACGCCATACGACAAGATTCAAATGACCTAGATAGATCTATATTTTAGGATACTTCCTCATACAACACACATCAGAGTATCATGCGGAAGCGGCAAACAAAATCCGAGTACGGATAAGAAGCAAATCGCCATAAGATGCCATAGAAATAAGCACATCCCAACTACAGGTCTCACGGATCCCCGTTCCCGGAATCTCTACACCGAATGATCGTTGCCCACATCTTCAGCTTCTTCCACCCAGTATCCGTCCTGCGAGGGTACCTGTTCATCTGAACCAATAATTTATCGTGTGAGACCCTAAGGGTACTCAGCAAGTCTTAATGCCTCTAAAGGGGACACAACCTGGGGGGACGCAATTGTGCAAAAATAAACCTAGCAGTTCTACAGATAACGCTAACCATCCGCCTAACCAATGATAGACGGATGTCCGTGAATTAAGAACAACATTATAATGGTAATCTCATCGATCCATCCTCCTCCTGCTTACCAACAAGGAAGCGGATAACAACCCACCCATCCGTTGGCAATTTTATTAACCATTCCATGAGTGTTGCACTATTTACTAGTCAAGTTCCTTAGTCGAGTTAAAGCGGTACTTTAGTTATGCTTGTCTATGATCAAGAAACTGTGCTCCAAGTCGTCCATATCCGCGGACACGGCTTTGAAAGTTTTACCCCGGGTGCACCAATAGCAACACACGCCGATCAACCTCGGAAAACCAAATCAAAACCCAACGAGGCTTTCACGGTGAACAATCACAGATTCGAAATATTTCGTGGGGCCACCCTTGAGTACACCATAGCAAGTTAGCTGACTTCGAGACGGACCCGAGGTTTGTGGGGCCGGCGGTAAACGACAGCAGATCCCCAAACGGGGACTGTCGATACCACGTAAACGGGTCACAATTCCTAAACAGTACAGTGTGCTCCTCGCACAATTTAAATACAGAAAGTAGCATGGCATAGGTACAGGATAGTAAATAAAACCTCAAACTAGTTTGTGGCCCCAAGAAATAAGACGGAATCAAGCTCTGGCCCAGGGGGGTCCCATATACCTCCCGGATGTGGATAGCGCGATAAATCAAGGAACAGGAATCAAGTACTCGGGGTCTTACGGGACACAAGTGAGCAGGAAAAACCAAATAGCAGATATTGCTCACCAGTGCCACTTTCTTTAGTTATCCCACTACTACTCAGGTTAAGTTGTTTAGGTACCTCATTTTCCAACAGACGCTCACATAACCTACACATGCTGTTCTACGACTCGCATGGCCCAAACAACTCCTATAGTAGTGGCTCATGGGATGGAGGAACAAGCTTGGTGGAGTTTAAAAGTAAAGGCTATGCATACTTGGGATTCAATTTAATGCACTCGCGACTCAATGATGCAAGAATAAGATAGAGGCAATAGGTACTGTATGTATGCAATCATGTGGAAGTGCTTGCCTGATATCTCAGTTGAAGCGAGGGACGGATCTGGGTAGTGCTCCTGGTTCTCTTGATACAACCCCTGCTCAGAGTCTATCCGAGAAAAACCAAACAAACAAGGCCGACATGAATATAGAGCACAAGCATATGAATAAGATGCGTCAAGCAAACAATCATGCCATGATGAATGATGCACAATTTACATGGCATTAAGGTAGCATGGCATGGTGAGGTGTGGAAGACAAGTAATATCATTTTAATGGGGTTTTGGAATCACATTTGTTGCATAACAGTTGCTGTACACTATATTTTTATATGATGCATGCTGCAATTGAGGTCAAGGATGGCATAAACAGAAAGGTCTCGTCGAGCTGATCATTTTAGACATATCATTTGCTAAATTTGGAATTATGAATCAAAAGTTATTGATTATTTAAATTCTAGTGGAAATTAGTGTAATTTAAATAAACTTGGAATTTAAATGTGCAAAAGGCAATTTGAATGTTATATTTGAAATCCTGGCATTTTTCTGATATCCAAACATATATCATTTGTGTTATTTGGAATTACAAAGGAAAAGTTATTCAAAATCTGAATTGAATTTGAATTTGAAAACATTTAAACAAAATTTGAATTTAAACAGACACAGAAAACCTTTTATACACAGACTAATATGCCCTCAGACGCTTATAGGTGGGGCCAAGGATCTGCGGTCCCACGCGCATGGCCTGAGGAAAGAGGACCATGGTTGGTTAACAAGTTTGCCAGGATCCTTTTTGCAAAACAGCCGCGACACTGACAGGTGGGGCGTAGGGGAGCGCGGGTTGAGGGAAAAAGGGAGCCAGGGGGTTATCTGCAAAACGCCTACTCTACTGTGGATCTTCCCTGTCGCCTGACGAACTGAAAAATCGACAGGCGCGGAGGGAAAACAGGGCTGCTCGATCTCGCGATCATGACGCCAGTGGCGGGCTGGCTGGGGTTTGTTGACAGAAGGAGGAGGCGGCTAGAAGAGGTTCTCGGCAGATGCGTCTGGCAGTGCACGCCGGTGCAGCGGTGTGCTCGGCCAGCGATCGTCGTCGGCAGAAAGCAGGCGGGGCAGAGCATGTCTAGGGGTCGAGGGCTTCTGCGGTGGTGTTGGTGGCGGTGGCGAGGCTTGGGGTGCAGGCGATCGACGGTGCGGCTCGCGGACGGAGGCGCTAGGGTTTCGACGGGGCGGCGCCGGCGTGCAGGCTCCTGGGGCTTCTCCTCCTCGCGTCTGGCTCCAGGGGCGTCGCAGACGAGCTTCCGGCCTTCCTCGACACCTGCAGCTCCGCGCCCGCCTCCTGGTGCGTGTGTGCTGGCGAGGTAGACGGCGTGGCCGACGAGAGGGAGCTGGGGCGGTGTTGGTGAGGGAGGAGAGGAGGGCCAGGCGCTTCGGCCAGATCTAGAGGGCAGAGAGGGGGCTGGGGTAGATAAGAACGGCCAGGAGGGGGCTTGCGTGGGGGAGGGGAAGGTGGCCTCGGTGCCACCTTTTCCTTCTCACGTGCACGGCATGGGGGCCAGGGGGTGGCGCGGCAGAGCTGGGGAGGAGAGAGGGTGTGGCCGGTGTACAGGAAGCTTGTGGCAGGGAAGGCTAGAGGGACCCTTAGGCAAGGGAGAGGAAAAGAGGGGGGGGGGGGGGGGGCCGGCTCGGCTAGGTTAGGTTTTGGGGGTCCTTGGACGTGTGGGGTGGGTAGATGGTAGAGGTTCTTTGGGGTGGGGCCTGCATGGAAGAGAGGCGAGCTAGGGTAGGGCATGGGGTGATCATGCTAGGAAGCTAGAAGGAGAAGAGAGGTACTTAGGGTTTTGGTTAGAAAGGTGTAGATTAGGGTCTTGTTTAGCTAGGATGGGGGGTGGCATGGGGTAGGTTTTAGGGTTAGCTAAGAGGGGGTAGATAGAGGGAGGGGTACTCCACTTGATCAAGCATGCTTCATATACAAACACACAAGATCAAGAAAAAAAAAGGAGAAAGGAGGGAAAGGTAGGGAGAGATGATTATGATGATGGGGTTTTTCTTTGGTCCATGTATGCTCCAACAATGACCAAGCAAGATCCAAGAGAAGAGGTGGTTTTAGGTTGGTGCATGCCTCATGAGCACATGGGTGTGCATGGGGCATGGGGATAGAGGTTAGCTAAGGGAGATAGAGAGGCAGAGGATGTGGTGAAGAAAACTACAAGCCAAAACAAGATTGAAACAAAGGATAGATGATCCATGCAAACAAAGCCAACAACATACCAAAGCCAAGAAAAAGGTGGCACTTGCATGGCCCATGCAACAATATTTGCCATGTAGTTATATTGTGAAAACAACATTAGTTTATGTGGCATTATTACTTGCATTCCCAAAAGGTGGGCAAAGGCCAAGCAAAAGATTATGGGTGGAATCCAACCAACAACATGAGCTAGAGATAACTCAAATAAAATGCCAAGCCCATATTAATTGGATGGTGGAATTATAAGGTGGTGAAAGAAAAGGTGGTGGAGTCAATAAGAGAGATGCCCTCAACTCAACTTGGGCATTTAACAATATATTAAGAACCAAATACATTATCAAGAGGCAACTACAATTAATCATGCACATGAGATAAGAACCAAACAAGAAAGGGTTTTATATGATGCTCAAATGCAAGGTGACATGATGACATGAGCATGATATGATGATGATGCAACAATTATATGTTGGAAGTGGCCCTTTTTATTATTATAACAAGTAGCATTACAGGTGTTAGACAACTGGGATGCTACAACTCTCCCCCACTAAACAGGAATCTCGCCCCGAGATTCTAGGAAGAAGAAGAAGAAGATACAAAGAGAGAAGGATGGTTGGCACGGAGTTCATCTTCACGCTCCCATGTGGCTTCATCAACAGAATGGTGTGACCACTGCACCTTGCAAAACTTGATGGACTTGTTGCGCGTCCTTCGTTCTGCGGTCTCAAGGATTTTGGTGGGGTGTTCTTGATAAGACAGATCTTCTTGGAGGTCGATTAGCTCGTGATCCACGGTCTTGCCGGGGTCTTTGAAGCACTTCTTGAGCTGAGAGATGTGGAAAACATCATGGACTTTGAGTTTTTCCGGAAGCTCAAGTGCATAAGCAACTTCTCCTCTTCTACCACGTATCTTGAAAGGACCGATGTATCTAGGAGCCAACTTTCCTTTGATAAAGGCGGTGTGTTCCTCTCATGGGAGTGACACGAAGGTAGACGAGATCACCAGGGGCATATACCATATCCGTGTGCTTCCTGTCATAGTTGCTCTTCTGACGACTTTGAGCAATCTTCAGGTTCTCCAGAATGATATGCACCTTCTCCTCTGCCTGAGTTACAATGTCAGGGCCAAACCAGATTCTTTCTCCTGCACCTGACCAACCAATCGGAGTTCTGCACTTGCGACCATAGAGAGCCTCGAATGGTGCCATCTTCAGACTCTTCTGGAAGCTGTTGTTGTAGGAGAATTCCGCATAAGGAAGACATTCTTCCCACTTCATGCCAAACGAGATGACGCAAGTTCAAGCATATCCTCCGAATCGATTGATCCTCTCCACTTGTCCTTGCGATCGAGGGTGGTAAGCTTGAAGTTCAACTTTGTTCCCAAAGCTTTTGGAAACTCTCCCGAACTTTGAGGTGAAGATGCTCCCAGTCTGAACTGATTTCAAGTGGAACCCCATACAAAGAGACAATCCTGTTGATATAGAGCTCACCAACTGAATTCGAAATTGTTTCTTTGATTGGGAAGAAATGAGCCACTTTAGAAAGCTGTCGATGACAACAAAAATTGCATTGTTGCCCTTCTGCGACCTTGGAAAACCAGTGATGAAGTCCATCTCTACTTTCTCCCATTTCCATTAGGAGGTTTCAATGGCTGTAGAAGACCAAATGGTTTCGATGGACAGCCTTCACCCTACGGACATCACATTCGAGACATACTTGGCGCAATACCGCTTCAACCCAGGCCACAAGATTGTGTTTTCAAGTCCATGTACATCTTTGTGCTGCCAGGATGGATAGAAAGAACCGAATCATGTGCCTCCTTGAGAACTTGGTCTCTCAGACCCGGGTAGTTTGGAACAAACATCCGGTGTTCAAAGAAGAGCGTGCCTTGATCATCAACGTGGAAGGACTCATACTTCGGAAGGTCAAGCTTAGAGATGAGCTTCTTGGTGTGCGGATCACCAAGCTGACGAGAGCGAATCTGTTCTTCCAAGAGAGGGGTAGCCAGAAGATTCAGGAGATGCCCTTGTTCCACAATTTCCAGGTTGAGCTGACGGAATTCCTCGCACAAGAGAGGTTGCTGCTCTTCTACCATGAGGTTGTTGACATAAGCTTTTCGGCTAAGCGCGTCTGCCATGACATTTGCTTTGCCCGGGGTGTAGTTGATGGTCACATCAAAGTCATTGATTGCTTCGATCCATCTCCTTTGCCGAAGGTTGAGATCAGGCTGAGTGAAGATATACTTCAAACTCTTGTGGTCCGAGAAGATCTCACAACGGTTACCAAGCAAGTAGTGCCTCCATAGCTTCAAAGCAAAGACAATCTTTGCTAGCTCAAGGTCATGTGGGATAGTTGATCTCATGCGTCTTCAACTGACGAGAAGCATAAGCAACCACCTGTCTCTCTTGCATAAGGACCGCACCCAATCCTTGCAAAGAGGCGTCACAGAATATCTGGAAAGGCTTAGATGTATCCGGAGGAACCAAGACTGGTGTGGAAGTGAGCTTCTCTTTGAGTGTCTCAAAACTTTCTTGACATGCAGGAGTCCACAGGTACTTCTTGCCTTTCTTGAGGAGGTCGGTAAGAGGCTTCGCTATCTTCGAGAAGTTCTGAACAAAGCGACGGCAATAGCTAGCCAAGCCGAGAAAACTCCGCACTTCCTTGACATTAGCAGGAGGAAGCCATTCAACTATTGTCTTCACGGTTTCCGGGTTGACTGCAATGCCCTTGGCAGAGATAACATGACCCAGGTATGTTACTTGTGCAGCCAAAACTCACACTTAGAGAACTTTGCATACAAGCGGTTCTCACGAAGCTTGTTCAGACACACCGCAGTGTTCTTCATGCTCCTCCTTGGACTTGGAATAGACCAGAATGTCATCAGATATACCACGACAAACTTATCAAGGTACTCCATGAAAACGGAGTTCATCAGCCTCGAGAAGGTAGCAGGTGCGTTGGTGAGGCCGAAAGACATGACCGTGTACTCATACAGGCCATAGCGGGTGGTGAAAGCTGTCTTGGGCACATCTTCTTTGCGAATTTTGATTTGGTGATAACCACTTCTCAAGTCCAGCTTAGAGAACACCACAGCTCCTGCCAGCTGATCAAAAAGATCATTTATCCGTGGAAGAGGATATTTGTTCTTGATAGTTTTAGCATTTAGAGCCCGGTAGTCAACACATAGCCTATCGGTTCTGTCACGCTTCTTCACAAAGATTGTTGGGCTACCCCAAGAAGAAGTGCTGTGTTGAATGAAACCCAACTTCTCTTGTTCATCAAGCTGTCGTTTGAGTTCAGCCAACTCAGAAGGACCCATTTTGTATGTCCGCTTAGAGATAGGAGCCGTTCCAGGTTCAAGCTCAATCACGAATTCAACCTCGCGATCCGGAGGCATACCTGGCAACTCTTCAGGAAAGACATATGGGAACTCACAGACCACTGGTACACTCTGAATAGCTTCCATAGCATCATCATTCAGAGCCGCCAAGGAATAGAGCTGGACAGCAGGAGTCAGACTTGGAGAAAAGACTATATGGCCTTGAGGATCTTGAGAGACCGGCGTTCAAAGACAATCAATCACAACTGCATTTGCTGTCAACCAATCCATGCCCAAGATGACATCAATGTCAGAGTTGCCCAGAAGAATTAAAGAAGCCAAGAATGAAGAACCACCAATCTCAATCTGATTGCCATGACTGATATGAGCAGCCCTCATGTTTGAACCAGGAGATAGCACCACCAGACGACGTGATAAAGGAACCCTATCCAGGTTATGCTCTTGTGCAAACTTATGCGAGACAAAAGAATGCGATGCACCAGAATCGAACAAAACTCGTGCAGGAACTGAGTTAACGGGAAGCATACCCATCACAACTCCAGGTGCATGCTCAGCTTGAGCGGCGTTGACGCAGTTGGCACGAACAACCGCAGACCCGGGCTTGGTGTTGATGTTGAGAGCCCGAGGCGGTGGTGCACGAACCGAAGGAGAGCTTGTTGCAGATCTTGGCGGGGGTGGAGGGAGAGCTTTGTTCTTCATTGGACAGTTCCAGTTTTGATGTCCAGGATCTCCACACACGAAGCAAGCACCAGCTGGACGTGGAGCAGAGTAGCCAGGGACTCCGCCAGGCGCTCCCGGGTAGTTGTTGTTGTAGCCCCTGGGAGCCGCAGTGGTGAAGTTTGATGGCCTTGGCGCGTAACTTGCAGGTCTTGGTGGAGCCGGGAGCGACGGTGGGGTGTTAGGAACCCAGACACGCCGTTTAGAAGGAGCTGCCATGACTGCAGAGCTTGATGCATCCCTGTTGTGTTTCTTGGACTCCTCAAACATTTGCCTGCTTTCCTCCTCTTGCAAGGTCTTGTGTCTGTAGTTCAGAAGGTTGCGGTCTTGCATGCGTGATTGCATACTTGATCGACGCATTGAGCCCTTGCTGAACCTTTTACGCTTCTTCTTGTCATCGATACCTCATCACCACCATAACGAGACATATTCATGAAGTTCTGATATAGGTGTTGACGTTATCATTTCCACTTGAGTTGAGGAAAGCCTCCTTCATCCTTTCCATTACAATCTCGAGAAACGCTCTTTGAACGCTCGGTGAACCTCTCCCAAGTTGGCTGGAACCCAGTGCAGCTTGCCTTCAAGTAGTTCTCCCACCAAAGAGCTGCATCTCCCTTGAGAAGGTGAGTAGCACACTTGACCCACTCCTGTTCCGGAACATCAGCAGTCTCGAGCAACCTTGAGATCTCACGCAGCCAATCATCCGCGTCCAGAGGTCGGTCAGAAACATCAAACTGACGAGGGTTGAACTTGAGGAAGCTCTTGATGTCTCCACGCTTGGGAGGTGGAGGAAGTGGAGCAAACTCATTTCTTCTGACACTCTCCTCAAAGCGCTGCTGGTTCTCTTGCATTGCTGCCAAAGCATTAGCTATGTTTGACAGCGCGGAGCCTAGTTCCGGAGGTATGTCCTCCTCAGTCCGGCGTGGTGGAGCCATCCTGTCATTGATAAAACTCAAGTCAGTACTATAATGGAAGATGATAATAATCCAAAATAGTACCAAGATGGAATTAACCAAGATTAAAGGATACAATTTACTGAGATGATATTAAAATATCAACAAAGTTCATAGCACCTAAAGATATTAAGCATATCGCACACGACTGAAAAGGAGTGTGGTACACAAATATATCAAAGAAAAAAAATTTCCACAAATTTCGGCATTAAAATACCAATAGATGCGCAAAATTACTTAACGAATCAAGATTAGTGACTCTACCGATTCAATATACAAAAGCGAATGATAAAAGTAGTGGTATGGTCGCGACTCCATCCCGCACTCAAATCATTACTCCAAGCATGAACAAGTGGAACACATATCCTAACCCCTTCTTCTCACGACGAAACCTAAAGATTGGTAACTACGGAAACGAACACCCCAAACACGATAGCGTCGGATACAAGAGGAAGATAGATTGCGTCGGTTTGCAAAAGCCTGTCGGTATGGATTGTACCAACAGTTGATAACCAAAGACAGATAAGATAACAACTTGGATGCAACAGATAGACAAGGGATTACGCACACACATACACACACACAACCTATGGTACTACGGAAACCCAGAACACGTGAATCCTAGTTTGAACTTTGAGAAGAGAATTGAAAACGTTGCACTTCCTTACCAGAAAAGGGTGGGTGGGAGGTAAGAAGAAAAGTGGAAGCAGTCCTACTCTCGCGTTTTGTTTTTCCCTAATATACATAACTACCAAAATATTTGCTAGACTGACAACGACCGTTTGGCTGAAACCCTGAAGGTCGGGATCGCTCTGATACCAATTGTAACTACCTCGGTGAATTACGCTCCTAGATACAAGCCTGGATGAGTGGTAGTGGTTGAAATAGTACGGTGGGGCCCCAAAGCCACTCCGGTAGTCCTTTGGACGTCCCAACCACTACCCTCTCAACGGGACTCTCAGACGGCGTGAATCGGCGAAGGATCAACTACGACACAAGTGGGTATGTACGCAAGCCACCATACAAGAGTACATCGAGCCATACCATCTAGAAAGAAAGTAAATATAGCAACGCCATACGGCAAGATTCAAATGACCTAGATAGATCTATATTTTAGGATACTTCCTCATACAACACACACATCGAGTATCATGGGCGGCAAACAAAATCCAGTACGGATAAGCAAATCGGCATAAGATGCCATAGAAATAAGCACATCCCAACTACAGGTCTCACGGATCCCCGTTCCCGGAATCTCTACACCGAACGATCGTTGCCCACATCTTCAGCTTCTTCCACCCAGTATCCGTCCTGCGAGGGTACCTGTTCATCTGAACCAATAATTTATCGTGTGAGACCCTAAGGGTACTCAGCAAGTCTTAATGCCTCTAAAGGGGACACAACCTGGGGGGACGCAATTGCAGCGAAAAATAAACCTAGCAGTTCTACAGATAAACGCTAACCATCCGCCTAACCAATGATAGACGGATGTCCGTGAATTAAGAACAACAGTTATAATGGTAATCTCATCAGATCCATCCTCCTCCCTGCTTACCAACAAGGAAGCGGACGAACAACCCACCCATCCGTTGGCAATTTTATTAACCATTCCATGAGTGTTGCACTATTTACTAGTCAAGTTCCTTAGTCAGGTTAAAGCGGTACTTTAGTTATGCTTGTCTATGATCAAGAAACTGTGCTCCAAGTCGTCCATATCCGCGGACACGGCTTTCAGAAAGTTTTACCCGGCCGGGGTGCACCAATAGCAACACACGCTCGATCAACCTCGGAAAAACCAAATCAAAACCCAACGAGGCTTTCACATGAACAATCACAGATTCGAAATATTTCAGGGGCCACCCTTGAGTACACCCGCAACGGTTAGTGACTTCGAGACGGACCCGAGGTTTGTGGGGCGGCGGTGGCAACGACCAGATCCCAAACGGGACGCCGATACCACGTAAACGGGTCACAATTCCTAAACAGTACAGTGTGCTCCTCGCACAATTTAAATACAGAAAGTAGCATGGCATAGGTACAGGATAGTAAATAAAACCTCAAACTAGTTTGTGGCCCCAAGAAATAAGACGGAATCAAGCTCGCCTGTGGGGTCCCATATACCTCCCGGATGTGGATAGCGCGATAAATCAAGGAACAGGAATCAAGTACTCGGGGTCTTACGGGACACAAGTGAGCAGGAAAAACCAAATAGCAGATATTGCTCACCGGTGCCACTTTCTTTAGTTATCCCACTACTACTCAGGTTAAGTTGTTTAGGTACCTCATTTTCCAACAGACGCTCACATACCCTACACATGCTGTTCTACGACTCGCATGGCCCAAACAACTCCTATAGTAGTGGCTCATGGGATGGAGGAACAAGCTTGGTGGAGTTTAAAAGTAAAGGCTATGCATACTTGGGATTCAATTTAATGCACTCGCGACTCAATGATGCAAGAATAAGATAGAGGCAATAGGTACTGTATGTATGCAAGCATGTGGAAGTGCTTGCCTGATATCTCAGTTGAAGCGAGGGACGGATCTGGGTAGTGCTCCTGGTTCTCTTGATACAACCCCTGCTCAGAGTCTATCCAAGAAAAACGAAACAAACAAGGCCGACATGAATATAGAGCACAAGCATATGAATAAGATGCGTCAAGCAAACAATCATGCCATGATGAATGATGCACAATTTACATGGAATTAAGGTAGCATGGCATGGTGAGGTGTGGAAGACAAGTAATATCATTTTAATGGGGTTTTGGAATCACATTTGTTGCCATAATAGTTGCTGTACACTATATTTTTATATGATGCATGCTGCAATTGAGGTCAAGGATGGCATAAACAGAAAGGTCACGTCGAGCTGATCATTTTAGACATATCATTTGCTAAATTTGGAATTATGAATCAAAAGTTATTGATTATTTAAATTCTAGTGGCAATTAGTGTAATTTAAATAAACTTGGAATTTAAATGTGCAAAAGGCAATTTGAATGTTATATTTGAAATCCTGGCATTTTTCTGATATCCAAACATATATCATTTGTGTTATTTGGAATTACAAAGGAAAAGTTATTCAAAATCTGAATTGAATTTGAATTTGAAAACATTTAAACAAAATTTGAATTTAAACAGACACAGAAAACCTTTTATACACAGACTAATATGCCTCACGCTTATAGGTGGGGCCAAGGATCTGCGGTCCCACGCCAGTGGCCGAGGAAAAGAGGGACATGGGTTGATTAATGGTTTGCCAGATCCTTTTGCAAAAGCAGCGTCAGCGGTGGGGTGTAGGGGAGCGCGGGTTGAGGGAAAAAGGGAGAGGGGTTATCGCAAAACGCCTACTCATGTGGATCTTCCCCGCCGACGAATCGAAAAATCGACAACTGCGGCGGAGGGAAAAAGCAGGCGCGCCAGGGCTCGATCCGCTGACCGATCAGCGCCATGGCGGCAACCACTGGGCTGGGCTGGGGTTTGTTGACAGGAAGGAGGGAGGCGGCTAGAAGAGGTTCTCGCGCGCAGATGCGGTCTGGCAGGTGCACGCTCGCCGGTGCACGCGGTGTGCTCGGCGAAACGATCGTCGTCGGCAGGAAACGAGGCGGGGCCAGAGCATGTCTAGGGGGGTCAGGGGCTTACCGCGGTGGTGTTGGTGGCGGTGGCGAGGCTTGGGGTGCAGGCGATCGACGGTGCGGCTCGCGGACGGAGGCGCTAGGGTTTCGACGGGGCGGCGCCGGCGTGCAGGCTCCTGGGGCTTCTCCTCCTCGCGTCTGGCTCCAGGGGCGTCGCAGAGGAGCTTCCGGCCTTCCTCGACACCTGCAGCTCCGCGCCCGCCTCCTGGTGCGTGTGTGCTGACGAGGTAGACGGCGTGGCCGACGAGAGGGAGCTGGGGCGGTGTTGGTGAGGGAGGAGAGGAGGGCCAGGCGCTTCGGCCAGATCTAGAGGGCAGAGAGGGGCTAGGGTAGATAAGAACGGCCAGGAGGGGGCTTGCGTGGGGGAGGGGAAGGTGGCCTCGGTGCCACCTTTTCCTGCTCACGTGCACGGCATGGGGGCTGGGGTGGCGCAGGCTGAGGGAGAGAGGGAGGCTGGCGGTGGCCAGGAAGCTCGTGGCGAGTGGCTAGAGGGACCCTTAGGCCAGGGAGAGGAAAAGAGGGGAGGGGAGAGGGGGCCGGCTCGGCTAGGTTAGGTTTTGGGGGTCCTTGGACGTGTGGGGTGGGTAGATGGTAGAGGGTTGCTGGGGTGGGGCCTGCATGGAAGAGAGGGGCGAGCTAGGGTAGGGCATGGGGTGATCATGCTAGGAAGCTAGAAGGGAGAAGAGAGGTACTTAGGGTTTTGGTTAGAGAAAGGTGTAGATTAGGGTCTTGTTTAGCTAGGATGGGGGGTGGCATGGGGTAGGTTTTAGGGTTAGCTAAGAGGGGGTAGATAGAGGGAGGGGTACTCCACTTGATCAAGCATGCTTCATATACAAACACACAAGATCAAGAAAAAAAAAGGAGAAAGGAGGGAAAGGTAGGGAGAGATGATTATGATGATGGGGTTTTTCTTTGGTCCATGTATGCTCCAACAATGACCAAGCAAGATCCAAGAGAAGAGGTGGTTTTAGGTTGGTGCATGCCTCATGAGCACATGGGTGTGCATGGGGCATGGGGATAGAGGTTAGCTAAGGGAGATAGAGAGGCAGAGGATGTGGTGAAGAAAACTACAAGCCAAAACAAGATTGAAACAAAGGATAGATGATCCATGCAAACAAAGCCAACAACATACCAAAGCCAAGAAAAAGGTGGCACTTGCATGGCCCATGCAACAATATTTGCCATGTAGTTATATTGTGAAAACAACATTAGTTTATGTGGCATTATTACTTGCATTCCCAAAAGGTGGGCAAAGGCCAAGCAAAAGATTATGGGTGGAATCCAACCAACAACATGAGCTAGAGATAACTCAAATAAAATGCCAAGCCCATATTAATTGGATGGTGGAATTATAAGGTGGTGAAAGAAAAGGTGGTGGAGTCAATAAGAGAGATGCCCTCAACTCAACTTGGGCATTTAACAATATATTAAGAACCAAATACATTATCAAGAGGCAACTACAATTAATCATGCACATGAGATAAGAACCAAACAAGAAAGGGTTTTATATGATGCTCAAATGCAAGGTGACATGATGACATGAGCATGATATGATGATGATGCAACAATTATATGTTGGAAGTGGCCCTTTTATTATTATAACAAGTAGCATTATAGTGTTAGACAACTGGGATGCTACAACTCTCCCCACTAAACAGGAATCTCGCCGAGATTCTAGGAAGAAGAAGAAGAAGATACAAAGAGAGGGATGGTTGCACGGAGTTCATCTTCACGCTCCCATGTGGCTTCATCAGCAGAATGGTGTGACCACGCACCTTGCAAAACTTGATGGACTTGTTGCGCGGCCCTTCTGCTCATGGGTCTCAAGGATTTTGGTGGGGTGTTCTTGATAAGACAGATCTTCTTGGAGGTCGATTAGCTCGTGATCCACGGTCTTGCCGGGGTCTTTGAAGCACTTCTTGAGCTGAGAGATGTGGAAAACATCATGGACTTTGAGTTTTTCCGGAAGCTCAAGTGCATAAGCAACTTCTCCTCTTCTACTTTTAAAGCTCTTTAATTGTCCCACTAGAATTCCAGTGAACACTATTACTTACCTTGATGACCGAATGTTATCCAAGTATCGTGTGAGTATCCAACTTCCAGAGAAGCTTGGATTATATCACGATCTACCCATAGGAGAAGGTAGGAGTCATTTAGCAGCCTATAATGTTGCTGTTGTGGATGCAATAGCTAATATCCGGGAGCAGAAAACTAAGGAGTTAGAAGGTAGCACATTCTCTGTGATACCTCATGATTCTATAGACTCGGAGCCTATACCGGATCATCTTACTTTGGTTAAGAAGCATCCTAATTTAGCCTCCAAGTTTATGGATAGATACCGGGCACTCGTTGCGTCTTTTTATAAGACTCATCAAGTGATTGTCGAAGACAAAAATGACATGCTAGAGGATCTAAGTGATCCAGAAAGGAGGAAGCAGTTAGCATTCTAGCTAGAGAAAGAAGCAGCTAGTAGTGCAACACCTATTTTTAAAGATATACCGATAGATCCGGAATCTTTTACACCATATCCTTATTCACCAAGACCTGAACCTACACATGATCCTACTATCGATATGCAGTATGCAGTACCACAGGTCTCAGAGGATGGTTCTGACTCAGAACTTCCTATTGAGAATTCAGATGGTTGGAGGATGGGATCATATAATGGATCTCATGAACACCAGATGTCCACAGATGGTTCTGACAGAAATGTTGGACAATCCAGTTGGATGGGTGCAAGAATGAACCCTAATAATAGTAGTAGAAATACCATGTCAATAGATGATCAGGATGAAGGAGATCCTGAAGAGAGAGTGTTTGAATCATCAACATCTTCTCAAAATCCAGGGAATATACATTATCCAGTATTCAATTATCTTGTCCACGAGAGCACCTGGGAAGCAGCAGGATCTGTGTATCCTGTTGACAACTCAAGAAATCAAGCTCAGGAGATGCAGGTTGGAGATAATGTTGAATATGTTTCTGAAGACTTTTCATCTGAGCTGGAGGGAGTCGATGCGCTCAGGTTGAGTAATGACTCAAGTCCTGACACTTCAGATACAGAGTATGTTCCTTCTGGAAGGCCATATGTTCCACAAACTGTATGACGAACAACACGTCATCACGGTTGGACATCAGGCATGTATGATGAGCATATTTACTACTAGAAGGAGACAAGTAGTCAACAGTATCAAGCACTGTGTATTATACTCCAAGTAATAAGGTAGTGAGATGAATACAGTAGTTTTATGATTATACCTATATGGTAGATGTTGTAAGAACTTTGTATCATTATGATATTATGTATAATATGTGAAATGCATATTTGGATTTTTGGATCTTCATTGTGTGACTAGTTCTATGCGTAAAGTCGAGCTCAGAACACATGTGCATGATGTAATTATGTGTATTCGCTTTATGTTGCAGGACTAGGGGGTCATGGATACGGGTATAGAAATTGAAACTGAGCAGCAGCGGATGGAGCGTGAGGCCAAGGAAAAGGCCGATGCCGATACAGCAAATCAAGGAACATTACCACCACCACCACCAATGAGGCCGTTAATGGAGCAGAACTTTATGCAATTCATGCAAATGATGCAAGAGAACCAGAATAAGTTCATGGAAGAGTTGCTGGGGCGAGCAAATCAGAGGGCACCTGAAGGAGGAGGAGTGAGTCTATCTGATTTCCAGAATGCAAGACCGTTACCTTTTGCATCAGCTCCTGAACCAATGGATGCAGAAGATTGGCTAGCAGATACTGAAAGGAAGCTGAAAACTGTGGGTTGCAATGATGAGGAAAAATTGAGGTATGCAACTCATCTGCTGACTGGACCTGCAACATCTTGGTGGGAAAATCAGTTAGCCATGCAACAACCAGCAAGGGAGTTTACCTGGGAGGAGTTCAAGCAGAGATTCCGTGAATATCATGTTCCGGAAAGTTTCATGGAGTTGAAGCGGAGAGAATTTGAGGAGCTTCAGCAAGGATATACTAGTGTCATGAAGTACATCCGGGAGTTTAGCCAACTATCTCGTTATGCCGAGGAGGATGTCAACACCGAAGAGAAGCGGAAGAAGCGTTTCTTGCGTGGATTAAATCCATTTGTGAAGATGCAGCTAAGGTTAGCCAATAAGCAACCTTATCAGCAGTTGTTGGATGCAGCCATTACTTTTGAAGATGACTATAAGAATGTCCAAGAGGATCGGAGGAAGAGAGCCAAGAAGGAAACCAAGAGAATTCAGGCAAGCAAACCTAAACCTAACCTGGAGTTTAAACCTCGGAATAGAAATTATGGCAACAATAACAATAACAAGGGCAGTGGTGGAAATCAATCTAATCCGAGAAGGAATGTTATCTGTAACAACCATGGAATTCCAGGGCATTTCCAGAGGGAGTGCAAAAAGCCTGTAGTGATCTGTTATGGTTGTGGACAGAAGGGGCATATCAAGCCAGATTGTTCGAGCAAACCACCGGGAGGATGGCCTACCAAGGGAGGAGGACAAGCCAGTGGAGGAAATGGACAGCCCAATAAAGGAGGAAACAATGGCAAGAACAATAATGGCAAGAGAAACCGACCTACTGGAAAATTGAACTGTGCAACCCTCGAGGAGGTGGATAATTCGGAGCATGCAGTAATAGGTACGCTCAATATCCTTACTAATCCCGACAAAGTTATATTTGATACTGGTGCAACTACTTCATTCATTTCTGAAGGATTTTGTGATAAGTTCGGGATTAGAAGGGAAACATTAGAACGTCATATGACCGTAGTTACGGCAGGAGGGAATGTGATTGTACGTCACATAAAACAAGATCAGGTTATCTCGATCTGTGGTTGTACATATTTCGCAGACCTTTATGTGATTCCTTTGAAGGGAATTGCAGTAGTGCTGGGGATGGATTGGATGATGGAACACGGAGCTCAGATTAATTGTGAGGAGAAAACTGTCTCAATCAAAACTCCAAGTGGAGCAAGGATAGTTTACCAGGAAGATAAACACAATCATATCATGGTGGATCTGCAGTTGAATTCAATGAAAGAAGTTAAGAAATTCCTGTAGTTAATGAATTCCAAGATGTTTTTCCAACGGAATTACCAGGAATGCCACCAGACCGGGAGATAGAGTTCACCATTGACCTAATACCTGGTACAACACCAATAGCTCAAGCACCCTATAAAATGGGACCCAAAGAGTTGAAAGAACTCAAGGACCAAATTGATGAGTTAGTAAGAAAAGGATTTATACAGGAAAGTGTATCTCCATGGGGAACACCAGTAATCTTTATGGATAAGAGAGATGGTGGAAGATGGATGTGTGGTGATGTGGCATCCCGCAAAACCACTACTAGAAAATCGCGTTGAATTTGGGCATTGCATCGTCATCATCATGTGTTGTTTGTCTAAAACTATTTTTGCAAAGCCCGTTTTGTTTTCTAAAACGCCCCGTCTTTAAATCAACACCAAAACCGGGACTCCGGAATATTTTGTTTTGATTAAATATGTTGTGCAAACGGTCCGCTTAACACAAATAAAATATTAAGTTATTTTAGTGGGGCAGTCGAACGGGCCGAATGACCCGAACGACCACCCCAGAAAATATAATCGGTCCACCCCCTTTTTCTAAACCTACCAATTAAACTACCCACACACCCCAGCCACCTCACCCCAACCAATAGGCTGCTGCCACCTCACTTTCCTCTCTCCCTCACCCTATCCTACACAGCCACCTCACCCTCCTTCTCTCCTCACCTACCCTCCACACACACAACCCACCAACCCCCAGCTGGCCCCACCCCACACGACGCACACATGCAACGACACCCCACGGTCCACCCCGCCTGCCCCTGGCCCACCACCTGCCCCCCGTGCCTCTGCCTTCTTCCTCCTCTCACCTCTGCCTGCACCCTCCCTCCCCGCTTAGCTCGCCACCCGCAGCCAGCGCCCTCTCCAAGACACCCACACTGCAAGACGCCGCTCTCATGCGCCTCCAAGCCCCCACGCTGCTCCTCCTCCCCTCCTGCCTGCCTCGCCACCAACTCCTGCCAGCCACCGCCTCTCCGCTCCCAGCCTCGCCTCCCTTGCCGCTCTCCGCCTCCTCTCGGCCTTGCCTCCTCCGGCTCACCTCATGGCCTCCTCCCCTCCGGCGCGTCCTCCGACCTTCACCGCTGCTTTCCCTTGCCCGGGCGACGCCTGACGCCTCGCCTCGGCCTCCTCTCCCTCGCCTCACCGCATCCGCCGCTCGCCCCGGCCCGACCTCGCCGTTCGCCCTCGCCGGCCCAGCCTTCACCGCCGACGCCTCCTCTCTGCTCGGGCGTATCCACCGCCGGGGTCTCCTCTGCCGTCGTCGAGGCCCACCTCTCCATGACCACCCCGTCCCGAGCTCCGCCCACCGGGGCCAACCTTCACCGCCGCCCGTTCTTTCTCCGGCCATCACCTCCCGCGTCCCCTGCCGCCCGCCTCGCCGCCTCCCGCCATCTAGCGCCTGCACGACCCGCCCGGCCAGCCGCTGCGCTGTTTTTCCCGAAGTCGCCAGGTTGCACCGATCCCAGACACCGCGAACCGGCACCGAGTGGAGGAAACACCAAGATAGGACCGGAGAACCCCCGGAACTCGAACGTCGACGACATGGAGCCAATGGCCAAGATTGGTAGACATCTTCCTCACAGGACCGGTGACGCCGAGACCTTGAAGACTTCAAACCACGGATCTCGAAGGCTGATCCTACCGGACAACCGAAGCCGGGAACCCCGACAAGAACTTCCGGTGCCATAACCAAAGACCGATCCCGTACCCGGTGTCGCGCCAAGATCTCCGAAAGAACCCCCGGTACCGGACAAGTTCGCCATCGACCTCGGGGACGCCTACACGAAGCAACAAGACCGCCACACGGACTCGAGTACCCGCCGGATGCGAACAACCGCCAAGATCGTCTTGAACGACAAGGCCGTTAAAGTGAACTCGACAAGATCTACCGCGGACCTCAAGACTGATCCCGACGAGCCCCGACGACGAACCAAGTCCGTCAATGATGGACAAGTTGGAACCCCAAGGTCTTCCCCGACACCGAGGACGCCAACACGGGAACGACAAGAACTTCCTCCGGGAACGCCAAGCAATTCCCTCGGACTCTGTAACACCCTCAGAATCGGCCCTATGCAAGTTTTAGCGAAACTCTCCAAACCCGCATAGAAACGATTCGAAGGTGCCCACCAGGCACTTTCGTGCGGGTGGAAAGCAAAGTAATAACATTACACAACAGTCCTCGATGGGACCCACAGAACAAATATATATACAACAGCGACTCAAAGAGTCAAGAATACAAATATACGGCACAAAGATCCAAATCACCTTGAAAACGATGGGACGTCCGACTACGGACAAGATGCAAATGGGGCTAAGAGCCCTGAAGAATAACCAGTGGCGTCCATAACTGCCTGTGCCAAGCCGGGAAGGGTAACCCCGCTAACGGGCGATCTCAAAACCTGCTTAAACAAAGGTGCCGAAAGGGCAAAGGAAAAGAAGGAGTCCAAGATCGAGGCCAAGACACGCGAGGCTAGAATTCGGCGGTCCTCGCCTACATAGGTATGGTGGACTGAGCGGCAGCGGCAGCATGCACTAAACAACCTATAGAGACTCGATTCAACTGGCGGATATCAGAGAGGGATGAGGATGACCTAATCGGATCCAACCTGAAGCTATCACCAAACAAACCCATCCTGGTGTTTCCCCCCTCGAGACCAAACGAGGAGGTCAACCGAGGAACTCACACAGTTGGCAGTTTTACTTATTCGGTTATAGTTGCCGCAATTACTAGTCAGGTTTAGATATTCATCCCGATAAAGTAAGCAGTGGGCACTTTTAGTTAATCATTCCGTTATAGTGGCATCACTTACTAGTCAGATACATTTAGCATGAGATAAACCCAAAACCCAGCAGTTGTTGGTACTTTTACTTAGCCATTCCGTTGTAGTGAAGCTGATTACTAATCATATCGGACAAGAAGTCAATTTAAAACAATAAACTTTAGTTATAGTTGTCTATGATCAAGCACTGTGCTCCAAGTCGTCCATAACCGCGGACACGGCTTCTCGAAAAGATTTAACCCTGCAGGGGTGCACCAAAGTATCCACAGGCGCTTCGACCCTTTTTGCTAGATCAGTTAACATACACCCATCGGTATGTCGGCGGGGCCTAAGTCATGACGTTCCCAGACCCAAAGCAAGCACGGGGGGCCACCCCACTAAGTACACCCGCAACAAAGTCGGCCGGTCTCCGAGACGGACTTAGGGTTTGCGACAATGGCTGTAAACGACAGCAGATCCCCAATCGGGAGTCGATATACAGTAATCACTCCGCTTACCTAAAGAAGCAGGTGCTCCTCGCACAAACGTAAATACATAAGTAGCATGGCATAAGTACAGAATAGTAAAACACCTCAAACTAGTTGTGGCCCCAAGACAATACTTTGAAATCAGGTAATTATCAATGGGGGCCAATATCTCCCACCGTGGTTAGCGCCGATCTCGAACAGTCAAGAACTCGGGTCCTACGGGACACAAGTGGGCGGTCGGAAACCAAATCTTACCTATCACCCACCGATGCCTCTGCTTACTTCAATTTTAGTTGTTAAACAGGAATTAAAGTGAAACAATAATTAAAGCCATGATCATCTCCAACGTCAACATGCGGCAATACATCAACAACTGTGGCACTTGACGACAAGCAAAACACTTGAGCAAGCGACTACGACACGCGGGTCCAACTATCTACCAAACACAGGTAATAGGATGTGTCCAAGGCTATATATGGCTGCAAGGGATATCACGGGTACGAAAACTAGAGCATCGCAACACAGATAGCAAAGATCAACAGGAGGGAAATAAATACTAGAAAGTAAGATAGGTAGAAAGGGGGAGATGCTCGCCTGAAAACATTGTCGAAGGTTCAACCGAAGATCGGGGCGAAGCTCACATCAACTCAACGGCCCAATCCGCGAAGAATCAAAACACTAGAAGAAACACCGGATGCACTATTTAATACCACGGCAGAAGATCGGCATGATGCATGCATGATGTATGACATGGCAAAGATGCGATGCAATTAGGTCATATTAAACGGAACCGGGGTCCCGACATTCATTAGATGGTTCAAGTTGTTTAACTACCCCGCAATTTAAATGTTGTTTAACAAGGCATAAAGTTTCACCGGTTCGCTACACCAGTTTAAATGAGGCCGATTTAAGGCTAGATTTGCCCGCATATGGGCCCCATATTTAATTATTAGGTGAATCGGCATAAGGCCCCCAAACCACAGGTATGCATGCGAGATGACAATTAAATATGCAACAAGTTGTTATGTTATAAAATAGGGTTCGAGGAAAAGGGGTCACACATTAGAGGGGGCTCGACGATCTTGGGGTTCCGGGGTTCGGGGTCCAGGGTTCGACGGGTTCGGTCTCGGCGGGATCGTTCTCGGTTTTCCTCGGGTTCGGGCTCGACAATCGGACTCCGGGAACGGGGCCTTTGGTCCGTGAAGTTCTTGTTGTTCCCGTTTCGAGAGGGTCTTGTTGGTTCCTCATCGAAGGTCTTGTCGTTCCGCGGCGTAGATCTTGGGGGTTTCGGGGTCTTCGGGTTCGGGGGTCTCGGCGTCCGTGACGAAGATCATGGCGTGCCGACGGGTTCGGTTTCTGTGAAGGTCTCGTGGTCTTGCATAGATCTCCGGTCCTCGACTCGGGTCGGTCTTGATGGCGCGAGAGTAGGTCTTGTGGTGTCGCTGCACCGTCGGGATAGAGGCATCGGGGTTCTCGAGTCCGTGAGGGCGTTCTTGACATTGTGGTGGCCGATGGAGATCTTAACGAAGGTCGTGAATTCTTCTGGTTCCGTGATGTAGATCTTGTGGGTCCCACCGCGAAGGCCTCGGGTTTTGGTTTCGGTTGCCGATGATGGTCTTGGATAGTCGCCACATAGTCGTCAAATATCGTCTTGGTGTCCATCGGGTTCAACTTCCTGCATCGACGCGCCGACGCGGCGCAGAGCAGTGGGCGAGGCTCGGGCGAAGGGGCGAGGCGCGACGGCGGACGGCCGGCGAGGCGACGGGCCGGGCGGCGAGCGAGGCCGGAAGCGAGGAGGCCGAGGAGCTGAGGAGCACCGCTCAGCCCGGCGCGCGACGCTGCAGAGAGCGCCGCGCCGCAGGCAGAGGACGCGCCAAGCGGAGGAGGCCCGCTGTGGCCGGCCACGCCAGGGCGGGGCTCGGCCGCGAGGGAAGATGGAGGCGGGAGGACGCTGGTGGAGGGTCGACGGCGAGCTTGGCGGAGGGGCCGCGCGAATCAGGGCGGCGGGAGGCGGCGACGCCAACGGAGGCGGGACACGGCGGCGGCGCGGACGATGGGAGGCAGGCTGGGCGGCCGGAGGCGGAGGAGCCGGGGAGACGGTCGGCGCTGGCAAGGCGGCAAGGAAGGTGAGGGAGGGTCTGGTGCGTGGGAGAGCGGCAGCAGAGAGGTGAGAGGAGGACGGAGGTAGGGACGGTCGGTGGTCAAAGGGTCCCAGTGGGCTGGGCAGGTGCGGGCGGTAGGTGGCCAGGGGGAGAGCTGTGGCATCCCGCAAAAACCACTACTAGAAAATCGCGTTGAATTTGTGCATTGCATCGTCATCATCATATGTTGTTTGTCAAAAACTATTTCGCAAAGCCTGTTTTGTTTTCTACAAACGCCCCGTCTTGTTTCAAATTTAAACCCGGGTCGCCGGAATATTTTGTTGCCATTATTGGTTTACAAACGGTGCAATTAAATTAAATAAAACATTTAATTATTTTTTTAATAGGGGCAGTCGAACGGGCCAACCCGACCCGAACGACCACCCCCAGAAAATAATAAACGGCCCACCAGACAATCCTAAAGCTACCCAAAAATCCTACCCACCCCTAGCTCCACCTCACTCCCCCAATCAACTCTTGCCACATCACTCTCCCCTTCCCCCCCTCCAATCAGACGCTGACACGTCACCCTCACCCCTCCTCTCTCACCCCTCTCACCCAGACCCACACGGCAAACACACACCGCACACACGCACGCAACACAGCCGGCCTCCCCAGCACACCACAGCCACCCACGCGCGCGCTGCAGCCCTCCCCGCGCCTGGGACCCACCTGTCGGCCGCGCCACCTACCCCCCAAGTCCCGCCTCCCCCAGTCCAACCTCCCCTGCCTCCCTGGCCCGCGACCCGGCCCCACCACCTCCTTCCTCCTCCCGTCTCCCCTCCCCTCCCTGACGCCCCACCTCGCGCCTCCCTCGCCCCCGCCTCCCTCCGCCAGCCCTTTGCCAGCCCTTGCGCAGCCTGGCCCGCCGCCACGGAGGCCCCGGCCCTCGCTCGCCAGCTCCCGGCTGCCCGCCTCCGCCTGGGCTGCCGCCGCCCCTCCGACCGCTCACCGCCGCCAAGGACGACGCTCCGCCGCCTGCACCGACCTCCCGACCATGAGCTCAGGCTCAAGGCCTCGGGCCGCCTTGCTGCCACCACCTCCGCTGGCGCCGCTGCAGCGCCTCCTCCGTCCGCCTCGACCATCTCCACTGCGGCCCGCGACCTCGCCGCCTGCAAGACGCCTCCCGGCCTCGCGCCGCCTGCCTCGCCTCACCAGCTGCTCTCGCCGCCAACGCCTGCCGCTGCTCCTCCGCTCCTCGCCTGGGCCCGCCAGCCCCGTCGCGTTCCTCCCGCCTCCCGAGCCCGCCCAAGATCTCGCCGACTGCCTGCCGCCTCCGCCGTCTTCTCGCGGACCATGAGCCGCCTCGGCAAGCTCTTCACCACCCTGTGGGTCGCCTGTCCGCACGCCATGTGTTTGGTAGTGTGCGCACATGTGTATGGTGGTGATGTTTGTCGCGGTTCTGTGATGTAACGGTAAGGACCATGTGAAGATGGACCCATGGCGATGCTTCGCTCCCGGCAACCCTCCTTCCTTCGAGTTAGACGAGCACCTCACCAAGATCGACGAGACCATCGCAACGCCAAAACCGAGTCCGCCAAGGATCATCAAGACGAAAGACAAGATCTTCATCACGGAAGACCGAATCTCGTCAAACCCGTGGAACCCCGAAAACCTCCCCAAGATCTACGCTGCGGAACAACAAGGCCGTTGGAGTGGAATCGACAAGATCTACGCTGGACGCCAAGTACTTCCCTCGGACGCCAAGGCCCGAACCCGAAGACCGAGCTCGACATGCCATGCTCTCCCTCACGAAACGCCGAGTACTTCTTTCAGAACGCCATGATCGTCGACATGACCCGGAGACCCCGGATGCGGCAAGACCTACCCCGGGGGTCGAGAATGTTACGCCAAGATCGGAACCCTGAACCCCGACAAGAGCCACGACACGAATACAACAAGTACCCCTCTCGGACCCGAGGGCCGAAGATGCCCAGAACGCCAATATCGCCTCAAGGTTCCGAAGGACCCCCGGTATCGAACCCGAGTTCGCCAACGACACTGAAGACGGAGCGCTAAGACCGTGCCCGGATTCGGAGTCCGAACCCGATACCGTCAAGGCCACCGACGCGGAGACGCTGAGTACTTCTTCCCGGAACGCAAGATCTGCCCCGTTACCGTGAACGAGAGGATGAATCCGTCGAACCCTGGACCCTGGACCCTGTCGGATCCCGAACCCCGGAACCCCAAGACCGTCGAGACCCTAATGTGTGACCTTTCTCCGAGCCCTATTTTATAAACGCTAAACATAAAACCTGTTGCACATTAATTGTCATACTCGCATGCATATCATTAGTTTGGGGGCCTTACGCCGATTCACCTCTAATTAAATATGGGGCCCATATGCGGGCAAATCTAGTCCCATATTGGCCTCATTTAAATTGGTGTAGCGAACCCGGTACTATCTTCTGCCATGTTAAACAACATTTAACTTGCGGGTGTTCTAAATAACTCGAACCATCTAATTAAATGTCGGGACCCCGGTTCCGCTTAATATGACCTAATTGCATCGCACCTTTGCCATGTCATGCATCATACATGCATCATGCCGATCTTCTGCCGTTGTATTAAATATTGCATCCGGTGTTTCTTCTAGTGTTTTGCTTCTTCGCGGATAAGGCCGTTGAGTTGATGTGAGCTCGCCGATCTCCGGTTGCACCTTCGACATGTTTTCGTGAGCATCCCCTCTTTCTACCTATCTTATTTTTATAGTATTTACTTCCCTCCTGTTGATCTATTGCTATCTGTGTTGCGTTGCTCTAGTTTCGTACCCGTGATATCCCTTGCAGCCATATATAGCCTTGGACACATCCTATTACCTGTTGTTTGCTAGATGGTTGGACCCGCGTGTCGTAGTCGCTTGCTCAAGTGTTTTGCTTGTCGTCAAGTACCACAATTGTTGGAGAAGTGCCGCATGTTGACGTTGGAGATGATCATGGCTTTACTTATTGTTTCACTTTAATTCCTGTTTAACAACTAAAATTGAATTAAGCAGAGGCATCGGTGGGTGATAGGTAATGTTGATTTTCCGAACGCCCACTTGTGTCCCGTAGGACCCGAGTTCTTGACACTGCTCCGAGATCGAGCGCTAACCATGTGGGGAGATATGGGCCCCCATCGATTATTACCTGATTTCAAAGTATTGTCTGGGGCCACAACTAGTTTGAGGTGTTTTTACCATCTGTACTTATGCCATGCTACTTATGTATTTACGATTGTGTGAGGAGCATTGTATCGCTTAGGAAGCGGAGTGTTTTCCAGACGATGTCCCCCGATTGGGGATCTGCGTCGTTATGACCATCGACACAAACCCTAAGTCCGTCTCGAGACCGGCCGACTTCTGCTATGGTGTACTTAGTGGGTGGCCCCTGCTTGCTTTGGTCCGGGAACGCCGTGACTTAGGCCCCGACATACCGATGGGTGTATGTTAACCGATCCGCAAAAGGGTCGAAGTGCCTGTGGATACTTTGGTGCACCCCTGCAGGGTTTAATCTTTTCGAGAAGCCGTGTCCGCGGTTATGGACGACTTGGAGCACAGTGCTTGATCATAGACAACTATAACTAAAGTTTACTGTTATAAATTGATTTGTATCTGATTTGACTAGTAATCAGCTCCACTACAACGGAATGGCTAAGTAAAAGTACCAACAACTGCTGGGTTTTGGGGTTTATCTCATGCTAAATGTATCTGACTAGTAAGTGACGCCACTATAACGGAATGATTAACTAAAAATGCCCACTGCTTACTTTATCAGGACGATTACCTAAACCTGACTAGTAAAGTGCCGCAACTATAACTGAATAAGTAAAACTGCCAACTGTGTGAGTTCCTCGGTTGACTTCCTCGTTTGGTCTCGAGGGGGAAACGCCAGGATGGGTTTGTTTGATGATAGTATCAGGTGGGATCCGAATAGGTCTTTCTTACCCCTCTCTGATAGCCGCCAGTTGTATCGAGTCTCTATAGGTTGTTTAGTGCATGCTGCCGCTGCCGCTTCACCATATACCTATGTAGGCGAGGACCAATTCTAGCCTCGCTGCACTGGCCTCGAGATCGACGCTCCTTCTTTTTCCTTTGCCCTTTGTCGGCACCCTTTTGTTTAAGCAGGTTTGAGGTCGACGTTAGTGGTTACCCTTCCGGCTTGGCCTGGGCAGGGTTATGGACGCCATTGGTTATTCTTCAGGGCTCTTAGCCCCATTTGCATCTTGTCCGTAGTCGGACGTATCCATCGTTTTCAAGGTGATTTGGATCCTTGTACCGTACATTTGTATTCTTGACTCTTTGAGTCGCTGTTGTATATACATATGTTCTGTGGGTCCCATCGAGGACTGTTGTGTAATTTTATTACTTTGCTTCCACCCGCACGAAAGTGCCTGGTGGGCACCTTCGAATCGTTTCTATGCGGGTTTGGCGAGTTTCGCTAAAACTTGCATAGGGCCGATTCTGAGGGTGTTACAAGAGCGTGGCTGCAGGGTGGGGTCCAGGCGCGGGGTGTGTGCTGTGAGCTGAGTGGGGAGAGAGAGGAGAGAGAGGGGAGAGGGGTAATGATGTCACTGGGGTTGGTTGGGGAATTGGGGAGGGGTGAGGTGGCGAGAGCTGATAGGATGGGGTGATGTGGCGGGGTGTGTGGGCAGGTAGCTGGGTAGCTATAGGATTAAGGGCGGACCGATCTGTTTTGTACGGGGGTGGTCGTTCGGGTCGGGTTGGCCCGTTCGACTGCCCCCACTAAAAATAATATAATTTTTATTTGATTTAAACGGGCCGTTGGCAAACCGATAGCGGCCAAAGCAAAATATTCCAGGAACCCGGTTTTGGTGTTTGAATAAAGATGGGGCGTTTAGAAAACAAAACAGGTTTTGCGAAATAGTTTTAGACAAACAACATGATGATGACGATGCAATGCACAAATTCAACGCGATTTTCTAGTAGTGGTTTTGCGGGATGCCACAATTCGACACCACTAACAAAGGATCTCGCCCTCGAGATTCGCCTCACGGTACCGGAAGGAAGGTCGGCGGTCGGCGTCTCCTCGCATCGTGTAGATCCTCGCGACACCACTAACAAGAGGTCGTTGATCCCTATCATCAAGAAAACACTCCGGAAAACAACGGACGAAGTTAAAGGTAAGGCCACCTCTAACTTCTTTGGAAGGAGTAGAGTTGCATCGATCCACCATTCAATGTACATAAGCGAATGATAAGAGTAGTGGTATGGTCGCGACTCCATCCCGCACTCAAAGCATTACTATGTACACGAATAGACGGATTATGCAACCAACTCTCAGGATTTAGACTGAAGATCTCGACAAACAAGGTTCAGGGACAAGGGGTGATGCGAACTCTGCATCGGATCTAGCGTAGATGCTGTCGTCGCGTCGGAAAACACTGGAAGGCACAAACAAGGAACAAAGAATGGTACCACAGTAGACGGATTCCTCAGGCAGCTTGAACACCGGATAATAGAACACCGTTGACAAAGGAGGAAGCGAAACCCTGAAGGTACGACGGAAAACCCACCACGAGAAATCCTGGACTCTAAGAAAAGATAAGAGAGCAGGTTCAAAACACGTCGGGATAAGAGGAGAATAGCAGAGGGGTAAGGAGTAAAATCAGACCTAACCAGAACTATCCAACCGATATTTTTCAAAAATAGTTTTGACACTCTACTTCGGCCGTTAGCTAGGTTATCCTACAGGCTGGACTTGTGGGGTATCGCAACTGCTGAGCTCTGATACCACTCTGCAACACCCTCAGAATCGGCCCTATGCAAGTTTTAGCGAAACTCGCCAAACCCGCATAGAAACGATTCGAAGGTGCCCACCAGGCACTTTCGTGCGGGTGGAAAGCAAAGTAATAACATTACACAACAGTCCTCGATGGGACCCACGTAATGAGATATATATATACAATGACTCAAAGAGTCAAGAATACAAATATACGGTACAAAGATCCAAATCACCTTGAAAACGATGGGACGTCCGACTACGGACAAGATGCAAATGGGGCTAAGAGCCCTGAAGAATAACCAGTGGCGTCCATAACCCTGCCCAGGCCAAGCCACAAGGGTAACCCTGCTAACGGCGTCGATCTCAAAACCTGCTTAAACAAAGGGGTGCCGACAAAGGGCAAAGGAAAAAGAAGGAGCGTCGATCGAGGCCAAGACAGCGAGGCTAGAATTCGGCGGTCCTCGCCTACATAGGTATGGTGGACTGAGCGGCAGCGGCAGCATGCACTAAACAACCTATAGAGACTCGATTGAACTGGCGGATATCAGAGAGGGATGAGGATGACCTAACCGGATCCAACCTGAAGCTATCACCAAACAAACCCATCCTGGTGTTTCCCCCCTCGAGACCAAACGAGGAGGTCAACCGAGGAACTCACATTGGCGCTTTACTTATTCGGTTATAGTTGCAATTACTAGTCAGGTTTAGATATTCATCCCGATAAAGTAAGCAGTGGGCACTTTTAGTTAATCATTCCGTTATAGTGGCATCACTTACTAGTCAGATACATTTAGCATGAGATAAACCCAAAACCCAGCAGTTGTTGGTACTTTTACTTAGCCATTCCGTTGTAGTGAAGCTGATTACTAATCATATCGGACAAGAAGTCAATTTAAAACAATAAACTTTAGTTATAGTTGTCTATGATCAAGCACTGTGCTCCAAGTCGTCCATAACCGCGGACACGGCTTCTCGAAAAGATTTAACCCTGCAGGGGTGCACCAAAGTATACACAGGCGCTTCGACCCTTTTTGCCAGATCAGTTAACATACACCCATCGGTATGTCGGCGGGGCCTAAGTTATGACGTTCCCAGACCCAAAGCAAGCACGGGGGGCCACCCCACTAAGTACACCCGCAACGAAGTCGGCCGGTCTCCGAGACGGACTTAGGGTTTGCGACAATGGCTGTAAGCGACAACAGATCCCCAATCGGGGACTGTTGATACCGCGTAATCACTCCGCTTACCTAAACAGTACAGTGTGCTCCTCGCACAAACGTAAATACATAAGTAGCATGGCATAAGTACAGAATAGTAAAAACACCTCAAACTAGTTGTGGCCCCCAGTACAATACTTTGAAATCAGGTAATTATCAATGGGGGGCCCATATCTCCCCACCTGTGGTTAGCGCGCTCGATCTCGGAACAGGTGTCAAGAACTCGGGTCCTACGGGACACAAGTGGGCGGTCGGAAACCAAATCTTACCTATCACCCACCGATGCCTCTGCTTACTTCAATTTTAGTTGTTAAACAGGAATTAAAGTGAAACAATAATTAAAGCCATGATCATCTCCAACGTCAACATG
The DNA here is from genome assembly GCA_030063025.1 of Avena longiglumis. NCBI lineage: Eukaryota > Viridiplantae > Streptophyta > Magnoliopsida > Poales > Poaceae > Avena > Avena longiglumis. The sequence continues at coordinate 414,729,976 of CP125979.1, forward strand.
CGGCAATACATCAACAACTGTGGCACTTGACGACAAGCAAAACACTTGAGCAAGCGACTACGACGCGCGGGTCCAACTATCTACCAAACACAGGTAATAGGATGTGTCCAAGGCTATATATGGCTGCAAGGGATATCACGGGTACGAAAACTATAGCATCGCAACACAGATAGCAAAGATCAACAGGAGGGAAATAAATACTAGAAAGTAAGATAGGTAGAAAGGGGGAGATGCTCGCCTGAAAACATTGTCGAAGGTTCAACCGAAGATCGGGGCGAAGCTCACATCAACTCAACGCCCCAATCCGCGAAGAAGCAAAACACTAGAAGAAACACCGGATGCACTATTTAATACCACGGCAGAAGATCGGCATGATGCATGCATGATGTATGACATGGAAAAGATGCGATGCAATTAGGTCATATTAAACGGAACCGGGGTCCCGACATTCATTAGATGGTTCAAGTTGTTTAACTACCCCGCAATTTAAATGTTGTTTAACAAGGCAGAAAGTTTCACCGGTTCGCTACACCAGTTTAAATGAGGCCGATATAAGGCTAGATTTTCCCGCATATGGGCCCCATATTTAATTATTAGGTGAATCGGCATAAGGCCCCCCAAACCACAGGTATGCATGCGAGATGACAATTAAATATGCAACAAGTTGTTATGTTATAAAATAGGGTTCGAGGAAAAGGGGTCACAGATCAGAGGGGGCTCGACGATCTTGGGGTTCCGGGGTTCGGGGTCCAGGGTTCGACGGGTTCGGTCTCGGCGTGATCGTTCTCGGTTTTCCTCGGGTTCGGGCTCGACAATCGGACTCCGGGAACGGGGCCTTTGGTCCGTGAAGTTCTTGTTGTTCCCGTTTCGAGAGGGTCTTGTTGGTTCCTCATCGAAGGTCTTGTCGTTCCGCGGCGTAGATCTTGGGGGTTTCGGGGTCTTCGGGTTCGGGGGTCTCGGCGTCCGTGACGAAGATCATGGCGTGCCGACGGGTTCGGTTTCTGTGAAGGTCTCGTGGTCTTGCATAGATCTCCGGTCCTCGACTCGGGTCGGTCTTGATGGCGCGAGAGTAGGTCTTGTGGTGTCGCCGCACGCCGGATAGAGGCATCGGGTTCTCGAGTCCGTGAGGGCGTTCTTGACATTGTGGTGGCCGATGGAGATCTTAACGGTCGTGAATTCTTCCGGTTCCGTGATGTAGATCTTGTGGGTCCCACCGAAGGCCTCGGTTTTGGTTTCGCCGATGATGGTCTTGGATAGTCGCCACATAGTCGCCAAATATCGCCTTGGTGTCCATCGGGTTCAACTTCCCGCATCGACGCCGCCGACGTGCGGCGAGCAGTGTGGGCGGAGGCTCGCGCAAGGCGAGGCGGCGGCGAAGGACGGGCGGCGGCGCGACGGGCCGGGCGGCGGCAGCGAGGCCGGGAAGCGAGGAGGCCGGAGGAGCTGAGGAGCACCAAGGGCTGGCGCGGCATGACGCTGGCAGAGGCGGCCGCCGGCAGTGAGGGACGCTAACACCCTCAGATCGGACCTATGCAAGTTTGAGCGAAATTCACCAAACCCGCATAGAAACGATTCAAAGGTGCTCACCAGCACTTTCGTATGGTGGAAAACGGTAATAACATTACACAACAGTCCTCGATGGGACCCATGTAACAGATATATAACTGACTCCATGAGTCAAGAATACAGATATCATATACAAAGATCCAAATCACCTTAAAACGGTAGAGCGTCCGACTACGGACAAGAAGCAAATGGGGCTAAGAGCTCAAGAATAACCAATGGCGCCCATAACCCCGCCAGCAAGCCGGAAGGGTAACCTCGCTAACGACGCCGATCTCAAAACCTGCTTAAACAAAAAGGTGCCGACAAAGGGCAAAGGAAAAGAAGGAGCGTGATCGAGGCCAAGACAGCGAGGCTAGAATTGCGGTCCTCGCCACATAGGTATGGTGATCGAGGAAGCGGCAGCAGGCACTAAACAACCTATAGAGACTCGATACAACCGCGGTTATCAGAGAGGGGTAAGAATGACCTATACGGATCCAACCTGAAGCTAACACCAAACAAACCCATCTCGTGTTTCCCTCGAGACCAAACGAGGAAGTCAACCGAGGAACTCACACCGCTGGCGCTTTAATTATTCGTTATCGTTGCAGCTATTACTAGTCAAATATAGATAATCGCCGATAAAGTAAGCGGGTCACTTTTAGTTAACCATTCCGTGATAGTGGCAACACTTACTAGTCAGATACATTTATCATGAGATAACCCAAAAACCCAGCAGTTGTTGGTACTTTTATTCAGCCATTCCGTTGTAGTTGCGATACTTACTAGTCAGATACAATTGTCGCAAGCGACAACCAAACAAGCAATTGTGGGCAGTATTAATTAGCCATTCCATTATAGTGAAGCTGATTACTAGTCATTATAAGTCAAATTTATAGCAGTAAACTTTAGTTATGCTTGTCTATGATCGAGATACTGTGCTCCAAGTCGTCCATATCCATGGACACGGCTTTCGTAAAAGTTTTACCCGCCGGGTGCACCAATAGCAACACACGCCGATCAACCTGGGAAAACCAAATCAAAACCCAACGAGGCTTTCACGATCGAACAATCACAGATTCAGAATATTTCAGGGGCCACCTTTGAGTAGATCCCGAACGGAGTAAGCAAGCCCGAGACGGCCTCAAGGTTAGCGCCAATGGTCAGAAGCGATCGGGAACCCGAAAACTCGGGTGTCGATACAGCGTAATCACTCCGCCTTCCTAACAAGACAAAGGTGCGATTCGCACAATTTAAATACGTAAAGTAGCATGGCATAAGTACAGATCGTAAATAAAACCTCAAACTAGTTTGTGGCCCCAAGAAATAAGATGAATCAAGCTCGCTGGGGGGGTCCCATATACCTCGGATGTGGATAGCGATAAATCAAGGAACAGTATCAAGTACTGGGTCTTACGGACACAAGTGGCTGCTCGAAACCAAATATTTTCTATCACCCACCGATGCCTCTCGCTTATTCAATTTTAGTTGTTAAACAGAAATTAAAGTGACGATAAGTAAAACTAGAATCATCTCCAACATCAACATGCGGCAATACATCAAAGAATCGTGGCATATGACGACACACATCAGCACTTGAGCAAGCAACTACGACGCGCAAGTCCAACTATCTACCAAACAACAGGTAATAGGATGTGTCCAAGGCAATATAGGGCTGCACGGTATATTCCAGGTACGGTACTAAAGCATCGCAACACAGATAGCAAAAGATCAACAGGAGGGAAGTAAATACTATAAAAGTAAGATAGGTAGAAAGGGGGAGATGCTCGCCTGAAAACATTGTCGAAGGTTTTCCCCGAAGATCGGGGCGAAGCTCACATCAACTCAACGGCCTTATCCGCGAAGAAGCAAAACACTAGAAGAAACACCGGGTGCAGTATTTAATAAAACGGCAGAAGATCGGCATGATGCATCTATGATGGATGGCATGGCAAAGATGCGATGCAATTAGGTCATATTAAGCGGAAACGGGGTCCCGACAATTAATTAGAGGGTTCAAGTTGTTTAGCTCCCCGCGATTTAAATGTTGTTTTAACAAGGCAAGATAAGATACCGGTTCGCTACACAAGTTTAAATGAGGCCAATATGAGACTAGATTTGCCCGCATATGGGCCCCATATTTAATTATTAGATGAATCGGCATAAGGCCCCCAAACCACATGATATGCATGCGAGATGAAGAATTAAATATGCAACAAGTTGATGTCATTTATAAAATAGGGTATCGAGGAAAAGGGGTTCACACATCAGAGGGGGTTCGACGATCTTGGGCTTCCGGGGTTCGGGGTCCGGGGTCGGTCTCGGGGTCCAGGGTTCGACGGAAACGGTCTAGCGGGAACGTTCTCGGGTTTCTGGGGTAGATCTTGGCGGATCCGGGGTCTCGGTGTCCGGGTGAAGCACTTGGCGTTCTCGAGGGAGTACTTGTCGCACAGGTTTTCTTCGGGTTCTCTGTCGATGATCTCGTCGTCGAGAAGAACTTGTCGGGTCCGCGTGTCGGGTCGGCCTTGACCTTCGGGGTGAGGAACTTGGCATCCCCGAGGAGCACTTGTCTTATTCGAGTCGATGACCGGGGCGTCTGGGTACTCGGACATCTGATCCAGGGAGCAGTACTTGTCGCGTCTGCGGTCTCCGGTCCAGGTGGAAGAGCTCGTCGCCCCCGGAGAAGGCCTTGGGGTTCCGGCCTCTTGCATCGGTACCGGTCTGCGGTGTGCTTTGCATCGAAGATCTTGACCTACGGCGGGACCGGTCTCGGGTTCGGGCGTTCTTGGCGTCTACGAGGTAGGTCTTGGCGTTCACCCCGACGACCCTGGGGTGGTTCTGACCGGGCGCGATGCGGAGGAGGTCCTTGCGGATCCTGGCGTCGGCGGACGGGTAGGTGGCCGGCGAGGCCGTCCTGGAAGCGGCCACGGTAGAACTTGGACCGAGCGGGGCGGCGAGGCGGAGGTGGCCGAGGATGGCGGTGGGCAGAGCGAGCCCGCGGGCGGTCTTGGAGACCAGGGACGGCGACTGGCTGCGGCGAGACGGGCCGGGCCGGACGCGGGCGCGGAGCGGCGGTGGAGATGAGCGGCGGAGGCGGCGGGCTCGGACGGGCGAGACGGCACGAAGAGGCCGAGCTCGGCCCGGGAGGTGGGACTGGCGCGAGGGGGACGACGCCGCGCACGGCCGGCGAACGGAGGGAGGCACGGGCGGAGGGAGCTTGCAGCGGTTCCGCGGCGGGCCGAGGACGGCACGCGGGCGTCATGGGCGACGGCGCCGGGCGAGGCGGATGCAGGTGGCGGCGGCGACCTCCGCGGTTGAGGACGGCGACGGCGCCAGCGGAGAGCTCGCGCGCGGAGAGGCGGAGACGCTCCGCGCGGGCGGAGCCGGCCGAGGCGGTAGCGGAGGCGGGTCGGCGCTGGCGGCGTCGGGGCGGGCGGCGACGGGAGAGCGGCGGCGAGGGCCCGGGACGGCAAGGTGGCTCGGGAAGGTGCAGGCGTGAGCGAGGCCGGGCGTGGCATGGCCCTCGGCGGGGCTGGAGAGGGGAAGGAGGTGGTCGGGCGGGACCCAGCAGAGGGGGCTGGCGAGTTGGGGGCGCGGGGAGAGACACGCGAGGAGGGAGGAGGAAGAAGGGTGAGGGAGGCGTGGGGAGAGAGAGCCAGAGAGAGCGGCCTCGCGAGGGAGATGAACAGGGGCAGGTGGGGTGAGGGCCTGCAAGGTGGGGTCGGGGTGGAAGGGACTCTGGGCATGCGGGTATGAGCGCGGTGGGTGAGAGAGAGAGGGGACAGGCGTGGGGCCGGGGTGGGGCTGTGAGCAGGTGAGAGAGGGTCCAGGGGCGGGTGTGGCGCGTGCGTGTGTGGGGGTTAGGTGGGGCAGGGAGTGTGGCTGTGTTGTGTGGAGAGAGAGGGGGGGTTTGGGATGATGTGGCAGAGCTAGATTGGTTAGGGGGGAAGGGGAGCTGAGGTGGCGAGATGCTATTGGAGGGAGTGAGGTGGCCAAAGAGGGTGGGTAGATTAGTTGGTAACTTTAGGATTTAGGAGCGGTGTAGTTGGACCGTTTTAAAATCTGGGGCGGTCGTTCGGGTCGGGTTGGCCCGTTCGACTGCCCCTACTAAAATAAATATAAATTTTATTTGTGTTAATTGGACCATTTGCAAACCGATAGCGACAAAACAAAATACTCCGGAGCCCCGGGGTTTGGCGTTTGAATAAAGATGGGGCGTTTTAGAAAACAAAACGGGCTTTGCGAAAATAGTTTTGGCAAACAATGCATGATGATGACGATGCAATGCACAAATTCAACGCGATTTTCTAGTAGTGGTTTTGCGGGATGCCACACGCGCCAAGCGGAGGAGGGGCCCGGCCTGTGGCTGCCACGGCCAGGCGGGCCTGGCCGCAGCGAGGAAGTTGGAGGCGGGAGGACGACTGTGGAGGGGTCGACGAGCTTGGCAGGAGGGGGCCGCGCGAACGCCGGGCGCTGGAGGCGGCGGGCGGACGATGGGAGGCACAGGGCGGGCTTCAGAGGCGGAGGAGCCGGGAGACGGTCAAGGCTGGCGGAAGGCCAGCTGCAAGGTGCAGGAGGGGAGGGGCTGGGGTGTGCGTGGGAGAGGGCAAGCTGGCAGAGGAGAGGAGGACGCGGGAGGTAGGGGACCGGGTGGTTCAGGAGGGTCCCGCAGGGCAGGCCAGGCAAGGGCAGAGGTGGCTGGGGAGAGCGTGGCTGCAGGGTGGGGTCCAGGCGCGGGGTGTGTGCTGTGAGCTGAGTGGGGAGAGAGAGGAGAGAGAGAGGGGAGAGGGGTAGGCTGATGTGTCAGCTTGGGGTTGGTTGGGGAATTGGGGAGGGGTGAGGTGGCGAGAGCTGATAGGATGGGGTGATGTGGCGGGGTGTGTGGGTAGGTAGCTGGGTAGCTATAGGATTAAGGGCGGACCGATCTGTTTTGTACGGGGGTGGTCGTTCGGGTCGGGTTGGCCCGTTCGACTGCCCCCACTAAAAATAATATAATTTTTATTTGATTTAAACGGGCCGTTGGCAAACCGATATCGGCCAAAGCAAAATATTCCGGGAACCCGGTTTTGGTGTTTGAATAAAGATGGGGCGTTTAGAAAACAAAACAGGTTTTGCAAAATAGTTTTAGACAAACAACATGATGACGACGATGCAATGCACAAATTCAACGCGATTTTCTAGTAGTGGTTTTGCGGGATGCCACAGACTCCAAACCCTGGACCGGAAGAACGCCAAGATCTACTCCGCTATCCGAGACCGACCCCGTCAAACCCCGAACCCCAGATCCGGACCCTGAGACCGACCCCGAACCCCGGAAACCCAAGTCCGTCGAGACCCCTCAATGTGTGACCCTTATCCGAACCCCTATTTTTATAAATGCTAAACATAAAACCTGTTGCATATTAAATTGTCATCTCGCATGCATATCATTGTTTGGGGGCCTTACGCCGATTCACCTAATAATTAAATATGGGGCCCATATGCGGGCAAATCTAGCCATATATTGGCCTCATTTAAACATGTGTAGCGAACCGGTTCCATCTGTTGTCTTGCTAAACAACATTTAATATGCGGGGTAGCTAAATAACATGAACCACCTAATTAATTGTCGGGACCCCGGTTCCGCTTAATATGACCTAATTGCATCGCACTCTTGCCATGCCATACATCATACATGCATCATGCCGATCTTCTGCCGTTGTATTGAATAGTGCATCCGGTGTTTCTTCTAGTGTTTTGCTTCTTCGCGGATTGGGCCGTTGAGTTGATGTGACCTTCGCCCCGATCTCCGGTTGAACCTTCGACAATGTTTTCAGGCGAGCATCTCCCCCTTTCTACCTATCTTACTTTTATAGTATTTATTCCCTCCTGTTGATCTATTGCTATCTGTTATGATGCTTTAGTTTCCGTACTGTGATATCCCTTGCAGCCATATATTGCCTTGGACACATCCTATTGCCTGTTGTTTGGTAGATAGTTGGTCTTGCGCGTCGTAGTCGCTTGCTAGATTGCTGTTGCGTGTTGTCAAGTGCCACAGCTGTTGGAGAATTGCCGCCTGTTGATGTTGGAGATGTTCATGGCTTTACTTATCGTTCACTTTAATTCCTGTTTAACAACTAAAATTGAAGTAAGCAGAGACATCGGTGGGTGATAGAAAATATTTGGTTTTAACGCCCACTTGTGTCCCGTAGGACCCCGAGTACTTGATACATGTTCCTTGATTTATCGCGCTATCCACATCCGGGAGGTATATGGGACCCCCCTGAGCCAGAGCTTGATTCAGTCTTATTTCTTGGGGCCACAAACTAGTTTGAGGTTTTATTTACGATCCTGTACTTATGCCATGCTACTTATGTATTTAAATTGTGCGTGAGCAGCACACTGCATCGTTTAGGAAAGCGGAGTGATTACGCTGCATCGACACCCAGTTTTCGGTTCCTACCGCTACATACCATTATCGCAAACCTTGAGTCCGTCTCGAGCTTGCTTACTTTGTTATGGTACTCAAGGGTGGCCCCCTGAAATATTTATGAATCCTGTGATTGTTCAGTCGTGAAAGCCTCGTTGGGTTTTGATTTGGTTTTTCCGAGGTTGATCGAGCGTGTGTTGCTATTGGTGCACCCCGGCCGCGTAAAACTTTCTGAAAGCCGTGTCCGCGGATATGGACGACTTGGAGCACAGTATCTCGATCATAGACAAGCATAACTAAAGTTTATTGCTATAAATTTGACTTTATAATGACTAGTAATCAGCTTCACTATAATGGAATGGCTAATTACTGCCCACCATTGCTTGTTTGGAGTGTCGCTATACCATTGTACTGACTAGTAAGTAATGCAACTACAACGGAATGGCTGAATAAAAGTACCAACAACCGCTGGGTTTTGGGATTATATCATGCCATCTGTCGATTAGTAATTGCTGCAACTATAACGGAATGGTTAACTAAAATGACCCATCGCTTATTTTATCGTGATGATTATCTAAACCTGACTAGTAATTGTCGCAACTATAATCGAATAAATAAACGCCAACCGTGTGAGTTCCTCGGTTGACTTCCTCGTTTGTCTCGAGGGGGAAACCCCTGTATGGGTTTGTTTGGTGTTAGTTTCAGGTTTGATCCGGATAGGTCATTCTTACCCCTCTCTGATAACCGCCAGTTGTATCGAGTCTCTATAGGTTGTTCAGTGCATGCTGCCGCTGCTTGATCCACCATACCTACGTAGGCGAGGACCGCCGATTCTAGCCTCGCTGCAATCGGCCTCAAGATCGACGCCCTTTTTCCTTTGCCCTTTGTCGGCACCCCTTTGTTTAAGCAGGTTTTGAGATCGACGCCGTCAAATAGGTTACCCTTCCGCTTGGCTGGCAGGGTTATGGACGCCATTGGTTATTCTTCAGGGCTCTTAGCCCCATTTGCATCTTGTCCGTAGTCGACCGCTCGATCATTTTCAAGGTGATTTGGATCTTTGTATATTATATCTGTATTCTTGACTCTTTGAGTCGCTGTTATATATATCTGTTCTGTGGGTCCCATCGAGGACTGTTGTGTAATGTTATTACTTCGTTTTCCACCCGCACGAAAGTGCCTGGTGGGCACCTTTGAATCGTTTCTATGCGGGTTTGGCGGAAATCGCTAAAACTTGCATAGGTCCGATTCTGAGGGTGTTACAGAGTGGTATCAGAGCTCAGCAGTTGCGATACCCCACAAGTCCAGCCTGTAGGATAACCTAGCTAACGGCCGAAGTAGAGTGTCAAAAACTATTTTTCAAAATCGGTTGGACAGTTCTGGTTAGGTCCGTTTTTACTCCTTACCCCTCTGCTATTCTTATCTTACCTCTACGTGTTTTGAATCCGCTCTCTTCTCTCTCTTCGAGTCCAGGACTTCTCGTGGTTGGGTTTCCGTCGTACCTTCAGGGTTTCGCTTTCTCCCTTTTGTAACGGAGGTGCTACGATCATCAATCTGCAACTCGTCAGTTGTACCCTTCCTCCAATCTTTTGTTCTTGAGCTCTTTACCCATATGTGTTCCTTGCCGGATGTCCGTGTCGTTGAAAAACATATGAGAAGGACGAGCATTGGTGAAGTTGGAGTATACCTTGAGCATGTGTTGTTCATGCCAATGGAACCATCGCGGAACCTAATCATTGTGTATTTCATACGATTTCTGCTGGCATCATCCCTTTGATCCGGATACCGTCTATGAAGATCTTCAGTCTAAATCTCGAGAGTTGAGTCGCCTGATTCTCCTACTCATGTATAGAGTTGATAGTTTGGGTACGGGATGGACTGATCACCCTACCCGACTCTTATCGCTCGTAGACATCGAACTGGTGGATCAATGTAACTTTTCCTCTTCTAATGGAAGTTAGAGGTGGCCTTATCGTTTGATACCTCTACCTTCGTCCTTTGTTTCTCCGGAGTGTTCTCTCGACGATCAGGAACAACGACCCTTTGTTGGTGGTGTCGCCGATTTCCAGATGAAGAAGGAACCCTCGTTAGTGGTGTCGCGAGGATCTACATGAAGCGAGGAGATGCCATTCGCCGACCTTCCTTCCGGTACCATGAGGCGGATCTCGAGGGCGAGATCCATTGTTAGTGGTGTCGAATTGTGGCATCCCGCAAAACCACTACTAGAAAATCGCGTTGAATTTGTGCATTGCATCGTCATCATCATGTGTTGTTTGTCTAAAACTATTTTTGCAAAGCCCGTTTTGTTTTCTAAAACGCCCCGTCTTTAAATCAACACCAAAACCGGGACTCCGGAATATTTTGTTTTGATTAAATATGTTGTGCAAACGGTCCGCTTAACACAAATAAAATATTAAGTTATTTTAGTGGGGCAGTCGAACGGGCCGAATGACCCGAACGACCACCCCAGAAAATATAATCGGTCCACCCCCCTTTTTCTAAACCTACCAATTAAACTACCCACACACCCCAGCCACCTCACCCCAACCAATAGGCTGCTGCCACCTCACTTTCCTCTCTCCCTCACCCTATCCTACACAACCACCTCACCCTCCTTCTCTCCTCACCTACCCTCCACACACACAACCCACCAACCCCCAGCTGGCCCCACCCCACACGACGCACACATGCAACGCACACCCCACGCGGTCCACCCCGCCCTGGCCCCTGGCCCACCACCTGCCCCTGCCCCGTGCCCCGTCTTCCTCCTCCTCTCACCTCTGCCCGCGTGCACCCTCCCTCCCCGCCTAGCTCGGCTGGCCACGACCCAGCCAGCCGCCTCTCCAAAGACACCACCAAGACGCCACAAGCCACGCTGCTCCTCCTCCTCCTCCCTGCCTCACACCAACTCCTCCCGCCACTCACCGCCTCCGCGCCAGGCTCCTCGCCTCTCCGTCGCTCTCCGCCTGCTGTTTCACCTGCAAGGCCGCCCGCCTGCCTCCTCCGCGCGCCTCCGCAAGGCGCCTCCTCTCCTCCGACCTTCACCGCACTGCGCCTTGCTGCCCGCGACGCCTGACGCCTCACCTCCGCCTCCCTCCTGCAGCCTCTCGCCTCACCGCATCCGCCGCCGCCTGCCCGACCTCGCTGTTCGCCTCGCCCAGCCTTCACCGCCGCCTTCTCGCCGGGCGTATCCACCTGGGTCTCTTCGCCGTCGAGGCCCACCTCTCCATGACCACCCCGTCCCGAGCTCCGCCCGCCGGGGCCAACCTTCACCGCCGCCCGTTCTTTCTCCGGCCATCACCTCCCGCGTCCCCGTCGCCCCGCCTCTGCCGCCTCCCCGCCATCTACGCTACCGCACGACCCCGCGTCAGCCGCTGCGCTGTTTTTCCCGAAGTCGCCAGGTTGCACCGATCCCAGACACCGCGAACCGGCACCGAGTGGAGGAAACACCAAGATAGGACCGGAGAACCCCCGGAACTCGAACGTCGACGACATGGAGCCGATGGCCAAGATCGGTAGACATCTTCCTCACAGGACCGGTGACGCCGAGACCTTGAAGACTTCAAACCACGGATCTCGAAGGCTGATCCTACCGGACAACCGAAGCCGGGAACCCCGACAAGAACTTCCGGTGCCATAACCAAAGACCGATCCCGTACCCGGTGTCGCGCCAAAATCTCCGAAAGAACCCCCGGTACCGGACAAGTTCGCCATCGACCTCGGGGACGCCTACACGAAGCAACAAGACCGCCACACGGACTCGAGTACCCCGATGCCCGGATGCGAACAACCGCCAAGATCGTCTTCGGAACGACAAGGCCGTTGCAGTGAACTCGACAAGATCTACCGCCGGACCCCGAAGACTGATCCCGACGAGCCCCGACGACGAACCAAGTCCGTCAATGATGGACAAGTTGGAACCCCAAGGTCTTCCCCGACACCGAGGACGCCAACACGGGAACGACAAGAACTTCCTCCGGGAACGCCAAGCAATTCCCTCGGACTCCAAACCCTGGACCGGAAGAACGCCAAGATCTACTCCGCTATCCGAGACCGACCCCGTCAAACCCCGAACCCCAGATCCGGACCCTGAGACCGACCCCGAACCCCGGAAACCCAAGTCCGTCGAGACCCCTCAATGTGTGACCCTTATCCGAACCCCTATTTTTATAAATGCTAAACATAAAACCTGTTGCATATTAAATTGTCATCTCGCATGCATATCATTGTTTGGGGGCCTTACGCCGATTCACCTAATAATTAAATATGGGGCCCATATGCGGCAAATCTAGCCATATATTGGCCTCATTTAAACATGTGTAGCGAACCGGTTCCATCTGTTGTCTTGCTAAACAACATTTAATATGCGGGGTAGCTAAATAACATGAACCACCTAATTAATTGTCGGGACCCCGGTTCCGCTTAATATGACCTAATTGCATCGCACTCTTGCCATGCCATACATCATACATGCATCATGCCGATCTTCTGCCGTTGTATTGAATAGTGCATCCGGTGTTTCTTCTAGTGTTTTGCTTCTTCGCGGATTGGGCCGTTGAGTTGATGTGAGCTTCGCCCCGATCTCCGGTTGAACCTTCGACAATGTTTTCAGGCGAGCATCTCCCCCTTTCTACCTATCTTACTTTTATAGTATTTATTCCCTCCTGTTGATCTATTGCTATCTGTGTTGCGATGCTTTAGTTTCCGTACCTGTGATATCCCTTGCAGCCATATATTGCCTTGGACACATCCTATTGCCTGTTGTTTGGTAGATAGTTGGTCTTGCGCGTCGTAGTCGCTTGCTAGATTGCTGTTGCGTGTTGTCAAGTGCCACAGCTGTTGGAGAATTGCCGCCTGTTGATGTTGGAGATGTTCATGGCTTTACTTATCGTTCACTTTAATTCCTGTTTAACAACTAAAATTGAAGTAAGCAGAGACATCGGTGGGTGATAGAAAATATTTGGTTTCCGAACGCCCACTTGTGTCCCGTAGGACCCCGAGTACTTGATACATGTTCCTTGATTTATCGCGCTATCCACATCCGGGAGGTATATGGGACCCCCCTGAGCCAGAGCTTGATTCAGTCTTATTTCTTGGGGCCACAAACTAGTTTGAGGTTTTATTTACGATCCTGTACTTATGCCATGCTACTTATGTATTTAAATTGTGCGACAGATAGCACACTGTACTGTTTAGGTAAGCGGAGTGATTACGCGGTATCGACACCCCGAGTTTTCGGGTTCCCAGTCGCTTACAGCCATTGTCGCAAACCTTGAGTCCGTCTCGGAGCTTGCTTACTTCGTTGCGGGTGTACTCAATGGGGTGGCCCCCTGAAATATTTCTGAATCCTGTGATTGTTCAGTCGTGAAAGCCTCGTTGGGTTTTGATTTGGTTTTTCCGAGGTTGATCGAGCGTGTGTTGCTATTGGTGCACCCCGGCCGGGTAAAACTTTCTGAAAGCCGTGTCCGCGGATATGGACGACTTGGAGCACAGTATCTCGATCATAGACAAGCATAACTAAAGTTTATTGCTATAAATTTCACTTTATAATGACTAGTAATCAGCTTCACTATAATGGAATGGCTAATTAATACTGCCCACCATTGCTTGTTTGGAGTGTCGCTTGCGACCATTGTACCTGACTAGTAAGTATTGCAACTACAACGGAATGGCTGAATAAAAGTACCAACAACTGCTGGGTTTTGGGATTATATCATGCCATCTGTATCTGATTAGTAATTGCTGCAACTATAACGGAATGGTTAACTAAAATGACCCACTGCTTATTTTATCAGGATGATTATCTAAACCTGACTAGTAATTGTCGCAACTATAACTGAATAAATAAAACTGCCAACTGTGTGAGTTCCTCGGTTGACTTCCTCGTTTGGTCTCGAGGGGGAAACACCAGGATGGGTTTATTTGGTGTTAGTTTCAGGTTGGATCCGGATAGGTCATTCTTACCCCTCTCCGATAACCGCCAGTTGTATCGAGTCTCTATAGGTTGTTTAGTGCATGATGCCGCTGCCGCTTCAGTCCACCATACCTACGTAGGCGAGGACCGCCGAATTCTAGCCTCGCCGTGTACTGGCCTCGTGATCGACGCTCTCTTCCTTTGCCCTTTGTCGGCACCCTTTTGTTTAAGAAGGTTTTGAGATCGACGCCGTTAGGGTTACCTTCCGCTTGGCACAGGGTTATGGACGCCATTGGTTATTCTTCAGGGCTCTTAGCCCCATTTGCATCTTGTCCGTAGTCGGACGCTCGATCATTTTCAAGGTGATTTGGATATTTGTATATTATATCTGTATTCTTGACTCTTTGAGTCGCTGTTATATATATCTGTTCTGTGGGTCCCATCGAGGACTGTTGTGTAATGTTATTACTTCGTTTTCCACCCGCACGAAAGTGCCTGGTGGGCACCTTTGAATCGTTTCTATGCGGGTTTGGCGGAAATCGCTAAAACTTGCATAGGTCCGATTCTGAGGATGTTACAGGTGATTATAGAAATTTGAACAACGTGACGATCAAGAACAAGTATCCGTTACCAAGAATTCAAGATTTGTTTGATCAAGTGAAAGGAGATGGAGTATTTTCAAAGATCAATTTAAGATCTGGATACCATCAAATAAAAATCAAACCGGAAGATGTTCCAAAAACAGCATTTGTCTCAAGATATGGACACCATTAGTATCTGGTAGTACCATTTGGTTTGACCAATGCACCGGCAATATTCATGAATCTGATGAACAAGATTTTCATGCCATATTTGGATAAGTTTGTCATCGTCTTTATTGATGATATTCTGATATATTCCAAGGATAAGGAAGAGCATGCTGACCATTTGAGAATAGCATTGCATACTTTAAGAGAACATAAGATTTATGCTAAGTTCGGTAAGTGTGAGTTCTGGTTAGATGAGGTAGAATTGCTCGGTCATGTGATCAGTAAGGATGGAATTGCTGTGAATCCATCTAAAGTTCAATCGATACTAGAATGGACTGCACCAACCAATGTGAAACAAATTCGAGGTTTCTTAGGAATGGCTGGTTATTATCGGAGATTCATTGAAGGTTTCTCCCAAAATAGCCGGACCAATGACCAAATTATTAAGGAAGAATACACCATTCAAGTGGGATGAGAAGTGTGAAGCAAGTTTCCAAGAGTTGAAGACTAGATTAACCACAACCCCAATCTTAGCAGTTGTAACTACCTCGGTGAATTACGCTCCTAGATACAAGCCTGGATGAGCGGAAATGGTTGAAATAGTACGATGGGGCCCAAATGCCACTCACGGGTAGACCTTTCGGCCGTCCCAACCATTTCCAATCATCGGGACCTGTACGGGCGGCGTAATCGGCAGGCGAAGGGATCAACTACATACACAAATGAGTATGTATGCAAGCCACCATACAATAGTACATCAGAGCCATTCTATCTAAAAAGAAAGGAAATATAGTAACGCCATATGGCAAGATTCAAATGTCCTAGATAGATATAATAGTTTAGGATATTTCCTCATACATCACACATCAGAGTATCAGGCGGAAGCGGCAAACAAGATCCGAGTACGGATAAGAAGCAAATCGGCATAAGATGCCCAGAAATAAGCACATCCCGCCCACAGATCTCACGGATCCCCGTTCCCGGAATCTCTACACCGAATGATCGTTGCCCACATCATCAGCCTCCTCCACCCAGTATCCGTCTTGCGAGTGTACCTGTTCATCTGAACCAATAATTTATCGTGTGAGACCCTAGGGGTACTCAGCAAGTCTTTATGCCTCTAAAGGGGACACAACCTGGGATAACGCAATTGCAGCGAAAGATAAAGCCTAACAGTTCTATAGATAATCGCTAACCATCCGCCTAACCAAAGATAGTCGGATGTCCGTGAATTAATGACAACAGTTATAACAATAATATCCACAGATCCATCCTCCTCCTCGCTTACCGACGAGGAAGTGGACGAACAACCCCCCATCCGTTGGCAGTTTTATTAACCATTCCATGAGTGTTGCACTATTTACTAGTCAGTAATTTAGTCAAGTTAAAAGCGGTACTTTAGTTATGCTTGTCTATGGTCGAGAAACTGTGCTCCAAGTCGTCCATAACCGCGGACACAGCTTTCAGAACGTTTTACCCTGCAGGGGTGCACAAATAGCAATACACACTCGATCAACCTCAGAAAAACCAAATCAAAACCCAACGAGGCCTTCACGACAAAGCAATCACAGGATTCAGAATTATTCTAGGGGGCCACCCCATTGAGTAGACCCAAGAACGGTTAGTGACTCGAGACGGACTCAAGGTTTGCGACAATGGTCAGAAACGATCGGGAACCCGAAAGTGTGTCTGGCTTGTCGATACCGCGAAAAACATTCCGCTTACATAACAAGACAGTGCTCCTCGCACAATCGTAATAAAGCAAAGAAGCATGACATAGGTACAGGATAGTAAATAAAACCTCAAACTAGTTTGTGGCCCCAAGAAATAAGATCGAATCGAGCTCGCCTGTGGGTCCCATAAGCCTCCCGGATGTGGATAGCGCGAATAATCAAGGAACAGGAATCAAGTACTCGGGGTCCTACGGGACACAAGTGAGCAAGAAAAACCAAATAGCAGATGTTGCTCACCGGTGCCACTTTCATTAGTTATCCCATTACTACTCAGGTTAAGTTGTTTAGGTACCTCGTTGTCCATCAGACTCTCACATACCCTACACATGCTGTTCTACGACTCGCATGGCTCAAACAACTCCTATAGTAATGGCTCATGGGATGGAGGGACAAGCTTGGTGGGGTTTAAAAGTAAAGGCTATGCAATGCTTGGGATTCAGTTTAATGCAATCGCGACTCAATGCTGCAAGAATAAGATAGAGGCAATAGGTACTGTATGTATGCAAGCATGTGGTAGTGCTTGCCTGGCAACTCAGTTGAAGCGAGAGACGGATCTGGGTAGTGCTCCTGGTTCTCTTGATATATCCCCTGCTCAGCGTCTATTCGAAGAAGAACCAAACAAACAAGGCCAATATAAATAAAGTGCACAAGCATACGAATAACATGCGACAAGCAAACAATCATGACATGATGAATGATGCACAATTTGCATGGCATTAAAGTAGCATGGAATGGGTGAGGTGTGGAATACAAGAATAAGTCATTTTATTGAGTTTTGGTCACATTTTATTGTCATATTAGTTGCTGTATACTATATATTTATATAATGCATGCTGCAATTGAAGTCATGGATAGCATAAACAGAAAGGTCTCGTCGAGCTGATCATTTTAGACATATCACTTGTTAAATTCGGAGTTATAAATCAAAAGTTATTAATTAATTAAGGTGAAGGGCATTTTATTGTAATTTAATTCAACTTGAAATTTAAAGTGTTCAAATAATATTTTGAATGGCATATTTGAAATCCTCACATTTTTCTGATTCAAAAACATATATTATTTGTATTATTTGGAATTATGAAGTTAAATTTATTTTATAGTCAAAATTATTAAATAGGGTCAAAGTCAAAGGTTGACTAATTAAATTAATTCTGAAATTATTTGATTAAAGATTTGAATTCACATTAAAAAACAAAACATTTTTCATATTAAGTTTGAATTCAAAATCCAAACCATTTGAAAGTTATGAATTGATTCATAATTAAACAGATTTGAAATTGAATTTGAATTTGAAAAAGATTTGAATTTGAAATAGAAATGCTCCTGTACTTTTGTCACTCAGCCAGATACTAGCCAAGGAGGATGACAAGTGGGCCAGGGGCAGAACAGGGGCCACGCACGTGCACGGCTAGCTGGGATGCGACACGTGGCCAATCTGGACCACGGGTTGAGGAACAAAGTACTCCAAGGGCCTTTTTACAAAATGGTCACCGCGGTTGACTGACGGATCTGAGATCGATTCGTGAAACCGGCTAGCTGCCTCAATCTTCTAGAGACGATGGTGACGAATCCATCGAGAATTTGAGAAAGCCGCAAAAACTAAAAGTGGAGATGATATCAAGTTCTACAACTTTCGTGTATAAATAATTTCTAGAGGAAGTGTGTACGAGTCGGAAAACCGCGTTGAAAACATCGGGTTCAGACACACGTCGGGCAGATTCAGAAAGCTAGCTCTCAGCTGATCCTCAGATGATGATTCCGAGCTCTACGGGTAACCAAACTGGATGAGGCTTTTTGCATCGGGTAGGTGGCACCAAGGAGAGTAATTTTCGTGTTAAAAAATGCGCAAGACGAGCAATGGAGGCGCCGGGATATACTGCTATTCAGAGCACATATGAGTTGGGCGTGCAGAAGACTGGGCGCGTCGCTCAGCGTCGTTCGGTGGCACGAGCGCGACGTACATCGACCGCGCGCGCTGTCGGCGAGTAGCAAGGCAAGCTAGACAGGGTCGAGACGGGGAGGGTTCTCACCGAGGTGGTTGGAGGAGGGGGCCGAGACGGTGAGCGGCAACGGTGAATGGAAGACGGCGACGATGTTGTGCAGCGCGAATGAAGCGGCCGGCTGCAGGCGCTAGGACGGTGACGGCACGGCGGGATACGTGGCCTCCTCCTCCTCTCTCCCAGTACTGTATAGCTCCTCACGCTGCTACCGGAGCCGAGGTCCCGACAACGACGGCAGAAGGATGATGACGGCCAGGATAGACGGCGGCTAGGGTGTGGCCATGGCCATGGTGGTGGTGTGCAGAGGAAGAAGATGTAGGGGATCTTGATCTGGGGTAGGTGGAAGGATGAGGACAGGAAGGGAAGGCGCTGCCTCTACTTTTAGCAGAGAGAAAGCAAGGCACGGCTCGGGTGGCCAGATCTTGGCGTGGCGGTGTGCGTGAGCATCAAGAAGATAAAGGAACATGGCTCGATGATTGCCGCGGCGCTTCTGGTTGGTTCGATCGCACCAGGTAGGAACCGGAGGGACCAAGGTTTGGCTCAGACTGGTGAGCACGGGTTTGGTTCAGGGACGGCTTGCTGGATGGATTTGCCACAAAGAAGGTTTCAGTAGGTGGCCAACTAAGCTTGATCGATTCATGCACCTGGTGAGTTGCTAGTCACGGATGCACTAAGAAAAGAGAGGGGGTGTGTACATGGCAATAAAAATAGTTGGATCAAACAAGATGTAGCATAAAGGAATAGATAAAGGATCCACATCTTTTATATATGGCTTGATTTAAGTACCAAAAGAAAATACCCATGCCACATACAAAAATATGGTAGAACAAGAAGATGATCTTAATAGAAGATAATATGGCAAGTTAGTGGATGGAAGGAACTAAAAGATATGCCCCCAACTCCAATTGGGCATTTAACATATATCAAAAAGCAAATACAATTAATAAGGATGCCAATGCATATGGGGCAAGAGTCAAAATAAAAGGGGTTTTATATGATGCTCAAATGCAAGATGGCATGATGACATTAGTATGATACCATGATGATGCAACAATTATGACCAGGAAGTAGCCATTATATTACTAGACCAAGTAGCATTACAAATGTTAGACAATTGGGATGCTACAACTCTCCCCCACTAAACAGGAATCTCGCCCCGAGATTCTAGGAAGAAGAAGAACACACAAAGAGGGTAGGATAGTTGGCACGGAGTTCATCTTCACGCTCCCAAGTGGCTTCATCAACAGAATGGTGCGACCACTGCACCTTGCAGAACTTGATGGACTTGTTGCGAGTCCTTCTTTCTGCGGTCTCAAGGATTTTTGTGGGGTGTTCTTGATAAGAAAGGTCTTCTTGGAGATCGATTAGCTCATGATCCACGGTCCTACCGGGATCTTTGAAGCACTTCTTGAGTTGAGAGATGTGGAAAACATCATGGACTTTGAGTTTTTCCGGGAGCTCAAGAGCATAAGCAACTTCTCCTCTTCTACCATGAATTTTGAATGGACCGATGTATCTAGGAGCCAGCTTTCCTTTGATACCAAAGCGGTGTGTGCCTCTCATGGGAGTGACACGAAGGTAAACGAGATTACCAGGGGCATACACCATGTCCGTGTGCTTCCTGTCATAATTGCTCTTCTGACGACTTTGAGCAATCTTCAGGTTCTCAAGAATGATATGCACCTTCTTCTCCGCTTGAGTTACAATGTCAGGGACAAACCATATTCTTTCTCCTGCACCTGACCAACCAATCGGAGTTCTGCACTTGCGACCATAGAGGGCCTCAAATGGTGCCATCTTCATACTTTTCTGGAAGCTGTTGTTGTAAGAGAATTCAGCATAAGGAAGACATTCCTCCCACTTCATGCCAAAAGAGATGACGCAAGCACGAAGCATATCCTCCAGAATCTGATTGATCCTTTCAACTTGTCCTTGTGACTGAGGGTGGTAAGCTGTGCTGAAGTTCAACTTTGTTCCCAAAGCATTTTGGAAACTTTCCCAGAACTTGGAAGTGAAGATGCTCCCACGGTCTGAACTGATCTCAAGCGGAACCCCATACAGAGAGACAATTCTGTTGATATAGAGCTCAGCCAACTGAATTCCAGAAATTGTTTCCTTGACGGGGAAGAAATGAGCCACTTTAGAGAGCCTGTCGATGACAACAAAGATTGCATTGTTGCCCTTCTGCGACCTTGGAAAACCAGTGATGAAGTCCATCTCTACTTTCTCCCATTTCCATTCCGGGGGTTTCAATGGCTGTAGAAGACCGAAAGGTTTCTGATGGACAACTTTCACTCTGCAGACATCACACTCGAGACATACTTGGCACAATATCGCTTCAAACCCGCCACCAATATTGTGTTTTCAAGTCCATGTACATCTTTGTGCTGCCAGGATGGATAGATAGAAGTAATCATGCGCCTCCTTGAGAACTTGCTCTCTCAAACCCGGGTAGTTCGGAACAAACATCCGGTGTTCAAAGAAAAGCGTGCCTTGATCATCGACGTGGAAGGACTCATACTGAAGCTGAAGTTTGGAGATGATCTTTTGGTGCGGATCACCCACCGACGAGAGCGAATCTTTTCTTCCAAGAGAGGAGTAGCGGAAGGTTCAGGAGATGCCCTTGTTCCACAATTTCGTGTTGAGCCGACGGAATTCCTCGCACAAGAGAGGCTGTTGTTCTTCCATCATGAGGTTGTTGACATAAGCTTTGCGGCTGAGAGCATCGGCCATGACATTAGCTTTGCCCGGAGTATAGTTGATGGTCAAATCAAAATCATTGATTGCTTCAATACATCTCCTCTGCCGAAGGTTGAGATCAGGCTGAGTGAAGATATACTGCAAACTCTTGTGGTCAGAAAAGATCTCACAACGGTTGCCAAGCAAGTAGTGCCTCCATAGCTTCAAAGCGAAGACAACTGCTGCGAGCTCGAGGTCATGTGTGGGATAGTTGATCTCATGCGTCTTCAACTGTCGAGAGGCATAAGCAACCAATTGTTTTTCTTGCATAAGGACCGCACCTAATCCTTGCAAAGAGGCGTCACAGAATATCTGGAAAGGCTTAGATGTATCCGGAGGAACCAAGACTGGTGTGGAAGTGAGCTTCTCTTTGAGTGTCTCAAAGCTTGCTTGACATGCAGGAGTCCAAAGGTATTTCTTGCCTTTCTTGAGGAGACCGGTAAGAGGCTTCGCTATCTTCGAGAAGTTCTGAACGAAGCGACGACAATAACTAGCCAAACCAAGGAAACTCCGCACTTCTTTGACATTAACAGGAGGAAGCCATTCAACAATTGTCTTCACAGTTTCCGGGTTGACTGCAATGCCCTTGGCAGAGATGACGTGACCAAGATAGGTTACTTGAGGCAGCCAAAACTCACACTTGGAGAACTTTGCATACAAGCGGTTCTCACGAAGCTTGTTTAGGACACACCGAAGGTGTTCTTCATGCTCTTCCTTTGACTTAGAATAGACTAGGATGTCATCCAGATAGACCACAACGAACTTATCAAGGTACTCCATGAAAACCGAGTTCATAAGCCTCGAGAAGGTAGCAGGTGCGTTGGTGAGACCGAAAGACATGACCGTGTACTCATACAGGCCATAGCGGTGGTGAAAGCTGTTTAGGAACATCTTCCTTGAATCTTGATTTGGTGATAACCACTCTCAAGTCCAGCTTAGAGAACACCAGCTCCAAATAGCCGATCAAGAGATCATTAATCCGCGGAAGGGGATATTTATTCTTGATGGTTTTAGCATTGAGAGCCCGATAGTCAACACAAAGTCTATCAGTCCTGTCACGCTTCTTCACAAAGATTGTTGGGATACCCCAAGAAGAAGTACTGTGTTGAATGAAACCCAACTTCTCTTGTTCATCAAGTTGACGTTTGAGTTCAGCCAATTCAGCAGGACCCATTTTATAAGGCCGCTTGGAGATAGGAGCCGTTCCAGGTTCAAGCTCAATTACAAACTCAACCTCACGATCCGGAGGCATACCCGACAACTCTTCAGGAAAAACATCTGGGAACTCACAGACCACCGGTACACTCTGAATAGCTTCCATAGCATCATCATTCAGAGCCGCCAAAGAGAAAAGCTGGACAGCAGGAGTTAGACTTGGAGAAAAGACTATATGGCCTTCAGGAATCTTCAGAGAAACCGAGCGTTCAGCACAATCAATCACAGCTGCATTTGCTGTCAACCAATCCATACCCAAGATGACATCAATGTCAGAACTGCCCAGAACAATTAAGGATGCCGAGAACGAAGAGCCACCAATCTCAATTTGATTGCCATGGCTGACTTTAGAAGCTACCATATTTGCTCCAGGAGAAAGGACCATTAACCGCTTAAGAAGAGGATCCGCCGCTAACCCATTCTCACTTGCAAACTTGATAGAAACAAAAGAATGCGATGCACCAGAATCAAACAAAACTCGTGCAGGGACTGAGTTAACGGATATCATACCCATCACAACTCCAGGGGCATGCTCAGCTTGAGCGGCGTTGACACAGTTAGCACGAGCAACAGTAGACCCGGGCTTGGTGTTGATGTTGAGAGCCCGAGGTGGTGGTGCACGAACCAAAGGAGAGCTTGCTGCAGATCTTGGCGGGGGTGGAGGAAGAGCTTTGTTTTTCAACCACGCCCAGTTCCAGATGCCTGTGGTCTCCACACGTGAAACAAGCACTGTGGACGTGGAGCAACGTAGCTGGGACTCCGCCAGCACCTCGGGGTAGTGGTGGTTGTAGCCCCTGGGAGCAGCAATGATGAAGTTTGGTGGCCTTGACGCGTAGCTTGCAGGTCTTGGTGGAGCCGGGAGCGACGGTGGGGTGTTAGGAACCCAGACACGCCGCTTAGAAGGAGCTGACATAGCTGAAGAGCTTGGCGCATCACGGTTGTGTTTCTTTGACTCCTCAAACACTTGCCTACTTGCTTCCTCCTGCAGAGCTGTGTGTTGAAGTTCCAGAAAAGACGCCGGCCTTGCATGTGTGATTGCATATTTGATCGATGCATTGAGCCCTTGCCGGAACCTCTTCTGCTTCTTCTTGTCATCGGAGATCTCATCGCCACCATAACGAGAAAGATTCATGAAGTTCCTGATGTAGGTGTTGACATTATCGTTTCCCTGCTTGAGGTTGAGAAAAACTTCCTTCATCCTCTCCATGACAATTTCTGACAGATACTGCTCTTTGAACGCTCCCGTGAACCGTTCCCAAGTAGGCTGAAAACCAGTGCAGTTTGCCTTCAGGTAATTCTCCCACCAGAGAGTTGCATCTCCCTTCAGAAGGTGAGTAGCACACTTTACCCACTCTTGCTTAGGAACATCAGCAGTCTCGAGTAGCCTTGACATCTCACGCAACCAATCATCCGCATCCAGTGGTCGATCAGAAACATCAAATTGGCGAGGGTTGAACTTCAGGAAGCTTTTGATGTCTCCTCGCTTAGGAGGTGGAGGTAGTGGAGCAAACTCATTCCTCCGAACACTTTCCTCAAAGCGCTGCTGGTTCTCATTGCATTGCCAAGGCATTGGCGTTTGACAACGCGGATCCCGCCAGTGGTATGTCCTCATCAGAACGACGTGGTGGAGCCATCCTGTGATTGATATAAAACACAAGTCAGTACTATAATGGAGAATAATAATAATCCAAAATAGTACCAAGATGGAATTAACCAAGATTAAAGGATACAATTTACTAAGATGATATTAAAATATCAACAAAGTTCAAAGCACCTAGAAGATATTAAGCATATCGCACACGACTGAAAAGGAGTGTGGTACACAAATATATCAAAGAAAAAAAAAATTCCACAAATTTCGGCATTAAAATACCAATAGATGCGCAAAATTACTTAACGAATCAAGATTAGTGACTCTACCAATTCAATATACAAAAGCGAATGATAAGAGTAGTGGTATGGTCGCGACTCCATCCCGCACTCAAATCATTACTCCGCACATGAATAAGTGGAACACATATCCTAACCCCTTCTTCTCACGTTGAACCTAAAGATTGGTAACTACGGAAACGAACACCCCAAACAAGATAACGTCGGATAACAAAGAGTAAGACAGATCGCGGCGGTATACAACGAATCAGATAGATCGCGTCGGTTTGCAAAAGCCTGTCGGTATGGAATGTACCAACAGTTGATAACCAAAGGCTGACTAGATAACAACTTGGATGCAACATATAGACAAGGGATTACACACACACACACACACAACCTATGGTACTACGGAAACCTAGAACACGAGAATCCTAGTTTGAACTTTTAAGAAGAGGATTGAAAACGTTACACTTCCTTACCAGAAAAGGGTGGGTGGGTGGGTAAGAAGAAAAATGGAAGCAGTCCTACTCTCACGTTTGTTTTTCCCTAGTATACATAGCTACCAAAAATACTTACTAGACTGACAACGACCATTTGGCTGAGACCCTGAAGGGCGGGATGGCTCTGATACCAATTGTAACTACCTCGGTGAATTACGCTCCTAGATACAAGCCTGGATGAGCGGAAATGGTTGAAATAGTACGGTGGGGCCCAAATGCCACTCACGGGTAGACCTTTCGGCCGTCCCAACCATTTCCAATCATCGGGACCTGTATGGGCAGCGTAATCGGCAGGCGAAGGGATCAACTACATACACAAATGAGTATGTATGCAAGCCACCATACAATAGTACATCACAGCCATTCCATCTAAAAAGAAAGGAAATATAGCAACGCCATACCAAAGATTCAAATGTCCTAGATAGATATAATAGTTTAGGATATTTCCTACATCACACATCGAGTATCGTGAAGCGGCAAACAAGATCCGAGTACGGATAAGAAGCAAATCGGCATAAGATGCCCAGAAATAAGCACATCCCGCCCACAGATCTCACGGATCCCCGTTCCCGGAATCTCTACACCGAACGATCGTTGTCCACATCATCAGCCTCCTCCACCCAGTATCCGTCTTGCGAGTGTACCTGTTCATCTGAACCAATAATTTATCGTGTGAGACCCTAGGGGTACTCAGCAAGTCTTTATGCCTCTAAAGGGGACACAACCTGGGGTAACGCAATTGCAGCGAAAGATAAAGCCTAACAGTTCTATAGATAATCGCTAACCATCCGCCTAACCAAAGATAGTCAGATGTCCGTGAATTAATGACAACAGTTATAACAGTAATATCCACAGATCCATCCTCCTCCTCGCTTACCGACGAGGAAGCGGACGAACAACCCCCCATCCATTGGAAGTTTTATTAACCATTCCATGAGTGTTGCACTATTTACTAGTTAGTTATTTAGTCAAGTTAAAAGCGGTACTTTAGTTATGCTTGTCTATGGTCGAGAAACTGTGCTCCAAGTCGTCCATAACCGCGGACACGGCTTTCAGAAAGTTTTACCCTGCAGGGGTGCACAAATAGCAACACACACTCGATCAACCTCGGAAAAACCAAATCAAAACCCAACGAGGCCTTCACGACAAAGCAATCACAGGATTCATAATTATTCCAGGGGGCCACCCCATTGAGTAGACCCGCAACGAAGTTAGCTGACTCCGAGACGGACTCAAGGTTTGCGACAATGGTCAGAAACGACCGGGAACCGAAAGTGTGGAGGCTTGTCGATAACGCGAAAACATTCCGCTTACCTAAGCAAAAGGTGCTCCTGACAATCGTAATAAAGCAGTAAAGCATGGCATAGGTACAGGATAGTAAATAAAACCTCAAACTAGTTTGTGGCCCCAAGAAATAAGACTGAATCGAGCTCTGGCTCAGGGGGGTCCCATAAGCCTCCCGGATGTGGATAGCGCGAATAATCAAGGAACAGGAATCAAGTACTCGGGGTCCTACGAGACACAAGTGAGCAGGAAAAACCAAATAGCAGATGTTGCTCACCGGTGCCACTTTCATTAGTTATCCCATTACTACTCAGGTTAAGTTGTTTAGGTACCTCGTTGTCCATCAGACTCTCACATACCCTACACATGCTGTTCTACGACTCGCATGGCTCAAACAACTCCTATAGTAATGGCTCATGGGATGGAGGGACAAGCTTGGTGGGGTTTAAAAGTAAAGGCTATGCAATGCTTGGGATTCAGTTTAATGCAATCGCGACTCAATGATGCAAGAATAAGATAGAGGCAATAGGTACTGTATGTATGCAATCATGTGGTAGTGCTTGCCTGGCAACTCAGTTGAAGCGAGAGACGGATCTGGGTAGTGCTCCTGGTTCTCTTGATATTCCCCTGCTCAGCGTCTATTCGAAGAAGAACCAAACAAACAAGGCCAATATAAATAAAGTGCACAAGCATACGAATAACATGCGACAAGCAAACAATCATGCCATGATGAATGATGCACAATTTGCATGGCATTAAAGTAGCATGGCATGGGTGAGGTGTGGAATACAAGAATAAGTCATTTTATTGAGTTTTGGTCACATTTTATTGTCATATTAGTTGCTGTATACTATATATTTATATGATGCATGCTGCAATTGAAGTCATGGATAGCATAAACAGAAAGGTCTCGTCGATCTGATCATTTTAGACATATCACTTGTTAAATTCGGAGTTATAAATCAAAAGTTATTAATTAATTAATGTGAAGGGCATTTTATTGTAATTTAATTCAACTTGAAATTTAAAGTGTTCAAATAATATTTTGAATGGCATATTTGAAATCCTCACATTTTTCTGATTCAAAAACATATATTATTTGTATTATTTGGAATTATGAAGTTAAATTTATTTTATAGTCAAAATTATTAAATAGGGTCAAAGTCAAAGGTTGACTAATTAAATTAATTTTGAAATTATTTGATTAAAGATTTGAATTCACATTCAAAAACAAAACATTTTTCATATTAAGTTTGAATTCAAAATCCAAACCATTTGAAAGTTATGAATTGATTCATAATTAAACAGATTTGAAATTGAATTTGAATTTGAAAAAGATTTGAATTTGAAATAGAAATGCTCTGCATTTTTGTCACTCACCGATACTAGCCAAGGAGGATGACAAGTGGGCCAGGCGTAACAGGCCACGACGCACGGGCTAGCTGGGATGCGACACGTGGCCAATCTGGACCACAGGTTGAGGAACAAAGTACTCCAAGGGCCTTTTTACAAAATGGTCACCGCGGTTGACTGACGGATCTGAGATCGATTCGTGAAACCGGCTAGCTGCCTCAATCTTCTAGAGACGATGGTGACGAATCCATCGAGAATTTGAGAAAGCCGCAAAAACTAAAAGTGGAGATGATATCAAGTTCTACAACTTTCGTGTATAAATAATTTCTAGAGGAAGTGTGTACGAGTCGGAAAACCGCGTTGAAAACATCGGGTTCAGACACACGTCGGGCAGATTCAGAAAGCTAGCTCTCAGCTGATCCTCAGATGATGATTCCGAGCTCTACGGGTAACCAAACTGGATGAGGTTTTTTGCATCGGGTAGGTGGCACCAAGGAGAGTAATTTTCGTGTTAAAAAATGCGCAAGACGAGCAATGGAGGCGCCGGGATATACTGCTATTCAGAGCACATATGAGTTGGGCGTGCAGAAGATCGGCGTCGTCGCTGTCGGCACGAAAGGCGACATCGATCGCTGTCGGCGAGTAGCAAGGCAAGCTAGACAGGGTCGAGACGGGGAGGGTTCTCACCGAGTTGGTTGGAGGAGGGGGCCGAGACGGTGAGAGGCAACGATGAATGGAAGATGGCGACGATGTTGTGCGCGGAACAGCAGCGCGCGTCGGCGTGCGCTAGGACGGTGACGGCACGGCGGGATACGTGGCCTCCTCCTCCTCTCTCCCAGTACTGTATAGCTCGTCACGCTGCTACCGGAGCCGAGGTCCCGGCGACGACGGCGGAAGGATGATGACGGCCAGGATAGACGGCGGCTAGGGTGTGGCCATGGCCATGGTGGTGGTGTGCAGAGGAAGAAGATGTAGGGGATCTTGATCTGGGGTAGGTGGAAGGATGAGGACAGGAAGGGAAGGCGCCTACTTTTTAGCAGAGAAAGCAAGGCACGGATTCGGTGGCATTGTATCTTGGCGTGGCGCGGTGCACGTGAGCATCAAGAAGATAAACAGAACATGGCTCGATGATTGCTCAAGCGCTCTGGTTGGTTCGATCGCACCAGGTAGGAACCGGAGGGACCAAGGTTTGGCTCAGACTGGTGAGCACGGGTTTGGTTCAGGGACGGCTTGCTGGATGGATTTGCCACAAAGAAGGTTTTAGTAGGTGGCCAGCTAAGCTTGATTGATTCATGCACCTGGTGAGTTGCTAGTCACGGATGCACTAAGAAAAGAGAGGGGGTGTGTACATGGCAATAAAAATAGTTGGATCAAACAAGATGTAGCATAAAGGAATAGAGAAAGGATCCACATCTTTTATATATGGCTTGATTTAAGTACCAAAAGAAAATACCCATGCCACATACAAAAATATGGTAGAACAAGAAGATGATCTTAATAGAAGATAATATGGCAAGTTAGTGGACGGAAGGAACTAAAAGATATGCCCCCCAACTCCAATTGGGCATTTAACATATATCAAAAAGCAAATACAATTAATAAGGATGCCAATGCATATGGGGCAAGAGTCAAAATAAAAGGGGTTTTATATGATGCTCAAATGCAAGATGGCATGATGACATTAGTATGATACCATGATGATGCAACAATTATGACCAGGAAGTAGCCATTATATTACTAGACCAAGTAGCATTACAAATGTTAGACAATTGGGATGCTACAGCAGTTCCTGAAACAAGGAAGGATTTCACTGTATATTGTGATGCATCTAAAGAAGGTTTGGGTTGTGTATTAATGCAAGATTGGAAAGTGATTGCTTATGGTTCAAGACAATTGAAACCACATGAAGTCAACTATCCAACTCATGATTTAGAGTTAGCAGCAGTAGTCTTTGCGCCGAAAGGATGGAGGCATTTTCTTTATGGAGCTAGATGTGAGTTATACACTGACCATAAAAGTCTCAAATATTTCTTCACTCAAAAGGAATTGAATATGAGACAGAAGCGTTGGTTGGAATTAATCAAGGATTATGATTTAACAATCAATTACACCCTAGGGAAAGCAAATGTTGTAGCAGATGCTTGAAGCAGAAAGAGTGCAGATATTCAGCCAAGCAATAGAGAGTTACCAAAAGAGTTACAAATGGACTTGGAAAGGTTAGAACTTCAATTCATCAGAACAGAGGTTCTTGGAGGATTAGCGACTATGCAGGTAGTTGCAGAGCAGGACAGTGATCTTAAGCAAGAAATTTTTAGACGTCAAGAAGAAGATCCTTTTATTGCTGAGGAAATTCGAAGGATATCTCAAGGGCAGAAATCAGTTTTTCGCCTTGGATATTATGGATCTTTATGGTTCCAAGATCGTCTATGTGTTCCAGATGTCACTTAAATCAGAAATATCATACTCAAAGAAGCACATGATACACCATATTCTATACATCCAGGGAGTACTAAGATGTATATGGATTTGAAAGAACTATTCTGGTGGAATAACACGAAGAGGGATATTGCTAAATATGTATCTGAATGCCATACTTGTCAAAGGGTGAAAGCTGAACATCAAAATCCAGCAGGACCATTACAACCCTTAGAAATTCCTGAATGGAAATGGGAGGAAATAGGTATGGACTTCATCACAGGGTTACCTATGACACCAAAAATGAAGGATATGATATGGGTAATTGTGGACATACTTACTAAGAGTGCACATTTTATTCCAGTGAATCAAAAGGATAACGCCGAGAAGTTAGTTGAAGTATATGTCAAAGAGATAGTAAGTAAGCATGGAGTACCCAAAAAGATCGTAACTGATAGGGGATCAGTGTTTACTTCAGCATTTTGGAAGCAATTGCATGAAGCACTTGGTTCAAAGTTAGATTTCAGCACGACATATCATCCTGAGACAGGAGGTCAAACTAAAATAACTAATCAAATACTAGAAGACATGTTGAGAGCTTGTGCACTAGATTTTGGAGGAACATGGGAAGATCACCTACCTTTGGCAGAATTTTCTTATAACAATAGCTATCAGAGTAATCTGAAGGAAGCTCCATATGAGATTATGTATGGAAGGAAGTGTAGATCACCAATTTGTTGGTATGAACCTGGAAGCAGCAAAGAATTTGCGCCAGATTATATCAAGGAGAGACAAGACATCATTCATAAGATTAGGGATA
The DNA here is from genome assembly GCA_030063025.1 of Avena longiglumis. Classification (NCBI taxonomy): domain Eukaryota; kingdom Viridiplantae; phylum Streptophyta; class Magnoliopsida; order Poales; family Poaceae; genus Avena; species Avena longiglumis. The sequence continues at coordinate 414,760,521 of CP125979.1, forward strand.
GACTGAAAATAGCCCAGAGCAGGCAGAAAAGTTATGCGGATCAAAGCCGAAGATCATGGCATCCAGAAGTAGGAGATATGGTCTATTTGAAAGTAAGTCCAATGAAAGGAGTAAAAAGATTCAGAGTTAAAGAGAAATTGATTCCATTATACATCGGACCATTCAAGATACTGAGTCAAAACAGAACTATAGATGCTTTAGAGTTACCATCAAGACTAGCTCAAGTGCATAATGTTTTCCATGTGTCACAACTTTGCAAATGTTTGAAAGTTCCAGATGATGTAATAACACATCAAGAGATAGAACTACAAGCAGACCTGACTTATATGGAAAAACCCTACAAAATTCTGGAAGAAAACTGGAAGAGATTGAGGAACAGACCAATCAAATATTGCAAGGTACAATGGGAACATCACCCTGAGAGAGAAGACACATGGGAGAATGAAGAGGATTTAAGAAAAACTTATCCAGAACTATTTAGGTACATCTCCACAAACTTCGGGACGAAGTTTAATTTAAGGGGGGAAGTCTGTAACATCCCGGCATAAAGGACCTAACGAAGGGTAGATTTAGGAATATGAATTGTTGCATGCATTCATTTGAGAAAATGTGAGTAAAATTTTCGCCAAATAAAAACCTTGAGTGATCAATGATTCTTTCTTACTTTGATATTAGGTTTAGTCTTAAAGGAGGATTGCTATAAACTTTGATATGATCTTAAAGGAATTGTGTGTTTTGAAATGAGTTTGGATTTGTCAAAATTAAGTGTTTTATAATTTAAATGATTTTGATATAAGATTTGAATATTAAATTAATTAAGAGAAAAGTATTATAACTTAAATCTTATCTAAAAACAGTATTGTATATGAAATTCATTTTATATACATAAACAAGTTACAAAGAATGAACTTACTGAAGTTATTCAAAACTTCACAATTTACAAAAAGCATAAAGAAAAAGAATATTCTTTATTAATAAATATATAATCTTTATTACAAATGAATAAAATAAAGATTACAAGAATTATACAAGAAAAATTACAAAAGAACAAGAAAGTTACATTTGTATATCTACTAATTATCCTATATCTAAAACTACACTAAATCTTCATCCTCATATTTGTACTTGCAAAACAAAGATTAAATAGATAACAAAATAGGATTAGTGTTAGTATATTTCTCTCAGATATGTTAGTGAGGTGCACTTGACAAACTCATCATTGAGAAATGTTAAAAAGGGGCAAGTTTCACCAATATGAAAGATTTCATCTTTCATAAATTCAAAGCCAGAATGCAAATGACAGCCAAAAGGGAACAATTCACCAGCCAGGTAAAAGTAGTTTGGTAATAGTAAGTTCAAACTTTCTGAACTTATCCACATGTGCATAGCAGGCACACAAGCTGCACACACACAAGCATGCAGATGGTGTGTTGTCGACCACACAAGCACAGCCAACATCACAAGACCACATCACAGCTGTTGAGGAGCACATCAGTGCATCACTCCACTACACAACTGTGGCATCCCGCAAAACCACTACTAGAAAATCGCGTTGTTTTTGTGCATTGCATCGTCATCATCATGCATTGTTTGCATAAAACTATGTTTGCAAAGCCCGTGTTGTTTTCTAAACGCCCCTCTTTATTCAAATATCAAAGCCCGGTCTCCGGATTATTTTTGTTTGAACGCTATCGGTCTGCAAAAGGTGCTTTTAAATTAAATAAAAATTATTTATTAATTAGTGGGGGCAGTAAGGCCAACCCGACCAACGACCACCCCAGATAAACAAAACGGTCCGCCTAATCCTAAACCTACCAGATATTCTACCTCATCCCCCGGCCACCTCATCCCCACCTATCCTAGGCCGCCACGCCACCCCGCCCAACTCCCCAACCAACCTCTTGACACCTCACCTCTCCCCAAACCCCACCACTCACACAAAGGCCACCTAGACCTACCTCTCTCTCAACCCCCACCGCCCACACAAAGAACTCACACGCACACACACCTGCTGGACCCACCTGACACTGTCCCTTGCCAGCCACACCCCGCCCCACCTCAAGGCCAACCCCGGCCCCACGTGACCCCACCCAGCTCCACCAACCCCCACGCGTCTCCCCCGCCCTCGTCTTCTTCCCCGCAACCTCTCTCCTCTTTCCCTTCTCCTCTCCGGCGACCTCCCCTCCTTCTCCTTTCTCTCCCCTGCGCGCCTGCCCGCCTCAAGATCGCCGCCAGACCTTCCTCTCCAAGACCGGCGCTGACGACCATGGCCGTGCGAGCTCATGAGCCGCCCGCTGTCACAAGACGTCCGCCCGTCCCGCACCTCTCCATCGCCTCCTCCCAGCTGCCGCCTAAGCCACCGCCACCGCCCCTCCTCCTCAGAGCTCTTGCCGCCAAGGCTAAGGCGCCGCCTCCCGCCGACGCCAGCTCCTCCGCCCGCCTGCAGCACCGCCTCCCGCGCTGCCTCTCCCGACCCACTGCCGCCGCTTCTCCTTCCTCGCCGTCCGTAGCTTCCGCCCCTCGCCGTCCGCCGCGTCCCCGGCTGCAGCAGCGGCTCCTCGCCAGCGTGTCCGCCGGGGTCTCTTCGCCACCGTCGGTGCCCGCCTCGCCAGACCACCTGCGCCGCTCCTCCGCCCCATCGCCGCCGCCCGCCCAGACGCTCAACCCGAGACCGATCCGCCGCATGTCAAGACCTTCAGACGGTAGTTCACCGGCAAGACCGCTCGATGCCGATGGATGCGAAGGATGTACATGTACATGGTGCCCAAGGTCGCCGCGAATCCGAACCCGAACACCGCCAAAACCCCGTACCCGAAGGCCGTCGACGCGGAACCCCAAGATCTCCTGGAGTGACGAGATCTTCTCCTCGCAACGCCATGATCGGCTACACGGACCCGAGGACGCCGCGACCCGAACGCCAAGTTCTCCCCCCCGAACCCGAAGGCCGATCCCGTACCCGGTGCCGCGTCAAGATCGCCTTCTCGGACCCCGTTGACGCCAAGTTCTTCGCCGTAGAGCAACAAGGCCTCCGACAAGACAAGGAACGCCAAGTGTTTCACCCCGGACACCGAGTCCGCCGAGAACCCCCGATGCGACAAGTGCTACGTCCCGAACGCCATGACCGACAACGTGACTCGAAGGCCGCGGAAGCGACAAGATCTGCCGATGCCGAGAACGAGAGAACGATCCCGGAGTCCGAGAACGTTTCCGCCGAGACCGACCTCACCGAACCCTGAACCCTGAGACCGACCCCGAACCCCCGGACCCCCAAGATCGTCGAGACCTCGATGTGTGACCCCTTTTCCTCGACACCCTATTTTTATAAATGATATCAACTTGTTGCATATTTAATTGTCATCTCGCATGCATATCATTGGTTGGGGGCCTTATGCCAATTCACCTCTTAATTAAATATGGGGCCCATATGCGGGCAAATCTAGCCTTATATTGGCCTCATTTAAACTTGTGTAGCGAACCGGTGAAACTTTCTGCCTTGTTAAGCAACATTTAAAATGAGGGGTAGCTAAACAACAGGAACCACTTAATTAATTGTCGGGACCCCGGTTCCACTTAATATGACCTAATTGCATTGCACCTTTGCCATGTCATGCATCATACCTGCATCATGCCGATCTTCTGCCGTTGTATTAAATATTGCATCCGGTGTTTCTTCTAGTGATTTGTTTCTTCGCGGATAAGGCCGTTGAGTTGATGTGAGTACCGATCTTGGATGAACCTTCGACAATGTTTTCAGCAGCATCTCCCCTTTCTACCTATCTTACTTTCTAGTATTTATTCCCTCCATTGATCTTGGCTATCGTGTTGCGATGCTCTAGTTTTCGCACGTGATATCCCTTGCAGCCATATATAGCCTCGACACATCCTATTACCGTTGTTTTGTAGATAGTTGGACCATGCGTCGTAGTCGCTCCAAGTGTTTTGCTTGTCGTCAAGTACCACCTTTGCTGGAGAATTGCCGCATGTTGATGATGGAGATGATCATGGTTTTACTTATTGTTCACTTTAATTCCTGTTTAACAACTAAAATTGAATTAAGCAGAGGCATCGGTGGGTGATAGGTAAGATTTGGTTTCGATCGCCACTTGTGTCCCAGAGGACCCGAGTTCTTGACACTGCTCCGAGATCGAGCGCTAACTGTGTGGGAGATATGGGCCCCATTGATAATTACCTGATTTCAAAGTATTGTCTGGGGCCACAACTAGTTTGAGGTGTTTTACTATCCTGTACTTATGCCATGTTTACCGCTTTATTTACGCTTTGTGCGAGGAGCACACTGCATCGCTAGGAAGCGGAGTGTTTTTGTATCGACAGCCCCCGATTGGGGACCTGCGCCGCTTACACCACGACGCAAACCCGAGTCCGTCTCGAGACCGCCGACTCCGCTATGGTGTCGACTTCGGTGGCCCCCGTGCTTGCTTTGGTCCGGGAACGCCGTGACTTAGGCCCCCGACATACCGATGGGTGTATGTTAACCGATCCGCAAAAGGGTCAAGTGCTGTGGATACTTTGGTGCACCGCAGGTTAAATCTTTTCGAGAAGCCGTGTCCGCGGTTATGGACGAATTGGAGCAAAGTGCTTGATCATAGACAACTATAACTAAAGTTTACTGTTATAAATTGACTTGTATCCGATTTGACTAGTAATCAGCTTCACTACAACGGAATGGCTAAGTAGAAGTACCAACAACTGCTGGGTTTTGGGTTTATCTCATGCTAATTGTATCTGACTAGTAAGTGTTGCCACTAAAACGGAATGGTTAATTAAAAGTGCCCACTGCTTACTTTATCAGGACGATTATCTAAACCTGACTAGTAAAGTGCCACAACTATAACTGATTAAATAAAACCGCCAACTGTGTGAGTTCCTCGGTTGACTTCCTCGTTTGGTCTCGAGGGGGAAACACCAGGATGGGTTTGTTTGGTGTTAATTTCAGGTTGGATCCGGATAGGTCATTCTTACCCCTCTCTGATAACCGCCAGCTGTATCGAGTCTCTATAGGTGTTTAGTGCATGCTGCCGCTGCCGCTCAGTCCACCATACCTATGTAGGCGAGGACCGCCGAATTCTAGCCTCGCCGTGTATTGGCCTCAAGATCGACGCCTCTTTTCCTTTGCCCTTTGTCGGCACCCTTTGTTTAAGCAGGTTTTGAGATCGACGCCGTTAGCGTGGTTGCCCTTCCGCTTGGCAGGTGGTTATGGACGCCATTGGTTATTCTTCAGGGCTCTTAGCCCCATTTGCATCTTGTCCGTAGTCGGACGCCCCATCGTTTTCAAGGTGATTTGGATCTTTGTACCGTATATTTGTATTCTTGACTCTTTGAGTCGCTGTTGTATATATATCTGTTCTGTGGGTCCCATCGAGGACTGTTGTGTAATGTTATTACTTTGCTTTCCACCCGCATTTAAAGTGCTCGGTGGCACCTTCAATCGCTTTATGAGGGTTTGGAGTTTCGCTAAAACTTGCATAGGGCCGATTCTCGAGGGTGTTACAGAGTGGTATCGAGCCCAACAGTTGCATACCCACAAGTCCAGCCTCAGAGGATAACCTAGCTAATCAAGTAGAGTGTCAAACTATTTTCCAAAAATCGGTTGGATAGTTCTGATTAGGTCTGATTTTACTCCTTACCCCTCTGCTGTTCTCCTCTTACCTCGACGTGTTTTGAATCCGCTCTCTTCTCTCTCTTCGAGTCCAGGACATCTCGTGGTTGGGTTTCCGTCGTACCTTTCAGGGTTTCGCTTCCTTCTTGGATAACGGTGTTCTACCATCCGGTGTTCATGCTGCCGAGGAAATCCGTCTACTGTGGTACCATTCTTTGTTCCTTGTTTGCCTTCCGTGTTTCTACGACGACGACATCATCTACGCCAGATCCGGCGTGAGTCCGATCACTCCTTTGATCCGAACCTCGCTTGTCGAGATCTTCAGTCTGAATCCGAGGGTTGGTTGCATAATCTGTCTATTCGTGTACATAGTAATGCTTTGAGTGCGGGATGGAGTCGCGACCATACCACTACTCTTATCATTCGCTTCTGTACATTGAATAGTGGATCGATGCAATTTTACTCCTTCCATGGAAGTTAGAGGTGGCCTTACCTTTAACATCGTCCGTTGTTTTCCGGAGTGTTTTCTTGATGATAGGGATCAACGACCTCTTGTTAGTGGTGTCGCGAGGATCTACGCAAAGCGAGGAGACGCAGACCGCCGGCCTTCCTTCCGGTACCATGAGGCGGATCTCGAGGGCGAGATCCCTTGTTAGTGGTGTCGAATTGTGGCATCCCGAAAAACCACTACTAGAAAATCGCGTTGTTTTTGTGCATTGCATCGTCATCATCATGCATTGTTTGCATAAAACTATGTTTGCAAAGCCCGTGTTGTTTTCTAAACGCCCCTCTTTATTCAAATATCAAAGCCCGGTCTCCGGATTATTTTTGTTTGAACGCTATCGGTCTGCAAAAGGTGCTTTTAAATTAAATAAAAATTATTTATTAATTAGTGGGGGCAGTCGAACGGGCCAACCCGACCCGAACGACCACCCCCGTATTAAACAAAACGGTCCGCCTCTAATCCTAAACCTACCAGATATTCTACCCTCATCCCCTGGCCACCTCACCCCCACCTATCCTAGGCCGCCACGTCACCCCGCCCAACTCCCCCAACCAACCCCCTCTTGACACCTCACCTCTCCCCAAACCCCCACCACTCACACAGTGCCACCTAGACCTACCTCTCTCTCTCAACCCCCAGCCCCCTGCCCACACAACAACTCACACGCACACACACCTGCCTGCTGACTCCCACTGACCCTTTGCCCAGGCCAGCCACACCCCGCCCCACCCCGCGCCAACCCCCGGCCCCACGTGACCCCACCCAGCTCCACCAACCCCCACGCGTCTCCCCCGCCCTCGTCTAATTCCCCACAACCTCTCTCCTCTCTCCCTTCTCCTCTCCGACGACCTCCCCTCCTTCTCCTTTCTCTCTCCCCCGCCCGCGCCTCGCTGTAACACCCTCAGAATCGGACCTATGCAAGTTTGGGCAAAATTCACCAAACCCGCATAGAAACGATTCAAAGGTGCCCACCAGGCACTTTTGTGCGGGTGGAAAACGAAGTAATAACATTACACAACAGTCCTCGATGGGACCCACGTAAGTATATATATATAACAATGACTTAAAGAGTCAAGAATACAGATATAATATACAAAGATCCAAATCACCTTGAAAATGATAGAGCGTCCGACCACGGACAAGATGCAAATGGGGCTAAGAGCCCCAAGAATAACCAATGCCCATAACCCTGCCCAGTGCCGGAAGGGTAACCTCGCTAACGGCGCCGATCTCAAAACCTGCTTAAACAAAAGGGTGCCGACAAAGGGCGAAGGAAAAGAAGGAGCGCCAAGATCGAGGCCAAGACACGGCGAGGCTAGAATTGGAGGTCCTCGCCTACATAGGTATGGTGGATGGCAGCGCAAAGATGCGCTAAACAACCTATAGAGACTCGTTACAACTGGCGATTATCAGAGAGGGGTGAGAATGACCTAACCGGATCCAACCTGAAGCTAACACCAAACAAACCCATCCTGGTGTTTCCCCCTCGAGACCAAACGAGGAAGTCAACCGAGGAACTCACACCGTTGGCAGTTTTATTTATTCATTATCGCTGCAGCAATTACTAGTCGTTTAGATAATCATCCCGATAAAGTAAACAGTGGGCACTTTTAGTTAACCATTCCGTATAGTTGCATCCATTACTAATCGACATGAGATAGCATGATATAAACCCAAAACCCAAAGAGTTGTTGGTACTTTTATTCAGCCAATTCGCTAGAAGGTAATACTTACTAGTCAATACATTTGTCGCAAGCGACAACCAACAAGCAATTGTGGCAGTATTAATTAGCCATTCCATTATAGTGAAGCTGATTACTAGTCATTATAAGTCAAATTTATAGCAAGAACTTTAGTTATGCTTGTCTATGATCGAGATACAGGCTCCAAGTCGCCCATATCCGCGGACACGGCTTTGAAAAGTTTTACCCGCCGGTGCACCAATAGCAACACACGCCGATCAACCTCGAAAACCAAATCAAAACCCAACGAGGCTTTCACGAACAATCACGAGGATTCAGAAATATTTCAGGGGCCCCCTTGGAGTAGATCCCCGAACGGAGTAAGCGAGCTCGAGACGGACTCAAGGTTTGGGTGGACGGTCAGAACGATCGGGAACCCCAAACGGGCTTGTCGACACCGCGAATCGTGTCCCGATCCTAAATAGACAAAGCAGTGACTCGCACAATTTAAATACGTAAAAGTAGCATGGCATAAGTACAGGATCGTAAATAAAACCTCAAACTAGTTTGTGGCCCCAAGAAATAAGAATGAATCAAGCTCGCCTGTGGGGTCCCATATACCTCCGGATGTGGATAGCGCGAAAATCAAGGAACAGTATCAAGTACTCGGGTCTTACGGACACAAGTGGGCTCGGAAGCCAAATATTATCTATCACCCACCGATGCCTCCGCTTAATTCAATTTTAGTTGTTAAACAGAAATTAAAGTGACGATAAGTAAAACTAGAATCATCTCCAACATCAACATGCGGCAATACATCAAGAATCGTGGCATATGACGGCACACATAGCACTTGAGCAAGCAACTACGACGCCAAGTCCAACTATCTACCAAACAATGTAATAGAGTGTGTCCAAGGCAATATAGGGTCACGGTATATCGGTACGAAACTAGAGCATCGCAACGTATAGCAATAGATCAACAGAGGGAATAAAGACTATAAAAGTAAGATAGGTAGAGGGGGAGATGCTCTTTGAAAACATTGTCAAGGTTTAACCGAAGATCGGGGCGACGCTCACATCAACTCAACGGCCTTATCCGCGAAGAAGCAAAACACTAGAATAAACACCGGATGCAATATTTAATACACGGCAGAAGATCGGCATGATGCATGTATGATGCATGGCATGGCAAGGTGCAATGCAATTAGGTCAAATTAAGCGGAACCGGGGTCCCGACAATTAGTTAAATGGTTCAAGTTGTTTAGAACCCCCGCAAATTAAATGTTGTTTTAGCATGGTAAAGATAGCGCCGGTTCGCTACTCAGATTTAAATGAGGCCAATATGAGACTAGATTTGCCCGCATATGGGCCCCATATTTAATTATTAGGTGAATCGGCATAAGGCCCCCAAACCACATGGATGCATGTGAGATGACAATTAAATATGCAACAAGTTGTTATTATCTTATAAAATAGGGTTCGAGGAAAAGGGGTCACACATCAGAGGGGGCTCGACGATCTTGGGGTTCCGGGGGGTTCAGGGTCGGTCTCAGGTCCAGGGTTCGACGGTTCGGCGGAAACGTTCTCGGATTCCGGGGTAGGGTCTTGTTGTTCGGACGGTACTTCGTATCCGTGGCGATCTTGGCGGCTTGTGTTCGCCTTGGTGTTCGGAAGCACTTGTCGCGTCGGGGTCTCGGGGTCGGGTGAAGATCATGGCGGTCGTCGGGTCCGGAAACGTCCGTGAGGAGATCTTGGAGTGTCGCGGTTCTCGGTCTTCGGATCGGCTCGGGGTCTCGGCCATAGATCCGGTGGACTTGGCGTTCCGAGTTCTCGGCGAGAGCGTCCTTCGGACTTCGGGAAGTAGCACTCGACGGTCCGGGGTGGAGATCTCGGTGGTCGCCGTATCATTAAAAAAGCATCCGTGAAGGAGTACATGAAGACGATGCCGGGGTTCGCACTTGGTTCCGGGATGGCGATCTTGTCGACGAAACGGTCTTTAAACAGTACCACCTCCTCCGAATCCCTGTACCCCAACTGGCTTTCGCGACCCACAACGGAACAAAGGCAACACATATTCACGCGCACCCATGGTTCTGCCTGCACACACACGGGCGACCAACAAGGCCGACGCGGACGGGCGAGCCGGCGGCGGCGGTCCTGGCCAGAGACGCGACGCGGCGTAACGGGCCGGCGGGAGGCGCGCCGGGCGAGGCGCAGCGAGCGGGAGGCGGCTCAGGCGACGAGGCGACGACGGAGCGCGGGACGCGGCAGGGCTTGGCCGACGGAGGAGGCGGCGAGCTCGGAGGGGCGACGGGGCCGGGCGTGGCGAGGCCGAGGCGCCCGTGGCGCTGAAGCTGAAGACCGCCGCGCGAGACGGGCGGTGGTCTCGCGAGGCGAGCTGGGACACGCGGGCGGAGGCGGCGGGTGGAAGCGGCTGGCCGAGCGGAGCCCTGCTGGAACGGCGAGGGCGGCACAGCGGGGCGGCTGCGAGCGCGCCGGGCCGAGGCGAGGGGTGGAGGCGGCGCCAGAGGCGACGCTGGCGGGCGCCAGGGGAGAGGGCGAGCGGAGGGAGGAGCTCTGCGGGGGAGCAGCGCCGGCGGACGGGGGTGAGGGCGCCGTGCGGGAGGGAGGTTGGAGAGAAGGGGAGAGGAGGAAGAGGACACGCGCGTGGGGGAGGGAGTGGGTCCCGCGCGTGGACCAGGGGTAGGTGGATGGATCCTGTAAGGCGTGGGGTGGCCTTAGCGGGTCGTGGGTGGGGCAGGTGTGTGTGGCTGGGAGAGTTTGAGAGAGAGAGAGGACCACGTGGCAGCATGTGAGTGGAGGGGTGAGGGAAGAGGGTGAGGTGGGCGATGATGATTGGGGGAGTGAGGTGGCGGGAGAGAGGGTAGAGTTTAGGTAGATATAGGATTACTGGGTAGGCCGATTTAAAATATGGGTGGTCGTCGGTCGCCACGCCCGCTCGACGCCATCAAAAATAATTTAATGTTTTTATTTGTTTTCAAATAACTTTTATAAATAGTTTTCGACAAACAAAATATCCGGAACTTCCGGGGGTTTGGCGTTTGAATGAGAGAGGGCGTTTCAGAAACAAAATAGGTTTTTCTGAAATAGTTTTAGACAAACAACACATGAGGATGACGATGCAATGCACAAATTCAACGCGATTTTCTAGTAGTGGTTTTGCGGGATGCCACAATTCGACACCACTAACAAGGGATCTCGCCCTCGAGATCCGCCTCATGGTACCGGAAGGATGGTCGGCGATCTTCGTCTTCGCGCTTCGTGTAGATCCTCGCGACACCACTAACGAGGGTTCATCCTCCATCTTGAAATCGGCGACACCACCAACAAAGGGGCGTTGCTCCTGATCATCAAGAGAACACTCCGGGAACTAAAGGTCGAAGGTAGAGGTATCGCAAATAAAGCCACCCCTAACTTCCGTGGACGGAGTAAAACTGCTGGATCCACCGATTCGACGTACAAGAGCGAATGATAAGAGCAGTGGTAGGGTAGCTACTCCATCCCACACTCATAACATTACTCTACACACGAATAAGCGGATTAAGCATCCAACTCTCGGAATTAGACTGAAGATCTTCATAGGCGGTATCCGGATCAAAGGGATGATGCCCGCAGAAATCGTATGAAAGACACAATGATTAGGTTCCGCGATGATTCCATTGGCATGAACAACACGTGTTCAAGGTCGACTCCAACTTCACCAAAGATCGTCCTTCTCATATGTTTTTCCATGACACTGATATCCAGCAAGGAACACATATGGATAATGATTTCAAGAACAAAAGATCGAAGGAAGGGTACAACAGACAAGTTGCAGATTGATGATCGTAGCACCTCCGTTACAAAAGGGAGAAATGAAACCCTAAAGGTACGACGGATACCCACCCACGAGAAACTCGGACTCAAGAGAGAAGAGAGGATTCAAAACACGAGAGGTAAGAGGAGAACAAGAGGGTAAGGAGTAAAACCAGACCTAATCGTAACTATCCAACCGATTTTGCAAAATAGTTTTGACACTCTACCGGCCGTTAGCTAGGTTATCCTACAGGCTGGACTTAGGGGTATCGCAACCGCCGAGCTCGATACCACTCAGAACACCCTCAGATCGGACCTATGCAAGTTTGGGCAAAATTCACCAAACCCGCATAGAAACGATTCAAAGGTGCTCACCAGCACTTTCGCGGGTGGAAAACGAAGTAATAACATTACACAACAGTCCTCGATGGGACCCATGTAATATATATATATAACAGCGACTTAAAGAGTCAAGAATACGATATAATATACAAAGATCCAAATCACCTTGAAAATGATAGAGTCCGACTACGGACAAGATGCAAATGGGGCTAAGAGCCCCAAGAATAACCAATGGCGCCCATAACCCTGCCTGTGCCAAGCGGAAGGGTAACCCCGCTAACGGCGTCGATCTCAAAACCTGCTTAAACAAAAGGTGCCGAAAGGGCGAAGGAAAAGAAGGAGCGCCAAGATCGAGGCCAAGACACGGCGAGGCTAGAATTGGCGGTCCTCGCCTACATAGGTATGGTGGATCGAAGGCAGCAAAGATGCGCTAAACAACCTATAGATACTCGATACAATGGCGGCGATTATCGAGAGGGTGAGAATGACCTAACCGGATCCAACTCAAGCTAACACCAAACAAACCCATCCCGTGTTTCCCCGAGACCAAACGAGGAAGTCAACCGAGGAACTCACACCGTTGGCAGTTTTATTTATTCAGTTATCGTTGCAGCAATTACTAGTCAGGTTTAGATAATCATCCTGATAAAGTAAACAGTGGGCACTTTTAGTTAACCATTCCGTTATAGTTGCATCCATTACTAATCAGATACAGATAGCATGATATAAACCCAAAACCCAGTAGTTGTTGGTACTTTTATTCAGCCAATTCGTTGTAGTTGCAATACTTACTAGTCAAATACATTTGTCATGGCGACAACCAACAAGCAATTGTGGGCGTATTAATTAGCCATTCCATTATAGTGAAGCTGATTACTAGTCATTATAAGTCAAATTTATAGCAGTAAACTTTAGTTATGCTTGTCTATGATCGAGATATCGTGCTCCAAGTCGTCCATATCCGCGGACACGGCTTTGAAAGTTTTACCCGCCGGGGTGCACCAATAGCAACACACGCCGATCAACCTCGGAAAAACCAAATCAAAACCCAACGAGGCTTTCACGATGAACAATCACAGATTGAAATATTTGGGGGCCACCCTTGGAGTAGATCCATAACGGAGTAAGCGAGCTCGAGACGGACTCAAGGTTTGGGTGGACGGTGTGAACGATCGGGAACCCCAAACGGGGCTTGTCGACACCAGCGGAATCGTGTCCCGATCCTAACAAGACAGTGTGCGACCTCGCACAATTTAAATACAGAAAGTAGCATGGCATAAGTACAGGATCGTAAATAAAACCTCAAACTAGTTTGTGGCCCCAAGAAATAAGAATGAATCAAGCTCTGGCTCAGGGGGGTCCCATATACCTCCCGGATGTGGATAGCGCGCAAAATCAAGGAACAGGTATCAAGTACTCGGGGTCTTACGGGACACAAGTGGGCGTTCGGAAGCCAAATATTATCTATCACCCACCGATGCCTCTGCTTAATTCAATTTTAGTTGTTAAACAGAAATTAAAGTGACGATAAGTAAAACTAGAATCATCTCCAACATCAACATGCGGCAATACATCAGCAACTGTGGCATATGACGGCACACATAGCACTTGAGCAAGCAACTACGACGCGCAAGTCCAACTATCTACCAAACAACAGGTAATAGAGTGTGTCCAAGGCAATATAGGGCTGCACGGTATATATCGGGTACGGAAACTAGAGCATCGCAACACAGATAGCAATAGATCAACAGGAGGGAATAAAGACTATAAAAGTAAGATAGGTAGAGAGGGGGAGATGCTCGCCTGAAAACATTGTCGAAGGTTTAACCGAAGATCGGGGCGACGCTCACATCAACTCAACGGCCTTATCCGCGAAGAAGCAAAACACTAGAATAAACACCGGATGCAATATTTAATACACGGCAGAAGATCGGCATGATGCATGTATGATGCATGGCATGGCAAGGTGCAATGCAATTAGGTCAAATTAAGCGGAACCGGGGTCCCGACAATTAGTTAAATGGTTCAAGTTGTTTAGAACCCCCGCAAATTAAATGTTGTTTTAGCATGGTAAAGATAGCGCCGGTTCGCTACTCAGATTTAAATGAGGCCAATATGAGACTAGATTTGCCCGCATATGGGCCCCATATTTAATTATTAGGTGAATCGGCATAAGGCCCCCAAACCACATGGATGCATGTGAGATGACAATTAAATATGCAACAAGTTGTTATTATCTTATAAAATAGGGTTCGAGGAAAAGGGGTCACACATCAGAGGGGGCTCGACGATCTTGGGGTTCCGGGGGGTTCAGGGTCGGTCTCAGGGTCCAGGGTTCGACGGTTCGGCGGAAACGTTCTCGGATTCCGGGGTAGGGTCTTGTTGTTCCGGGGCAGTACCAGCGTATCCGGTGGCGATCTTGGCGGCTTGTGTTCGCCTTGGTGTTCGGGAAGCACTTGTCGCGTCGGGGTCTCGGGGTGGTGAAGATCTTGGCGGTCGTCGGGTCCGGAACGTCCGTGAGGAGATCTTGAGTGTCGCGGTTCTCGGTCGGATCGGGCTCGGGGTCTCGGCCATAGATCCGGTGGACTTGGCGTTCCGAGTTCTCGGCGAGAGCGTCCTTCGGACTTCGGGAAGTAGCACTCGACGGTCCGGGGTGTAGATCTCGGTGGTCGCCGTATCATTAAAAAAGCATCCGTGAAGGAGTACATGAAGACGATGCCGGGGTTCGCACTTGGTTCCGGGATGGCGATCTTGTCGACGAAACGGTCTTTAAACAGTACCACCTCCTCCGAATCCCTGTACCCCAACTGGCTTTCGCGACCCACAACGGAACAAAGGCAACACATATTCACGCGCACCCATGGTTCTGCCCGCACACACACGGGCGACCAACAAGGCCGACGCGGACGGGCGAGCCGGCGGCGGCGGTCCTGGCCAGAGACGGCGGACGGGCGCAGAACGGGCAAGGGAGCGCGCGGGCGGAGGCGCAGCGAGCTGGGGAGGCGGGGCTCAGGCGGCGAGGCGCACGCGGAGGCAGCGGGCGGCAGAGGCTTGGCCGACGGAGGGGCGGCGTAGCTTCGGGCGCCGGGCCGGGCGAAGCGTGGCGAGGCCGAGGCGCCGGTGGCTGAAGCTTGAAGACCGCCGCGGAGACGGGGCGGTGGTCTGGCGAGGCGGAGCCGGGGACACGCGGGGCGGAGGCGGCGGGGTGGAAGCGGCCGGGCCGGAGCGGAGCTCCTGCGCGGGAACGGCGAGGGCGAGCCAGCGGGCGCGGCGAGCGTCGGCCGAGGCGAGGGGTGGGCGGCGCCAGAGGCTGCGACAAGGGCGCCGGTGCTCGCGGGGAGAGGGCGAGCGGAGGGAGGAGCTCTGCGGGGGAGCAGCGCCGGCGGACGGGGGTGAGGGCGCCGTGCGGGAGGGAGGTTGGAGAGAAGGGGAGAGGAGGAAGAGGACACGCGCGTGGGGGAGGGAGTGGGTCCCGCGCGTGGACCAGGGGGCTGGGGTAGGTGGATGGATCCTGTGTGCGTGCGTGCGTGGGGTGGCCTTAGCGGGGTCAGGTGGGGTGGGGTGTAGCTGGCAGGTGTGTGGCTGGGAGAGTTTGAGAGAGAGAGAGGGACCACGTGGCAGCATGTGAGTGGAGGGGGTGAGGGAAGAGGGTGAGGTGGCGGCAGATGATTGGGGGGAGTGAGGTGGCCAGGGAGAGAGGGTAGAGTTTTAGGTAGATATAGGATTGGCTGGGGTAGGCCGATTTAAAATATGGGGTGGTCGTTCGGGTCGCTACGGCCCGTTCGACTGCCCCGCAAAAATAATTTAATGTTTTTATTTGTTTTCAAATAACTTTTATAAATAGTTTTCGACAAACAAAATATCCGGAACTTCCGGGGGTTTGGCGTTTGAATGAGAGAGGGCGTTTCAGAAACAAAATAGGTTTTTCTGAAATAGTTTTAGACAAACAACACATGAGGATGATGATGCAATGCACAAATTCAACGCGATTTTCTAGTAGTGGTTTTGCGGGATGCCACACTCGCCGCGCCCCGGCCCGCCTCAAGATCGTCGCCGCCCGTACCTCCCTCTCCCGCAAGCTGACGACCCATGGCCGCCCGAGCTCATGAGCCCGCCCGGCCGCCAAGACGTCTGCCGTCCCGCACCTCTCCATCGCTCTCCTCCCCGCAGCGTCGTCGCCCCAAGCCACCGCCACCGCGCCGCCCACTCCTCCCCAGAGCTCCTCAGCGCCTCGCCCGCGCTGCCCGGCCGCGTCGCCTCCGCGCCTCCTCCGCCGCTGCAGCACCGCCCCCCTCCTGCGCGCCGTCTCCTCCCCGACCCACCTGGCCGCCTGCTTCTCCTTCCTCGCCGTCCGCAGCTTCCGCCCCTCGCCGTCCGCCGCGTCCCCGGCCGCAGCAGCGGGCTCCTCTCTGCTCAGGCGTGTCCGCCGCCGGGGTCTCCTCTGCCCACCGTCGGGGCCCGCCTCGCCAGGACCACCCCGTGCCCGCTCTCCCCTCCGGCCCCATCAGCTCGCCGGGCCCGTCCAGGACGCCCGAACCCGAGACCGATCCCGCCGCATGTCAAGACCTTCGTACACGGTAGTTCACCGGCAAGACCGGCTCGATGCCGATGGATGCGAAGGATGTACATGTACATGGTGCCCCAAGGTCTTCGTCGCGAATCCGAACCCGAACACCGCCAAAACCCCGTACCCGAAGGCCGTCGACGCGGAACCCCAAGATCTCCTGGAGTGACGAGATCTTCTCCTCGCAACGCCATGATCGGCTACACGGACCCGAGGACGCCGCGACCCGAACGCCAAGTTCTCCCCCCCGAACCCGAAGGCCGATCCCGTACCCGGTGCCGCGTCAAGATCGCCTTCTCGGACCCCGTTGACGCCAAGTTCTTCGCCGTAGAGCAACAAGGCCTCCGACAAGACAAGGAACGCCAAGTGTTTCACCCCGGACACCGAGTCCGCCGAGAACCCCCGATGCGACAAGTGCTACGTCCCGAACGCCATGACCGACAACGTGACTCGAAGGCCGCGGAAGCGACAAGATCTGCCGATGCCGAGAACGAGAGAACGATCCCGGAGTCCGAGAACGTTTCCGCCGAGACCGACCTCACCGAACCCTGAACCCTGAGACCGACCCCGAACCCCCGGACCCCCAAGATCGTTGAGACCTCGATGTGTGACCCCTTTTCCTCGACACCCTATTTTCATAAATGATATCAACTTGTTGCATATTTAATTGTCATCTCGCATGCATATCATTGGTTGGGGGCCTTATGCCAATTCACCTCTTAATTAAATATGGGGCCCATATGCGGGCAAATCTAGCCTTATATTGGCCTCATTTAAACTTGTGTAGCGAACCGGTGAAACTTTCTGCCTTGTTAAGCAACATTTAAAATGAGGGGTAGCTAAACAACAGGAACCACTTAATTAATTGTCGGGACCCCGGTTCCACTTAATATGACCTAATTGCATTGCACCTTTGCCATGTCATGCATCATACCTGCATCATGCCGATCTTCTGCCGTTGTATTAAATATTGCATCCGGTGTTTCTTCTAGTGATTTGTTTCTTCGCGGATAAGGCCGTTGAGTTGATGTGAGCTTCGCCCCGATCTTCGGATGAACCCTTCGACAATGTTTTCAGGCGAGCATCTCCCCCTTTCTACCTATCTTACTTTCTAGTATTTATTCCCTCCTGTTGATCTTGGCTATCTGTGTTGCGATGCTCTAGTTTTCGTACCCGTGATATCCCCTTGCAGCCATATATAGCCCTGGACACATCCTATTACCTGTTGTTTTGTAGATAGTTGGACCCGCGTGTCGTAGTCGCTTGCTCCAGTGTTTTGCTTGTCGTCAAGTACCACCTTTGCTGGAGAATTGCCGCATGTTGATGATGGAGATGATCATGGTTTTACTTATTGTTCACTTTAATTCCTGTTTAACAACTAAAATTGAATTAAGCAGAGGCATCGGTGGGTGATAGGTAAGATTTGGTTTCCGACCGCCCACTTGTGTCCCGTAGGACCCGAGTTCTTGACACCTGTTCCGAGATCGAGCGCGCTAACCACAGGTGGGGAGATATGGGCCCCCCATTGATAATTACCTGATTTCAAAGTATTGTACTGGGGGCCACAACTAGTTTGAGGTGTTTTTACTATCCTGTACTTATGCCATGTTTACCGCTTTATTTACGTTTGTGCGAGGAGCACACTGTACTGTTTAGGAAAGCGGAGTGTTTTCGCTGTATCGACAGTCCCCGATTGGGGACCTGCTGTCGTTTACAGCCACTGACGCAAACCCTGAGTCCGTCTCGGAGACCGGCCGACTCCGTTGCGGGTGTCGACTCGGTGGGGTGGCCCCCCGTGCTTGCTTTGGGTCTGGGAACGTCGTGACTTAGGCCCCGCCGACATACCGATGGGTGTATGTTAACTGATCTGGCAAAAAGGGTCGAAGTGCCTGTGGATACTTTGGTGCACCCCTGCAGGGTTAAATCTTTTCGAGAAGCCGTGTCCGCGGTTATGGACGACTTGGAGCACAGTGCTTGATCATAGACAACTATAACTAAAGTTTACTGTTATAAATTGACTTGTATCCGATTTGACTAGTAATCAGCTTCACTACAACGGAATGGCTAAGTAGAAGTACCAACAACTGTTGGGTTTTGGGTTTATCTCATGCTAATTGTATCTGACTAGTAAGTGTTGCCACTAAAACGGAATGGTTAATTAAAAGTGCCCACTGCTTACTTTATCAGGACGATTATCTAAACCTGACTAGTAAAGTGCCACAACTATAACTGATTAAATAAAACCGCCAACTGTGTGAGTTCCTCGGTTGACTTCCTCGTTTGGTCTCGAGGGGGAAACACCAGGATGGGTTTGTTTGGTGTTAATTTCAGGTTGGATCCGGATAGGTCATTCTTACCCCTCTCTGATAACCGCCACCAGACGAGTCTCTATAGGTGTTTAGTGCATCTTGCCGCTGCGCCATCCACCATACCTATGTAGGCGAGGACCGAATTCTAGCCTCGCCGTGTCTTGGCCTCGATCGACGCTCCTCTTTTCCTTTGCCCTTGTCGGCACCCCTTTTGTTTAAGCAGGTTTTGAGATCGACGCCGTTAGCGGGGTTGCCCTTCGGCTTGGCTGGCGGGGGTTATGGACGCCATTGGTTATTCTTCGTGGCTCTTAGCCCCATTTGCATCTTGTCCGTAGTCGGACGCCCATCGCTTTTCAAGGTGATTTGGATCTTTGTACCGTATATTTGTATTCTTGACTCTTTGAGTCATTTGTATATATATCTGCTCTGGGTCCCATCGAGGACTGTTGTGTAATGTTATTACTTTGCTTTCCACCCGCACGAAAGTGCCTGGTGGGCACCTTCGAATCGTTTCTATGCGGGTTTGGCGAGTTTCGCTAAAACTTGCATAGGGCCGATTCTGAGGGTGTTACAACAACACACCAGCACAGCAAGGGTAAACAACAGCTAAACCAAGAACAGCAGCCAAACCCAACCACCCAGATCAACCCAAACATCACCAGGATGGTGACATAAGGAGGGGAATGGTCTGGTGGACAGCAAGGTCAAGCCCAGGAGTTAGGAGGAGCAGGCAAGCTCAAGAGCAAGCTCAGGATCATAGCAATAGCAGATCAAGATCCATATCAAGATCATCATCAATCTACTACATCCACATCAGAATTTGTGGTGAGCCTCATAAAACCATCACATGATTTCATCATATATCTAAATAAAAGCATGTGTTGTTTTATGAGATAATCTCTCAATAATCACCCAAGAGGAGTGCATCTATCCTAGAGATTTCAAGTATAAGGATAAGAAATCAAGCTCAACCACAAACACTAAACCCTCAGACCAGCATCACTGGGTTCAGTGTTATTTTTTACAACTTAGATCATTTTCATTTGATCTTAACAGATCAGGGCACATCTCTTAGAGAGAGATTATCACCTCTAAACCTATAAGTTTCAAACAAACTATTGCCCAACTAACTAGGAATTACATCCTAGAGCCTCAGACCAACATCATAGGCAGGAAAGTTAATAAAAGCTTCCATACCATCTTATCAGTTTTAATCACAAGCATAATCAAGCTAAGCCTAGAAATAAAAACCAAATCACTTGTGTGCCAGAATACAATTATATCACAAGGATAAGTTATTAATGAGCTAAAACCAATCTTTACTTAGCCTTCACATATATATAAAAAGGACAACCAATAAATATCATTTTCCTAAAGCCAAGTGCCAGGAATCAACCTTAAAATGAATCTATACATCCACAGAAAATCATTACATGTAATGATTTGATTCAGAGTGTATAATCTCAAACAAGCCCACACTATAATTGCAGTAAGCAACTACTGAGATAAATCTACTGTCATTACAAGTATTCTGACAGTAGAGAAACTTCTAAGACCAACAACATAATCCAATCAAGGATTTCATTGAAACACTAGCATGGATCTGACAGGCAACTAGTATCATCAAAGCCACTATCAATCATTAACCACAACAGACAATCATTTCCCATGATCAGATATGAACAATACTAGATCTAAAGCATCATAGATGTGATCAACAGGGGGTTATGAACCCTAATCAGAGCAAGAACTCTAATCCAGAGATGAACTTAACCAGCACATAGTCACTAGGCATGAAAGCCACTAGATACACAGAGAGAATCATGGCAGTAGCATGGACAAACACCACAGAGACAACTTACCCGAGGTCCTCGCTGATGAATCGAAGAGGAAGCAGAGGGGCCGACGAACCGCGGCGGCACAGGGAGCACCTAGAGGGGCGCTGCAACCTGCACCTGCCACTGTGGCACCCCGGTTCTGATAAGACCGTGGCCTCTATGTGACATGCCAATCTCTGGATCGGTTCATTGGCCCACAATAGAGTAAGATAGATATTCATAGCAAAATAATCGTGTATCATGATCTACAAAGATCCAGAGTACCATTATTACAATGAAAGCTTAGCATAAAGCTAGCTCAAATTATTCAGGTAGCAATAAAACTAAATATATCCTCCAATCTTCAATTTGCCCACAAGTGAACAAGTGCTGAGTGGAGTACCGTGGCCTATAACGATCAATCAGAATCGGAATAACCTGCAACATGAAACGTAGCAGCCCCGAAGGGTCAATACATGGAATGTATGGCAAGTAGAGCTAGTAAAGGAGACAATAGTACTAACATCTACATGCATATTTGGCAAGTGGAGCTGTGTCTGGCTTGCATTTGCAAATACATTTGTCCTACTTTCATAAACAGTTTTCAATTTTCTTTGAAAGATCCCAATTAAGTTAACCCAACAATATTAGAACAATTATGAAATTAGAATGAGCGAGAAACATGTCATCGGATCAATATCTAGCAACTCAGATGTCCATAACCGGGGACACGGCTAATCGATTAGATTATACACTCTGCAGAGGTTAGTACACTTTACCCATGTGACTTGGCCAGCCCAGCTCGTACCATCACTCTCATTTTGGGTGATGATAGGGAGAAGACCAAGAAGAGACTGTTCGGGAAGTAGCTCCTCAATCCTGACGCGCACCGGTCCAACCTACCAAAATTCTACATCTCTGGATACGCGGGTTCGAGTTACCACAACCTACTAAGTCCAACCAACCTCCCATTCCATTATTGGCACATGGTTGTACACGTAAGCTACACAATAAAGAAGCCAATCATTCTCTCTTAATACCTGGGTGCCTTTCCACAATGAAACCACCAAAATTTATCAATACCATCACACCCAGGGGGTTCATTGATTAAGTTGTTTTTAGTTTTCATAAACCAATACTTTGAGAAAACAAGTATCAATGATGTAACCCAGCCCTTGTTCAACAAGCATGGCTAAGCACATCTACCAACGGTGGTTCATCTACAAAGAGGGTCCTACCACATAATAGGACATAGCATAGCGATAGTATCATCCTACACATGCATCTACAAAATACACGACAATGCATTGAAAATAGTAGGACGATATTCATGAACAAAGTAGCATCTACTTGCCTTGGTTGTAGCGGTCTGGAGCACAATCCTCACACGAACAAGCGTTGCACTCAGCACAATCTACACGACACAATTGCATTCATAAACAAACAATCCACAACATATGCAACAAATATGATGCATGAATGCAAGAACGGCAAGTGAATTGGTGCTACAGCTGCACCACATAATTCTAACCCATAATACTACCGAATACATGCATGGAAAAATAGATTTGGCGCTAGGAAAACTAATAGACAAAAGTAATGCTCCAAACTAGAGCTAGAACTTAAATAATTCACTACCGGTAGTATACTGTTCGTAAAATCTTGGGAAAATTCTACCGCATAGGCATCGCTGAACAGAAACAGTACCAATTGGAATTACTCAAAAAGGAGTTATAGAACTTCCCGAATAATTAAAATACTGCAGAAAGCCATTATACAAATACTGAAGAAGTTTTTACTGTAAGCCTACCTTTTTAATTCACAATGAGATTCGCCTCGTTCACACGAGTTCAGGGACATATCACACAAGATTTTTGGAGCTACAGATCTTTTTCTACGAATTTATTACTCCGAAAAGGCCACTAACTAGTTTGATTAAACTGTACTAAACCTGACAGTAAAAGTCTGAACTAAAGGTACAGCAAGATTCTACACGACTCACTGAACTCGTACATATTTTATTTGCAATTTTTGGCCAAGCGGTTGAATTTCTACGCAATTTACAAGATTCTACCGAAATCTGCCAACTAAAGGGATTAACGAAATTGACCCAGTCAACTGTGTCTGTTTGACTGGTCAACTCGTCTGCTGACTGGGCGCTGACTGGGCGTCTGACTAGTCAACGCCTGGGATGCTGACCAGTTAACGAACGATCTAAGCCGCTGATCTGAGATCTGACGGTGGCTGCTGTCTTACCGGAAACGGATGGCGAATCGGACTCCGGAAGGTGCGGCGAGCTCCGAACGGCGGTGGCGATTGGTTCCGACAACGAGATACTTCCTACACGGACACACACGGTCAACGAACGGGTCCGAGAAAATTACAACGCGCGCGCGAGGCGGCGCGTATGTGCGTGTACGCATGCATGCAATAACGCGCGCGTACGCGTGTGCATGCAAGCACGCGAAGCGAGGCAGCGACACGCGACGGGCGCTGGCGGCGGGCGGCGCTGGCGCGATGCGGCAGCGGTGCGGCGGGCGATGGCGAGGCGCTGGCGGGCACGGGTGGCGGCGGCGCATGCGGCGTGGGGCGGCGCGCAGCGGCGATGCGGTGGCGTGTTTCGCGGGCGGTGGCGGCCGGGTGGCGTGCTTCATGGCGGCGGCGGTGGCGATCGCGGCGGCGCGCTGGAACGGAGAGGCGGCGGCGACGCACTGGCGGCGGGTCGGCGGCCGGCGGCGGCGGGCGAGGGAGTGGCGCGGCGGCGGCGGGTCGAGCCCTCGGGAGGCGCGCGACAGGAGGAGAGGCGGCGGGGTCGCGTGGGGCAGGAGTTGGGCACAAAAAACGAGGTCCAGGTGGGGTCCTGCTCAAATAGTCCTGCGCGCGGAAATCCTAAACAGAATCGGTCCACAGTTGGACTCCGATTCGGAAATCGGTCCAGATTTTCGGACCGTTTCCCGGCGGTTTACTAAAACGTCCGAGTCTTTTGCATACGAACTCCGATTGGAGCGATTCTCGCGCCTACGGGTTCGTATCATCGAGGGGCACAACCTTTACTCGAAGTTTACGCGAAAACTCGAACCTACAGGGGTGGTTGTTGCAAGACACTCCAAAGCTCCCCGCAGGAACCTCGTAGCGAAATAAAATAGGGTTTTGAATATAGCGTTTCGCCGAACCTTTCTACTCTACGGTTTTGCATGGAAAGATATGATGCAATGCTATGAATGATATGCAAGACCAAATCTAAAATTTGGGATGTGACAAGACTAACCCCCTTAAGATGAATCTCGTCCTCGAGATTCGGCGCGGCTAGCAAATAGGTATGGGTAGTCCTCTCGGATGTCATCTTCACGCTCCCAAGTGGCTTCCTCTTCGGTGTGGTGACTCCACTGTACTTTGCAAAACTTGATTGTCTTGGTACGGGTAGTCCTTTGTGCTGTCTCCAGAATCTTCACCGGTTTCTCCTCATATGTCAAATCATTCTCCAGCTGAACCTCCTCTAGCGGTACGGTGTCTCAATGGTGTATCCACCATCTCCGGATGGCACTTCTTCAGCTGGGATACGTGGAACACGCTATGAACAGCAGACAGAGCCTCTGGCAACTCCAACTGATAAGCAACTTCTCCTTTGCGTGCTAAGACCCGATACGGTCCAATGAATCGGGGTGCCAGCTTACCCTTAATTCCAAATCTCTTGATTCCACGAAGCGGCGACACTCTAAGGTACGCTCTATCACCTATCTCATACACCACTTCCTTGCGCTTGGCGTCAGCGTAGCTCTTCTGCCTTGATTGTGCTACCTTTAGCCTATCCCTAATCAAGGCGACCTTCTCCTCAGCATCCTTGATCAAATCAGGTCCAAACAACTGACGTTCTCCTACTCCATCCCATAGCAATGGTGTTCGGCACCGTTTCCCATATAGCACATCGAACGGTGACGTCTTAAGGCCGGTTTGATAGCTGTTGTTGTAGGAAAACTCCGCATACGGCAAATTCTCATCCCAACTAGAGCCATGAGCCAAGGCGCAAGCTCTCAGCATGTCTTCCAAAATCTGATTCACCCTCTCGGTCATCCATCGATGCATGGGTGAAACGTTGTGCTAAACTCCAATCTAGTACCAAGTGACTCGTGCAGCTGGCGCCAGAAGTGTGAGGTAAATTGGGTGCCTCTATCAGATACGATGCTCTTGGGAACTCCGTGTAGGCACACAATCCTGTCCATGTAAATCTTGGCCAACTTTGCACTCGTATAGGTCGTTTTCACCGGTATAAAGTGGGCTACCTTGGTCAAATGGTCGACCACAACCCAAATAGAGTCATATCCTGACCTGGTCCTGGGCAATCCTGTGATAAAGTCCATTCCCACTCTATCCCACTTCCAGTCCGCAAGACGGCTGTAGTCCTGATCTGCTGGCACGGTGTTCGCCTTCACTCGGCTGCATACATCACATAGGGCAATATGCTTGGCGATATCTCCCTTCATGTTGTTCCACCAAAATCGGCTCTTCAGATCCATATACATCTTTGTGTTGCCCGGATGTATGGAGTATGGCGAGTTATGAGCCTCCTGCAAAATCAACTCCCTTATTTCCGGGTCGCTAGGCACACACAAACGATCTCCATACCACAAGGTACCATGTTCATCCTCGCGAATATCCTTTTCCCGATTCTCCTTCATCTTTTCTTTTATCTCCTCTATTTCCTTGTCTCCTATTTGAGCCTTTATGATCCTGTCCTGTAGCGTTGGTTGGACTTCCATTGTTGCTAAATATCCTTCAGATACAACCTCCAGTCTAAGGTCCTTGAAGTGCTTGCACAAGTCCTCAGGCAATTCACCAATTGTCAATCCATTGGCATAAACCTTCCGGCTCAGGGCATCTGCTACTACATTGGCCTTTCCTGGGTGGTATTGTAGATTCATATCATAATCCTTGATAAGCTCCAACCATCTCCTTTGTCTCATGTTCAGTTCCTTCTGGGTGAATATGTACTTCAGGCTCTTGTGGTCGGTGTACACATCACAGTGTTTTCCCATTAAGTAATGCCTCCATACTTTGAGCGCATGAACTACTGACGCTAACTCCAAGTCGTGTGTGGGGTAATTCCGCTCATGGTGCTTGAGTTGTCGCGAGGCATATGACACTACTCTCCCATCTTGCATCAGCACACTCCCAAGTCCCTGTCGAGAAGCATCGCAGTACACTTGGAAATCCTTCTGAAGATCTGGTAAACCACAGGCAGTGCGGTCACTAGTCGACGCTTCAGTTCCTGAAAGCTGGCTTCACATACGTCTGACCATTCAAACTTCCTCTCCTTCTTCAGAAGTTCAGTCATCGGCTTAGCAATCTTGGAAAAGTTTTCGATAAACCTCCTGTAATAACCAGCAAGTCCCAAAAAGCTTCGAATCTCTCCAGCATTCTTGGGTGCTTCCCACTCAGTTACTGCAGTCACTTTGTTTGGATCAACAGCAATTCCTTCTCCTGACACTACGTGTCCAAGAAATCCAACAGTGTTAAGCCAGAATTCACACTTACTGAATTTGGCATACAGCTTGTGTTCCCTCAGCTTCTCCATAATCATCCTCAGATGTTTCTCATGCTCGGCATCATCCTTGGAATATATCAGTATGTCATCAATAAACACCACCACGAACTTGTCCAAATACTCCATAAATACCTTGTTCATCATGGTCATGAAGTATGTCGGGGCATTCGTTAGTCCAAAAGACATAACTGTATACTCATATAAACCATACCTAGTGGTGAAGGCGGTTTTTGGTACATCCTCCTCTCGGATCTTCAATTGGAAATAGCCTGATCGCAGATCAATCTTGCTAAACACCTTTGCTCCTTCCAGTTGGTCAAACAAATCATTTATGTTCGGCAGAGGGTACTTGTTCTTAATGGTTACTTCATTCAGCGAGCGATAGTCTACCACTAATATCTTGGTGCTGTCTTTCTTCTCCACAAACAGAACAGGTGCTCCCCATGACGACGCACTAGGCTGAATGAATCCCTTTTCCAGTTGTTCCTTCAACTGCTTCTTCAATTCCTTCAGCTCATCCACATCCATCTTATATGGTTTCTTTGCTATAGGTCCTGTCCCCGGCATCAGGTCGATAAGAAACTCAACATCCCTGTCAGGTGGCATTCCTGGCAGCTCTTCCGGAAACACGTCGGGGTAATCCCTAATCACTGGCACAGTATCCATGCTAACCCCCTTAAGAGAATTCAACTTACACCTTCTCGGTCATGCAGCTGACTTGAATCTAATCCTCTTACCTTCCGGGGTTTTGAGTGAAACAGCTCGCTGTGCACAATCTATGTGTCCCCCATGCATATACATCCAGTCCATACCTAGAATGACATCTAATCCCTGTGAATCCAGTACTACTAGATGTGCAATGAAGTTGTGTGTTCCAATCCTCACAGTTAAGTCGCGGCATCCCGCGCTAGCTATCATATCTCCTCCAGGTGAACTCACTCTAATAGACCTTTTTATAGACTCAGTAGGTAACTTATACTTATCCACAAATGCCCTTGATATGAATGAATGCGATGCACCAGTATCGAAAAGTATAAGTGTAGGGTAAGTGTTGATTGGGAACTTACCAATCACAAGGTCAGGCTCATCTGGAATCTCCTCCACATTCATGTGGTTCACTGTGGCCTTCTCGCCGTTGGTTGGCTTCAGTCCTTTCCTCTCCGGACAATTGTCAGCATAGTGTCCCTTCTGCTTGCACTTGAAGCACGTCACCTCACTCAGATCCTTCTTCACGAAGTTGCGATCACGGTTGCGGTCATGTCCACCGTGTCCTCCAGAGTGGTGAGAGTGTCCTCCCTTGTGGTTGTGGTGGATGCTCCTATGGTTGTCATGACGATGTCCATCGCGGCGGTCATGGCTCCCATGGTCACTTCCTCCATGCTTGGAATATCCATCATATGAAGTGCGATACTTGTGGTGAGAACCAGAGTGATGAGTATTGCTCTTTCTCTTGCGGTTCTCCACCTGCTTGTGCTTACCTTCCAAGATCCTGGCCTTGTCCATAAGCTCTTGGAAAGTGGGGCAGTAAACCACAAGTAGCTGTACTGAAAGCTCATCACTGAGGCCATCCAGGAATCTCTCCCTCCTTTTGGCATCAGTGTCAACATCCTCAGGGGCATAACGGGACAGGTTGTTGAACTCCTCAATGTACTCGGCCACGGTGTGATTGGTTTGGCGCAAGTTGCAGAATTCCTTCCTCTTCAGGATCAGAACTCCTGAAGACACGTGGTTGGTCCTAAAACCTTCCTCAAACATAGCCCAAGTCACGTTATCCAGCGGGTGGGTGATCTGAAATGTGTCCCACCAAGAAGCGGCTGGTCCCTCCAGTAGGTGAGCGGCAAACCTCATCTTCTCAGCATCAGTGCATCCGACAGTTACTAGATCCTTGTTGACTGAATGCAACCAGTCGAGAGCAATCATTGGTTCCGTTGCAGTAGAGAACTTAGCTGGCCTTAACCTCAGAAATCTGGTGAGAGCATCTCCCTGAGGCTGATTGTTTCCATTGTTGTTGTTCTGATTCGCCATGAACTGGGTTATCACTTGGGTCAGCTGTGCCTGAGCTACCATGAGCTGATCCATCTCAGTAGGTTGGCGACGGGGAGGCATCTGCGGTTCATCATAGGTAAGTTTAGAAAGAATCAACTACGACAATAGGATTCTACCCATGCATATGATCAATCATCAACAAGCAATAGCAGACAATCACAAGCAAGCAACACATCAACAAACAAGCGATCCAGCAACATCCCAGGTGTTATCCTATTAATATATACCTACTGAAATAGTTTTTCAAGAGTTTGCAATGGTTAACTAAACAATAGATCAACTAATCAACAAAACAGCAATTCTGCCAGAACAGTCCAACAGCTTTCACAAATTTTTCCGCCTGACTTAAACTCGTCAGAAAATTAAGCCAATTTTTGTGCATATGGCACAGAGAGTTTCGCATCAGCCCAATTTTTTTCAGATTTACCGAGTTACCAGAAAAATATGAAAAATCGTGCAGTGCTGCTGTATCAGCAGAAAAACTGCAGCGAAAAACACACAGATGATAACCAAATTGCCATAACTCTTTCATAAAATTCGCACAAATAAATCCTGGGATATTGGAGTACACAAATAAGCAACTAATCACTCTTAAACTAACACGAACTAAGCTTCACAATGATCGAGACTAATCCTAACGAGTTCTCCAAACGTGGACTAATTGGTGGACTTCTATCTACTTCTTGAAGAGATTGAGGTAGGTCCTTGCGGTCATGCGTTGGCGCTACTCATGTAAAACCATGGCGGAGTGTACACCTCTCTGAACCATCACTTGAGACTTCAAACTCCACCTCTTCGGATCCTCCTCTTCTTCTTCATTCTCACCGCAATCGCAATGCCTTCATCTCCTCCACCATCATCGCTCCATCATCATCATCCTCGTCCTCCTCATCATCATCATCTCCACTGTCATCATCATCCCCATTGTTGCCATCATCTCCATTGTCATTATCGAGGGCGGATTCAATGTGCTTGGAGAGCGGCAACTGGGTCATCATAGCTTCAATGGTTTGGTCCCTTTTCCGACGGTCCCTTGCAACTGTTGTATGCTCTGGGTATTCTCTTGAACAAAGGCCATGAAGATGTGCTATGGTCTCATCTCTGCTATCGGACAGTCTCCGAACTCCCACAACTTCATGCAAAGTGTCTATCTCTCCTTGGACCACCATTCCATTGCTAGTAAAGTCGCAATCTCCTTCAACATCCTCACCTTCTCTGCTAGAGCTCCATTCTCTCTTCCATGTCCTCTATGTGCCTCCGATGGGCATGTTGTTCTGTCGCCGGGTAACCACAATGTTCCCATCTTCATCACGCCTTCCATAATCACGGTAGGGTGAATCTGCAGCAGTGTCGGACATAGTGGCAATCAAGTAGACAGGGCTTCATGTACAGCCAGGTTGATTCCAAGTCCCCAGTTGCAATATATCTTGGCGTAGACCAAGTGCGCGGGGTTTGGCAAGGCGGCATCTCTGAATATGAAGGTAGTGATCTCCCATGCATCCTCTCCATATCCATAGGTGTACAGCCTTCTTCCCTTGAACATAGGCAGTGGCAATCCCAATGACTGAGAGAGCTGAGCTAACTGCCTTGCAAAGGGCCTTGGTGACTCCATAGTGACATACTCAGTCCTGACGTCTCCCATCTATCAAGTAAAAGAGGAAAGTGTGAGAATAGCATATGGTAAGAATTTACGAGGGTGAAAGGCATAAGAGGAAAGACAGTGTTAATATAGGCCTAATAATTCTATGGCTTCCTAATCCAATCCTAGGTCACGATCCTACAGTCGACACACGGGCTCTGATACCATCCTATGACACCCCGGTTCTGATAAGACCGTGGCCTCTATGTGACATGCCATTCCCTGGATCGGTTCATTGGCCCATAATAGAGTAAGATAGATATTCATAGCAAAATAACCGTGTATCATGATCTACAAAGATCCAGAGTACCATTATTACAATGAAAGCTTAGCATAAAGCTAGCTCAAATTATTTAGGTAGCAATAAAACTAAATATATCCTCCAATCTTCGATTTGCCCACAAGTGAACAAGTGCCGAGTGGAGTACCGTGGCCTATAACGATCAATCAGAATCGGAATAACCTGCAACATGAAACGTAGCAGCCCCGAAGGGTCAATACATGGAATGTATGGCAAGTAGAGCTAGTAAAGGAGACAATAGTACTAACATCTACATGCATATTTGGCAAGTGGAGCTGTGTCTGGCTTGCATTTGCAAATACATTTGTCCTACTTTCATAAACAGTTTTCAATTTTCTTTGAAAGATCCCAATTAAGTTAACCCAACAATATTAGAACAATTATGAAATTAGAATGAGCGAGAAACATGTCATGGGATCAATATCTAGCAACTCAGATGTCCATAACCGGGGACACGGCTAATCGATTAGATTATACACTCTGCAGAGGTTAGTACACTTTACCCATGTGACTTGGCCAGCCCAGCTCGTACCATCACTCTCATTTTGGGTGATGATAGGGAGAAGACCAAGAAGAGACTGCTCGAAGTAGCTCCTCAATCTCGACGCCAAGACCGTCCAACCTACCAAAATTCTACATCTCCGGATAAGCGGTTCGAGTTACTAACCTACTAAGTCCAACCAACCGCCCATTCCATTATTGGCACATGGTTGTACACGTAAGCTACACAATAAAGAAGCCAATCATTCTCTCTTGATACCGGTGCCTTTCCAATGAAACCACCAAAATTTATCAATACCATCACACCTGTGGGGTTCATTGATTAAGTTGTTTTTAGTTTTCATAAACCAATACTTTGAGAAAACAAGTATCAATGATGTAACCCAGCCCTTGTTCAACAAGCATGGCTAAGCACATCTACCAACGGTGGTTCATCTACAAAGAGGGTCCTACCACATAATAGGACATAGCATAGCGATAGTATCATCCTACACATGCATCTACAAAATACACGACAATGCATTGAAAATAGTAGGACGATATTCATGAACAAAGTAGCATCTACTTGCCTTGGTTGTAGCGGTCTGGAGCACAATCCTCAGACAAACAAGCGTTGCACTCAGCACAATCTACACGACACAATTGCATTCATAAACAAACAATCCACAACATATGCAACAAATATGATGCATGAATGCAAGAACGGCAAGTGAATTGGTGCTACAGCTGCACCACATAATTCTAATCCATAATACTACCGAATACATGCATGGAAAAATAGATTTGGCGCTAGGAAAACTAATAGACAAAAGTAATGCTCCAAACTAGAGCTAGAACTTAAATAATTCACTACCGGTAGTATACTGTTCGTAAAATCTTGGGAAAATTCTACCGCATAGGCATCGCTGAATAGAAACAGTACCAATTGGAATTACTCAAAAAGGAGTTATAGAACTTCCCGAGTAATTAAAACACTGCAGAAAGCCATTAGACAAATACTACAGAAGTTGTTACTGTAAGCCTACCTTTTTAATTCATGATGAGATTCTCCTCGTTCACACGAGTTTAGGGACATATCACACGCGATTTTTGGAGCTACGGATCTTTTTCTACGAATTTATTACTTCGAAATGGCCACTAACTAGTTTGATTAAACTGTACTAAACCTGACAGTAAAAGTCTGAACCAAAGGTACAGCGAGATTTTACACGACTCACTGAACTCGTACATATTTTATTTGCAATTTTTGGCCAAGCGGTTGAATTTCTACGCAATTTACAAGATTCTACCAAAATCTGCCAACTAAAGGGATTAACGAAATTGACCTACCAATCGCGGTTCTTGATCGTCAACTGCTCGCCGACTGTGCGCTGACTGGGCGTCTGACTAGTCAACGCCTGGGATGCTGACCAGTCAACGAACGATCTAAGCCGCTGATCTGAGATCTGACGGTGGCTGCTGTCTTACCGGAAACGGATGGCGAATCGGACTCCGGAAGGTGCGGCGAGCTCCGAACGGCGGTGGCGATTGGTTCCGGCGACGAGATCCTTCCTACACGGACACACACGGTCAACGAACGGGTCCGAGAAAATTACAACGCGCGCGCGAGGCGGCGCGTACGTGCGTGTACGCATGCATGCAATAACGCTGCAGACGCTGCGTATGCAAGCACGCTAAGCGAGGCAGCGGGCCGCGGCGGCGGCGCTGGCGGCGGCTGCTAAGCGGCGCAGCGATGCGCGGCGGCGGCGAGATGGCGAAGGCGGTCGCATGGCACGCTGGGTGGGCGGCGGCGCAGCGACGTGGGGACGCAGGCGCGGCGCGGCGGGCGGCGCGCGGCGGCGGTGGTGATGGGGCGGGCGGCGAGGTTGCCCGCGCGAGGGCGGCGGCGGTGATGGCGGCGTGGCCTCGGCGGCGGAGGCGGCGGCGATCGCGGTATGGCGCGCTGGAATGGAGAGGCGACGGCGAGACGACCTGGCGGCGGGTCGACGGCTGCCGCGGGCGAGGCGGCGCGGGAGTGGCGGCGGGTCAGGCCCTCGGGAGGCGCACGACAGGAGGAGAGGCGGAGGGGTCGCGTGGGGCAGGAGTTGGGCACGAAAAACGAGGTCTAGGTGGGGTCCTGCTGAAATAGTCCTGCGCGCGGAAATCCTAAACAGAATTTGTCCTCAGTTGGACTCCGATTCGGAAATCGGTCAAGATTTTCGGACTGTTTTCCGGCGGTTTACTAAAACGTCCGAGTCTTTTGCATACGAACTCCGATTGGAGCGATTCTCGCGCCTACGGGTTCATATCGTCGAGGGGCACAACCTTTAGTCGAAGTTTACGCGAAAACTCGATCCTACAGGGGTGGTTGTTGCAAGACACTCCAAAGCTCCCCGCAGGAACCTCGTAGCGAAACAAAATAGGGTTTTGAATATAGCGTTTCGCCGAACCTTTCTACTCGACGGTTTTGCATGGAAAGATATGATGCAATGCTATGAATGATATGCAAGACCAAATCTAAAATTTGGGATGTGACAGCCACGGCGGCGGCCGCAGCAGCACACGAGACCAGCACACCACCGCAGGCGGAATCGCGGCGGCGACAACATCTTTTCCAAACCCTAGGGTTCGGGAATGCGGTGGAACTGACCACGGGGACGCCCCGGAGTCAAATCCAAGTGGATAGATCGAACGAGCGTCATCGACAACCCCAACTCGCACCACAGCGGCAGCCAGAACGGCCGACGACAGCAGGAATCGACGGTGGCGGCATCGCCGGCTACGGGGTCGAGTCAGAGGAGGAGGGGATAAGGTCGAGGGAGAGAAGGGAGGCAGAGTGGGCTGGGTGGGCCAAAACCCTTCGGGGTAATGTATAATTAATAATTCTTAAAAGAATTATTAAATCAATAAAATTTAAATAAAAAGGGAAATAAAATAAAATAATTTAATATATGCAATAAATATAAAAAAACTAATATTTATAAATGTTTTATTAAAAGGCACCTTATATAAGGAAAATGCATATAGAATTAGATAATGCATTACATTATTTGCATAATCATTTTGCTTCTTTAAATATTGTCCTTGCCGGACAATAATGATGTTTTTGTAGAACTAGAAGCTCAAGGTCCAGCGCACGCATCAGAATTCACTACCTTGCCATCAAAAGGAAAGTTCATCACTTGATCATGTCCTTTGAAGAGTATTTATCAAAGTATTTGCAAATTTGTGTGTTATCATATATGCTAAGAAGAAAGAAAATATTATTTTCATAAACAAAGAAATCATAGATATCATCCTAAGTGGTGATATGGTGGAGAAATAGAACTTAGAGTTCTAATTAGAACAATGACAATCAAATAGGGACTTAATAACCCTTGACATCAGTGATTGTAGCGCCGTATATTACGCGTTAGCCATGAGATTTGTAATGGGAAAGAGAAGTCAGCTGTATCTTCTTCCTCTCGCATGAAGCCGGATGTGCAGGTCGTGGCTGTTATTCTCGTAGCGTGCATATTAATTGGTAATTCATAGAGGATATGCAGCATATGGGTGGGAACCCTCATCGTCCCACGATAGTTCTGGCATCTAACGGTTTGTACAAACTATTGCCGTAATTCATTATGTGGGCATGGTCTACACCAAGGAGGCATGCGGGGTCGCGAAGGGGGCAGTGATTGGCTTGGACCAACTACTGGGCCCCACATCATGGAATTGTGGACGGGAAAGTACGCCCAGTTGTGCAACAAGGAGTTGATCTCTCATGGGTAAAGTAACGCACCTCTGCAGAGTGTAAGAACTGTAACTTGTTACTCCCTGTTCTGGGAAGGAGCTACGAATGCGGCAGGAAAGGAACTCCATGAAAGTTCTGGTTAACCTGTGAAGGCCGATTGTCATAGTTTTTCGGAATAAAATCAACCTTTGAAGAAAGATTTACAAAAACTGCATAGTGCCAAGGATTTATAATCCGAGGTGGTAGTTAGAGCATCAAACTTCCCACCTTGCATATAATGAACTTGTTGGGTAACGCTGTTACTCATCCTTTCCTTTGATCCCTTGCTTAGACTCTGAGGATCCCGAAGACATGCCAATGTATGCAGCCGAAAGCCAAGAAGACGTGTTCTACGAGGAACCTGATCTATCCGGAGGAGTTGAAGGCGTGGACTACGAGATCCGCTACGGTGTCGATGAGAACGAGTCCACTTAAGTGTCTAGTTAGTAGTAACTAACGGAGCCGAGCAGCATAAACTCTATAGAATAAGCTGTTGAGCCCCACTCCTAGTCGGAGTTGCTACTTTTAAATTTCCGCTGAACACTTTATATTTTGGTTTGTAAGTTGGATGTTTTGGAAGTCTTGAACTTCCGGTATTGTAATAATGTGTGTACTTTTGTAATATGGACCCGTAATGTTTCTGTTGTACCACTCCGAGGGATGTGATATTTACGGAACGGTGTTCTATGGATGTCATGTCAACGACTATAGTGTACTACACATGCAGTGGTATGCTGGGTCACCGCAGGTTTGTTTCCCGCAGTTACTTCCTTTTGAGGGTAAGTACGTCTGCGTTTGGAGAGGGGGTGGTTTCAAACCACCAATGCCACGAGAGGCCTCCCTTGTTCTCCGATGAACCGCACCCCAACGGGTTCGATTCACCTCTTCCACTATATTGGCAACCTTCATGGTGGAAGTTGACACCTTTACAACAAGTTCGAGGCACACATCCACAACTGAATTGGAGGCTCCTGAATACAAACAAGATATCAAACAATCAAAAACAAGCTTGTAAGAACCAAATAAAAAGCTAGGGTTTCCCAAGAAACACTAGAGCAAGGGGACCTCAAGTGAATGAGGGGGAAATGAAGATCTCTCTTGGTGAAGATATAGATCAAGGCCTCCTCCTTCGATTCTCCAAAGATAAATGACTTTGGATGGTTGGATGAAGAGATCTTGAAGATTTGGTGGCTCAAATGGTGTTGGAGTTCATAAGTGGGTAGAGTGGTTGGAGGAAGGGGATAAGGTCCCCTATTTATAGGCCACTCATTCTGAACCATTTTCTACCCGCTGGTGACATTGCTAGACTGGAGACTCCGGCCTACACCAGATACTCCGGTCAATCTCTAGACTGAGCTTCAGACCACCCTTCTGTATGTCCCAGCGCCCCTAGGAAAATCTCCTCCGAAGACTCTTCAAAGATTCCGGACACTATGCACCGGAGACTCCGGTCTGATGCTTGGGCTAGAGACTCTGAACCGTCTCCGGTCGATCTCGGGACCCCTATGCAGTGCGTCCTGGGCTGGATTCTGGAGACACCACTGGAGATTCTTGGGGAAACTCCGGACCGCACCGGAGACTCCGGTCCATTCAGACCGGAGACTCCGATCTAGAGTTCCCAGAAACTTGCATATGTTGTAGGGATAATTCCGCAAGTCAAGGTCCTTTTTCACTTTTCATTATATCAACTTGTATACACTAGCATACGGTAAAATGATCTACGAGTTGTTAACGAACACCAAAACTGATTGAGACAGTAAATGTATTTTCAATCTCCCCCTTTTTGGTGTTCGATGACAACAAGTGATTTTGCATGGAAATATTTTCAATGAGATATAACAGTGTATAACAGTGCTCCCCTGACTATGTGCACTAGGATAAAAAAGTAAAGCATGCATGTCAGGTAATAGATACTAAACATAGTTCTCACACGAGTTATAATAATATAGGAGCAAACATGTCCTCACACAAATAGTATCTCGCAAACCGACAACACAAGGCAAATAAAAGTTCGAGATTCAAACAACAAGCATATAAAAGGCCAAATCCAAGTCCAAGCCCATGCAAATACTGATGACAATGTCTTCTCCCCCTTTGGCATCCAAACACCGAAAAGGGAAAAGACCTAAGTGAAAGGGCATGTATGCCCCAACGTGTGGTTTTGGTAATTAATGACAATCTCTATGGACTAATTTGTTATTTGAGTTTCACTTGTATGTTTGTCCATTGACATCACTTGGTCCATGTGTTGGTATCAAGGTTGGAAGATGAAGAAATGTCCAAGGGCTTTGTGCCCATTGGAATCATGAAGATAGAAGGTGCTTTAAGGTTGATTAAGACAAGTGCAAATAGTTGCATCAAGATGGATCAACCTCAGGAAGTGATGAAGAAGGGCGAGCTCAAGATGCGCCATATT
The DNA here is from genome assembly GCA_030063025.1 of Avena longiglumis. Lineage (NCBI taxonomy): Eukaryota > Viridiplantae > Streptophyta > Magnoliopsida > Poales > Poaceae > Avena > Avena longiglumis. The sequence continues at coordinate 414,797,371 of CP125979.1, forward strand.
TAGAAGATCTCATGCTTGAAGCTTGCCATCCTCGTGATCATGGAGTGATGAAGGCAAGTTCAAGAAGAGGTTTACCCATGGAGTATGGGGGGGGCAATTTGCAAGTATTCATCAAGCAAAAGCGAGCAAGAGCAAACAAGAAAGGTGTTCCCACTTCAGAAAAACAAGACGGTCTACATCAAGTTCAAGTGGAATGCTCAAGGCAAAGGTATGTTCTTGATAGGGCTTCGCTTTTGCCGGTCTCGTGTTGTTAGTTGGGAGACCGGGTTTAGGATAGATAGCCGTACTATTAAGAGGGGCTCTCAAGAGGGTGTCTCGATCGCATCATTTGGAGAGAGCTCAAACCTTTGCATTCATAGCATCATCTTTCATGGTTGTCATTTGGTTCTTGTCCATGAGAGGATCTAGAGCTTGTGGTCATCATCATAACAAGCTATAGTTCATCAAATAAGGATTTCACTTGCATATCTTATTGCGGTTTTTGATCTTGCGAGTTTTCTGGCTCCACACCTTGGGAGATACATCACATATATATTCATGGTATTTTATCCCTAGGTGATGCCCAATATTTCGAACAAATTTGGTTTCATCTCGTTTGGAGTTCGGATGCGAAAGTTATTGTAGTTTTGGTTTCTGAAATTTCCCTGACCGGAAGTTCTGGCTCACCATCGGAAGTTCCGCTAGGGAATTTTGCCGCCGGAAGTTCTGGTGGAAGTTCTGGTTCTTCTTCCGGTCATGTTCAGTAACCTCTCTATTTTTGAGTCTCTATTTGACGGAATTTGGACCGGAAGTTCCACCAAAAATTTCGCTCGGGCCTAGTTGCCGCCGGAAGTTCCGGTTGAATATCTGGCTCTCGTTCCGCTCACGTTCAGTAACCTCTCTGTTTTGTATGATCTATTTGATGGAACTTCAGTCGGAACTTCCATCGGAAGTTTCGCTCCCACCGGAAGTTCCGGTGGACCGGCGGAAGTTCCGACCAGGCTCATGTTTCCAGTCTCTCGCATCGTTGTTTTCTGACCGCTGGCTATGTGCCACCGGAACTTCCGGCCTCAAAGCGGAAGTTCTGGCCGGGGTCGCGTTTGCCCATAACGGGCAGATCTAGGAGCCCTTTAAAAGGGGCTCCTCTTCCCCTTCGTGGGTACTTGCTCTTTTATTGGTTCTTGGTTTTCTCTCTCTCCTCCATTGTTGACCTTGAAGAGATTGTTCCTCTCCCTTTCCCTTCTATGATTCTTGCATATTTTTGAGAGAGGAGATCTAGATCTACAATCCCCCCAAGCCAAATCCCTTCTTTGTGAAGGAATCATTGGGATCTAGATCTTGGAGAGTTTTGTGTTCTCCTCTTGTGTTCTTTCTCTCTTATTATCCCAATAGCTTTTGTAGCTTTGCTGGAATTTGAGAGAGAAGGACTTGCCTCTTGCATTTGTTTCATAGGTTTGAGTTCTCCTTGGAGACTCGACGATTACAAGCTTGTGGGCTTGTTACTCTTGGGTTCTTGGAACCCTAGACAGTTGTGTGGTTGGATTGTTGACCTTTTGTGGTCTTGTTGACCTTTTGTGGTCTTGTAGCCTCTTGTGGCTTTGTTGGACTTTTGTGGCGTTGTAGCCTTTTGTGGCAGTGTTGTTGGTAGCCTCCAATTGGGTTGTGGAGATAGCCCCAATCTTGTACGGGTTCGGTGACCTCCCTCAAGCGTCCCATAGTGGAGCGAGTTCCCGCCTTTTATGGTGCGTACTCGGGAGAATAGGGTGAGCCTTTTGTGGCGTCGGTGAGTTGCATGCTTCCATATCCGGGGTGAGGCCTTGTGTGGCATTGGGTGAGCATCGAGCCACCACACCTCGAGGTGAGCCATTTGTGGCGTTTGGAGAGCATTGCGCCATCGCACCTCTCCAACGGAGACGTAGCTTCTTTGGAAGTGAACTTCGGTAACAAATATTCATCTCCGCGTCCATCGGTTATATCTCAACCGAGCCCTTTACTTATGCACTTTACATTGTGATAGCCATCGTGCTTGAAGTATTTATATCTTGCTATCACCTTGTTGCTTGTATTGCTTAGCATAGGTTGTTGGTATACTTAGGTGAACATAGTGGCTAGGTTTTGTGCTCAATAAATTAAACGTTAGTTTTATTCCACATTTACTTGAGCCTAAACCGTATTATTTTTAAAAGCCTATTCACCCCCTCTAAGCAATGTCCATTGCACTTTCACTAAGATAGCGCCCCAAAGGATCACTCGGAGTCATCGTTGTCATCATCCTCATCCATTCCCTGATCCTCGTCCTCCTCCTACTCATAGTCATCATCGCCATCTATAGGAGCATTCCCTTTGCCATGAGGGAGAGAAGAAGATGTGCCCTGAAACCCATAACCTGAAGTGACCTCAGAAAAGTCTGCCAATCCACCAAGCTGTCCTGTTGGGCATTCCATGCCCCAAATGAAAGTGTGTAGTCTGACTTAGTGGATGGTTGAGAGCCATGCTCATCTGTATACTCATCTCCTCCTTCCTCATCTTCCTCTTCGCCCTAAGCCTTGATCTCCTTGAGGAGTTTATCCATGCGACGGTTGCTCTTGTAGGAGGCATGATGTTGCTTGCGTGTGTCCACATTCATGCAACAAAGGGTACTCTCCCATAATGAGGCCTTCTTGACCTTCTCATTTACATACTCACGTGTCACGGGAGGCATGGGTGCATTGGATGCATTCTTCCTCCAAGCCCTAGGAGGAGAGGGGGCCCTCTTGGTCTTAGTAATCTCTTCCTCCTCATTGACATATGAGCGTCTAGGAGGAGGTCCCATGTGTCCTTTCTGCTGGAGAGACACAAGAGAATGTAGCGTAAGGTTGGGAGGCAACATAAGAGGTGAACCGTGATCCTGGGTGTTGATGAGCCTCATGAAAAGTGGTGCATAAGGAGGGGACTTCTTGTACATTATCGCATGATACATCTCCTCAAAAATGCAGTCCATGATGACAATAGGAGCCGCGTCTAACTCGAGGCTAGCGAGGTGAATCTTGTGGGTATGGTATAGTAAGTTGACCAAACCACACTTGATGGCATCATCATTTCCAGCACTAGGGGAAATGGTATGGTGAAAGATCCTCAACATCAGATTGTAAAGGGGCTTGAGGCCCTTGGACCCGCCCATAGCCCCTAAAATGCCATAAAAAGGTGCAAGCTTGTTCTTGTTATCCCCAAGCTAGGCTGAGTGCATAGGGTGCCCAATATGAGAGGACACACCCTGGAAAGTCTCGAAGATGGTATCATAAAAGTCAAAGAAAGTCGCAGTGTAGCGGTGATCTCCAGTCATCCAAGTCATTATCCTTGCTTGGTCAGACCCAAATACCACTGTGGCATAGAACTGTTGCACAAGAGTGATGTTGTAATCCTGAAAGAGATCCATCAGTCCGAACAGCCCTAGCTTCTCAGAAATCCAGAGTGCATCAATGAAGTATGATCTGGTTCGCATCTGCTCAACACACATGTACTTCTGGGGGCACACAGGTGACTTGGTGAGCTTGTTGTAAATGTATTTCATGAACACAGCTTGCTCCTTCCTCCAATAGCATGGGTCCTCGCTGGTCCATGGAAAATCATAGAACGGTGTCTTGCGTAGCTCACGATACTCCTTTGACATGTGGGCCAAAGATTGTAGATTGTCGTACTTTGACCTCTTGGCCCGAGTCTCTTCCTCAATACGGTCATGCTCTCTCCTCATGGTTCTGCAACACGGGCCTGCTACCTCCGGTTGGACGGGGGCACAATGAACTGGCCCTCTGACTCATCATATCGTGCATCAGCCCTTCTTGACTTGGCCTTGGTGCAAGGGGGACGACAAGAACCAGAGCCACCTGTGAAAAGCAATGAGCGAGATAGCACGGGGGTAAGCATATATGTCCCGGAAAAAGCAATGAGCGAGATAGCACGGGGGTAAGCATATCTGTCTCGGAAATGCTAACCAATACCCTTGAGTCATTGTCTGATGTGTCAGTGTCACTCTACACCGGAGTCTCCGCAGTGCACACCGGAATCTCCGGCACAGACCGGAGTCTCCGGACCGTAGGACCAGAGTCTCCGGCCTAGACCGGAGTCTCTGGTCCGGAGGTCTGGAGTCTCCGGTTGGGAGAGTCGGGCATGCACAAGGAGGCTTCGGGAGGCAATGAATCTAACAGATCGGGTAAGGAAACGAGGGTAATGTGATAGTGTGCATGCAAACATGTGATTCCAGTGGGCAAAAACAGTACAAATCCTCAAAACATATCTAGGGATGAACCCTAAGTGAAAAAGAGGAGGAGAGGTACCATATCTGTTCATTGGATTGAGTCCACCGGTGGGAAGGGCCCAAAGGTGGAGGGGAAGAAGTTGGCCGGCGGCACGGTGGATCCAGGGGGATTTATGACCTCCGGGGAGGTGATTTGGAAGTGGGGGCGACGGGTATGAGAGGAGAGGTTGGGGTGGAAGAATGAAAATGTTCATTTCAGTTCACCCTGACCTCCCTTAAGTGGAGCCTGAAAACCGTCTGGACCAGAGACTCCGGTCTACACCGGAGACTCTGGTGTGAGCACAATGGAGACTCCGGTCCTCCTCGACCAAAAACACTAGGTTTGGTTTTTTGGGAACATATATGGGAGATAGAGGGTTTAGGACTAGGGATAGGCTTGGGTTAAGATGTCAAACTGTGAAGAATCAAGAAAAACCATAGAAATACACTAAATTGTTCAATAAAGCTCCAAATAAACACGACCAAGAACCAACTCTTCAATAAGAAGAGGGCGGTGGCTGAGGCCACCATGTAAGAGTTTGTGGCATGACACCGCGAAGAATTATCCTTGGGTTCTTAGACACTACTCATCAATGAAGCTCACATATCACAAAATGATATTAAGAGAATTGAATTTCTTAATGTTGGCACTATGGGGGAGGGATAGCCCAATGTATTAGGACCGCACTCCCCCTATCTCCATGCCTACACCTAAACCAAATAAGATTCAAGACATAGGTGAGTATGTAAGGTGATCAAGTCAAACTCCTTGAATCTATGAAGTTTAGTTTATTCCTCAAATAACAAAACCTTGCTTCATCAAGTGGCTACGTGAAAATGTCGGAAAGTTGATATTTGGTTTACACATAAGATAGCTTAATATCACCTCGAGCAACATGGTCTCTAATGAAGTGATGACAAATCTTAATATGCTTTGTCCTTGTGTGATCCACCGGGTTATAGGCAATCTTGATAGCACTTTCATTGTCACATAGAAGAGGCAGTTTGTCACAATGGACACCGTATTCCTTTAAAGTTTGCCTCATCCATATCAATTGGGTACAAGCACTAGCAGCTGCCACATACTCGGCTTCGGCGGTGGAGAGAGATATACAATTTTTCTTCTTAGAAGACCAACACACCAAGTACCTACCAAGGAATTGGCAAGCCCCGAAGGTTGATTTTCTATCATCCTTATCACCATCCCAATCCGAGTCCGTGTATCCACAAAGAGAGAATGTTGAGCCCCGAGGATACCAAATACCATAGTTTGTGGTATGAACCAAATATCGAAAGATTCTCTTGACCTCCATCAAATGGATTTCTTTAGGAGCCGCTTGATATCTTGCACACACTCCTACACTCAACAAAATATCGGGTCTAGATGCACAAAGGTAAAGCAAAGAACCAATCATAGACTGGTATACCTTTTGATCCATATCTTTACCATTTGGATTTAGTTCAATATGAGTCTTTGTTGCCATGGGAGTAGGAGCTCCCTTTAAATCTTTCATGTTGAATCTCTTGAGCATATCTTGAGTATACTTGGCTTGGTTAAAGAATGTTCCTCCTCTTACTTACTTGATCTCAAAACCAAGAAATACTCTCAATTCCCCCATCATAGACATCCAGAACCTATTAGTCATAAGATTTGAGAATTCATCATTAAAACCTTTGTGAGATGAGCCAAAGATAATATCATCAACATATATTTGGCATACAAAAAGCTCCCCATTAACCTTCTTAGTAAAAATAGTGGGATCAATTTTCCCAACCTCAAACCCACGGTCTAACAACAACTCTCTAAGGTGCTCATACCATGTGCGTGGGGATTGTTTGAGCCCATAGAGTGATACCTTCGATCCAGATTATGGATGTAGTATAACTCTTTTTCCCTAGTAGACCTAGGTTTATCGAATTCTTGATACGTCCAAAACGTATCTACTTTCCCGAGCACTTTTGCTATTGTTTCTCCTCTAATTTGTGTGATTTGGATACAACTAACACAGACTGACGTTGTTTTCAGCAGAATTTCTTTGGTGTCTCGTTTTTGTGCAGAAAATCAACTTTCAGGAAAAATCCCGGAAAATATCACAAAACTCCCATTTTACCAGAAGACTCTCGGAGCCAGAAGATGAGACGGAGGAGTGCCACGAGGGGCCCACACCCCCAAGCCGCGCGGGCTAGCCCAGGCCGCGCCTGGGAGGGTGTGGCCACCTCAGGCGCCCCTCAGTCTCCCCCTTCGCCTACAAAAGCCTCCTGACCTAGAAACACCGGGGGTTCAACGTTTTTATAGATAGAGTTCCGATGCGCCGCCACCACTAGAAACCGCGATTCGGAATCAGAAACTCCGTTTTGGCACCCTGCCGGGACGGGGAATTAGAGGAGATCATCGCCATCATCATCACCGAAGCCTCTCCATCAACCATCCATGTTTACCCCATACATGAGTGAGTAATCCCCCACTATAGGCTATGTGGATGGTAGGGATTGGATGAGATCTATCATGTAATCAAATAAGATTGTTAGGGCATGGTGCCTAGTATCTTTATTAGTGCTATTTAACTTTGTTGCAACTTGTTGTGCTTAATGCTTGTCACTAGGGCCCGAGTGCCATGACCTCAGATCTGAACATGTTATTGATTCATGATGATAGTATTGTTTGTGATCTTATCTGCAAGTTGTTTACACATATTACTGTCCGGAACCAAAGGCCCCGAAGTGACAGAAATTGGGACAACCGGAGGGGATGGCTGTGATATGAGGATCACGTGTGTTCACGGAGTGTTAATGCTTTGCTCCGGTACTCTATTAAAAGGAGTATCTTAATTGCCAGTAGATTCCCTTGAGGCCCCGCTGCAATGGGCTGGTATGACAAAAGATGTTGTGCAAGTTCTCATTACGAGCACGTATGACTATATATGGAACACATGCATATGATTTTTTAGTACTTGTATGCTTTATATTATTTATCTGCAAATTCCTTAGATCTTGATATTACATGAATAGTCTTGTCCATGCAACGCTCATCCATCCATCCCTATGCCTACCGCACTCAAATCCTGTTGTTTGCTACTATCATTACTACTGTCTTTATTTTATCGTCTTGCATTTTGCTATTGCTACAAAAACTGTTACTCTTGATAAACCATCGAGCAAGACTATTTCCAGGTGCAGCTGAATTGACAACTCAGTTGTTAAGGCTTATAAGTATTCTTTGGCTCCCCTTGTGTCGAATCAATAAATTGGGTTATACTACCCTCGAAGACTGTTGCGAACCCCTATACTTGTGGGTCATCAAGACTATTTTCTGGCGCCATTGCCGGGGAGCATAGCTTTATTTGTAAGTTCACTTGGATCTATCACTGTTCACTGCTATTCATCCATCATGGGTAAATCTCGTGATGGAAAGTTTCCTACATTATCATCCACTACAAGAAGAGGTACAGTTCTAAAGACCTCTGCTGCTCTTGATTCACCATCTCTTATAAGTAAGCTTGTTACACCACCACCACATACACATGCTACACACACTGATACTACTGTTGAGTTTGAAATTGCTTTTGATGCTCATGATGTTACTTCTACTGTGCTTGATGAGAGTGGTTTATTAGGTCCTTTCCTAGATGCTACAATTGCTAGAACTATATTGGGAAACAATGAAACTCCTAGTGAAGAAACTATTACACATGTTAGCTCACCTGAGTCTATAGAGAGTTATGATATTAATGATGGTTACATTGAAATGACTGATGCATTTATGAAGAATATCGAAACACACAAGGTGCTAGTGCTATTAACAGTCTCCTTGAGAAACGTACTATTATACCTAAACTATTTCCTGATGCTAAGTTTGCTACTTCTCCCATAAACATTAAAGATAAATATTATGATTTCTCTCTTGATTTATCCTATATAAACATTGTTGAGATAGAACCTTTTTATGGAACTAAGAATGAAAGGGCTGTGGCACATATGAATGAGCTTTCCTCTATGAGTGCCTTATTTTCTGATGATGTTAAGATGCGCACCTACTTTGTTGCTAAAATTTTCCCTTTTTCACTAAAAGGAGAAGCTAAAGCTTGGTTTAATAATTTACCTCCTGGATCCATTTATATCCCTGATTGCTTGATTGCTACTTTCTTTCAGAAATATTTCCCTCCTATTGCTAGACATGCTGTTTTGCAGAAACTTTTTGATTTTAAGCACGGAGAAGAGGAGAAATTGCCTGAGTCATGGATAAGGTTCTGTGCCTTGATTCGTGAACATCCTGGATGTCCATTACCTAAAAATGAGCTTCTTGGTATATATTATAATGGACTAACTGATGAATCTAGGACATACATGGATAGTTTTGCTGATTGTGTTTTCAGGAAAAGAACTCCTGAAGAAGCTGAGGAATTAATGGCTAAAATAAGCAAGAATTATGATGATTGTACTACAACTGAGCCAACTACACCTAAGCCAATTACACCTGAACCAATCGTGTCTGAACCAACCCCAACACCAACACCAAAGAAGAGGAGATTGATTGAATTAAATAAGAAGTGATGAAAGAAGCTAAGAAATGTCTTAAGGAGAAGGGTATTAAATCTAAAGATGTGAAGAATTTACCTCCTATAGAAGAATTATGTAAGCCAATTTCTCACTCATCCACTATTGAGTTATACTCTCTCCAACATTTTGATGAAGGTGATATTCCTTATGCTAAACCTCCCGATCAATGCTTAGAAGAAATTGATATCTTTATTGTTAAGCAAGGTAATTTTAATAAACAAGTTCAGAACCATTTAATGGGAAACTCTAGAGCTATTAATGAATTGAAAGATATTGTGGAAAGAACTTCTAATGATGTTAAAATTCTTGTGAAACATTTCCAAATGGTTAAAACTCAAATTGATCAACTTGCTAAACTACAAAAAGATATGTTAGTCAATGCTTATGGAGATAAACATGCTTATGAAATTAGAACTAGGAGTGGTGCTGCCACTCAGGATCCTTTATATCCTGAGGGGCATCCTAAAAGAACTGAGCAAGATTCTCAACAAGTTTAAAATAGTGTCACTTCTTCTAAGATAAAGAAACATAAAACAATTGTAGAATCTCCTGAACCTGCTATAGATCCTAATAGTATATCTGTCTCTGATGCTGAAACTGAAAGTGGTAATGATAAAAATAATGCTCCTAATAAGGAAGAAATTGAAGAGGAACCTGAGAGGCACACTAAGAACATTAAGTACACTAAGGAATATTTTATTGATAATAAACATGGTAGTGAAAGAGAACCTTGGGTGCAAAAATCAATGCCTTTTCCTAATAAGAAACACAAGTCAAAGGAAGAAGAACATTATAACAAGTTTTGTGAGTGGATGAAACCTTTATTTTTGCAAATTCCTTTGACTTATGCTATTAAGATGCCTCCTTATTCAAAGTATATGAAGGATATTTTCTCTAATAAAAGGAAGATTCCTAATGAGGAAATTTCTACTTTGCTTGTTAATTACTCCTTCAATGTTAAGGTTTCGAAGAAACTTGGTGATCCTGGTATTCCAAATATTACTTGCTCTATTAAAAATAATTATGTTAGAACTACTTTGTGTGATTTTGGAGCTGGAGTTAGTGTTATGCCTTTTTATCTCTACAAGAGGCCTCAGCTAGAAAAATTGATACCAACTGATATATCTTTGCAAATGGATGATAAGTCTACTACTATTCTTATTGGTATATATGAGGATGCTCCTGTTCAAGTGTCACATAATTGCTTGGTCTTAACTGATTTTGTTGTGCTTGAGATGCCTGAAGATGATAATATGTTTATTATTCTTTGGAGACATTTCCTTAATACTGCAGCTACTCTCATCAATTGTAATCAAGGAAAAGTAACTTTTAATATTAATGACAAAGAGCATACTGTCTATTTCCCCAAGAAGATTGATAAGAGTTATGGCCTAAATTCAATTGAAAATATTGAAGGCATCAAAGTTGGAGAAATATATTGTCCCATTCCACAAGAATTTTTTTAAAATATTATTATAGTGACCTTGGATCAATAAAGATCCTAAGTCCCTGTGATTTACATGCTAGTCCCTGGATCAATAGCTAGCACTCACAGTCAATGAATATCGTGTAAAACACAAAGTCATTATTACACGGAGAATCTAGAGTATGAATTTATTACAAATTTGCTTAGCATTAAGCTAGATCAAATAACAGTGGAAACATAAAGCAGCTTGAGTCCATCAACGCCCCAGGCTTGTTGAGTGTAGACTCGCAATCCCTACGCACCTTTCAATCTTCGGATTCTGCACATAAGACGTGCAACCAACAAGCTGGGTCAATACTTTGAATGTATTGGCAAATTACACCATGGAAGGAAAAGACTAACTCTACATGCAAGGCTAGTTTAGGCTGTGGAGTTTATTTCCTCAAAGCTAGTTTTCTTAAGTATGGAGAAGAAGATAAGATTCCCCTACTTTGTAAACATTTGTTTAAGTAATATATGGTCGAATGGCACACGAGGATATTACTCACCAAGTGTCCAAACAACCTAACACTTGGATATTACTCACCAAGTTCCCAAAACCCTCCCAATAGCGATATGACTCACGCCTTGGGTTTTTAGAAAAACTTGAAGTTTTTGAAAGGGAGAGAGGAAGATCCTTCAGAGGCTCCATCCTTCAGATGATCAAGTGTTCTTTTCCGTGAACTCGGCTGATCGATCAGATTGCAATACTCTCGAGAGTTTGTGCACTTTACCCACAATCCACGATCAAGTCCTTTTACAGACAAGACCATGGCGAGGCTTTCCCTTAGTAGCCCCTCTACCTTCTGTATCCAACCGTGCCAAGAACCTCCAAATGTTGGTAGCCAGGTGAGGTTTCCCACTAAGTACTAGGCCAAGACAGAGCCCATATGTATTGTGGTTGCACTGGAAGCTTCTGAATTCTGAAACATGGCAGACTTCTTTGATTCCTGGGCGGTCGTCCTCCATGAAAATCTCACTCGTTGTCCCGACAACCATTCCGCCCAGAAGAAAACTTAGTTTTATTTTGAAGTGGATTTGAGAAGAAAAGTTTGCTCAAGAGAGCCTTTATACTTAGAAAAATTCATTGTCTTTCGAACCCCCCAACAGAACTTTATATATATATAGCATAACATGCAATACTTAGCAAAAACAGGGGTAACCTATTAGGAGGGGAAAAATCCTAAGTATAGAGCAACTCATGGCATACTACAAAATCATCGCACTTGCAAAATAATACTAAGGAAAAATTCTACTAGAACATCCTACACATGCATACTACAGAATCTTGAAGATCATATACATAGAATCAAAACTGGGACAAAAATTATGAACAAGTGGTGTAACTTGCCTTGGTCCGAGCAGCACTCTACACAATAGCACTCCTCAGCGCACTCCGAACAATCTAACGAAACACAAACATAGATCTAATCACAACTTGCACACAATAATGCCACAGAGATAATATGCATGCATGCAACATGGTAATTATGCAAGATTGTTTCTAATTTGACCAAGGTATCCTTTTGGGGTTGCTAATGTGTTGTGGATGTTGTTAGTATTAGTTTCCCACATATTTTAATTAATTTGGATCATTACTTTAATTTATAGGCTCATAAGGAGATCCAACCATCTAATTATCCCCGAATCAGATCTAAGGATCTTAAGCAAAGTTTTATAACTTTAGTCAGTAGGCATTGTAAGGACAAAGCCAAAGCAACAAGAATCAAATAAAACGGAGTTCTAATTATTTTTCTATGAATTAACTACTCCAATCTTGAGATTAAATCCTACACATAAAATACTACTGCAAACTTGCAAAATTATTACAGATCTATGATATACACAATTTTGTGAATCCAACGTTATATCATATGCAATTTTTGGCCAAGTGGTTGAATTTCTATGAATTTTGCAAGTTTTAAATGCATTCTGCGAAACTAAAACTAAACTAAAATTATTCTGACCGTAAACGCCACGTGTCACGATGTTACTGGGCATCACGGGCAAGTTGCTGAGTTGGCGCTGACGCGCGCGCGTGCCAAGCGGCGCAATGCCACTGGCCGATACCGCTTCGGTGGCCCTTCTAATCTGCCGCGTAGATTGACGATCGGACGGCTAGGGTTTGTTGGTGACTTCTGGTGGCGATGACGCTATGGCGACGGCGGCAAGGTGGCAGCATGAGCTCCCATGAAATTCGACGGCCCTGGCGCTCTTGCGAGGGGGGAAAATGGGTCAGGAGATGCGGTGCTGCGCGAGGATCGAGTCCAGGTGATAAAGTGGAAAAGGGGAAGGCAGGGTCATCGACCCCAAGCTCGACCTCAGCTCGGTAATGGTGGCGGCGGCGAGATCTGAAGAATCAACAGCGGCGGCTAGGGTTTGCAAAGAAATTTTGAACGAAATGACACTGGGGGTTGTGGGGGACTATATGGGGGCGGATTCTTGGGCGAGGGGCTAGAAACGGCCGGGAATCCCACCTGGATTCCGTTCGGAATCGTGCTACAGACGGGTTCTTGCTAGAGGAAGGGGACGACCTGGTGGGTCCCGCATGTCGGTGGTAGAGAGAGAAGCAGGCTGGGCGCTTGCTTGCTGGGGCTCTGGCGGCCACATCCATGAAAGCGTGCATGTGTTGCAGGAAGGGGAAGGGGTATTATTGGGCCAGTAGCGCGTGGGTCAGGTTAGGTAGTTTTGTTTTGTTTTTTTATTCTTTATTATTTTCCATTTTTCTATCTTACTAAAACTTCATTAACTATTGCATAACAAACTCAAATTTAGTGAAACTAGTTCCTAAATTTTTATAAAAATGTGGGGGTCATCTTAGAACCAGAAAATATATGTACAAGGTTTTAGGAAGGGCAAGCAAGGTTACCCCTTCTTACTCACATTGAGGGATTTTATTAGGGTTTTGTGAGGGTTTTGATGATAGGGTTTTTAATGTAAATTTAACTTTGTAGGATGCAAAGATGCAAGGATGATGCATGCTTCTAGTAACACCTTAAAAATAAAAACTTGGAATGTTACAAACCTACCCCCCTTAAGAAGAATCTCGTCCCCGAGATTCAGGTTGGCTAGCAAATAGGTGTGGGTGTTTCGCCTTCAAATCTTCTTCGCGTTCCCACGTGGCTTCTTCCTCGGAATGGTGGTTCCATTGGACTTTGCAGAATCTGATAGTCTTGGTACGGGTAATACTTTCGGTTGTTTCCAATATTTTGATGGGCTTTTCCTCATAGGTAAGGTCATTCTCCAATTGAACCTCATCCAGGGAAACTGTATCTCTTAGCAGTGTTTTGGCCATTTCCGGGTGGCACTTCTTTAGTTGTGACACATGAAACACATCATGAACAGTTAGTCCTTCTGGTAACTCCAACTGATAAGCAACTTCCCCTCTACGGGCCAGAACCTTATATGGTCCTATGAATCGTGGGGATAACTTACCCTTGATTCCGAACCTCTTAACTCCTCGCAGTGGGGAAACTCAGAGGTACGCACGGTCCCCTATTTTATAAGTCACATCCCTGCGCTTGGAATCAACATAGCTCTTTTGTCGGGATTGGGCTACCTTTAGCCTATCTTTAATCTCCCGTACCTTTTCCTCGGCATCCTTGATCAATTCAGGTCCAAACAGGCTACGTTTTGCAACTCCACTCCATAACAGCGGAGTCCTACACTTCCTGCCATATAGAAATTCAAACGGAGCCATCTTGATACTTGCCTGGTAATAGTTGTTGTACGAGAACTCAGCATATGGCAAGTTATCATCCCAACTAGACCCATAGTCTAGTGCGCAAGCTCTCAACATATCTTCTAGAATCTGGTTCACCCTTTCTGTTTGGCCATCTGTTTGAGGGTGGAAAGCAGTACTGAATTCTAGTCTGGTTCCAAGAGACCCATGTAACTGTCACCAAAACTTTGAAGTCAACTGGGTGCCTCTATCTGATACAATTCCCTTAGGAACACCATGTAGACTTACAATCCTTGACATATATATCTTGGCAAGCTTAGCATTTGTATATGTGGTCTTTACGGGGATAAAGTGAGCCACCTTGGTAAAGTGGTACACCACTACCCAGATAAAGTCAAATCCTGAACGAGTCCGGGGCAATCCCATGATAAAATCCATGCCTACCTTGTCCCACTTCCAGTCAGGTATAGGTAGTGGTTGTAGCAATCCGACCGAATTCTGATGCTCGGCCTTAAATCTATTGCATACGTCACATAGGGAAATATACTCGGCAATTTCTATTTTCAAATTATTCCACAAGAATCTATCCTTCACACTCATGTACATCTTCGTGTTACCCGGATGAATTGAGTATGGTGAATCGTGAGCCTCTTGTAAAATCAACTTTCTGATATCGGAGTCATTGGGAACGCACAATCGCTTTCCATACCAAAGGGTTCCTTGTTCGTCCAGACGGAAGTCTTTTTCCTTCCCTTCACCTATTTTGACTCTTATTTCATCCAACTCCTTATCTCCCTTTTGTGCTTCCTTGATTCTCTCTTGAAGAGTAGGCACTATTTCCATAGTCGCTATGTGTCCTTTCAGAACTATTTCTAGCCTGAGATCTTTAAATTTCTTGCATAAATCCTCTGGGAGTTCCCCTGCGGTAAGTCCATTCACATAAACTTTACGACTTAAGGCATCAGCTACCACATTCGCCTTTCCGGGGTGGTACTGTAAATCCAAGTCATAATCCTTAATCAGTTCAAGCCATCTTCTTTGCCTCATATTCAACTCCTTTTGGGTGAAGATGTACTTCAAACTCTTATGGTCTGTGAACACATCACAATGTTTGCCCATGAGGTAGTGTCTCCATACCTTGAATGCATGTACCACAGACGCAAGTTCCAAATCATGTGTGGGGTAGTTGTGTTCGTGGTTCTTAAGTTGTCGAGAGGCATAGGATACCACTTTCCCATCTTGCATCAATACACTTCCAAGTCCTTGCAGAGAAGCGTCACAATAGACTTGAAAATCCTTTTAGATATCAGGCAGACACAACACTGGTGTCGTTACAAGGCGTTTCTTCAACTCTTGAAAGCTTGGTTCACATGCCTCGGTCCATAGGAATTTATTTTCCTTCTTTAACAATTATATCATGGGTTTTGCTATTTTGGAAAAGTTTTCAATGAACCTCCGGTAATATCCTGCGAGGCCCAAGAAACTCCTAATATCTCCCACATTCTTGGGTGACTCCCATTCCGTTACGGAAGCTACCTTACTAGGATATAAGGAAACTCCTTTTGCCGACACAACATGACCAAGGGAACCCACTTCCTTTAACCAGAATTCACATTTGCTGAATTTGGCATACAATTTATGTTCTCTTAGTTTCTCCATAATTAGGCGCAGATGTTTCTCATGTTCCTTCTCATACTTGGAGTATATGAGTATATCATCTATGAATACCACGATAAACTTGTCCAAATATTCCATGAACACCTTGTTCATCATGGTCATGAAGTATGCCGGGGCATTGGTTAGACCAAACGACATCACGGTGTACTCATAGAATCTGTATCTTGTGGTGAAGGCTGTTTTGGGCACATCCTGTTCTCGAATCTTTAGCTGAAAGTAGCCTGATCGCAGATCGATCTTTGAGAACACACTGGCTCCCTTTAGCTGATCAAACATGTCATTGATGTTAGGCAGAGGGTACTTGTTCTTGATCGTCACTTCATTCAACGAGCGGTAGTCCACAACCAGCCTCTTGGTTTTATCCTTCTTTTCCACGAATAGGACAGGTGCTCCCCAAGATGATGCACTGGGTTGGATGAATCCCTTTTCCAATTGTTCCCTAAGCTGTTTCTTGAGTTCCTTCAACTCGTCTACATCCATCTTGTATGGTCTCTTGGCTATCGGTCCTATGCCTGGCATCAAGTCAATGAGAAACTCTATATCACATTCGGGAGGCATCCCGGGTAACTCTTCCGGAAATACATCCGGTTATTCGTTCATGATGGGTACATTCTCCAAGCTAACCCCCTTAAGATAATTCACCATAACTTCCTTAAGAGCAAAGTCTGACTTGATACGAATTCTTTTCCCTTCCGGTGTTGTGAGCGTGACAGTCCTTTTGGCACAATCTTTGACTCCCTCATATTCGGTCATCCAATTCATGCCAAAGATTATGTCTAATCCTTAGGACTCGAGAACTACTAGACTTGTGGGAAATATGTGTGTCCCAATCCTTAGTTCTAACCCCCGGCAACCGGACTTTGCCACTATTTCTCCTCCAGGAGAACTTACCCTTAGAGGAGAATTTATAGTCTCCGTGGGTATCTTGCCTCTATCCACAAATACCCTTGATATGAATGAATGCGATGCACCAGTATCAAAAAGAACAACTACAGGAATGGAATTGAGCTTGAACTTACCAATCACGGAGTCCGGTGCGTCATCCTCCATAGAGACATGATTCACCGTGGCTTTGAAAAACGGATTTGGCTTATTCCCGTTTCCATTACCATGGTTGTGCCCATTGCCATTCCCATTGCCATTCTTCTTCTCGGGGCAAGTGGTTGCATAGTGCCCTGTCTTGTTGCACTTAAAGCATGTCACATCACTGAGATCCTTTCCATTGTTGCCATTTCCACTGCGGTGTTTATGCCCATTGTGTTTGTGACCTCCATGGTGATGACCGTTATGGTTGTGGCCATTACCGTTATAAGGTGGTGGTGAGGAAGTGCGCTGCTTCTGGTATGGGACAGAGTGCTTCTGAGGGTTAGACTTCCTTTTGCGGTTCTCTATGCTCTTCCTCTTGGATTCAACCACAATAGCTCTGTCCAAGAGCTCCTGAAAGTTGTCAAACTTCTGAGCCACAAGCTGAATAGATATCTCATTATTGAGTCCTCTTAAGAATTCCTCCTGCCTCTTGGCATCAGTGGAAACATCATCGGGTGCATAACAGGCTAGCTTGTTGAAAATCTCACCATACTCAGTGACAGAACGGTGCAGCTGGTGTAAGTCCCGAAACTCCCGCCTTTTCAGGGTCATGACACCAGCAGCCACATGATGAGTGCGGAAACCTATCTCGAACTGATTCCAAGTGATAGCATCGATATCCGGGGGGGTGACTTGGTAGTTATCCCACCATGCTGCTGCAGGTCCTTCAAGCTGGTGCGTGGCATAACGCACCTTGTCGGCTCCGACAACTTCCACAGTATCTAACTTCTTGTTAATTGTGCGGAGCCAGTCATCTGCAATGATTGGTTCAGCGCTGCAAATGAAGGTAGGTGGGTTCAACCTCATAAACCGAGTCAAGCGATCATGTTGAGGTGGTGGTGGAGGTGGGGGTGGCGGAGGTGGTGCGTTGTTGTTGTTGTTTTGCATGTTCTGAGTGAGCAGTTGGATCAGCTGGTTCTGAGTGGCCAAAAGTTGCGCAATCTCTAGGGGAATTTCGATGTTCGCGCGTCTTGGCGGCATCTGTGGGGTTTGAGAAACAAGTTAATAAATAGACAGAAAGACTAAGTAGTAAACTCCTACCATTATGAAAACACACAAGGCACACAAGACACACAAGACACAAACAGAACAAGTTTGACACGGGATTCATCCAAGTTTAACTAAACCAAACATGTCTTGGTATTTATTACAATCGTGTATAACGTTCTAGAATTTAAAGGTGGTCCAACTACTACACATCCTCCACGCCTTCCTCTTCCTCATCCTTGAACGAGTAGCCCTCCTGCTCTAGGGTTGTCTTGTAAAACTCCATATCCTTTGCGGTGGCTTCAAGCTTCTCTTAGAGGTCCTTTATCTGATCCTGCAGCTTCTTGGTAGTGGCTTCTAGCTGCTCCTGAAGTCCCTCCTTCTTGCCTTGCAGTTTCTCCACTAGGCTTGACTTCTTCGCGGCTTCAAGTTGCTTTGCCAAGTCTCTCTTGGAAGCACGCACATCATTGATTATCTTGCAAAGTCCCTCGGTCTGTACTTCAGTTCCCTCGATTTCCTGGTTGAATTCCCTAATCCTTTTGTTTTTATTTATCACCTTGTTCTCTTGGTTAGCGAACTTCTTATCTTGGTCCTGGAACTTCATCTCTTGGAGCTTCATTGCCTCCTCCTACTGCTTGATTATTTCCTCCTTCTCCTTGATGAGGGCGCATAGCTCATCGTTCCTTAGCATCTCGAGGAAGCTGCCTTTTTCAAGGTCATGAATGTGGCACTCCAAGTCTTGATATTGGGTCCTTCGGCGCTTGGTAGAACTCCTTTCCTCAAAGGTTAACTCCATGGGAATTCCTTCCTCATCTCGCCTTCCAAAAAGGCCGCCGCAGTGTCCTTGGAGAACCTCGTGATGGCGTCCACATAGGCGACTAATGAGCTGCTGCAAGCTGATGCTAAGGGCCTTCTCCTTGGAATCGCTAACGATGTGGATTGCTATGTCTTCCTCCGGGTTGTTTCCTCGCTCTTGTCCTGGCTGGATGACTTTGACTCCCCAGCAGCCGTCCTTGTGGAGTTTCTTCATTGTGCTTCCCTAGATTGTTGGCAGGGGAAGGTCCAAACGCGTGAGGAGATCCATGAGGCATCCACCAAAGCGAAGGGGCTCGATGTCTGTGATGGTGTCGTAGAGGAAGATTGTCATCTTTAAGTTAGAAGAATGAAGATTAGATACTTAATCAAGTAGAGGAAAGTAGGTACTAGAAGTGTGAAAAATAACATAGAATAAAAAGTAAGTAAGGCACATGAGTTAAAGGTGGTTCCAATCCTAGGGTCACGTCCTACAGAAAACGATGTGCTCTGATACCATCTGTAGTGACCTTGGATCAATAAAGATCCTAAGTCCCTCTGATTTACATGCTATTTCCTGGATCAATAGCTAGCACTCACATTCGATGAATATCATGTAAAACACAAAGTCATTATTACACGGAGAATCCAGAGTATGAATTTATTACAAATTTGCTTAGCATGAAGCTAGCTCAAATAACAGCGGAAACATAAAGCAGCTTAAGTCCATCAACACCCCAGGCTTGTTGAGTGTAGACTCGCAATCCCTACGCACCTTTCAATCTTCGGATTCTGCACATAAGACACGCAGCCAACAAGTTGGGTCAATACTTTGAATGTTTTGGCAAATTAAACCATGGAAGGAAAAGACTAACTCTACATGCAAGGCTAGTTTAGGCTGTAGAGTTTATTTGCTCAAAGCTAGGTTTCTTAAGTATGGAGAAGAAGAGAAGATTCCCCTAATTTGTAAACATTTGTTTAAGTAATATATGGTCGAATGGCACACGAGGATATTACTCACCATGTGTCCAAACAACCTAACACTTTGATATTACTCACCAAGTTCCCAAAACCCTCCCAATAGCGATATGACTCACGCCTGGGGTTTTTAGAAAAACTTGAAGTTTTTGAAAGGGAGAGAGGAAGAACCTTCAGAGGCTCCATCCTTCAGATGCTCAAGTGTTCTTTTCCGTGAACTTGGCTGATCGATCAGATTGCAATACTCTCGAGAGTTTGTGCACTTTACCCATAATCCACGATCAAGTCCTTTTACAGACAAGACCACGGCGAGGCTTTCCCTTAGTAGCCCCTCTACCTTCTGGATCCAACCGTGCCAAGAACCTCCAAATGTTGGTACCCAGGTGAGGTTTCCCACTAAGTACTAGGCCAAGACAAATCCCATATGTATTGTGGTTGCACTGGAAGCTTCTGAATTCTGAAACATGGCAGACTTCTTTGATTCCTAAGCGGCCGTCCTCCACCAAAATCTCACTCGTTGTCCCGACAACCAATCCGCCCAGAAGAAAACTTAGTTTTATTTTGAAGTGGATTTGAGAAGAAAAGTTTGCTCAAGAGAGCCTTTATACTTAGAAAAATTCATTGTGTTTTGAACCCCCAACGGAACTTTATATATATTGCGTAGCAAGCAATACTTAGCAAAAATAGGGGTAACCTATTAGGAGGGGAAAAATCCTAAGTATAGAGCTACTCATGGCATACTACAAAATC
Organism: Avena longiglumis; assembly: GCA_030063025.1. NCBI lineage: Eukaryota > Viridiplantae > Streptophyta > Magnoliopsida > Poales > Poaceae > Avena > Avena longiglumis. Next base: position 414,817,597 of record CP125979.1, read on the forward strand.
ATCGCACTTGCAAAATAATACTAAGGAAAAATTCTACTAGAACATCCTACACATGCATACTATAGAATCTTGAAGATCATATGCATAGAATCAAAACTGGGACAAAAGTTATGAACAAGTGGTGTAACTTGCCTTGATCCGAGCAGCACTCTACACAATAGCACTCCTCAGCGCACTCCGAAAAATCTAACGAAACACAAACATAGATCTAATCACAACTTGCACAAAATAATGCCACAGAGATAATATGCATGCATGCAACATGGTAATTATGCAAGATTGTTTCTAATTTGACCAAGGTATCCTTTTGGGGTTGCTAATGTGTTGTGGATGTTGTTAGTACTAGTTTCCCACATATTTTAATTAATTTGGATCATTACTTTAATTTATAGGCTCATAAGGAGATCCAACCATCTAATTAGCCCCGAATCAGATCTAAGGATCTTAAGCAAGGTTTTCTAACTTTAGTCAGTATGCATTGTAAGGATAAAGCCAACACAACAAGAATCAAATAAAACGGAGTTCTAATTATTTTTCTATGAATTAAATACTCCAATCTAGAGTTTAAATCCTACACAGAAAATACTATTGCAAACTCGCAAAATTATTACAGATTTGTGATCTACACAATTTTGTGAATCCAACGGTATATCATATGCAATTTTTGGCCAAGTGGTTGAATTTCGCAAGTTTTAAATGCAATCTGCCAAATTAAAACTAAACTGGAATTAATCTGACCCTAATCGCCACGTGTCGCGATGTTACTAGGCGCCGCGGGCAAGTTGCTGAGTTGGCGCTGACGCGCGCGCGTTCCATGCGGCGCAATGCCACTGGCCGGTACCACTTCGGTGACCCTTCTAATCTGCCGCGTAGATTCACGATCGGACGGCTAGGGTTTGTTGGCGACTTACAGGGCGGCGGTGACGTTGGCGATGACGGCTGCGGGCGCCGGTGACGTTGGCGATGACAGCGCGGGCGGCGGTGGCAGCAGCGGGCTCCGGCGAGCAATTCTGGCGGCTCTCACGCTCCTTCGAGAGGGAAAAACGGGTCAGGAGATGCGGTGATGCACGAGGATCGAGTCCAGGTGATAAAGGGGAAAAGGGGAAGGCAGGGTCGTAGACCCCAAGCTCGACCTGAGCTTCGGTAATGGCGGCGGCGAGATCTGAAGAATCGATAGCGGCGGCTAGGGTTTGGAAAGAAATTTTGAACAAAACGAGACCGGGGGTTGCGGGGAATTATATGGGGGAGGATTCTTGGGTGAGGGGCTAGAAACGGACGCGAATCCCACCTATATTCCGTTCGGAATCGTGCTGCAGACGGGTTATTGCTAGAGGAAGGGGGCGACCTGGTGGGTCCCGCATGTCGGTGGCAGAGAGAAGCGGGTTGGGCGCTTGCTTGATGGGCATCTGGCGGCCACAGCCGTGGTGCGTGCCGCGCGGGTGTTACAGGGAAGGGGGAAGGGGGTATTGGGCTGGGCCAGGTAGCGCGTGGGTCAGGTTAGGTAGTTTTGTTTCGTTTTTTTATTCTTTATTCTTTTCCATTTTTTCTGTCTTACTAAAACTTCAATAACTATTGCATAACAAACTCAAATTTAGTGAAACTATTTCCTAAATTTTTATAAAAATGAGGGGGGTCATCTTAGAACCAGAAAATATAATTTGTACAAGGTTTTAGGAAGGTCAAGCAAGGTTACCCCTTCTTTCTCACATTGAGGTATTTTATTAGGATTTTGTGAGGGTTTTGATGATAGGGTTTTTAATGTAAATTTAACTTTGTAGGATGCAAGGATGATGCATGCTTCTAGTAACACCTTAAAAATAAAAATCTGGGATGTTACAAACCCACCCTCCTTAAGAAGAATCTCGTCCCCGAGATTCAGTTTGGCTAGCAAATAGGTGTGGGTGGTCCGCCTTCAAATCTTCTTTGCTTTCCCACATGGCTTCGTCCTCGGAATGGTGGTTCCATTGGACTTTGCAGAATCTGATAGTCTTGGTACGGGTAATCCTTTCGGTTGTTTCCAATATTTTGATGGGCTTTTCCTCATAGGTAAGGTCATTCTCCCATTGAATCTCATCCAGGGAAACTGTATCTCCTAGCGGTGTTTCGGTCATTTCCGGGTGGCACTTCTTTAGTTGTGACACATGAAACACATCATGAACAGTTAGTCCTTCTGGTAACTCCAACTGATAAGCAACTTCCCCTCTACGGGACAGAACCTTATATGGTCCTATGAATCGTGGGGCTAACTTACCCTTGATTCCGAACCTCTTAACTCCTCGCAGTGGGGAAACTCAGAGGTACGCACGGTCCCTTATTTTATAAGTCACATCCCTGCGCTTGGAATCACCATAGCTCTTTTTTCGGGATTGGAATACCTTTAGCCTATCTTTAATCTGTCGTACCTTTTCCTCGGCATCCTTGATCAATTTAGGTCCAAACAGGCTACGTTCTCCAACTCCACTCCATAACAGCGGAGTCCTACACTTCCTGCCATATAGAACTTCAAATGGAGCCATCTTGATACTTGCCTGGTAATAGTTGTTGTATGAGAACTCATCATATGGCAAGTTATCATCCCAACTAGACCCATAGTCTAGTGCACAAGCTCTCAACATATCTTCTAGAATCTGGTTCACCCTTTCTATTTAGCCATCTGTTTGAGGGTGGAAAGCAGTACTGAATTCTAGTCTGGTTCCAAGAGACTCATGTAACTATCGCCAAACCTTGAAGTCAACTGGGTGCCTCTATCTGATACAATTCCCTTTGGAACACCATGCATACTTACAATCCTTGACATATATATCTTGGCAAGCTTAGAACTTGTATATGTGGTCTTTACGGGGATAAAGTGAGCCACCTTGGTAAAGTGGTCCACCACTACCCAGATAGAGTCAAATCCTGAACGAGTCCGGGGCAATCCCATGATAAAATCCATGCCTACCTTGTCCCACTTCCAGTCAGGTATAGGTAGTGGTTGTAGCAATCCGGCCGGATTCTGATGCTCGGCCTTAACTCTATTGCATACGTCACATAGGGAAATATACTCGGCAATTTATATTTTCAAATTATTCCACCAAAATCTATCCTTCACATCCATGTACATCTTCGTGTTACCCGGATGAATTGAGTATGGTGAATCGTGAGCCTCTTGTAAAATCAACTTTCTGATATCGGAGTCATTGGGAACGCACAATCGCTTTCCATACCAAAGGGTTCCTTGTTCATCCAGACGGAAGTCTTTTGCCTTCCCTTCACCTATTTTGACTCTTATTTCATCCAACTCCTTATCTCTATTTTGTGCTTCCTTGATTCTCTCTTGAAGAGTAGGCACTATTTCCATAGTCGCTAAGTGTCCTTTCGGAACTATTTCTAGCCTGAGATCTTTAAATTGCTTGCATAAATCCTTTGGGAGTTCCCCTGCGGTAAGTCCATTCACATAAACTTTACGACTTAAGGTATCATCTACCACATTTGCCTTTCCGGGGTGGTACTGTAAATCCAAGTCATAATCCTTAATCAGTTCAAGGCATCTTCTTTGCCCATGAGGTAGTGTCTCCATACCTTGAATGCATGTACCACATACGCAAGTTCCAAATCATGTTTGGGGTAGTTGTGTTCGTGGTTCTTAAGTTGTCGAGAGGCATAGGATACCACTTCCCCATCTTGCATCAATACACTTCCAAGTCATTGCCAAGAAGCGTCACAATAGACATGAAAATCCTTTTAGATATCAGGCAGACACAACACTAGGATCTAAGGAAACTCCTTTTGCCGACACAACATGACCAAGGAAACCCACTTCCTTTAACCATAATTCACATTTGCTGAATTTCGCATACAACTTATGTTCTCTTAGTTTCTCCATAATTAGGCGCAGATGTTTCTCATGTTCCTTCTCATACTTGGAGTATATGAGTATATCATCTATGAATACCATGATAAACTTGTCCAAATATTCCATGAACACCTTGTTCATCATGGTCATGAAGTATGCCGGGGCATTGGTTAGACCAAACGACATCACGGTGTACTCATACAATCTGTATCTTGTGGTGAAGGCTGTTTTGGGCACATCTTGTTCTCAAATCTTTAGCTGAAAGTAGCCTGATCGCAGATCGATCTTTGAGAACACACTGGCTCCCTTTAGCTGATCAAACATGTCATTGATGTTAGGCAGAGGGTACTTGTTCTTGATCGTCACTTCATTCAACGAGCGGTAGTCCACAACCAGCCTCTTGGTTTTATCCTTCTTTTCCACGAATAGGACAGGTGCTCCCCAAGATGATGCGCAGGGTTGGATGAATCCCTTGTCCAATTGTTCCCTAAGTTGTTTCTTGAGTTCCTTCAACTCGTCTACATCCATCTTGTATGGTCTCTTGGCTATCGGTCCTATGCCTGGCATCAAGTCAATGAGAAACTCTATATCACATTCGGGAGGCATCCCGGGTAACTCTTCCGGAAATACATCCGGTTATTCGTTCATGATGGGTACATTCTCCAAGCTAACCCCCTTAAGATAATTCACCATAACTTCCTTAAGAGAAAAGTCTGACTTGATACGGATTCTTTTCCCTTCCGGTGTTATGAGCGTGACAGTCCTTTTGGCACAATCTATGACTCCCTCATATTCTGTCATCCAATTCATGACTAAGATTATGTCTAATCCTTGGGACTCCAGAACTACTAGACTTGTGGGAAGGATGTGTGTCCCAATCCTTAGTTCTAACCCCCGGCAACCGGACTTTGCCACTATTTCTCCTCCAGGAGAACTTACCCTTAGAGGAGAATTTATAGTCTCCGTGGGTATCTTGCCTCTATCCACAAATACCCTTGATATGAATGAATGCGATGCACCAGTATCAAAAAGAACAACTGCAGGAATGGAATTGAGCTTGAACTTACCAATCATGGAGTCCGGTGCGTCACAAGCATCCTCCATAGAGACATGATTCACTGTGGCTTTGAAAAACGGATTTGGCTTCTTCCCGTTTCCATTGCCATGGTTGTGTCCATTGCCATTCCCATTGCCATTGCCATTCTTCTTCTCGGGGCAAGTGGTTGCATAATGCCCTGTCTTGTTGCACTTAAAGCATGTCACCTCGCTGAGATCCTTTCCATTGTTGCCATTTCCACTACGGTGTTTATGCCCATTGTGTTTGTGACCGCCATGGTGATGACCGTTATGGTTGTGGCCATTACCGTTATAAGGTGGTGGTGAGTAAGTGCGCTTCTTCTGGTATGGGACAGAGTGCTTCTGAGGGTTAGACTTCCTTTTGCGGTTCTCTATGCTCTTCCTCTTGGATTCAACCACAATAGCTCTGTCCAAGAGCTCCTGAAAGTTGTCAAACTTCTGAGCCACAAGCTGAATAGATATCTCATCATTGAGTCCTCTTAAGAATTCCTCCTGCCTCTTGGCATCAGTGGAAACATCATCGGGTGCATAACGGGCTAGCTTGTTGAAAATCTCACCATACTCGGTGACAGAAGAGTGCAGCTGGTGTAAGTCCCGAAACTCCCGCCTTTTCAGGGTCATGAGACCATCAGCCACATGATGAGTGTGGAAAGCTATCTCGAACTGATTCCAAGTGATAGCATCAATATCCGGGTGGGTGATTTGGTAGTTATCCCACCATTCTGTTGCAGGTCCTTCAAGCTGGTGCGCGGCATAACGCACCCTGTCGGCTCCGACTACTTGCACAGTATCTAACTTCTTGTTAATTGTGCGGAGCCAGTCATCTGCAATGATTGGTTCAGCGCTGCAAGTGAAGGTAGGTGGGTTCAACCTCAAAAACCGTGTCAAGCGATCCTGTTGAGGTGGTGGTGGAGGTGGGGGTGGCAGAGGTGGTGCGTTGTTGTTGTTGTTTTGCATGTTCTGAGTGAGCAGTTGGATCAGCTGGTTCTGAGTGGCCAAAAGTTGTGCAATCTCTAGGGGAATTTTGGTGTTCGCGCGTCTTGGCGGCATCTATGGGGTTTGAGAAACAAGTTAAGAAATAGACAGAAAGACTAAGTAGTAAACTCCTACCATTATGAAAACACACAAGGCACACAAGACACACAAGACACAAACAGCACAAGTTTGACACAGGATTCATCCAAGTTTAACTAAACCAAACATGTCTTGGTATTTATTATAATCGCGTATAACATTCTAGAATTTAAAGGTGGTCCAACTACTACACATCCTCCACGCCTTCCTCTTCCTCGTCCTCGAACGAGTAGCCCTCCTGCTCTAGGGTTGTCTTGTAAAACTCCATATCCTTTATGGTGGCTTCAATCTTCTCTTGGAGGTCCTTTATCTCATCCTGCAGCTTCTTGGTAGTGGCTTCTAGCTGCTCCTGAAGTCCCTCCTCGCCTTGCAGTTTCTCCACTAGGCTTGACTTCTTCGCGGCTTCAAGTTGCTTTGCCAAGTCTCTCTTGGAAGCACGCACATCATTGATTATCTTGCAAAGGCCCTCGGTCTGTACTTCAGTTCCCTCGATTTCTTGTTTGAGTTCCCTAATCCTTTTGTTTTTATTTATCACCCTCTTCTCTTGGTTAGCGAACTTCTTCTCTTGGTCCTGGAACTTCATCTCTTGGAGCTTCATTGCCTCCTCCTGCTGCTTGATTATTTCCTCCTTCTCCTTGATGAGGGCACATAGCTCATCGTTCCTTAGCATCTCGAGGAAGCTGCCTTTTTCAAGGTCATGAATGTGGCACTCCAAGTATTGATATTGGGTCCTTCGGCACTTGGTAGAAGTCCTTTCCTCAAAGGTTAACTCCATGGGAATTCCTTCCTCATCTCGCCTTCCAAAAAGGCCGCCGCAGTGTCCTTGGAGAACCTCGTGATGGCGTCCACATAGGCAATGCGGTGACCCAACATACCACCGCATGATGTAGTACACTATAGTTGTTTACATAACAACAATGAAACACCGTTCACTAGTATTACATCCCTCAGAGTAGTACAACAGAAACATAGCAGGTCCAAGACATGACTATAGGTTACAACTCAACTCTTTACACAAGATCCAGAGAACACTCTAGGTTAAAGAGAGAGAAAGAAACTTCTTACGAAGAAGAATTAGGAATAAATAACTCATAGCTACCATACTTATAAAACTAGTAACTAAACTACGGGCTTGCATTGCTGCTATTGCAATACTCTACAGAAGTAGGTTCTATGGTTAGAAATTCTATTCTTGTCTAATCAGAAACTTTATCTTCACTTGAGTTGATGTATATGTTTCCTTCCTTAACTTTATTGAAGAGCTCGAGCTTTTGATGATGATTCCTGGAGCATAACTTGATGTTGACATCGTCTATACAGGCTTCAGAACCTAGCAAGGGTTAAGAAGATACATTGAGTACGAGCGTACTCAGCAAGTTCACTATAAAAGGAGTGTTTGATGCACTATAACTACAGCCACAGACCATAGGTCGTAGGCAATGCAAGTTTTCGTAAACATTTCTTCAAATGTTGATTTTATTCACTACAAGGAATATGGCTATATATGACCCTCCATTTTCGTCACAGAATCGTCATAGTAGTCTGTTTATGACAATTCTATGACGATTTTGTGATCGTCAAAAGCTAGGCGTCACAAATGAACTATAACGACGATTTTGATGAAATCGTCATAACTGTCTATGACGATCTTGGATCGTCATAACCTCTATGACAATTCAATATCATCATGGGCAATAAGACCTAGCCACGTCAGATCATACATGGCCAGTCCGACGTGGCACACAATCAGCTCGGTCCATTTCTATCGTTTGTATGGGCCAAGCCCAATAATTCAGTTTATGTTTTTTTATATCAATTTCGTCCAACTATATGGGCCAGGTCCAACATGAAGGCCTTTTTATTTTCTAGTCTAGGCCTTTTATAGTTACTCCTTTTTTATTTTTGACATTTTATTTCTTTTTATATCCGCCCTTTTATTTTCAGCAGGTCCCACTTGTTAATTTTATTTTTCACAGGTTTTAAACCTCCCACGATTTGACAATAATTGATTAACTAATAATTTATTCATAAAGGCAATAATATTTTGACAATAGACATACACTTCAAATTATAATAGGTTCAAATCACATACTATACAATATATGTCCCAGCACTCACACTTCAAGTCACATTATACAATAATATCCCAGCACTCACACACTTCAAATTACAACAGTTCCATGGTTCCAATAATATACTACAGCTTTCTTCCGGTTAGGCCATTCACATTTCACATGAACTTCATAAAAGTAGATGAAATCAATATCTGCTGGCCCAGAATTCCCCTCGGTGTACTTACAGGTCAGCTCAAAGAGTAAAACACAAAATATAGCAAATTAAGGAAGTAGGTATTTTCAGAAAATGAACAAAAAGCAAAAGATATGAAAACAGACAAAGGCTACAAATTAGATCCGAGAAATTTATTTACAAGAAGATCTATAGAACCAGTACTATAGTAACGAAAATATACTCAAATTTTCAATGTATGATAATGAATTAGGATCACTAGCTTTTCAGTACTAACATACAATGGTTCATTAGTATAGCGCAAAAGTATAGAATTGAATTCTTTTACAGTGCTTTGCATCAGATGAAGATTTTGAATTTCAACAAAAAAGCACCTGCAAAGAACTAAAAGTGCACAACCAACCTTTGAACTTGATCTTCTCTGGGTTCTTGATCTTGCTCAAGGGTGTTCCGCTGCAGCTAGTACACGATAAAACTGGAGCGATTCAAGTTAAGCGAAACATCAAACATTCAGGTTCACACCGAAATGACTATAGATGGAACCATGAAGTTCACACAATAATTAACTAGTCGACATACAGGTTTGCAGCGAATGATCCATCTTCAGACAGTAGTTGATTCCAGCGCTCACACACTAGTTGATTCCAATAGTTGATTACAATAGTTCCATGGTTACAACAATATACTTTCAACAAATGGAGAAAAGGAAACACATATGCTAGCAGACAAAACCAATAAATTCCATAAATCTATCAGTCAAAATCACAAGTGCTAATCTATATGATACAAGCACCTGCCAGTACATGGCATATGGAATTAAGTAACTAACAAAACTTTTAGTGGCCATCCTGAACAATAAATCGTGTGATAAATCATGCACCACTATGATAAATCATGCACCACAACCAAAAACCGAGAAAACAAGACAACTACAAATGCCTACATGCGTTAAAACCATACTAGACTTTATGTTTTGGGATTTATTTGAGCGGAGGAGGAGGAAGAACCGTACTTGCGGACATTGGCATCGACGATCTCGCAGACAGAGAGCGAAATCATGGAGGTCTTGCCGGTCCCGTACTAGGCTTGGGCAACGACGACGCGATCTGTAATGATGGGGAGCACAGCGCGCTGCTGGATGGCGGAGCACTTCTCGAAGCCATAGAAGTAGATGCCTAGAAGTAGCTGAGGAATTATTATAGCATATCATGTCACATCAGCAACAGAGATATTATTAACATCACATATAAAGGAAAATAAAAACATATTCAAGTTAATATAGGATAGCACATAAATACAATAGAAGCTACTGCAGCTCGTAAATTCTATTACTTAAACTACAAGGAAAACATGGTTCTTCAATTACACTTATTAGTTCTTGTCCTTCCTGAACCCCTCCCTACAACAGCATCATCAGTATAACTATCTTACTAGCAGCAACACTGTTGTAACCTGCTTTCAGTTGTAATCTTCTAATGTTATACTTCACGAAGTACGATGAACTAAGGTGCAGAACTGATGGAAAATAGGATAACAATTGCACACAACTGTAGTAAGCAGAATATGGAAAGAGAGATCCCAAAATATTAGCATATAACAATATCTTTACAGTATATACAAAAGCAACAGCCACCATCAATCTACCTCTATCAATCTTTTACAAGATGCATAGTAGAGTGCAACAAAGATGCCAGATCTACCTCTATGAATCTTTTACAACAGTACATATAGGCCTTGTTGTTTTCTTTCAGGAAACATCTCATGAAAAATCTCTAGCAAATTATTCAAACCATGTAGTTTTATATAGGTAACCATGAACAGAACATGCCTAGTCTTCTAGAACATATATATGAAACAACGTCTACAGATTTTTATAATGAAACATGGGACTTTAGTGACATCCCAGAAGCCATTTCTAAGAACAAAAATCTCAGGATTGTCCATAGTTTTACAAGGAAGGTGGCAGATTACATAGCATCACAATATGATCAGAATTCAGGAATAGCTAGAAATGTTTTTACAAGTTTCGGTTGTATTTATTACTTCAGAGCATTGCTACATTGAAGATTTCAACAAGACAAATTTAGGAGTAGGAACAACTAGGTACAGTTGGACTTAAAAAGGCAAGATCAACTAGTAATGCTATTAGCAAGACAGAAATAGGATGATCTATATAAGCTAGATTGGGTCTCACCTGTAGCAGCTGAGGGTGATGAAGGTGCACAGGATACCGTCGAGCCGGAGTGTAGGATGTCGTCGATCTAGAAGCAGCGTGGCTGTCTTGCGCCATCGGTAGCCATGTCACCCACCAGTTCGACGGTCTTTGGACGCCAGAGCAGCAGATTAGCGCCCTCCTCGCGGAGCACGTGCGCACCGGCGTCGGTGAGGAAGACATATTATTTGACATAATAATCAGTGATTTGTAGCAGTATCTCATCAAGCATGAGTTGTACATAAAAATGTACTCGGCAAACATATTAAGCAAATTTGCATGCCTTACATATATGACAGGACAATTTACTCAGTAAGCCAATTGTAATCTAAACAAGACAATTACTTGTCCCCAAGATACTACTATCATTTGTTTCTACTTGTCCCCAAGACACAACAGATGATAGGACACATACAAGTCAAGTACTCAGTGGAGTAAAAAGCACTAAATCAAGAAATCATGAACATGACACATAACAATAAGTCAAGTACTCAGTGGAGATGACAGGACACATAACTACAGGTGCCAGACTACTCCAATTAGTGCCAAATCAGGATGGAATCGTGTTTGCTACAACAGGAAATACTGCATACCTGAGAACTGAAATCCCTTGATAGCAGCAGCAACGGATGCAGGAGAGCGACCAGGCACGAACGAATTGAATCAGCAACTAGTAGCTATCCCGGCGATGATGATACCAACTCGAACCCTAGGATCTAGATGCCGACGCTGATTCCGCCACTGGCACACCTACTGCACCATGCCACCCAAACACGGACATCGTCGTCAACCCACACCTGTTGCTCGAGGGTCACCGGGAGGAGGCAGGGAATCACGACGGCCGGCCGAAGACCCATGGCAGCCGTAGACTCATATTTTCGGGCCGTGGGCAACACGGTGGAGGAAGGCGACGTGCTCCGTGCTGCGAGACGCCTCGGGAGGATAGGCCCTCTAAGGTTACAGATGTACTGGAGAAGTTTTTGGTGCGGGGGAAGAGGCCCTCTAGGGTTGCGAGAGAAGGGATAGGGCAGTCTGCCGCCGACGCAGGGAAGGGAGGGATCTGGAGCAGTGGGGGAGGGAGGGATCTCGGTGAGGTACTAGGGTTTGCGGTTGCAGCATGCGGTGAGGGATCTGGAGTAGTGGGAGAGGAGACGAGGTGGGGAGAGGAGTGGAGGCGGCGCGGGTGGGTCAACGCGATGGGGTGGACGGCTGGGTAGGGTACTAGGGTTTGCGGTTGCGGCACGCGGCAAAATTGAACCTCTCCAGCACCAAGGACCAAATTTTCGGTGGGTGAGGGACTGAGGATGAGTTCCACAACGTTGGATCGAGCCCTCGTGGATGGCTAAGATCCTATTCAGTGGGGTGATCCGTGGGTACCCTCTTTTTGCATTCTGATTGGCTGGAGAAGTGTCCATGGTATGAAATCGGCATAATAACTAGATAAAAATATAGGGAAATCTTTGCATTGTGTCATTTTATATGACCTTGTATCCATGTAAAATAACAAACTTGCAATATTTCTAATATTTTAAAAAAGTGCTTTCAAAATTAGCTACCGAGTATGAAATTTCATGTCTTACAACTCAAACGACCAATGTTATGGCTAGAATCGCGGCATGATTTGTGATAATGTTCCCGTATTGTGCACGCGTGTGCATATTGGGATGGAGAACAATGTTGCAGGAGGAAGTTTTCATTTTCGACACACAGAGAATCCATTTTCCATTTTTCGAGCGCAAAAAACGGGCCGTTTTGTGAAGCAACCGCCAAACAATAGTTTTAGAATGGTACCGTCACATTTTGTAAAAATATTAGACCACCTTACATGGACAATGTCCCAACCGGGGTATCTCAAACCTTTCTGTTCACCCCTGGCAAAAAACACAAATTCCTACCGAATCGGTAGGAAGTGGGTCCGATTTGAACTGCAGGTACATGATCCGATGCTCATGATTTTTGGAAAAAAATCATTTTTAGACTCACAATATGATGTTTCATCAGAGATCCAATGCGAGTTTAGAGAGACTCATCCCCTATCTAAGAGCCTTCTTGTCCGCCGTTTTGGCCATAGTTTGAAACGGGCATAAAAAATTCAAAAACGGTCCGATCAATGCAAATCCTTCGTGTGGTGTCTTATTATGTGACATAGTTGCCAGGAAAAATACCAAACTTGGTATATTGCAAGTGTCTCGAAAAAACCTTCTCAGAAATGACCTATCATGTATGAGGTTTCATGTCATTCGAGCCAAACAACCAGCGTTATGGCTAGAATCGCGGCATAGTTTGTGATAATGTGCCCGTATTGTGCATGCGTGTGCATATTGGGATGGAGAACAATGTTGCAGTAGGAAGTTTTCCTTTTCGACACACGGAGAATCCATTTTCCATTTTCCAAGCGTAAAAAAAGGGTCGTTTTGTGAAGCAACCACCAAACGAAAGTTTTAGAATGGTACCATCACATCTTTAAAAATATTAGACCACCTTACATGGACAATGTCCCAACCGAGGTATCTCAAACCTCTGTGTTCACCCCTGGCGAAAAAGACAAATTCCTGTCGAATCGGTAGGAAGTGGGTCCGATTTGAACTTCAAGTACATGATCCGATGCTCATGATTTTTGGAAAAAATCATTTTTAGACTCACAATATGATGTTTCATCAGAGATCCAATGCGATTTTAGCGAGACTCATCCCCTATCTAAGAGCCTTCTTGTCCGCCGTTTTGGCCATAGTTTGAAACAGGCATAAAAAATTCAAAAACGGTCCGATCAATGCAAATCCTTCGTGTGGTATCTTCTTATATGACATAATTGCAAGGAAAAATACCAACCTTGGTATATTGCAAGTGTCTCAAAAAAACCTTCTCAGAAATGACCTATCATGTTCGAGGTTTCATGGCTTCCGGGCCAAACGACCAATGTTATGGCCAGAATCACGGCATAGTTTGTGATAATGTGCCCATATTGTGCACACATATGTATCATGGGATGGAGAACAATGTTGCAGGAGAAAGTGTTCCTTTTCGACGCACGGAAAATCCATTTTCCATTTTCTGAGCGCAAAAACCGGGGCGTTTTGTGAAGCAACCACCAAATGATAGTTTTAGAATGGTACCACCACATTTTGTAAATATTAGACCACCTTACATGGACAATGTCCCAACTGGGGTATCTCAAACTTTTCCGTTCACCCCTGGCGAAAAAGACAAATTCCTGCCAAATCAGTAGGAAGTGGGTCTGGTTTGAACTACAGGTACATGATCCGGGCTCATGACTTTTGGCAAAAATCATTTTTAGACTCACAATATGATGTTTCTTTAGAGATCCAATGCAAGTTTAGCGAGGCTCAGCTGCTAGATAAGAACCTCCGTACCCACTGTTTTGACCATAGTTTCAAACGGGCATAAAAAATTCAAAAATGGTCTGATCAATGCAAATCCTTCGCGTGGTGTCTTATTATATGACATAGTTGCAAAGAAAAATACCAACTTTGGTATATTGCAAGTTTCTCAAAAAATCCTTCTCAGAAATGACTTAGCATGTGCCAGGTTTCATGGATTTCTGGTCAAACGACCAATGTTATGGCCAGAATTGCGGCATAGTTTGTGATAATGTGCACACATATGTATCATGGGATGGAGAATAATGTTGCATGAGAAATTTTTCCTTTTTGACGCACGGAAAATCCATTTTCCATTTTCCGAGCGCAAAAACCGGGGCATTTTGTGAAGAAACCACCAAATGAAAGTTTTAGAATGGTACCATCCCATATTTCAAAAATAATATGCCACATTACATGAACAATGTCCCAACCGGGGTACCTCAAACCTTTCCGTTCACCCCTGGCGAAAAAGACAAATTCTAGTCGAATCGCTAGGAAGTGGGTCCGATTTGAACTACATGTACATGATCTGATGCCCATGATTTGTTTAAGAAATTATTTTTAGACTCACAATATGCTATTTCTTCAGAGATCCAATGAAAGTTTAGCGAGACTCAGCCCCTAGCTAAGAACCTTCATACCCGTCGTTTTGACCATAATTTGAAACATGCATAAGAAATTCAAAATGGTTTGAACAACATAACACCTTCGCGTGATCTAAACAATTAAACGATCATAAAAATTCAGGAATCTTCATTATTGTCATTTCTATAAGTTCTCCAAATTTTGTTTGACTCAATTTGGAGTTATAAACAAAAAGATACAATAGAATTATGAAAAAATAAAAGAAAAAACCTGGAGCCACCCGGCCGAGGAAACATGCCAGCCCAACGACCCAACCCAGCTAGCCGTGGACTCTTGCCCTCCGCCGTCAGCCCAAGGTCGGCCCACGGAGTAGCCCAAATAGCCACGACGCCCATTTCCTCTACTCTAATATAAGCCAAGTGGGAGTTATTCACAAAAGGTAAGTTGGTGCGGTGGTTAGGTGTGCTCTCTGGTGGAGGCTTTGGGTTCGATGGTCGCGGGTTCGACCCCCCATTCCTCCTATTTTTGCTAGGATTTATGTCTTTGGGTTCGATGGTGCTGGGATTTCTGGCTTTGGGTTCGATGGTCCCATCTACAGGTCTGTCTTATCTTAATTAAATATTCAAAAAAAATTAAATTCTTACAAGTGGGGCGCATAGTCCCATCCGTTAGCGTTCTTTCCTAGTCAACATGGAAAAGTTGGTCCCATATGTCAGTGGTATGTGGCTAAGCGATTATTGACACGTGGACTGACACATGGACATGAAAAATATGTGTAATTGCTGATGTGACCGATGAGTCATATCAATATATTCTAAATTAGATTCCATGACGATCTAAATTGGTCAAAAATCGGCTACATACTGTCTCCTAAGTTGTATCTCGCAAGTTATGATGATTTCATCTAATAAAATTATGACTTTTTGACCAAAATCGTCATATTTCAATAAGGTTTTCACCCTTGAAAATGGCTTACGACCATCTCGTGTAGAATCGTCATAATTCTATGACGATTTTTTGCACGGTCACTATTAGAAGGTCATAGAATAACACATTTCTTGTAGTGATTCTGAAAAGCTATGTCCGTCAGCCTTCACGGGTTTACCAGAACCTTCATGGGGTTCCTTTCCCGCCGCGTTCGCAGCTCCTTCCCGGAACAGGGAGTAACAAGTTACAGTTCTTACACTCTGTAGAGGTGCGTCACTTTACCCATGAGAGATCTTAGCTTTGTTGCACATCTGGGCCGCGAACCCGTTCACACTTTCTTGGTGTGAGGCCCAGACTAATACCCAAGCCAATCACTTCCTTCTCCGCGACCCCGCATGTCTCCTTGGTGTACGCCAGCCCACCTATTGAATTACGGCAATGGCAGTACAAACCGTTCAGATGCCAGAACTATCATGGGACGTTGAGGGCTCCCACCCATATGTTGCATATCCTCTACGAATTACCATAAATAATATGCACGCTACGAGTGATAACAGCCACGACCCACACATCCAGCTCCATGCGAGAGGGAAAAGATACAGCTGACTTCTTCGTCCCATTCCAAATCTCATGGTGAACACCTGATATACGGCGCAAGAATCACTGGCGACATTGGTTGTTAAGTCCTAGATAATATGTTCCTTTACCATTAGAACTCTTATAGTAGGTTATTACCTCATGGTAAATAACCTATAATCACTTTATTATGAAAATAGTGTTTTCTGTACTTTTTCAAATGTAGGTGATGAAAACACTGGATTTGTAAAATACTTTACAGAAAATAATCAAAGGACATGAGCAAGTGTGAACTTGCCTTTTGTGATTGCAAGATTATGCACTCACGGTCTTCAAGACAATATAAAATCCAATAGCGGAAATCTGCATCATTGGTCCGGTAAGGACTAATGTTTAAAGAAGCAAGATGCTTTTATGCATAAGTAATGTAATGCAAGTTGGTAAACGCGAATCCCGAGAATAACGTCGTTCTAGGGTTTGGTTACTGGTAAGGGTTTCCTTGGAATGTGTTGCCCTTTTAGATTAAGTTTCATACATGTGTTTCTTATTAAGGCTTGTGAGTGTGTGGAATACAACATGTATTTATACAACAATAAAATACACACTATGGAATGCTACTCAAGGTTGCTTACATCTTAATTGTTTAACTTCAAGTTTTACTTTACAAGTAATGTCACATAAATAATTTAAGTATTAACAATCTTATTATACAAGTAAAGTATAACTTAAGGTGTTTACTATTAATTGTCATAAGTTGATTGAAGTGGAAAAACGAATAACTTTTGAAGAAAATCTTACTCAACTAAGTAGAAGCATTTAAGCTTTTAAGTTAACTTTAGGAGGTGTTCTTTCTAGTTATAGTTTTTAAGTAAGAAAGAATTATCTTTATTGGAACAATGATATTAGTAGTATTTGAGACTTATCTATCTTGGTTTTTAACTGAGTTGGTTTGGTAGTAGGATGCTTTATAACTTAATTGTAACAGACCAAAGTTAAGTATAAAGCATATAGTAAAGTCTTTAGTATTATACTCAAAGCTTGGTAACTATAAATAACTTGAAGAATGTAAATAGACTTAGGGTGTATTACTTATGATACTTGTATCTTGTTCACTTTATATTGTTTCCTTAGAGTTACTTAAGAATGGCATTACTTCTATTGGGGTAGTGATTTCTGTACATTACAATGGTATAAAGGGATATATCTCCTTATAAGGGTGTGGTTAAGGCTTATGAATAAGTGAACAGTATTATTTATTACTTATGAACTCACTTATAGTGTTTTGATTTGTTTATAAACTTGTGGTTAAATTAAAAGAATGGTTCTATCTTATTACAATTATTCTTGGAGATTTTATGTTAAATAAGAATCCTTTTATAAAATAATCTGCATTTATGGTTGAAGGATAATTTGATAAAATTGTATTTAAATTGTGTTGAACCATTTTGACTTCATATAATTAGTATTGAAGACTAATACTATTTATTAAATCTAAATTGGCAATTTTAGGAATATTAACAAATTTTATTTACCTTTATATGTATTATCAATTAAGGAAATAGGTTTAAATTCAAGTTATTGAAGTGTTTAACTTTTTATTTAACTCAAAAGTGGAATATCACATTTTTAACATGTAGTTATTATTTTTGTGATCATTTTGGTATATTACATTTATTTTTGTGATTTATAAATAATAAGATATGATTTTAATAAGGTTTATTACTTTAAAAATACTTAATAAATAAAAAATATTTAATTAAGAGGAATAATAATGCATGATTATATTTTTAAACTCTAATTCTTATTTTTCTAAGATTTTTAGTATTTTATTTAGATTTTTAACATTTACCATTATTAAAATATTAATTATCAAAGTATTAAAACTTTGTAAAGTATATATTAAATAATATTTATTTAAATAATAATCATAATAATATTTAATAATATTTTTAAGTTGTAGATTTTATTTTTCTAAACATTTTCATATATTATATGTATTTTTCTGATTTATAAAACAAAAGATATCAAATTTACAAGATTTAATCATTTTATGAATTTCTTAATTAAATAACTAAATTGTTTATTAGATAATGCTGATGTCAGCATAGACTGAAGGGTTTTTCTCACCAGAGCCTAACCTACCCCTAGTCACTGACTGGTGGGGCATATGCCATGTCATTTTTATTGTTTTTATTTATTACAGAATTATTACTGAAAAGAAATAAAAGAAATTTAAATATGACATCACCATGACATCATGGTGACATCATCAATGGGAATCCTCACAGCAACTTTCGATTCTAGAGATTTGTTGTTTGCACGAGTTAGTGTTGGGGCTTATTAGGAAGAGGACGTCGCGGGATGTATTTTAGTGGTGGCGCCGCTCGATTTAGGTCGTCGGAGCAAGGGGTACGACGGTGGCCGACGGCGGCGATGGCAGGTGGTCGCGGGGATCTCGATTTAGCATGCAAGGAAGAATTCAACAAAGGCTATTCGCACGAGGAGATCACCAGAAGCACGATGAAGGGCTCGGCGAGGCCGGAGGTGGTCGGAATCGACAATTATTGACGATGACCGGCGGCGGTGGTCGTCGGGAATCAGATCGATGCGGCCGATTAGGAAATCGTCAGCTCGATTCCTTCTTTCCAGAGATGATACACGCCATGGCGAATCCTGTGGTATGCTCAGCTCGTCGTGGGGTGGCCTCTAACGGTGACAGCAACAACTCCGGCGAGCTCTGTTTTTAGGGAGAGGAAGAAATGGGAAAAGAGAGGAAGATAGGGTTTGCCGGTTGGCAGAGGTGTTCTTATAGACAAGGATCAGCGGTGGCTCGAACTTGGCGGAGCGGTCATCGTGACGACGGTGAACGACAGAGCTGGAGCCAGCGAGCTGCTTCCTGGCGTGTTCCTTCTAGCGAGAGGAGGAAGAAAGGGGAAAAAGAAATGAAGGGGTACTGGGCCGTCTTGGGCTGCGTGGGCTATGGCGAAGCGAGTGGAAGAAAGAAAAGTTGCTGCTGGGCAGCAGATAAGTGGTAGAGAAAATGGGCTGAGGCCTGGTTTCGTTTTTCTTTTTAATTACACATTTTTATTTCTGTTTTCATTTGCTAGCTTTGTATTTATTCATTTGTTTTAACTTTCTAGGAATTTCTTATTTAAAAAATTGGAAGTTTATGGGAATATACTTAAGATTCTGATATTAATACTATTTTTGATAATAATATATTTTATTGATTTACCTTTTTATATACTTCATATTCAGAATCATATGAAGGTTATTATATCAAATAGAATAAGTATAAATTAGGGTCTTAGGTTTTAGGATTTTTTAGGATCTTATAATTTTGATGTCTTGATGCTTATTGACTTATAATATTAAAGAAACTTTTATATATCTTGATCCTTTATTGTTATTTAATATATAAAGTTTTGAGAACTTAATATGGTTAATATTATTCTCATAGATTTAGGAAATAGTAATTCTATATTTTATTCAACTAACATATGACTTAACGTTTGAATTGAAAATGCTTTACCATCAATTCTTAGAAGATTTAATATTCTCATATTTCCTTTATTGATGTGAATAAAGATTAATGGCTAAGACAGATTGTCTTTATGTTGGTGAATTTAATAATATCACCATTCAAAGCAAAATAGTGGATTTGTTTTCTACGATAAATTATGAGAAAGAAATGATAAAGTTATTTCTTAAGCACATATGATAATGATAATTAAAAATGATAAAGATGTGCTTAAGTGTTTTGATATAGGAAATTATTCCTATAAAGCATTGTGGAACAAGATAATAGATCAACATATGGAATGGATGTTAAGCTGGATTATAGATTTAGGGTTTAATGTTTACCAAGGATCCCTATGTTCCATACTTTATAATTCTGGACTTCTAATTAAGGAATTCCTTTCCTAGATATATTACTTCTCTATATCCATCATCATGTGTTAACATGATGAGCTTTACTTCACAAGAATATTCTTATCCACCTTTATTCTTCTAAATCCATTTATAAACCCAATGAGCTTAACACTAAAGCTTTCATAATCTTCTTATATTCTTCCTTAATCATCCACCACTAATACTATCCTAGTAGATGTTTATATCAAATTCTACTCTCCTTAAGGGTTTAGTATTTCCCAAGAGAAAACTACTACTTCTATAATCCAATGTTATTTTATCATCATCTTATTCATACTTTCTTGTCTCTTCTTAACTCCAGTATCTAACATTACAACCTCACATTATATTAATGTGACTTGTAATGACTAATCTAGGATAATAAATCTATATTATGGTTCAATCATGTTTTATCCATCAATGTCACTTATACTTGGTATAAGCATTCAATATTGGTGAGTAAGGCATGATCATTATGATCCTTTGATCCTTTATGGTTCAGGTTTCCAGTTGACTAAACAAGGCTTCTTCAATACAACACTACAGTTGTATTCTAATTATCTTCTGTTTAGCTCTATTGGATTAGGAGATATAATTCATTGACTATACCTACTT
Source organism: Avena longiglumis (assembly GCA_030063025.1). Classification (NCBI taxonomy): domain Eukaryota; kingdom Viridiplantae; phylum Streptophyta; class Magnoliopsida; order Poales; family Poaceae; genus Avena; species Avena longiglumis. The sequence goes on from CP125979.1 coordinate 414,838,037, forward strand.
GATCCAATAGGACTACTCCTGATAACTATGTTTAGACTTTATCCTTGTAAACTTATTTATTACCCTATAGATTTGATTTCCTCCAATCACTCTCATCCTATAGATAACATCTAGAACTAGCATCACTACTTATCTCTTCTTACTTATTTCTTTATAAGCCTTAAGTGAATGCTATAATAAGGACAAGAGTTGATAGATCAAGAATTGATAGGTTAAGAATGGGTGAATCAATAGTTGATTACACAACATTGATGAACAATAGATATTGAGATAAGATTCCATAAGGATTGATATGGAAAGGAGGATATGTGGTGAATGGTCTTGAATTACTTTCCTTTCTACTTATTCTCACTAAAGAAGTAGGGTTAGGTATTACTATGATGCTCATGATGTAAGTGGATGAGATTAATATATAGTTGTTACATTCTTATTATTTGTGTTATATTTATAATTTGGTATTCATGAGTGATTATAATGAATACCATGATATGATCACCTAAGGATCAAATATAAATCATTTAGTAATGGATTCGGGTTTAATTTTATTACATTTGATCTACCCTTAGATCAAATCATGTTTACCCAAAAGTAAGGTTTTAGCAAAGGTCATATTGAAACTTATCGCAGTCAACTTGATGATCTACTTCCATTCCATCAAGTTAAGAGAAGCTTCAATCACTTTTGACAAGTTTTTATTTAAAAGCGCGAAAATTATTCAGATTTTCTATGCATGAATGCAATGCACACACCTGTGTTCAGCTTATTTCTAAGCTCTACTGCTGGGATGTTATGGCGACCAATGAGCTGCTGAAAGCTGATGATAAGGGCCTTCTCCTTGGAATCGCTAACGATGTGGATTGCTATGTCTTCCTCTGGGTTCTTGCCTCGCTCTTGTCCTGGCTGGATGACTTTGACTCCCTAGCAGCCGTCCTTGTGGAGTTTCTTCATTGTGCTTCCCTGGATTGTTGGCAGGGGAAGGTCCAAACGCGTGAGGAGATCCATGAGGCATCCACCAAAGCGAAGGGGCTCGATGTTTGCGACGGTGTCGTAGAGGAAGCTTATCATATTTAAGTTAGAAGAATGAAGATTAGATACTTAATCAAGTAGAGGAAAGCAGTTACTAGAAGTGCGAAAAATAACTTAGAATAAAAAGTAAGTAAGGCACATAAGTTAAAATTGGTTCCAATCCTAGGGTCACGTCCTACAGGCAACGATGTGCTCTGATACCATCTGTAGTGACCTTGGATCAATAAACATCCTACACATGCATACTATAGAATCTTGAAGATCATATGCATAGAATCAAAACTGGGACAAAAATTATGAACAAGTGGTGTAACTTGCCTTGATCCGAGAAGCACTCTACACAATAGCACTCCTCAGCGCACTCCGAAAAATCTAACGAAACACAAACATAGATCTAATCACAACTTGGACAAAATAATGCCACAGAGATAATATGCATGCATGCAACATGGTAATTATCCAAGATTGTTTCTAATTTGACCAAGGTATCCTTTTAGGGTTGCTAATGTGTTGTGGATGTTGTTAGTATTAGTTTCCCACAAATTTTAATTAATTTGGATCATTACTTTAATTTATAGGCTCATAAGGAGATCCAACCATCTAATTAGCCCTGAATCATATCTAAGGATATTAAGCAAGGTTTGATAACTTTAGTCAGTAGGCATTGTAAGGACAAAGCCAACACAACAAGAATCAAATAAAACGGAGTTCTAATTATTTTTCTATGAATTAAATACTCGAATCTAGAGATTAAATCCTACACAGAAAATACTACTGCAAACTTGCAAAATTATTACAGATCTGTGATCTACACAATTTTGTGAATCCAACGGTATATCATATGCAATTTTTGGCCAAGTGGTTGAATTTCTATGGATTTCGCAAGTTTTAAATGCAATCTGCCAAATTAAAACTAAACTGAAATTAATCTGACCCTAATCGCCACGTGTCGCGATATTACTGGGCGCCGCGGGCAAGTTGCTGAGTTGGCGCTGACGCGTGTGTGTGCCACGCGGCACAATGCCACTGGCCGGTACCGCTTCGGTGGCACTTCTAATCTGCCACGTAGATTCACGATCGGACGGCTACGGTTTGTTGGCGACTTTCAGGGCGGCGGTGACGTTGGCGATGACGGCGGCGGGAGGCGGTGACGTTGGCGATGATGGCGGCGGGCGGCGATGACGTTGACGATGACGGCGGCGGGCGGCGGTGGCAGCAGCGGGCTCCGGCGAGCAATTCTGGCGGCCCTGGCGCTCCCGCGAGAGGGAAAAACGGGTCAGGAGATGTGGTGTTGCACGAGGATCGAGTCCAGGTGATAAAGGGGAAAAGGGGAAGGCAGGGTCGTCGACCCCAAGCTCGACCTGAGCTTCGGTAATGGCGACGGCGGCGAGATCTGAAGAATCGACAGCGGCGGCTAGGGTTTGCAAAGGAATTTTGAACGAAACGAGACCGTGGGTTGCGGGGGATTATATGGGGGCGGATTCTTGGGCGAGGGGCTAGAAACGGCCGCGAATCCCACCTGGATTCTGTTTGGAATCGTGCTGCATACGGGTTCTTGCTAGAGGAAGGGGATGACCTGGTGGGTCCCGCATGTCGGTGGCAGAGAGAGAAGAGGGCTGGGCGCTTGCTTGCTGGGCCTCTGGCGGCCACAGCCGTGGTGCGTGCGGCGCGGGTGTGAAAGGGAAGGGGTATTGGGCTAGCCGAGGTAGCGTGTGGGTCAGGTTAGGTATTTTTGTTTTGTTTTTTTATTCTTTATTCTTTTCCATTTTTCTGTCTTACTAAAACTTCAATAACTATTGCATAACAAACTCAAACTTAGTGAAACTAGTTCCTAAATTTTTGTAAAAATGTGGGGGTTATCATAGAACCAGAAAATATAATTTGTACAAGGTTTTAGGAAGGTCAAGCAAGGTTACCCCTTCTTGCTCACATTGAGGGATTTTTATTAGGGTTTTGTGAGGGTTTTGATGATAGGGTTTTAATTTAAATTTAACTTTGTAGGATGCAAAGATGCAAGGATGATGCATGCTTCTAGTAACACCTTAAAAATAAAAATCTAGGATGTTACAATTATGATTGGGACTATTTCTATCAAGATTGAGGTAACATAATCATTTAGTGAAATTCAAAGTTTTGCTTCGTATAAAATTGTTTTGGTAACAAGACTTGATCAACCTCATTAACAAAGGGATTTTAAATGTCAAAACAATGCTTTCACAATGATTATCCTTGCTCACTTTTATTTTTTCTCCTTTCCAATCTTTTCTTTGTGTCTTAATAGTTTTAGTTTTGCTAGTTGCTTGCTTGTTAAAGTGTCTTAGAACTTCTGTAGTTTTAGTTTGGTTTGCTTTTGCTTCTTCTCAAAAATCTTTTTCTACGAGAAAATCAATTTTCATAACCTAAAAATTAGCCAAAGTTTCCAGAAAAAATCCAAAAAATTCATATTAAATTTTTTCGTGAAGAAAGGGGCAGTGTGGCACCTGGAGTGAACCAGGGGACCCACCAGGCCAGCACACCCCCTGGTGGCGCGGCCAGCCCTAGGGCGCGCCTGGCCTGGGTGTGTCCCACCTGTGGCCCTCCAACTTGCCTCCTTCCAGCCACTTCGTTCTCTCTCCGAAAAAACACCAGAAAATTTCTCAAAGCTCGAGTTCCTGTTGTTCTTGCTCCCGATTTTTGATCTCTTTCTTAGACCATCTTAGCTCCTCATTTTTGGAGGGATTTGTCTCTGGTATGTGCCTCCTCTGCTTGTCTAGTTAGATTTTTGATTGGTGGATTGTATCTTGAGTATTTTGCTACTGTAGGTGACAGGTTGTGTGAGCTTGCATGCTTGTTCTATGCTTAGAGATTTAATTTTGATGCATGTTTAGCCCACTAGCAAGTTCCTATAGTAGTTCCCCTTCATTTATTAACTTGCAAAACACTTGGTTTGATGTTTATCTAAAAAAATCAGAAAAGGGGTCATGGATAACCACATTTTTGGAGAAGTGTTTGAAAGATAATCACCTAGGAGTAAAAGGCCTTCGAGATCAACCTCTCAAGCTAGTCCATCATACAATTCAGATCTTATTACGCCGCGTTTTGGCAATGAGGGAGATGAGGGGGATGAACACCCTTCTACCTTCCCTTGTTTTACATTTTTTGGAGGCTGCAGGGATCCTCAATGATTTCCTAACTCTTGTTCAGAGGGTTGGTCTAACCGATTATTTGCAGGATGAGAGTGAGCAATATGCTTTGTTCACCAAAACTTTCGTGGAGAGTTTCAGTTTCACTAACACCCCTTTCAGGGCAGATGTTTCATTCAAAATATATGATAGGTCTATCACCATGACATTGAAAATATTCTGCAGCATTTTAGGTATTGGCATGGCTGGGACGGTGAAGAAGATTCAAGGTTGACCCGCTGATTTGTTGGATCTCTACTGTGGGGTAACAAATGATGATGACCGCACAACCCAGCGCGGGAAGATAAGAAACATTCAACTCCCAGCTCTCAGATATTTTTCTTATTATCTTGCCACTAGCATTCTTGGTAGGGAAAACAGTAGCAATATTTCCAACTATCATTTGGCCTTTCTAGATGCTGCACTTAACAATGAAACTAGGTATAATCTTGGTGCTCTCATTGCTCTCCGCCTAGCTGCTAGAGGACCCATTTATGGGGGTATTATTGTTGCACGTGTAGTTGCTGCTTTGGACCTTTCTGTCGATCTGAATGATACAATATTGGCTCCATAGAGGCTTGATTTAGCTGCCATGAAAGCGCATCACTTTATTACTGCTAGCTCTAGCCTTGAGATTTTAGTTTACAAGATGATGTTTACTGACGGGGACGAGAGGAAAATTTCTTTGCCACAGTCTACTTTGTTCAGTATTAGCAGGGGGGCTTGGTCATGCTCTAAGGAGGAGGTGGACGATCAGCTCCGCGTGCTTGGTTTCCCCGGGAACTACCAGGGGATGCGCCTTCTTATGACTACTCAGCGCACTACACTACGGCTTCCTCGAGCACGTACCAGGACGAAGGGGCCTCTTCGACATATTACAGAGGCACTCCTTCTTGTCCAGGCTAGGATTAATCTTCACTTAGGCCAAAAGCCTAAGCTTGGGAGGGAGGTATACCGACGTCGCACTCATCTACATATCATGTTCTGTCGGTACTTTGTATATCCATGTTTCGCTTTCTTTTTAGTTTTTGTTTCTGCTTTCCAAAACTTAAAAAGATCAAAAATATTTTCGTCTTTTTGCTTTGGTTTTCTATAAGAAAAATCCAAAAAGATTTTGCTTTGTTTGTTTTTGCTTTCAGTGCTTTCTTTAAAAATCTAAAACCCAAAAATATTTGTTCTTCTTCTTTTGTTTTGTGAAGTTCACTGCAGGGTTCGGCGGTCCTCGGTGACTCCTTTGGAGTTTGGTTTCATTTTATTATTCAAGCCACACAAGTGAAAGGCAATAATGATGATTTATGACAACTCGAGATGTGGTAAGAGGCTGGTATCAAACTCTATTTGTTTTCATTTTTATATATATACTCATCATTGTGGGCATGCTTAGTCTGTTCATGTAAGGTGTATGTTATTTAATGGATGCTTATTAGTTCTTACTCTCTCATGATTAGCTCCAGCTTGCTAATAGTTTGTAGCATGTCATATGAATGTTTGCTCGCATTGTTCTATTCATAACTTGGTATGACATTGTGGTATATTCCTCTAAATGTTTCATTCGAATCGACTTGGCACATGCTCACGCATGCATATGACTAAAGAAAAGCCAGTAAGCCTCGATGATTTACTTTTCCTCAAAGTTCTTGTATCACATTTATGCCATAATTAATTTTGTTTTGTTGCGAGCATGATTATGATAATTATTGCTCTCCGTTTGTTGCTCTCTTCCTATTGCTAGCCTTCACTTGCACTGAGTATGAGCTCTACTCGTGTTTCCAACTCCCCAAAACCAAAAAATTTAAAAAGTGTCCACCATATCTACCTATTAGCATTATTGCTATTCCGTGCATATTTATTATGCCTCTTTTTCTTCCGAATAAAATATTTGCTTGTTATGCAAAAGTTAGTTAGTAAAGCTCTCACAAATTTGATGGCACACTTTATTTTCTTGCACTTAATAAACCTAAACCATTGTGACTGTCTTTAAAAGTTATATGCTTGCAAATTATAGGCTGGGAGTTAGCAGAACCGTGTTGTCATGGGGAATGCTTTCAACACATGTAAATATTATCCAATTGATATCATGCTATTGTGTTTACGGATGTCGATGGTGTGAAATAAAAGGGGAGCTTGTAAGTCCATGTATATGTGTTAGAGAAACGCCTGGGCCGCTAACCTAAGCCATGCCTAATCATGGTGGAAACTTGCAGCATAACCATAGTGAGCAATCTATGAAGCTTTCTTCTTATAAAAAAAGAGACACGAGAAAGAGAAAAGAGGAAAGAGAGAAAAAAGCACCATTTTCCCATGGTAAATAATAAGATTGCTGAGATGCTCATTATCTGTCGCCTTGTCATTTTGATATGGGATAGCTCCTGTATCATGGGGCAAGGGGTACCCCGTTGGCAGTTCTCTATGATACGCATGTATTTACAATGACAAGAACTTACCGGTAACTAAAGTTGAGTAGCATGAGGAATGTCCCTCGTACTCAAGGGACATGAAATTTCCAGTTTATGGTCTGTCAAGCATATAACTAATAGTTGACCTCACTTTAACCTTAATCACTTAAAGATGCCTATGATAGGTGCAATGAGAGCTCAAAGATAACGAGTACCATACTTTCAGCATTTAGAAGCCTTTCAAACTTTTCAAAACCTTTTCACTTCTTTGTTGAGTCACCACTTATTATATGAGCACCTTATTGAGAGCATAATTGTCATTCTTAGTGTAATGTGCTTGTCTCAAAACTTGGTTAATTATGACATAACTTTGATGCTTGTATTTTTGATATCTTTACTTCTAGTCTTCACTTGAACTTCAGAGGTGCCTTGGCATTTATGTTTTTCTCCACAATCAAAGGCAAGCGAGATACCACTTTATCATACCTTCTTATGAGGATTACAACGTTTCGTATGCTTATGTTTCATGCTACTTATTATTACTATGTTGGAATCTCTTCATAGCTTGCATGACTACTGGGTAAACTTAGGTTGCATACCCCTTATTATGAATTGTCTAAGTATTGATCGCATGCTGAGAATATTTACATTACATGAAGCAAATGTGTTCATGAAAGTTCTTTTATCGCACTCAGTTTTCAACTGAATTGCTTGAGGACAAGCAATATGCTAAGCTTGGGGGAGTTAATACGTCCAAAACGTATCTACTTTCCCCAACACTTTTACTATTGTTTCTCCTCTAATTTGTTTGATTTGGATACAACTAACATGGACTAACGCTGTTTTCAGCAGAATTGCTTTGGTGTCTCATTTTTGTGCAGAAAATCAACTTTCAGGAAAAATCCCAGAAAATATCGCAAAACTCCTATTTTACCAAAAGACTCTCGGAGCCAGAAGATGAGACGGAGGAGGGCCACGAGGGGACCACACCCCCTGCGCCGCGTGGGCCAGCCCAGGTAGCGCTTGGGGGGTTGTGGCCACCTCGGGCACCCCCTCGGTCTCCCCCTTCGCCTATAAAAGCCTCCTGACCTAAAAACACCGAGGGTTCGATGTTTTTCTAGATAGAGTTCCGTTGCGCTGCCACCACCAGAAACCGCGATTCGGAATCAGAAACTCCGTTCTAGCACCCTGCTGGGATGGGGAATTGGAGGAGATCATCGCCATCATCATCACCGATGCCTCTCCATAAACCATCCATGTTTCCCCATCGATGAGTGAGTAATCCCCCGCTGTAGGCTATGGGGATTGTAGGTATTGGATGAGATCTATCATGTAATCGAATAAGATTGTTAGGGCATGGTGCCTAGTATCTTTATTAGTGCTATTTGACTTTGTTGCAACTTGTTGTGCTTAATGATTGTCACTAGGGCCCGAGTGTCATGATCTCAGATCTGAACATGTTATTGATTCATGATGATAGTATTGTTTGTGATCTTATCTGCAAGTTGTTTACACATATTACTGTCCGGAACCAAAGGCCCTGAAGTGACAGAAATAGGGACAACTGGAGGGGATAACTGTGATATGAGGATCATGTGTGTTCACGGAGTGTTAATGCTTTACTCCGGTACTCTATTAAAAGAAGTATCTTAATTTCCAGTAGATTCCTTTGAGACCCCGCTGCAACGGGCTGGCAGGACAAAAGATATTGTGCAAGTTCTCACTACGAGCACGTATGGATATATATCGAACACATTCATATGATTGTTTAGTACTTGGATGCTTTATCTTATTTATCTGCAAATTCCTTAGATCTTGATATTACATGAATAGTCTTGTACATGCAACGCCCGTCCATCCATCCCTATGCCTACCGCACTCAAATCCTGTTGTTTGCTACTATTGTTACTACTGTCTTTATTTTACTGATGCTGTTACTTTGGTATTGCTACTACAAAAATGTTGCTACTGATAAACTACTGTGAGCAAGATTATTTCCAGGTGCAGCTCAATCGACAACTCAGTTGTTAAGGATTATAAGTATTCTTTGGCTCCCCTTGTGTTGAATCAATAAATTGGGTTATACTACCCTCGAAGACTGTTGCGATCCCCTATACTTGTGGGTCATCAATCCTTGGGAAGCTCAAAGCAAAGTGAGATTACTTAAACGGACCTTTGAGAGTTTTAGAATTCCTATTGCATTTTCACCGAACCAAGAGTTTGCGATCTTGTTGTTGCTGTTTTTGTCGATGGAGAGAGAGGGCCTAGGGTCTTCGGTTGTCACCAGTAGCTGTGCAAAACATCTGATGGGAATAATAGATAATAATAAATTACTCATGTAATTATTAGAGCAAGATAATTATATGTGGGCAGTACATCCATAAATGTTATCGCCTCCGCAACCGCTTATGGCAATAACCTACTAGTCTCATCCATGGAAGAAAGAGAACTAATGATATGCATAGTGATGTCACTGTTAATCCCAAGTAAGTTCCTCACATATAGCCGTACTAACCTTTCTTTCACTGGGTTCCTATCCTACAGATCAGTCGTTACTCACACTCCCTTTACCTGGATCAATCCTCGGGGTCTTGGGTACCTGACAAGTCCTTTTGAGGCAATAGAGGGTACTACAATCATCAAGTCATACAAAATAATACATGATCCCATCTATGATAAATAACATGCACAAAAGATACATGGCTAGGACAAAGCCCTTAGCCCAAGGAGAATTACTCACATATAGAGATGAAATCGACAATCATAAACATTGTAATAGAGATCTTAGAGTTTATAACAAATAGTCTTACAATGTCACCAATTGGAGATGAGATATACTATTACAAGTGGTGGAAGATGGATATGGTGGTGGAGAAGGGTTTAGAGGTTTAGATCTAGATCTATTCCTCCGGCATGGCGGCAGGGAGAGTTGAGGATGAAAGAAGCGATGATGTGGAGTTGGGGGCGGCTCGTTTCTCATCGCCTGAAGACTCTTTATATAGGGGCGCTTCACGAGAGTTGTTTTGTTTGACCTAAGGAGGCCGGTTCCAATTATACGACTACAACTATACGTTGTCGTTAAACTTGTAGACGCCTCCTCACGGCTCCTGGTCTCTTTGACATGTTGGAAATCTCGTATCTTTGGCATTTATGTAGTGATTCCCTTCATAATACGTCATTATCTGCGCAGGCAAAAATAGCAAGAAAGGATTGCATACCGCTTTGATCATTAGGCATTAGTGGCAGGTTTTACAGAGATATTTCATCAAATATATGAATAATATCTAGTTTAAATGCGGACGTGGATGGCTATATTTCACAGCCATCAACCTCCCCAAGCTTAAACTTGATCGTCCTCGAGCAAGAAATCCAAAATCAAAAGGGAACTCAACATTTAAACTGAAATAACGAGATGATCATCCTACTCATGATTGGGAGTCTCATGTTTCTTCCACTTTATTAATCTAAAAAACTTTAGTATAGATAGAGTAATAGAAAGCATATTATACGGGTTTCATAAATCCTTATAGTGTAGCAAAATAATTATAAGCATGGATGATTCAAAAGATTAAACTTTATTCCATGTCATGTAATTAACTCATAGGCGTGCCTTTGAATAATAAAGTGTAATCATGTAAAATTAAGAGTGTGAGAGTTTGTCATGAAAAGCATATATACTAAAGTATCTCAATTCTCCCACATAAATAAATCAATAATTTTCAAGCACTACTTTTATATTCATTGTCCTTCAAGAATTTCAGTTCCTAAGTAATTGAGAGCATGCCAAAAAATTTCATTAGTTTATCGGGCTGAGATGGACACTCGTGGCATCACTAAGGTTTTTGTTCCTTTTGCATAATGATTACTCATATCAACCAGAGGAGTGATTCCATCATGTTACAGCTACCCGGAAGTGCTAAGAATCTTACCCATTATAACATTGCTACTACATTGTGGCATCCCGCAAAACCACTACTAGAAAATTGCGTTGAATTTGTGCATTGCATCGTCATCATCATGCATTGTTTGTCTGCATTATTTTGAAAATCCTAGTTTTGATTTGTACAAACACCCCTCTTATTTTCAAACACAAAACCCCGAGCGTATCGGATATTTTGTTTCCCTAAAAACTATTTTGCAAAGTGGCTTTGTTTAATTTGAACAGAACCAAACAAACACAAATACTAAAACAGCCCCCCCCCCTAAATCCTAGTCCCACCAAAACCTATCCTACCCACCACTCTCAGCTCGCCACCTCACCCTCTCACCCAAAACCTACCCACCTGCCACCTCATCAATCCACCATCCCCTTTTTCCCCTCTACCCCTTTTCTCACCCAGACATCCTACCCACCCTCCTAATCTCTCCCTTGCCGCTGGGCCCCGCTCGCGCGCTGGCCCGCTCGCAGCCCCTCTCTCCCTCTTTTTCCCCTGGTCAACCCCCACCCTGGCCCCGCCGACAGCCCCTGGCCCACCCAGCCGGCCCACACAACTCACACCCAACTCACACCCCCACCCGCGCCCCTATCTCTCTGCCCCGTGGCCCCCACAGCCCCAGCACACCACGCACCCACCACACCACGCCAACCGCCCCCCTGGCCGCGTGCTCCTCTTCCTCCCTGGCTCTCTCTCTCGCCCGCGCTAGCCGTCCCCTCCCTCCAGCTCGCCGCAGTTCTCCCTCCGTCCGCAACCACCCTGGCGCCATGGCTCGCCTCGCCGGACCCCTCCCCGCCTCCGCCGTTCCGGCCGCCGCTCCTCCCCGCCCGGCGCGCCAAGCCCCCTTCTCTCCTCGCCGCGCTCGTCCCGCGACCTTGCCTCGCTTCGCTGGCCGCCAACCGCCGAGCTCCTCCGCTCCTGGCCACAGCGCTTGGCTCGCCCTCGACTCCCTACCCGTCTGCCGCCGCCCCTCGGGGCCGCATCGTCCTTGGCGTCCCGTCCTCGGCCCGGCCCCGCGTCCTCCTACCTCCGCCAGCTCGCTGAGCCGCTTCCTCCGTGCCCGGACCGCTCCTCCTCTCACAGCTCGCCCGCCTTTTTCTCCGCCGCCTCCCGCTGAAGCGCTGCTGCCAGCGACCTCTCGCCGCCTCTGCTCGGCGTACCGCCCGCAGAGCTCGGCCAGTAGCGCCCGTCGGACGCCACCCCTTTGGCGGCCACCGCCTCCAAAGACACGCTGCCACGTAGCCGCCCGCCGATGCGATCTCCGCCGTCCGGGTGGACCACACCGCCAGCGTCTCCTCCTCAAGTCGCCACGCCACTCACCGGTGCTCCTCCCACCATCGCTGCCGCCGCAGTAACCGCCGGCCCTGCCACCTCCAACGCGGACGCCTGCCCGAGATGCTTGAGCCGCCTCGCGTATGCCGGACGCCAAGTTTCCTGCTCCTAAGAGGCTCACCAAGATCTTCTTGAAGCCGATCCAAGACCAAACCCGAAGACCATCAGCGCCGGATTCCAAGACCCTCGTCACGTAACCCGAGCATGGCGATGCCTCTCCCAAGATCTTATTCAAGAACCAGATCCCGAACCCCGATGACCGCCAAGCTCGGCACCAAGACGACTAGCCCTTCACCGCGGAACACCGAGGACGCCGACATGATAACCCAAGACCGACATGAGGCCCCAACAAGATCTGCTTCATGGATTCGAGACCGATCCCGGACCCTCGGCACGCCAAGATATTCCCCTCGGAACCGCCAAGGTCGCCGAGACCCCCGTACCCGAAGGCCGCCGACACGGAACCCCAAGATCTTCCCCGGACCGCTAAGATCGTCTTCCGGATGCCATGACCGTCGACATGACCCGAAGACCGCGAATGCGACAAGAACGACAGCGACTAGGAGAATCCGATGCGCCCCGACACCGACCCAAGTCCCGCACCCGGACGCGCCAAGACCTACCTTCGGAGTCCGAGAACGAACCCGTCGAACCTTGAACCTGAGACCGACCCCGAACCCCGGAACCCCAAGATCTACCGAACCCTAATGTGTGACCCTTATCCGAGGACCCTATTTTATAAATGCCATAATTATAAATTGTTGCATATTAAATTGTTCATGCATGCATCTCTTGTCATGTGGTTTGGGGGCCTTACGCCGATTCACCTCATAATTAAATATGGGGCCCATATGCGGGCAAATCTAGTCTCATATTGGCCTCATTTAAATTTGTGTAGCGAACCGGTAACTCATCTTGCCTTGTTAATACAGCATCTAAATTGCGGGGTTCTAAATAACTTGAACCATTTAATTAATTGTCGGGACCCCGGTTCCACTTAATATGACCTAATCGCATCGCATCTTTGCCATGCCATACATCATACATGCATCATGCCGATCTTCTGCCGTTGTATTAAATACTACATCCGGTGTTTCTTCTAGTGTTTTGGTTCTTCGCGGATAAGGCCGTTGAGTTGATGTGAGCTTCGCCCCGATCTTCGGTTGAACCTTCGACAATGTTTTCAGGCGAGCATCTCCCCCTTTTCTACCTATCTTACTTTTATAGTATTTATTCCCTCCTGTTGATCTATTGCTATCTGTGTTGCGATGCTCTAGTTTTTCGTACCCGTGATATCCCTTGCAGCCTTATATTGCCATGGTCACTTCCTATTACCTGTTGCTTGGTAGATAGTTTGGACTTGCGCGTCGTAGTCGCTGGCTCAAGTGTTGTTGCGTGTCGTCAAGTGCCACAGTTGTTGATGTATTGCCGCATGTTGATGTTGGAGATGATCATAGTTTGACTTATCGTTCACTTTAATTCCTGTTTAACAACTAAAATTGAAGTAAGCAGAGGCATCGGTGGGTGATAGATAACATTTGGTTTCCGAACGCCCACTTGTGTCCCGTAGGACCCCGAGTACTTGATACCTGTTCCTTGATTTATCGCGCTATCCACATCCGGGAGGTATATGGGATCCCCCTGAGCCAGAGCTTGATTCAGTCTTATTTCTTGGGGCCACAAACTAGTTTGAGGTTTTATTTACTATCCTGTACTTATGCCATGCTACTTATGTATTTACAATTGTGCGAGGAGCATACTGTACTGTTTAGGGAAGCGGAGTGATTACGCGGTATCGACACCCCGAGTTTTCGGGTTCCCAGTCGCTTACAGCCATTGTCGCAAACCTTGAGTCCGTCTCGGAGCTTGCTTACTTCGTTGCGGGTAGACTCCAAGGGGTGGCCCCCTGAAATATTTCTGAATCCTGTGATTGTTCAGTCGTGAAAGCCTCGTTGGGTTTTGATTTGGTTTTTCCGAGGTTGATCGAGCGTGTGTTGCTATTGGTGCACCCCGGCCGGGTAAAACTTTCTGAAAGCCGTTTCCGCGGTTATGGACGACTTGGAGCACAGTATCTCGACCATAGACAAGCATAACTAAAGTTTATTGCTATAAATTGACTTTATAATGACTAGTAATCAGCTTCACTATAATGGAATGACTAAATAATACTGCCCACAATTGCTTGTTTGGTTGTCGCTTGCGACCATAGTACCTGACTAGTAAGTATTGCAACTACAACGGAATGGCTGAATAAAAGTACCAACAACTGCTGGGTTTTTGGGGTTATATCAGGCTATCTGTATCTGATTAGTAATTGCTGCAACTATAACGGAATGGTCAACTAAAAGTGCCCACTGCTTATTTTATCAGGATGATTCTCTAAACCTGACTAGTAAAGTGCCGCAACTATAACTGAATAAGTAAAACTGCCAACTGTGTGAGTTCCTCGGTTGACTTCCTCGATTGGTCTCGAGGGGGAAACGCCAGGATGGGTTTGTTTGATGATAGTATCAGGTTGGTTCTGGATAGGTCTTTCTTACCTCTCGATTGCCGGTTGCTGTATCGAGTCTCTATAGGTTGTTTTAGTGCATCGCTTGCGCTTGATCCACCATACCTATGTAGGCGAGACCGCAATTCTAGCCTCGCCGTGTCTTGGCCTCGATCTTGACGCTCCTCTTTTTCCTTTGCCCTTTGTCGGCACCCCTTTTGTTTAAGCAGGTTTTGGGATCGACGTCGTTAGCAGGGTTACCCTTCCGGCTTGGCCTGGGTTATGGACGCCATTGGTTATTCCTCAGGGCTCTTAGCCCCATTTGCATCTTGTCCGTAGCTGGACGCTCTATCGTTATCAAGGTGATTGGATCTTTGTATATTATATCTGTATTCCTGACTCATGGAGTCGCTGTTATACATATCTGTTCTGTGGGTCCCATCGAGGACTGTTGTGTAATGTTATTACTTCGTTTTCCACCCGCACGAAAGTGCCTGGTGGGCACCTTTGAATCGTTTCTATGCGGGTTTGGCGGGTTTCGCTAAAACTTGCATAGGTCCGATTCTGAGGGTGTTACAGAGTGGTATCAGAGCTCAGCTGTTGCGATACCCCACAAGTCCAGCCTGTAGGATAACCTAGCTAACGGCCGAAGTAGAGTGTCAAGACTATTTTCGAAAAATCGGTTGGATAGTTCTGGTTAGGTCTGATTTTATTCCTTACCCCTCTGCTGTTCTCCTCTTATCTCTACGTGTTTTGAATCCGCTCTCGTCTCTTTCTTCGAGTCCAGGAATTCTCGTGGTTGGGTTTCCGTCGCACCTTCAGGGTTTCGCTTCCTCCTTTGATAACGGTGGTGCTACGTCCGGTGTTCACGTTGCCCGAGGAATCCTTCGTTTGTGGTACCATTCTTTGTTCCTTGTTTGTGCCTTCCGGTGTTTTCCGACGCGACGACATCCTCTATGCCAGATCCGATGCAGAGTCTGCATCACTCCTTTGATTCCGAACCTCGCTTGTCGAGATCTTGATCGATTAGAGAGTTGGTTGCATAATCCGCCTATTCGTGGGCAGAGTAATGGTTTGGGTGCGCGATGGACTGATCACCATCCGACTACTCTTATCATTCGCTCTTGTACATCGAATCAGTGGATCCAGCAATTTTACTCCGTCCACGGAAGTTAGGGGTGGCTTTATTTGTTGAAACCTCTACCTTCGACCTTTTGTTCCCGGAGTGTTCCCTCGACGATCACGGACAACGACCTCTTGTTAGTGGTGTCGCGAGGATCTACACGAAGCGAGAAGATGCAGATCGCCGACCTTCCTTCCGGAACCATGAGGCGTATCTCGAGGGCGAGATCCCTTGTTAGTGGTGTCGAATTGTGGCATCCCGCAAAACCACTACTAGAAAATCGCGTTGAATTTGTGCATTGCATCGTCATCATCATGCATTGTTTGTCTGCATTATTTTGAAAAGCCTAGTTTTGATTTGTACAAACACCCCTCTTATTTTGAAACACAAAACCCCGAGCGTATCGGATATTTTGTTTCCCTAAAAACTATTTTGCAAAGTGGCTTTGTTTAATTTGAACAGAACCAAACAAACACAAATACTAAAACAGCCCCCCCCCCCTAAATCCTAGTCCCACCAAATCCTATCCTACCCACCACTCTCAGCTCGCCACCTCACCCTCTCACCCAAAACCTACCCACCTGCCACCTCATCAATCCACCATCCCCTTTTTCCCCTCTACCCCCTTTTCACCCGGACATCCTACCCACCTCCTAATCTCTCCCTTGTCATTGGCGCCTCACTGCTCGCTCATGACCCTCTCTCCCTCTTTTCCTGGTCAACCCCACCCTGCCCTGGCTGACAGCCCCCACCCACCCGCCCACAACTCACACCCAACTCCCACCCCCGCGCCTATCTCTCCGCCTGTGGCCCCAGCCCAAAGACACCACGCACCCCACCACGCCAACCGCCCCAGCGTGCTCCTCTTC
This sequence comes from Avena longiglumis, assembly GCA_030063025.1. Classification (NCBI taxonomy): domain Eukaryota; kingdom Viridiplantae; phylum Streptophyta; class Magnoliopsida; order Poales; family Poaceae; genus Avena; species Avena longiglumis. Next base: position 414,854,367 of record CP125979.1, read on the forward strand.
CTCCCTGGCTCTCTCTCTCGCCCGCGCTAGCCGTCCCCTCCCTCCAGCTCGCCGCAGTTCTCCCTCCGTCCGCAACCACCATGGCGCCATGGCTCGCCTCGCCGGACCCCTCCCCGCCTCCGCCGTTCCGGCCGCCGCTCCTCCCCGCCCGGCGCGCCAAGCCCCCTTCTCTCCTCGCCGCGATCATCCCGCGACCTCGCCTCGCTGGCCAACCCTCGCCGAGCACTGCTCCTCCGCTGCCTGGCCGGCCAGCGCCTCCCCGACCCGTCTGCCGCTGCCCGCTCCTCCCGGGGCGCTGCCGATCGCCCGCCTGCCCGCCTACCTCCGCCCGCCAGGCTCGCTGAGCTTCTTCCCCTCCGTGCCTGACCGCCCTCCTCTCTCACAGCTCGCCCGCCCCTTTTTCCCTCCGGCCGCCCGTGGCATGACTACGCTCGCTGCCGCCTTACCAGAAGCTCGCCGAAGCCCGCCGGACGCCACCAGGCCGGCGGCCACCGCCTCCAAGACACGCTGTCGCTGGCCGCTTCGCTGTGCGATCTCCGTCTGGGTGGACCACCGCCCGATTGTCTCCTCCTCGAAGTCGCTGACGCTCACGGTGCTCCTCCCACCACCGCGTCGCTGCCGCAGTAACCGCCGCCCTCGCTCACCTCCATCGCGGACGCTTCGCCGAGATGCTTGATCCGCTCGCATGCGTATGCCGGACGGCCAAGTTTCTGCTCAGAAGAGGCTCACCAAGATCTTCTTGAAGCCGATCCAAGACCAAACCGAAGACCATCAGCCGATTCCAAGACCCTCGCACGTAACCCGAGCATGGCGATGCCTCTCCCAAGATCTTATTCAAGAACCAGATCCGAACCCGATGACCGCCAAGCTCGGCACCAAGACGACTAGCCCTTCACCGCGAACACCGAGGACGCCGACATGATAACCCAAGACCGACATGAGGCCCCGACAAGATCTGCTTCATGGATTCGAGACCGATCCGACCTCGCACGCCAAGATATTCCTCGAACCGCCAAGGTCGCCGAGACCCCGCATTCAAGGCCGACACGGAACCCCAAGATCTTCCCCGGACCGCTAAGATCGTCTTCCGGACGCCATGACCGTCGACATGACCCGAAGACCGCGAATGCGACAAGAACGACAGCGACTAGGAGAATCCGATGCGCCCCGACACCGACCCAAGTCCCGCACCCGGACGCGCCAAGACCTACCTCCGGAGTCCGAGAACGAACCCGTCGAACCTTGAACCTGAGACCGACCCCGAACCCCGGAACCCCAAGATCTGCCGAACCCTAATGTGTGACCCTTATCCGAGGACCCTATTTTATAAATGCCATAATTATAAATTGTTGCATATTAAATTGTTCATGCATGCATCTCTTGTCATGTGGTTTGGGGGCCTTACGCCGATTCACCTCATAATTAAATATGGGGCCCATATGCGGGCAAATCTAGTCTCATATTGGCCTCATTTAAATTTGTGTAGCGAACCGGTAACTCATCTTGCCTTGTTAATACAACATCTAAATTGCGGGGGTTCTAAATAACTTGAACCATTTAATTAATTGTCGGGACCCCGGTTCCACTTAATATGACCTAATCGCATCGAATCTTTGCCATGCCATACATCATACATGCATCATGCCGATCTTCTGTCGTTGTATTAAATACTACATCCGGTGTTTCTTCTAGTGTTTTGGTTCTTCGCGGATAAGGTCATTGAGTTGATGTGAGCTTCGCCCCGATCTTCGGTTGAACCTTCGACAATGTTTTCAGGCGAGCATCTCCCCCTTTTCTACCTATCTTACTTTTATAGTATTTATTCCCTCCTGTTGATCTATTGCTATCTGTGTTGCGATGCTCTAGTTTTTCGTACCTGTGATATCGCTTGCAGCCTTATATTGTCATGGCCACTTCCTATTACCTGTTGCTTGGTAGATAGTTTGGACTTGCGCGTCGTAGTCGCTGGCTCAAGTGCTGTTGCGTGTCGTCAAGTGCCACAGTTGTTGATGTATTGCCGCATGTTGATGTTGGAGATGATCATAGTTTGACTTATCGTTCACTTTAATTCCTGTTTAACAACTAAAATTGAAGTAAGCAGAGGCATCGGTGGGTGATAGATAACATTTGGTTTCCGAACGCCCACTTGTGTCCCGTAGGACCCCGAGTACTTGATACCTGTTCCTTGATTATCGCGCTATCCACATCCGGGAGGTATATGGGACCCCCCTGAGCCAGAGCTTGATTCAGTCTTATTTCTTGGGGCCACAAACTAGTTTGAGGTTTTATTTACTATCCTGTACTTATGCCATGCTACTTATGTATTTACAATTGTGCGAGGAGCACACTGTACTGTTTAGGGAAGCGGATTGATTACGCGGTATCGACACCCCGAGTTTTCGGGTTCCCAGTCGCTTACAGCCATTGTCGCAAACCTTGAGTCCGTCTCGGAGCTTGCTTACTTCGTTGCGGGTAGACTCCAAGGGGTGGCCCCCTGAAATATTTCTGAATCCTATGATTGTTCAGTCGTGAAACCCTCGTTGGGTTTTGATTTGGTTTTTCCGAGGTTGATCGAGCGTGTGTTGCTATTGGTGCACCCCAGCCGGGTAAAACTTTCTAAAAGCCGTGTCCGCGGTTATGGACGACTTGGAGCACAGTATCTCGACCATAGACAAGCATAACTAAAGTTTATTGCTATAAATTGACTTTATAATGACTAGTAATCAGCTTCACTATAATGGAATGACTAAATAATACTGCCCACAATTGCTTGTTTGGTTGTCGCTTGCGACCATAGTACCTGACTAGTAAGTATTGCAACTACAACGGAATGGCTGAATAAAAGTACCAACAACTGCTGGGTTTTGGGGGTTATATCATGCTATCTGTATCTGATTAGTAATTGCTGCAACTATAACAGAATGGTCAACTAAAAGTGCCCACTGCTTATTTTATCAGGATGATTCTGTGGGTCCCATCGAGGACTGTTGTGTAATGTTATTACTTCGTTTTTGTTGGGAATATGCCCTAGAGGCAATCATGTATGATGATATTTCCCATTGTATTCATAAAGTTATTAAGTAGTCCTTGTATAAACATCTGATGTGTATCATTGAATATGTGATTCAGTTGTGGAACTATGCATTCATGTTGTTTGTACTAAATATCCTTGGTCATTGAGGTTGTGCTGGACACACAACTTAGACCAATGTGAAAGTTGGCTTGATGACTCGGTTCCACTTGTCATGGGCATGGAGATGCTATTCCAACTTACACAGACTAGGCTAAAGAGTTTAGCGAGTCGGATTGACCCATATTGAGGTACAACGAACTAGTTGTCATTTGTATATCTCAATCAATGTAATCCTTAGACCTGAGGTTGTTGCATAGTCCGAGTTGAGGATCACCGACTTAGGTTCTCACAACGCTGATCCGTGAATCGGGCGCTTATAAAGGCGAGTTCGGTCGATCGAGAATCAAGCTGCGTGATGTGAATAACCAAGATGGGATTTTGCCCTCCACCGGAGAGATATTCTCCGGCCCTCGTGAGATATGATTCGAAAGCATGGCCATGCACGACTCGGTTAAGTGTTAACCGAGGCGATCGGCTAAGAGTTAGTCGGTGAATCACTTATCTCGGATCGAGAAGAGAGTCGGACTATTTAAGGGATGACATATATTCGCCTATAGTCGACAAGGTATATCGTGAGGCAAAGGGACTGACGTAAGTCGCATTGGAAAGGCAAGTCGTCATGACTCTTTGGTACTTGGGAATCGATGCGTTCGCTAGGAGCCGATGCCGATTGATCGATTGTGAGTTGGACTCAAATCGTGTCCAAGTAACCATGAGCCTCATGGGTCACACACTTAAGAGCGGAGCAGGTTCGGATTGGATCCGAATCATATAATCGTTGGGTTGGACCTAAACCAGATTAGGATGAGTTAGTGAGTTGGACTCACGGTGACTAGTTTTATATGGGCTTTAGTGAATGGGTCGCACGAGCAGAGCCCACGCTCACTCCCTATATATAGTGGAGCACAAGAACCCGTAAAGGTTAATCGTTGTTCGGTTAGGTCATTCCATGTGTTGAAACCCTAGCTCCATTAGCCCAGCAGAACGAACCTAGCAGCCGCCACGGGCCTCCTTGTAATGTGGATACCAAAGAGGTGCTGTGCAATCAGCACCGTGACGATCGGATCGTGAGGACTGCATCGCATCAAGACGCGCTTCATCAGTAATCCGCAACCGCTGCCTAGTGGTAAACCTCGTGGCCTTCTACCTCAGCTAGGTCTTGGGATCACCACGTTAGAGAAGAAAAGTTTTGTTTTATCTCTGCGGCCCAAAGGGTATCGAGCAATAGCTTCGGTTTTAGGCTCGAGATCTCGCATGTGATATGCGGTAGGCTATAGATGAGATCTATGTGTTGTTTTGGTGGTCGATCTATGAGATAGATCGGTTTTGTACGAGGTTGATTGGATCAACTGTACTCGGTATGGTAGATCTGATTTCCGTGATCATACCGAGGTCGTGGAACGACATACCCCTACCGTCGGCTTCCGCCATCGGGTAGACCGTGACACGTAAATCCAGAAGCGGTGATCGAAGATCAAAAGTTTGATCGAATCGAACGATGGTCGGAATCCATGTTCGGATCGTAGATGAGATCTACGTTCGGAAAAATCGTCAAGACCTGAGGGCGCTGCCTCGATCCCGCCCGCTATCCGGCTAGCGGGACCGCCGCCTCGTCAGAGCGCCTTAGATGTCGTTAAGTAGTTTCACAACGCCGTAGATATTGTATCTATGCATAACTTGTTTTTGCAGGAAGTTGTGAATGGTATGGTTCATGTGCATGTGATGTATGTGTAATCCATACGTGATCTGCGAATCACGGTTTTTGTCACCGCTGGAGCCTAGGTGCTGTCATTTTATTGTATAACGACCATGCGTGGATTCTCTATGTAATTTACTTTACTAAGCTAGTGTAGCTGTTTGAGAACCGGAAGGCATGCATAGGCGTTGTACATGTCGGCGACATGGAGTAAGACGGCAAGTGACAAGAGTTGGCACGAGTCGGATTACGTGCTTTGTGGAGATGGAGATCGCCATGAAGAGAGCCATACCATTTCACATTATAATTGCTTTATTTTGTGTTATTGTTATGTCTCGCTTTTACCTCTATTAGATAGTCGGTAAAATCTAATCCCTCAAAGAAGGTCTAGTCGGTTTTCCGCTGATGTTTGCACCATCACAAGTCGGACATTTTTGGTAGTGGGCTCATAAAATTGAGGTGCTGCCAATTCTTTTCGACTAGGTGGGTTCGAGTCGGACTCTTACTGCAGAAACACTTGGTAAGCTAGACGAGTCTATCACAACGGTTGTGGGACTCGGGGAAAGGTCGGATGGGAGCCGGGGCATGTGATGCCACCCGTCCAACAGGAGTCGCATGAGATGCGATTGACAAGGAGTTGTCTACCTAGATCACTTGGCGGCTAGCGGTGATGCTAAAGCTCACTAGCCGACTTGCTTATTTAGGATCCTGAATCACTAAGTAACCATCGGAGGGGTGTTGGTTCTAGTGGGAGCACAAAATATTAAAATGTTTAATATGCTTGCTCTTTTATGAATACATGTCTTAAGTGTTTTGCATATTTTCTGTTGTAGATCATGGCACCAAGTAGCAGTCACTCTCAGTTATCCGGTTTTGTGTTGAGAACCATTCTTGAGAAAGATAAACTGAACGACACTAATTTTACCAACTGGTATCGAAATATGAGAATTGTTCTCAAACAAGAAAAGAAGGACCATGTCCTAGACAACCCACTTCCAGATGAGCCGAATGAGAATGCGATCGTCATGCCCACCAATGCCTACCGTCGGGCTAAGGATGAGTCCACGGATATTAGGCATCTTATGCTTGCTCACATGGAACCGGACTTGCAAAAGCAGTTCGAGCATGTTGAGGCCTACGATATGATCGAAGCCAAAAGTATGTTCTGTGCTCAAAGTAAGACCGAGAGGTATCAAGTCTCGTGCTTTGCTAAGTTGCAAGCTTAAGGATGGTGATCCACCGAGTCCGCATGTGATCAAAATGGTTGGTTACGCAGCCTCCGGAGAGGCTTGGCTACCCCATAAGCGAAGAGTTCGCTACGGATATAATTCTGAACTCTCTTCCTAGTGCATATGGGCAGTTCATTTCAACTACCACATGCATGGTATGGATAAGAAGCTCACCGAATTGCATGGGATGCTCAAGGCAGAGGCGGATCTCAAGAAGGGCACCACCAAGTGTTGATGGTGCGTAATAAGGCTAAGTTCAAGAAGAGTTCTTGGACTAAGAAGAAGGCTAAGTCGAGGAAAGCAGCTCAGACCAGGTCCCAAGCGCCTCGTGGACTAAGCCATCTCCTTCACCGGATCCACTTGCTTCTACCGCAAGGCGGATGGCCACCGGAAGAGGAATTGCGCAAAGTACTTGGCCGACAAAGCCAAGAGTGGAGGTATGACTTCGACTCAGGTACACTTGTTTGCAATGTTATAGACATATATCTTGTCTTGATGCACCTAATAGTTCTTGGGTATATGATACCGGATCGCTTATTCACATCCGCAACTCATTGCAGTGGACCGGTAAGAACTAGGAGCGTAGCAAGAGGCGAGGTTGATATTCGAGTCGGCAACAAAGCAAGAGTTGCTGCGTTGGAAGTCGCACGATGCAACTTCATTTACCTTCCGGATTCATTATGGAACTAAATAATTGTTATTATGTTCCAAAGGTTTTCCCGAAACATTATTTCGCTTCATGTTTGATGAGGCAAGGCTATGAGTCGAATATTAAGAATAATGGTTGTTCTTTGTATTTGAATGATATGTTTCACGGCTTTGCACCCGTCGTGAACGGGTTATTTATTTTGAATCTTGATGGTGAGTCGGTTTATAACATAAATGTTAAAAGGTTGAAACCAAATGATCGAATATGACTTACTTTTGGCACCGCCGGCTTGGTCATATAAGTTGGAAACGCATGAAGAAGCTCCATGATGATGGACTCCTAACCCGCTCGACTTGGAGTCGCTCGAGACATGCGAATCTTGCCTACTCGGCAAAATGACCAAGACACCTTTTGTAAAGAGTTGCGAAAGGGCGTCCAACTTGTTGGGACTAGTACATAGTGATGTATGTGGACCAATGAGAACGACAGCTAGTGGTGGTTATGAGTACTTCATTACCTTCACTGATGATTTGAGTAGGTATGGATATATCTACTTGATGAAACATAAGTCGGAAGCCTTTGAAAAGTTCAAAGAATTCGAATGAAGCGTAATCAACTCGGCAAGAAAATAAAGTTTCTTCGGTCGGACCGAGGAGGCGAGTACATGAGCCATGAGTTTGATGACCATCTGAAAAGTTGTGGAATAGTTCCTCAACTTACTCCGCCAGGAACGCCACAAAGGAATGGTGTTTCGAAAGGCGGAATCGGACCTTGTTGGACATGGTACGATCAATGATGAGTCGGACAGATCTGCCTTTATCATTTTGGCGTTATTGTCTAGAAACAGCGGCGTTCACACTAAACAAAGTACCATCAAAATCGGTAGAGAAGACACCGCATGAGATGTGGACAGGCAAAAAGCCGAGTTTGTCTTTTCTTAAGATTTGGGGTTGTGAAGCTTTTGTCAAGCGACTTCGGACAAGCTTACGGCCAAGTCGGATAAATGTATTTTCGGGGTATCCGAGGGAAACCTTGGGTTACTACTTCTACAACCGAGAAGAGGGCAAAGTGTTTGTCGCTCGAACGGTGTCTTCCTTGAGAAAGAGTTTCTCCGGGGAGTAAGTGGGAGCAGTGCAACTCAAGAAATTCGAGAGGAATCGCTTATAGCGAATCGGCAAAAACCTTGGAGGATGAGCCGATCGTGGCAAATGAGCCGATAAAGACACTGTACTACGTAAGATCGGCAAGATTACGAAGTGTTCGTGATGTGTTCGTTAGATGTTGATGAGCCGCAAATTATTCAAGCGATGGTGGGATCGATTCGAGTCATGGCTTGGAGCCATGAGATCCGAGATAAAGTCCATGGATGAAAATCAAGTTTGGAACTTGGTTGATCTGCCAGACGGTGCAAGACCCGTCGAGTGCAAATGGGTCTTTAAGAAGAAAACTGATGTGGATGGAAATGTTTCAATCTATAAAGCACGCCTTGTCAAGGGGTTCCGACAAGTTCAAGGAGTTGATTACGACGAGACTTTCTCGTAGCGATGCTTAAATCAGTTCGGATCATGTTAGCTATAGCGCCTATTTCGACTATGAGATATGGCGATGGATGTCAAAACGGCTTTCCTTAACGGAAATTTAACCGAGGACGTATATGATAGCCCGAGGGTTTTGTCGATCCGCTAATGCCGACAAGGTATGCAAACTTCAAATCCATTTATGGGTTGAAGCAAGCATCTCGAGTTGGAATATTCGCTTTGATGAGGTAGTCAAATCGTTTGGCTTCATCAAGAGTGATCATGATTCTTGTTTGTACAAGAAGTTTAGTGGGAACAAAGTAAATTTTCTAATCTTATATGTGGATGACATATTACTGATTGGAAATGATGTCCAGATGTTGCAAGAAACCAAGGAATCATTGGAAAGGAGTTTCTCAATGAAAGACTTGGGTGAGGCAACATACATCCTCTAATCCGGATCTATAGAGATAGATCAAGGAGGCTCATTGGATTGAGTCAGTACTTATTTGGACAAAGTGTTGAAAAGTTCAACATGGAATCGCCTAAGAAGGGTTCTTACCGATGTCCCATGGTGTAAAACTTAGCAAGACTCAAAGGTCCTTCGACAACCGATGAGCGAAGTCGGATGAGTGCGATTCCATATGCTTCATAGCTTGGATCCATCATGTACGCCATGATTTGTACTAGGCCGGATGTTTCCTATGTTCTAAGTGTTGTGAGCGATACCAGTCGATCCCGGAGAGATCCATCGGACAAGCTAAAAATATCCTAAAGTACTTGAGAAGGACTAAGGATATGTTCTTGGTTTATGGTGGTGAAGATGAACTCGTGTAAAGGGTTACACGGATGCGAGTTATCTCACCGACTCGATGATTCTCGTCGCAATCCGGATACGTGTTTATTATAAACGAGGTGCTGTGAGCTGGAAAAGTTCCAAGCAAGAGGCGTGGTTCGGCTTCAACAGAGGTTGAGTATATTGTCGCCTCGGAGGCAAGAAGGAAGCTGTTTGGATGAGGAATTTCCTCATGGATCTTGGTGTGGTTCAGGGCTCGTCCAATCCGTTGGACGTGTATTGTGACAACAATGGTGCTATTGCACAAGCCAAGGAACCTAGACAACACCATAAGAACAAGCACATACTCATGCGGTACCACCCGATTCACCAGTTCGTGGATCAGGGTGATATCAAGTTATGCAAGGTACACACGGATGCAAATATTGCGGATCCGTTGACAAAGCCGTTACCCCACCGAAGCATGAGGCGCACGAGAGCCATGGGCATTAGATGCTTAGACATGTGATGTCGGAAGATTCACTCTAGTGCAAGTGGGAGATCTGGGAATATGCCCTAGAGGCAATCATGTATGATGATATTTCCCATTGTATTCATAAAGTTATTAAGTAGTCCTTGTATAAACATCCGATGTGTATCATTGAATATGTGATTCAGTTGTGGAACTATGCATTCATGTTGTTTGTACTAAATATCCTTGGTCATTGAGGTTGTCTTGGACACAACTTAGACCAATGTGAAAGTTGGCTTGATGACTCGGTTCCACTTGTCATGGGCATGGAGATGCTATTCCAACTTACATGCACTAGGCTAAAGAGTTTAGCGAGTCGGATTGACCCATATTGAGGTACAACGAACTAGTTGTCATTTGTATATCTCAATCAATGTAATCCTTAGACCGAGGTTGTTGCATAGTCCGAGTTGAGGATCACCGACTTAGGTTCTCACAACGCTGATCCGTGAATCGCGCAGTTATAAAGGCAGTTCGGGTCGACCGAGAATCAAGCTGCGTGATGTGAATAACCAAGATGGGATTTTGCCCTCCACTGGAGAGATATTCTCCGGCCCTCTCGTGAGATATGATTCGAAAGCATGGCCATGCACGACTCGGTTAAGTGTTAACCGAGGCGATCGCTAAGAGTTAGTCGGGTGAATCACTTATCTCGGATCGAGAAGAGAGTCGGACTATTTAAGGGATGACATATATTCGCCTATAGTCGACAAGGTATATCGTGAGGCAAAAGGGACTGACGTAAGTCGCATTGGAAAGGCAAGTCGTCATGACTCTTTGGTACTTGGGAATCCAGACGCTCGCTAGGAGCCGATGCCGATTGATCGATTGTGAGTTGGACTCAAATCGTGTCCAAGTAACCATGAGCTCATGGGGTCACACACTTAAGAGCGGGAGCAGGTTGGATTGATCCGAATCATATAATCTGGTTGGGTTGGACCTAAACCAGATTAGGACTGAGTTAGTGAGTTGGACTCACGGTGACTAGTTTTATATGGGCTTTAGTGAATGGGTCGCACGAGCAGCCCACGCTCACTCCCTATATAGTGGAGCACAAGAACCCGTAAAGGTTAATCGTTGTTACATTAGGTCATTCCATGTGTTGGAAACCCTAGCTCCACAGAGTCCAGCCGAATAACGAACCTAGCAGCCGCGCTCCGCCTTGTACGTGTGGATACCAGAAGAGGTGCTGTGCGATCAGCAGCAGGACGATCGGATCGTGAGGACTGATCGCATCAATCGACGCGCGCTTCATCAGTAATCCGCAACCGCGCGTCTAGTGGTAAACCTCGTGGCCTTCTACCTCAGCTAGGTCTTGGGATCACCACGTTAGAGAAGAAAAGTTTTTGTTTTATCTCTGCGTGGCCCAACAGTTTTCCACCCGCACGAAAGTGCCTGGTGGGCACCTTTGAATCGTTTCTATGCGGGTTTGGCGGGTTTCGCTAAAACTTGCATAGGTCCGATTCTGAGGGTGTTACATTCATATGTTTAATCAACTCATAGCCGAAATCTATGAGTTTCCTCCATGAAGATCGTCCGTAGGCCAGTGGAGTTGTTGGCATCCCATGAAGCTTGACACGCATTAAGCTATATCATTCTTATGATTTACAAGTCAAACTTTGGCATGCTCACAAAAACCGCTAAACATTAATTCAATTGAACAAATCTTTTCAAAGAGAGCTATCAAGTCAATCATTATTTTCTATTGTGTTGAGTGTCTCTAGGAATAAGCTTTCAAGACTAAACACTACAACACCCAAGTCTTCCAATTTTGAGACTTTTTCTTATTTCAATTGTTTATCAAATTTTTTGGTAAAACCTGGTTAACTACAGGAGCTGAAACAAAATGTATCCAATTAAATACCCATGAAAACAAAATTTTACTACAATATAGAGACTCACTCCACCGATATAACATCTCAACATTAATACTAACTAGCATGAGTTTCTCAAACTTCAAAAGTGGGGATTCATAAGGAATACATCTCATGTTTGGTTCCACTTCTCTCTTCCCTTTTTATTTGTTTCTTGGAAACTCAAAGTCATTCAATCTCCTGCAAATCAACGAGAACTTCGAGGTGGAAAGAAAAAGAGAGAGGGAAAATAGAGATAAACAGAGAAATCTTTTTGTGGTTTTTGAGAAGGGGGATTAAAGAATAGGAAATTGGCGGCAAAGCTAGGCTTGAAAATCTCAAAAAAAAAAAAATAACTAAGATAAAGTGTTGGGGAAACCAACACGAGTGCTTATAAATTCAAATAAAAGCATAACCTTGAAAATAAGATAAAGCAAATAAAACCAAAAATAAAATAGATAGAAAACCTCCCCAAGCTTAGGCTTTTGCAAGCCCTTCAAATCACTGTGGTGGGGGAAAAGTCGTAACTCCAGTCCGCAAATTTAGTTGAAATGTTAGTTGTTGTTTCTCGGAGGTTCAGGGAGATATTGTGCATTCCCTCCATAGTTCCTCCAATTTCTTGGAAATCTTGATATGTAACAAACCGGTTTGGTGGCTGCTGCTCCTGATGAGGGACTTCTTGCTCCTCCTCTTGGTCCTCATCCTCCTCCGGAATCTCCTCCTCGGGTTGGTGTTGCTCAACCTGCAAGTCATAAAGCACACGTCCTTCCTCAATAGAGAAAAGATAATTAGGCAAAGGAGCAGGGTAGATATGCCTAGCTCTAGCAATATGCAGATAATAAACACCACCTCTCCTAGTAAGCATTCCACAAGCCCTCAAAGTAGAGTAACCAAAATGCCGCTTACCTAGCACCGGTTGTAACTCACCTAAGTCAATGCCCAATGCATTGGCAAGCACAGTGATGACGCCTCCACAAGTGGTTGGTCCTTGGCTTTGGTGGCATTGGTACTCCAAGTAGTGCACGAGTATTGTGCCCAAGTGAAGTGACAAGTTGTCATAGTTGAAAGCAGCTTTTGAAAGGACTAATATGTCCTCCTCATTGAGTCTTGTAAACTCATTGTGTGCCTGCAAGGTGTTAGCAATAACATAGAACAAATAATGAATAGCAGGATGTTGAATATTCTTCCCTCTGCTAACTCTAGAAGTAAGGCTCATTCTATTATAACAGAGTTGGGGGGAAGGTTCCATGTTGGTAAAAACTGAGCATTAGGATCATTGTTGGGTAAACCAAAACAATTGCACCATTCATCTAATGTTAGACAATAATTATTGTTCATGAGTCGGAAAGAAATCTTATCCTCCCCATGCCATGCCTTAACGGTGCTTTCCAAAGATCTAAGAAATTCAATGGTTAACCGACGATAGGTTGGTGCATCATGGAATACAAAGGTTTGCAGGCCAAATCTATTGCAAAGTAAATTAAAGTCATCAGAAATACTGAGTTGGTTCAAAGTGACGGGGCGAGCCCACTTGGTTGCCTTGACTTCTCGGTTTTTGATCCCGTCGAAACGATCATGGTGGGCTTTGTTCTTGAATCGAATCCCCATGTGTTCCTGAGATGCAGCCCGAGAAGAACTAGCTGCGGAAAAAGCACGTGTCTGGCTCCTTGTGTTCATCTTCTAAAAAAATAAAAGAGACAAATATAAAACTTTTTGATCCAACAGTAATAGTCATAGCATAATCTTCATCATAGAACACTAAAGAATCTCCTCAACATATCAATCTAGACAAGATAATCATGGTAATAGTTCAAATATAAGTCTCACCTTATATTGATAATGACAATAGATCAGAGATGAATTTGCGAAAAGTAATTGGGGGATCGGAGGATAAACATACCGTAGATCACTTGTGTGCAAGGAATTCGAACAAAATCGAGCAGGGGTGAGGATCCCTTGAGGTTTTGAGAGATTTTCGAGCTAGAAGAGAGAAAAATGATTGTGTTTTTGATGTTTTGGGTACCTCCCCGAGCGTTTAAGTGGTCGGACGCAATTATACGGCGGGAACAATGTGTTTCGGCCGTATAGTTGGTCTGACGGCAAAATTTTTGGGTTTTCTGGGGTTTCTTTCTGGCGGCTGTAACTATACGGCGACAACTATATGGTTGAAACTTTTGTTCCCACTGTATAGTTGGTCGTCAAACCTTCTGTACTCTGGGATGAAAAATTGTCGATGGGTAACATAACTATACGGCGGGAATTTTAATTCCTGCCCTATAGTTGGTCGTTAACCTTTCTGTACGCATCAAACATTTTCTATTTCTTTGAGAATTACTTTTTAGACTGAAACTTAGCGAAACACCTAGTTTTGACAGAAAAATGACAGACTAAAATTTCGACCAACTATGGAATATATAAAACAGGAATTTTTAGTACCGCTAAATCTCTTCCTCTCACTGGAGTTTTCTAGCACTCTTTATTTATATAAAACTTAAACTAAAACTTAAAAACTTAAGTCAAACATTTATTTCACATGGTTTGCCTCTCATGCTGCGCTCTTTTATGGTCAATAGCTTGACCTTGATATTGCTCACTTAGGCCATATGAGTGGAACACCCACTCCGAAGTAATTGGCCTTCAAAGGGATGGCCTCCTTATCATCTTTCTTGACTTTATTTTTCCTGGGGAAATGAATAACAAAAGGATCCCGCGAAAGAAATTTGAGCTTCACGTTCCCATCATGCAAATTGATTAAAGCCTTAATAGTTCTTAAGAAAGGACGGCCTAATATGATAGGGGCAGTAACATCTTCAGGAATGTAAACAATAACAAAATCAATAAGAGCAAGACAACCTTTAATATAAATTAAAGTATTTTATTTTATGCCTACTGCTTGTTTATAAGTAGAATCTGTTAGATGTAATTTTAGTTTAGTAATTTCAAAAGATCCAAGATTTAACTTGTTAAAAAGACTCTTTGGAATTGTTGAAACACTTGCACCTGGATCACGGAGTGCAGCTATTTCATTAGTCCCAATTCTAATCTTAATGGTAGGATCAAATATATCATCTAGCTTAACATGCAATTTTCAGCAATTTTCTTGTATTCTTCTTCAAGCACACGTACCTTTATTGCTACCTGATTAACGAAGTGTTGCTACATGGCTTCTTCATTTCCTTCACTTACCAGAATCTTGACATTGATCCTTTTTACGAGATCTTCAACAATGTAGTTTGGTGAAGGAGCATTGCTATAATCAAGATCTTCGAGCTCCTCCCTTTGGATTCTTATCATCTTGAGCTCTTCAACTAGATTGGGCTCAGCTTTACCTGCAAATTTTGCTAGAATGAGAGTTTGACTCTCAGTTATCTTACCTAGTTGTGCCTCAATAATCCTTATTCTTTCTTGGAGGGCATGCAAATCATTTCTTAAACTAACAGCTTGGTTAGATAATTTACCAAGCATAACATCATGATTTTCCATAATTTTGACTAGAATATTGTTTTTCTCATTCTGTGAGTCCATAAAAGATTTAAGAGTTTCTTGGAGACTAGTATTGCTTGATGCCATATTATTATTAGAGCTACCTACTGGACTAGAATAATGTTTTTGAGAATTTGGGTTATAATTCTTCTTCCAAGCAGGGCTATAATCATTACGAGCTATGAAGTCTACTTCTTCAATAGTTGGTTCATGAGTAGTTCTTACCGGGGTTTCGTTACCTTTAACGGCTAATATAAGCTCATCTAACTTAGCATTGAGTTCTTCATTCTCTTGAGGTTTGACGGTGTTCACCTTCTTTGTGTTTGATCTTTCCACATACCATTGGGCATGGTTGTCTTGCATATTGTCTAGCAGATGCTTTGCTTCGGTAATTTGCTTACCCATAAATGTTCCTCGAGCTGCAGTATCTAGCATAGACTTAGAAACAGGGTTAAGAGCATTATAAAATAAATGGAGAATTAACCAATCTTTCATCCCATGGCTAGGATAGTTTCTCATGCATTCTTTCATTCTCTCGCATGCAAGCGCTAGTGGCTCATGCTCTTCTCTCTAAAACCAATAATATTAGATCTGAGTTGCATAGTCTTTGCAGGTGGAAAGAATTTAGTCATAAATAAAGAAGTACATTCCAGCCATGATGCAATAGTATTTCTAGGCAAAGATAGCAACCATTATTTTGCTCTTCCTCTAAGAGATAAAGGAAATAAGCGCAACTTCACCGCATCAGGGTCAACATCTTTAATGTGCATCATATCACATATTTTAGTGAAAGTATTTAAATGCATACCTGCATCTTCTACAGTAAAGCCTCCAAATAGATTCCGTTGAACCAAACTTAAATAGTGGGGCTTAATTTCATAATCTTCAGAAGCAATTGCTGGCTGAGTAATAGGAGTATGCAAATAATCATTGTTAGGAGTTGCAAACTCCCCAAGCTTCTTTTCAGCCATACTTCCTATGTTTTTGTATTTTCTTAAACAAGTACTAATGATGATAAAGCAAGAAATAAAAAGACTAACTATTTTTTTGGCTTTTCAAATAAAAAATAAAAGCAAACTAACAAAATTAAAAATGAGAATTAAAACTAGCAAGGTTCCTACTAACCTCACCAGGATAGCTATTGCTTCCTCGGCAACGGCGCCAGAAAAAGGGTTGATACCTTCGATCCGGATTACGGATGTAGTATAGCTCTTTTTCCCTAGTAGACCTAGGTTTATCGAATCCTCGGGAAGCAGAAAGCAAAGTAAGATTACTTAAATGGATCTTCAAGATTTTTAGGATTCCTATTGCGTTTTCACCGGACCAAGAGTTTGTGATCTTGTTGTTGTCGATGGAGAGATAGATAGATAGATAGATAGATAGATAGATAGATAGATAGATAGAGAGAGAGAGAGGGCCTAGTGTGGCATCCCGCAAAACCACTACTAGAAAATCGCGTTGTTTTTGTGCATTGCATCGTCATCATCATGCATTGTTTGTCTGCATTATTTGAAAAGCCTAGTTTTTATTTATACAAATACCCCTCTTATTTTTAAACACAAAACCCCGATCGCATCGGAGATTTTATTTGTCTAAAAACTATTTTGCAAAGTGGCTTTGTTTTAAATTATACAGAACCAAACAAACACAAAAACTAAAACAGCTCCCTCTAAAACCTATCCCCACCCAATCCTAATCTACCCACCAACCAAATCGTGCCACCTCACCCTCCCCCAAACTTCCTACCCACCCTGCCACCTCACCAATCCCTCTCCTTTTCCCACCTCTCTCTCTTTTCTCACCTAGTCCCTTCTACCCTCTCTCTCTTACACCCCTGGCCCACTCTCCTTGGGTCCCACCCAGCTCTCAGCTCTCTCTCTCTCTCACCCCGCAGGCCCCAGCCGGACCCACCAGTCACACCCCACCAACTGCACCCTACCCACTCAGCCTCTCAACCGGGCCCCAACCCCACTCACCCACATGCCCTGTCCCTGGACCACTGCCCACCCGCTGACCCACCCTCCTCAAGGGCCCTCTCCCCCACCTCCTCTCCTCTCCAACCTCTCCAACTCAGCGACCTCCGCCCGCCTCTCTCTCTCCTCTCTCCTCCGGCGACCGCCTCCCTGCTGCCCCTCTCCCCACGCCACCTGGCGCCCCAGAGCGCCTGCTCCTTCTCCACTCCTGCAACCGTCCCACCGACTGCCTCCCACCCGCCTCCACCGCCTCTCCGCAACCACCCCTGCACCCTCCCCAAGCGCCGCCTGCCGCTGCCCAGCCGCTTGAGCTCCGCCGCGTGGCCCCTCCACCCTCTGCGCCTCTGCCTCCCGCAGCCTCCGGCCAGACCTCCGCGCCGCCCGCCTGGCTCTTCCCCGCTGCCGCCTGCGTCTCTCCAGCCTTGCCCGCGTGCTCCTCCTCGCCGGCGACCCCTCGTGACGAGCAACCCCGCTGGAAGCCTCCGCCATGGCCCGCCGCTGCCGCCGCCGCCCTGCTGCGCTTCTCCTCCTCTCTCCGAAGGCCAGCTGAAGCCCGCCTCGGCCTCCTCCGCCCGCCCGCTTCCTCCGGCGCGCCTCCGCTCGCCCGCGTCGAGCCGTCCCTGGAGCCTCCACCGCCGACGGGTCCTCACCGCTCGCCGCTGTCCGCATCCCGCCGCCAGTGCCCCCCGCGTTCCCTGTTCGTCGCTGGCCTCTGCACTGGCTCGCACGCCTCCTTGCAGTACCAACAACTGTTGTGTCAACCAAGCCTCGTGGTACCTCCAGTGTCGGGAATCGCCACCTTCCTCTGTCACTGTTCGACTTCCTGAGTTCGGGTAGTGCCTGCTGGATTTAAGTGAGGGTGCTCCTATTTTGTGACACCATCCTTGTGCATGGTGGAATCAAGACCTTCGAGGGACAATCTTCGATGCCAAGGATAACCCACCCCGGAGGACACTGACAAGGCACCGAGATCCCCTCATCGACAAGACCGGCTCATCACCGACGTTTGCAAGGATGTGCATCGTGCTACTCGCAGGTCTCGATACCGGTCCAAGATCGTCAACGTCGCTCGAAGCCAAATACAAGTACTTCGTCGTGGACCACAAGGTCGTCTACCTGGATCTGATGGCCAGCCCGCAGATTCCCCGACGCCAAGATCTCCATCGCGGACAATCGAGACAAGATCGGCCACATGGTACCCCGCCAAGATCTTCTTTGAACCCGAGAACTCCGCCGCGGTACCCGGGGATCTCCTACGTGGAACCACGGGCCACATAAGACCATCGGCGCCACCCCCGGATCTGAAGACCGAACCCGACAACCGCCAAGGCCGCTGACACGGATACAACAAGTACTTCCTTCCGGAATGCCAAGGACTCCGCGTGAGACGTCAAGACCGACAACATGGCCCGACCACCGCGAATGCGCCAAGCTCTACCCCGTCAACCGAGAACGATCCCGGAGTCCGAACCTCGTTTTCCGTCGAACCCTGGACCCCGACCCCGAACCCCGTCGAACCCTAACCAAGATCGTCGAGCCCTAATGTGTGAACCCCTTCCCGAAACCCTATCTTATAAAATAATAACTTGTTGCATATTAATTGCCATACTTTCATGCATGCTTGTCTGTGGTTTGGGGGCCTTATGCCGATTCACCTAATAATTAAATATGGGGCCCATATGCGGGCAAATCTAGCCTTATATTGGCCTCATTTAAATTTGTGTAGCGAACCGGTGCGATCTTTTGCCATGTTAAGACAACATTTAAATTGCGGGGGTTTCTAAATAACTTGAACCGTTTAATTAATTGTCGGGACCCCGGTTCCGCTTAATATGACCTAATTGCATCGCACCTTTGCCATGTCATCCATCATACATGGATCATGCCGATCTTCTGCCGTTGTATTAAATATTGCATCCGGTGTTTCTTCTAGTGTTTTGCTTCTTCGCGGATAAGGCCGTTGAGTTGATGTGAGCTTCGCCCCGATCTTCGGTTGAACCTTCGGCAATGTTTTTCAGGCGAGCATCTCCCCCTTTCTACCTATCTTACTTTTATAGTATTTATTCCCTCATGTTGCTCTATTGCTAGCGGTGTTGCGATGCTTTAGTTTCCGTACCTGTGATATCCCTTGCAGCCTTATATTGCCTTGGACACATCCTATTACCTGTTGTTTGGTAGATAGTTGGACTTGCGCGTCGTAGTCGCTTGCTCAAGTGTTGTTGTGTGTCGTCCAGTGCCACAGTTGTTGATGTATTGCCGCAGGTTGTTGTTGGAGTTGATCCTAGTTTTACTTATCGTACATTTTAATTCCTGTTTAACAACTAAAATTGAAGTAAGCAGAGGCATCGGTGGGTGATAGAAAATATTTGGTTTCCGAACGCCCACTTGTGTCCCGTAGGACCCCGAGTACTTGATACCTGTTCCTTGTTTTATCGCGCTATCCACATCCGGGAGGTATATGGGACCCCCGAGCGAGCTTGATTCATCTTATTTCTTGGGGCCAAACTAGTTTGAGGTTTTATTTACTATCCTGTACTTATGCCATGCTACTTATGTATTTACGATTGTGAGAGGAGCACACTGTACTGTTTAGGTAAGCGGAGTGATTATGCGGTATCGACACCCCGAGTTTCGGGTTCCCAGTCGCTTACAGCCATTGTCGCAAACCTTGAGTCCATCTCGGAGCTTGCTTACTTGCTATGTAAGACTCAAGGGTGGCCTGAAATAATTCTGAATCCTGTGATTGCTCAGTCGTGAAAGCCTCGTTGGGTTTTGATTTGGTTTTTCCGAGGTTGATCGAGCGTGTGTTGCTATTGGTGCACCCCGGCTGGGTAAAACTTTCTGAAAGCCGTGTCCGCGGATATGGACGACTTGGAGCACGATTCGACCATAGACAAGCATAACTAAAGTTTATTGCTATAAATTTGACTTTATAATGACTAGTAATCAGCCTCACTATAATGGAATGGCTAAAAATACTGCCCACAATTGCTTGTTGGAGTGTCGCTTGCGACCATTGTACCTGACTAGTAAGTATTGCAACTACAACGGAATGGCTAAATAAAAGTACCAACAACTGCTGGGTTTTGGGTTTATCTCATGCTATCTGCATCTGATTAGTAAATGCTGTAACTCTAACGGAATGGTTAACTAAAATTGCCCACTGCTTACTTTATCAGAATGATTATCTAAACCTGACTAGTAATTGCTGCAATGATAATTGAATAAATAAAACTGCCAACTGTGTGAGTTCCTCGGTTGACTTCCTTGTTTGGTCTCGAGGGGGAAACACCAGGATGGTTTTGTTTGGTGTTAGCTTCAGGTTGGATCCGGATAGGTCTATCTTACCCCTCTCTGACTGTCGCCAGTTGTATCGAGTCTCTATAGGTTGTTTAGTGCATGCTGCCGCTGCCGCTTCAGTCCACCATACCTATGTAGGCGAGGACCGCCGAATTCTAGCCTCGCCGTGTACTGGCCTTAGTACTGACGCTCCTTTTTTTTCCTTTGCCCTTTGTCGGCACCCCGTTTGTTTAAGCAGGTTTGAGATCGACGTCGTTAGCAGGGTTACCCTTCCGGCTTGGCCTGGGCAGGGTTATGGACTTATTCCTCAGGGCTCTTAGCCCCATTTGCATCTTGTCCGTAGCTGGATGCTATATCGTTCTCAAGGTGATTTGGATCTTTGTACTGTATATCTGTATTCTTGACTCATGGAGTCGCTGTTATATATATCTGTTCTGTGGGTCCCATCGAGGGCTGTTGTGTAATGTTATTACTTCGTTTTCCACCCGCACGAAAGTGCCTGGTGGGAACCTTTGAATCGTTTCTATGCGGGTTTGGCGGGTTTCGCTAAAACTTGCATAGGTCCGATTCTGAGGGTGTTACACCTAGGGTCTTCGGTTGTCACCAGTAGCTGTGCAAAACATCTAATGAAAATAATAGATAATAATAAAGTACTCATGTAATTGTTAGAGCAAGATAATTATATCTGAGTAGTGCATCCATAATGTTATCGCCCCCACAACCGCTTATGGAGATAACGTACTAGTCTCATCCATGGAAGAAAGAGAATAATGATATGCATAGTGATTTCACCGTTAATCCCAAGTAAGTTCCTCACATACAGCCGTACTACCCTTTCTGTCACTGGGGTTTCTATCCTACAGATCAGTCGTTACTCACACTCCCTTTACCTGGATCAATCCTCGGGGTCTTGTGTACCTGACAAGTCCTTAGATTGAGGCAAGAGTAGGTACTGGAATCATCAAGTCATACAAACTAATACATGATCCCATCTATGATAAATAACATGCACAAAAGCTACTTGGCTAGGCCGAAGCCCTTAGCCCAAGGATAATTACACACACATAGATATTAAATCGACAATCATAAACATTTTAATAGAGATCATAGAGTTGATAACAAATAGTCTTACAATGTCACCAGTTGGAGATGAGATCTACTATTACAAGTAGTGGAAGATGGTTATGGTGGTGGAGAAGAGTTTAGAGGTTTAGATCTAGATCTATTCCTTTGGTGTGGCGGTAGGGAGAGGTGGGGATGAAAGACGCGATGTTGTGGAGTTGGGGGCGGTTCGTTTCCCGTCGCCTGAAGACTCTTTATATAGGGGTCCTTTCACGAAAGTTGTTATGTTTGACCTAAGGAGGTCAGTGCCAACTATACGGCCGCAACTATATGGCTGCGGGCCATATAGTTGGTCGTTAAACCTCCAGACGCCTCCTCACGGCTCCTGGTTTCTTTGGCGTGTTGGAAATCTCGTATCTTTGGAATTTATGTAGTGATTCCCTTCATGATACGTCATTATCTGTGCAGGCAAGAATAGCAAGAAAGGATTGCATACCCCTCTGATCATTAGGAATTAGTGGCAGGTTTTAGAGAGATATTTCATCAAATATATGAATAATATCTAGTTGAAATGCGGACATGGATGGATATATTTCACAGCCATCATAGAGCGCCTTATCAATTTGTAGAAATGGTTTGGGAAGTTGGGATCCTTGAACCTCGGGGGTTGCTTTACATATACCAACTCATGCAATGGACCATTAATAAATGCACTTTCTACATCCATTTGTTGCAATTTAAAGTTATGATGTGCCACATAAGCAAGAAGGATACAGATGGACTCAAGGCGAGCCACGGGTGCATATGTCTCTCCATAATCAATGCCTTCAATTTGAGAGAACCCTTGTGCAACTAATCTTGCCTTGTTCCTTACAACAATTCCATGCTCATCTTGCTTGTTCTTGAAAATCCACTTGGTGCCTATAACATTGCGGCAATATTTTGGCTTTTCAGCTAACTTCCATACTTTATTCTCTTAAAGTTGTTGAGCTCTTTGTGCATTGCTTCCAACCAATCCGAATCTTCAAGAGCTTCCCATACTTTCTTTGGTTCTACATGGAGATATGTGCTTGGTGTTCACTAAGCCTCTTCAATTGAGCTCTAGTGGACATCCCTTTTCTTAGATCTCCAACCACATTCTCTAGAGTGTGGTCCCTTAATTTCAACATTCTACCACTCTAGCTTGGCGACAAATTTAGATCTCCTTGTTGTTTCTTGGGGGGGTCTCTTCATCACTTTGGTCCTCGCCTTGACCATTAACTTGACCTTGATCATCATCGGAATCATTCTCTTCATCAAGAGGCAAAGATTGACCTCGGTCTTAATCAGGCACACTTCTAGACTGGAGTTGAGCTGCTCTTACGACAGATTGTACAAATCTTCCTTGTGTAATAGACTAAGCAGCGCTGGACATTCTGGAAAATGGAGACTCAAGCTCCTCCTGAATAGAGGTTTATCCCTGATCAACATGTTGAGGGTCCATAGCTTGTCTTTGGCTTGGTTCATTGTCCTCCTCGACAGAAGGAGCTTGTTGATGTCATGAAGAAGAGGGCTCCACTTGAGTAGATCATAGTTCTTCACGGTCCGCCATAAGGGGTTCCTCAACAGGGCGGATAAATCCCACACCCATTCTTCCTATGGCATCCTGAGGCATTTCATCATCTACATCACAAACATCAACACGCCCCCCTTGGGGACCATCATATTCTTTGAAAACCACACTACAAGATTCTATGACAGATCTAGAGAGCTTATCATAGATTCTATAAGTGTGGGATTCGAGACCGATACCATAGCCAACAAAAATACCCTCTAATGCTTTGGAATCAAATTTGTACAAACGAACGCCCTTTATGCGATAGAAACACATACAACCACGGAAGTATGAAACGTTGGGCTTGTTACCGGTAAGAACTTCATATGGAGTCTTGATCAATTTTTTGCGCAGGTAGAGCCGGTTTGATGTCTGGCATGCGGTGGAGATTGCTTCGGCCCACTTTGGATGGTTGGATGAAGAGATCTTGGAGATTTGGTGGCTCAAATGGTGTTGGAGTTCATAAGTGGGTCGAGCGGCTGGAGGAAGGGGATAAGGTCCCCTATTTATAGGCCACTCATTGTAACTACCTCGGTGCATTACGCTCCTAGCTACAAGCCTGGATGAACGGTAGTGGTTGAAATAGTACGGTGGGGCCCCAAAAGCCACTCACAGGTAGACCTTTCGGCCGTCCCAACCACTTCCAATTCATCGGACTCAGACGGCGGCGTAATCGGCGAAGGGATCAAATACATACACAAATGAGTATGTATGCAAGCCACCATACAAGAGTACATCAGAGCCATTCCATCTAGAAAGAAAGGAAAATATAGCAACGCCATACGGCAAGATTCAAATGACCTAGATAGATCTAATATTTTAGGATAATTCCTCATACATCACACTTCAGAGTATCACGCGGAAGCGGCAAAACAAAGTCCGAGTACGGATAAGAAGCAAATCGGCATAAGATGCCATAGAAATAAGCACAACCCGCCCACAGATCTCACGGATCCCCGTTCCCGGAATCTCTACACCGAACGATCGTTGCCCACATCATCAGCCTCTTCCACCCAGTATCCGTCCTGCGTGGGTACCTGTTCATCTGAACCAATAATTTATCGTGTGAGACCCTAGGGGTACTCAGCAAGTCTTAATGCCTCTAAAGGGGACACAACCTGGGGTGACGCAATTGCAGCGAAAGATAAATCCTAACAGTTCTATAGATAGACGCTAACCATCCGCCTAACCAATGATAGACGGATGTCCGTGAATTAAGGACAACAGTTATAATAGTAAAATCATCAGATCCATCCTCCTCCTCGCTTACCAACGAGGAAGCGGACGAACAACCCCCATCCGTTGGTAGTTTTATTAACCATTCCATGAATATTACACTATTTACTAGTCAATTACTTAGTCAGATTAAAGCGGTACTTTAGTTATGCTTGTCTATGATCGAGAAACTGTGCTCCAAGTCGTCCATAAACGCGGACACGGCTTTCAGAAAGTTTTACCCGGCCGGGGTGCACCAATAGCAACACACGCTCGATCAACCTCGGAAAAACCAAATCAAAACCCAACGAGGCCTTCACGACAAAGCAATCACAGGATTCAGAATTATTTCAGGGGCCACCCATTGAGTAGACAAGAACGAAGTTAGCTTACTCCGAGGCGGACTCAAGGTTTGCGACAATGGCTGTAAGCGACTGGGAACCCAAAACTGGGCTTGTCGATACCGCGAAAACACTCCGCTTACCTAAACAGTACAGTGTGCTCCTCGCACAAACGTAATTAAGCAGTAGCATGGTATAAGTACAGGATAGTAAACAAAACCTCAAACTAGTTTGTGGCCCCAAGAAATAAGACGGAATCAAGCTCTAGCTCAGGGGGGGTCCCATATACCTCCCGGATGTGGATAGCGCGAAATAATCTCGGAACAGGAATCAAGTACTCGGGGTCTTACGGGACATAAGTGAGCAGGAAAAACCAAATAGCAGATGTTGCTCACCGATGCCACTTTCATTAGTTATCCCATTACTACTCAGGTTAAGTTGTTTAGGTACCTCGTTATCCATCAGACTCTCACATACCCTACACATGTCGTTTCTACGACTCGCATGGCTCAAACAACTCCTGTAGTAATGGCTCATGGGATGGAGGAACAAGCTTGGTGTGGTTTAAAGTAAAGGCTATGCAATACTTGGGATTCAATTTAATGCAATCGCGACTCAATGATGCAAGAATAAGATAGAGGCAATAGGTATTGTATGTATGCAAGCATGTGGAAGTGCTTGCACGGCAACTCGCTTAAAGCGAGACGGATTCGGTAGTGCTCGGTTCTCTTGATATATCCCCCGCCGCCTATTCGAAAGAAGAACCAAACAAACAAGGGCCAACATAAATAGAGTGCACAAGCATAGGAATAAAATGCGACAAGCAAATAATCATGCCATGATGAATGATGCACAAGTTGCATGGCAATAAAGTAGCATGGCATGGATGAGGTGTGGTATACAAGAATAAGTCATTTTATTAAGGTTTGGCCACATTTTATTATCATATTAGTTGCTGTATATTACATATTTACATGATGCATGCTGCAATTGAAGTCAAGGATAGCATAAACAGAAAGGTCTCGTCGAGCTGATCATTTTAGACATATCATTTGCTAAATTCGGAGTTATATTTCAAAAGTTATTAATTATTTAAGTTCTAGTGGCATTTGTTGTAATTTTACTTAACTTGGAATTTTGAATGTGCAAAAGGGAATTTGAATAGCATATTTGAAATCCTCACATTTTTCTGATTCAAAAACATATATTATTTGTATTATTTGGATTAATATTTGAAAAGTTATTTAAAACAGAATTATATTTGAATTTGAAATAATTAGGAAAAGATTTGAATTTAAACAGATTCAGGAAAAACCTTTTTATACTCAGTCTAATCTAACCACAGACGCTTACAGGTGGGGCCAGGATGACTGGGTAACACAGGCGCACAGAAAACTTTTTACACCGTGGCCTACTCTAGCCTAAGCGGATGACATGCGGGCCCAGAAGCCCTGCGGTCCCACAGGCCAGTGGTTGGGCTCGAGGCTGCCACGCGGCACAGCGGGGGACTGCGGGTTAAACTTCAGAAACCCCGGGAGCCTTTTTGCAAAAGGACACCCGACGCTGACGGTGGGCCTGGGCTGGACCGCGGCTTAGGAAAACAAAAGAGGTGGGGTATGTGCAAAGTACCACGCGTAATCGCTTTCTCTCTCCAACCAATCGACGGAACGCAGCTGGCGCGGGCGAGGGGATCGAACCAGCGATCTGGGGCGCGCGCGCGGAGGCGGCAACCACTGGGCTGGACTAGGTTTGATGACAGGAGGGAGGGCGCGGGCTAGATGAGGACTATGCGTGCAATCGCAACCACGTCTGGCAGCACCCCGAGGGCGCTCGAAGAAACGCGCGGCGCGACCAGACAACGGCGACGAAGGCAAGGATGTCTGGGAGGGAGCTGAGCTATCATGCGGGAGGTTTGGCCGATCGGGGCGAGGTACAGCGTATCGACGACGAGGCAGGAGCTCCGACGACCTAGGGTTGCATCGGCTTGCTTCGGCGTCCAGGGCTCCTGGGGCTTCTCCTTCGCGACGGCGGGT
This sequence comes from Avena longiglumis, assembly GCA_030063025.1. Classification (NCBI taxonomy): domain Eukaryota; kingdom Viridiplantae; phylum Streptophyta; class Magnoliopsida; order Poales; family Poaceae; genus Avena; species Avena longiglumis. Next base: position 414,880,752 of record CP125979.1, read on the forward strand.
ACTGGGGCGATGCAGAGGTTCGACGGAGCTTCCTCGACAACCGCAGGCGTCACGCCACCGGCTAGGAGGATGGGTGGAAGGGGAAGTCCGACGGTGGACGGCGAGGCTAGGTAGAGGAGAGGAGAGAAAGGGAAGACGAGGGCGTCGCCCTGGGCGGATCTGGGGAGGCTAGAGGGGCGAGGGAGAGGATAAGAACGAGAGGGGGGCAGGTGGGGGCTTGCGTGGGGGAGGGGCAGATGGAAAAGGTGGCCTCGGCGCCACCTCTACTCCTTCACGTGCATGGGTCGGCCAGGGTAGCTAGGCACGGGCTGGCAGGTGGGGCAGGGTGGTCTGGGAGGCAGGGGCAGGCTCGGGATGGGGCCCCAAGGCAGAGAGGGAGGGAGCTGGAGAGAGATGGGTAGCCTCGGGTATATTAGAGCTAGGTTAGGGTTTGGGGTTGGTAGCTAGGGCAGGGAGAGGTGGCCAGGGATAGAGGGTGACCGGTGGGGCTAGCTAGGTGAGAGAGAGAGGAAGGCCGAGAGAGAGGGGGACATGTTAGCTAGGGTTTTGGTTAGTTTAGGTGTAGCTTAGGATTTAGCCAAGATGGGGTATGGGGGTATGGTGATAGAGGGACCTAGGTAGAGGATTAGAGAGAGAAGGGGGTTGAGAGCTAGGGGTAGAAGCATGCATGCTCCAACAAAGATCAAGCAAGATCAAGAGAAGAAGAGGGGGAGAGAGAGATGTGGGGGTTTAGGGATTATGCAAGATCAACATATAGCAAGCCAAAAGAGAAAAAGAGATGGAGATGATCCACCCAAAAACCAGATAAAATCCAATGACAAGCACAAGATGGTACTTGCATGGCCCATGCAGAATATATAATGCCCTGATGATTCTTGTGAAAACAATGTTATTACATGGCATTATTATTTTGCATTTCCAAAAATTGGAATAAGACCAAGCAAAAGGAATTAAAAGGATGTCCCATGTGGATTAAATGGAGATGACCATATCTGAGATACAATGGGACTTGCTAGTGTGTGTATGCCACTAGATATTGATTAAGCCCACAAAATATCCCAACATGATGATAACCCCAAAACAACACATATGGGAGCTAGAGTTAGGGTCACACTCACAAGACATGCAAGGGTGGCCATGTGGCTCTCCTATACCAATATTGTGAAAACAACATGGTGCATACAAGGGATCATGTGGAGCTAGAACTTGATCCATCCCAACCCACATGAGCTAGAAGTAAAACTCAATTAAATTGCCAAGCTCATATTTAGTTGGATGGTGGAATTATAAGGTGGTGAAAGAAAGGTGGTGGAGTTAATAAGAGATATGCCCCCAAATCAACTTGGGCATTTAACAATATATCAAGAACCAAATACAATATCAAGAGGCAACTACAATTAATAATGCACATGAGATAAAAACCAAACAAGAAGGGGTTTTATATGATGCTCAAATGCAAGGTGGCATGATGACATGAGCATGCCATGATGATGATGCAACAATTATATGTAGGAAGTGGCCCTTTTATTACTAGAACAAGTAGCATTACAGGTGTTAGACAACTGGGATGCTACAACTCTCCCCCACTAAACAGGAATCTCTCCCCGAGATTCTAGGAAGAAGAAGAAGACACAAAGAGGGTAGGATAGCTGGCACGGAGTTCATCTTCACGTTCCCAAGTGGCTTCATCCACGGAATGGTGTGACCACTGCACCTTGCAGAACTTGATGGACTTGTTGCGAGTCCTTCTTTCTGCGGTCTCAAGGATTTTGGTCGGGTGTTCTTGATAAGACAGGTCTTCTTGGAGATCGATTAGCTCATGATCCACGGTCCTGCCGGGATCTTTGAAGCACTTCTTGAGCTGAGAGATGTGGAAAACATCATGGACTTTGAGTTTTTCCGGGAGCTCCAGGGCATAAGCGACTTCTCCTCTTCTACCACGTATCTTGAAAGGACCGATGTATCTAGGAGCCAACTTTCCTTTGATACCGAAGCGGTGTGTACCTCTCATGGGAGTGACACGAAGGTACACGAGATCACCAGGGGCATACACCATGTCCGTGTGCTTCCTGTCATAATTGCTCTTCTGACGACTTTGAGCAATCTTCAGGTTCTCAAGAATGATATGCACCTTCTCCTCTGCTTGAGTTACGATGTAAGGGCCAAACCAAATTCTTTCTCCTGCACCTGACCAACCAATCGGAGTTCTGCACTTGCGACCATAGAGAGCCTCAAATGGTGCCATCTTCAGACTCTTCTGGAAGCTGTTGTTGTAGGAGAATTCAGCATAAGGAAGACATTCCTCCCACTTCATGCCAAAAGAGATGACGCAAGCCCGAAGCATATCCTCCAGAATCTGATTGATCCTTTCGACTTGTCCTTGCGACTGAGGGTGGTAAGCGGTGCTGAAGTTCAACTTTGTTCCCAGAGCATTTTGGAAACTTTCCCAGAACTTTGAAGTGAAGATGCTTCCACGGTCTGAACTGATCTCAAGCGGGACCCCATATAGAGAGACAATCCTGTTGATATAGAGCTCAGCCAACTGAATTCCAGAAATTGTTTCCTTGACGGGGAAGAAATGAGCCACTTTAGAAAGCCTGTCGATGACAACAAAGATTGCATTGTTGCCCTTCTGCGACCTTGGAAAGCCAGTGATGAAGTCCATCTCTACTTTCTCCCATTTCCATTCCGGAGGTTTCAATGGCTGTAGAAGACCGAATGGTTTCTGATGGACATCTTTCACTCTACGGCAGACATCACACTCCGAGACATACTTGGCACAATACCGTTTCAAACCAGGCCACCAATATTGTGTTTTCAAGTCCATGTACATCTTTGTGCTGCCAGGATGGATAGAAAGAACCGAATCATGCGCCTCCTTGAGAACTTGCTCTCTCAAACCCGGGTAGTTTGGAACAAACATCCGGTGTTCAAAGAAAAGCGTGCCTTGATCATCAACGTGGAAGGACTCATACTTCGGAAACTCAAGTTTAGAGATGATCTTTTTGGTGTGCGGATCACCAAGCTGACGAGAGCGAATCTTTTCTTCCAAGAGAGGAGTAGCCAGAAGGTTCAGGAGATGCCCTTGTTCCACAATTTCAAGGTTGAGCTGACGGAATTCCTCGCACAAGAGAGGCTGTTGCTCTTCCATCATCAGGTTGTTGACATAAGCTTTACGGCTAAGCGCATCTGCCATAACATTGGCTTTGCCCGAAGTGTAGTTGATGGTCACATCAAAGTCATTAATTGCTTTGATCCATCTCCTCTGCCGAAGGTTGAGATCAGGCTGAGTGAAGATATACTTCAAACTTTTGTGGTCAGAAAAGATCTCACAACGGTTACCAAGCAAGTAGTGCCTCCATAGCTTCAAAGCAAAGACAACTGCTGCTAGCTCGAGGTCATGTGTGGGATAGTTGATCTCATGCGTCTTCAACTGACGAGAGGCATAAGCAACCACCTGCTTCTCTTGCATAAGGACCGCACCCAATCCCTGCAAAGAGGCGTCGCAGAATATCTGGAAAGGCTTAGATGTATCCGGAGGAACCAAGACTGGTGTGGAAGTGAGCTTCTCTTTGAGGGTCTCAAAACTTGCTTGACATGTAGGAGTCCACAGGTACTTCTTGCCTTTCTTGAGGATATCGGTAAGAGGCTTCGCTATCTTTGAGAAGTTCTGAACGAAGCGACGGCAATAACTAGCCAAACCAAGAAAACTCCGCACTTCTTTGACATTAACAGGAGGAAGCCATTCAACGATTGTCTTCACAGTTTCCGGGTTGACTGCAATGCCCTTGGCAGAGATAACATGACCAAGATAGGTTACTTCAGGCAGCCAAAACTCACACTTTGAGAACTTTGCATACAAGCGGTTCTCACGAAGCTTGTTTAGGACACAACGAAGGTGTTCTTCATGCTCTTCCTTGGACTTAGAATAGACCAGAATGTCATCCAGATAGACCACAACGAACTTATCAAGGTACTCCATGAAAACCGAGTTCATCAGCCTCGAGAAGGTAGCAGGTGCGTTGGTGAGTCCGAAAGACATGATCGTGTACTCATACAGGCCATAGCGGGTGGTGAAAGCTGTTTTGGGCACATCTTCCTTGCGAATCTTGATTTGGTGATAACCACTTCTCAAGTCCAGCTTATAGAACACCACAGCTCCAGCTAGCTGATCGAAGAGATCATTAATCCGCGGGAGGGGATATTTGTTCTTGATGGTTTTAGCATTGAGAGCCCGGTAGTCAACACATAGTCTATCGGTTCTGTCACGCTTCTTCACAAAGATTGTTGGGCTACCCCAAGACGGCAATCGTGTTGAATCAAACCCAACTTCTCTTGTTCATCAAGTTGTCGTTTGAGTTCAGCCAACTTAGAAGGACCCATTTTATAAGGCCGCTTGGAGATAGGAGCCGTTCCAGGTTCAAGCTCAATTACAAACTCAACCTCACGATCCGGAGGCATACCCGGCAACTCTTCAGGAAAGACATCTGGGAACTCACAGACCACCGGTACACTCTGAATAGCTTCCATAGCATCATCATTCATAGCCGCCAAAGAGAAGAGCTGGACAGCAGGAGACAGACTCGGAGAAAAGACTATATGGCCTTCAGGAATCTTCAGATAAACTGAGCGTTTAGCACAATCAATCACAGCTGCATTTTCCGTTAACCAATCCATGCCCAAGATGACATCAATGTCAGAATTGCCCAGAACAATTAAAGAAGCCGAGAATGAAGAGCCACCAATCTCAATTTGATTGCCATGGCTGATCTTAGAAGCTGCCATTGTTGCTCCAGGAGAAAGAACCATTAACCGCTTGAGAAGAGGATCCGACGCTAACCCATTCTCACTTGCAAACTTTATAGAAACAAAAGAATGCGATGCACCAGAATCAAACAAAACTCGTGCAGGGACTGAGTTAACGGCAAGCATACCCATCACAACTCCAGGTGCATGCTCAGCTTGAGTGGCGTTGACACAGTTGGCACGAACAACCGCAGACCCGGGCTTGGTGTTGATGTTGAGAGCCCGAGGTGGTGGTGCACGAACCATAGGAGAGCTTTCTGCAGATCTTGGCGGGGGTGGAGGGAGAGCTTTGTTTTTCAACGGACAGTTCCAGTTGAGATGTCCAGGATCTCCACACGTGAAGCAAACACCAGTTGGACGTGGAGCAACATAGCCAGGGACTCCTCCAGGCGCTCCAGGGTAGTGGTGGTTGTAGCCCCTGGGAGCAGCAGTGATGGAGTTTAGTGGCCTTGACGCGTAACTTGCAGGTCTTTGTGGAGCCGGGAGCGACGGTGGGGTGTTAGGAACCCAGACACGCTGCTTAGAAGGAGCTGCCATAACTGAAGAGCTTGATGCATCCCTGTTGTGTTTCTTGGACTCCTCAAACACTTGCCTGCTTGCTTCCTCTTGCAAATCTGTGTGCTGTAGTTCCAGGAAAGATGCCGGCCTTGCATGTGTGATTGCATACTTGATCGACGCATTGAGCCCTTGCCTGAACCTCTTCTGCTTCTTCTTGTCATCAGATACCTCATCGCCACCATAACGAGAGAGATTCATGAAGTTCCTTATATAGGTGTTGACGTTATCATTTCCTTGCTTCAGGTTGAGAAAAGCTTCCTTCATCCTTTCCATTACAATCTCTGACAGAAACTGCTCCTTGAACGCTCCAGTGAACCTTTCCCAAGTAGGCTGGAAACCAGTGCAGCTTGCCTTCAAGTAATTCTCCCACCAGAGAGTTGCATCTCCCTTCAGAAGGTGAGTAGCACACTTGACCCACTCCTGCTCCGGAACATCAGCAGTCTCGAGCAACCTTGACATCTCACGCAGCCAATCATCCGCGTCCAGTGGTCGATCAGAAACATCAAACTGACGAGGGTTGAATTTCAGGAAGCTCTTGATGTCTCCTCGCTTGGGAGGTGGAGGGAGTGGAGCAAACTCGTTCCTCCTGACACTCTCCTCAAAGCGTTCTTTGGTTACACGCATTGCTGCCAAAGCATTAGCGATGTTTGACAGCGCGGAGCCCAGTTCAGGTGGTATCTCCTCATCAGTACGGCGTGGTGGAGCCATCCTGTCATTGATATAAAACTCAAGTCAGTACTATAATGGAGAATAATAATAATCCAAAATAGTACCAAGATGGAATTAACCAAGATTAAAGGATACAATTTACTGAGATGATATTAAAATATCAACAAAGTTCAAAGCACCTAAAAGATATTAAGCATATCGCACACGACTGAAAAAGGAGTGTGGTACACAAATATATCAAAGAAAAAAATTTCCACAAATTTCGGCATTAAAATACCAATAGATGCGCAAAATTACTTAACGAATCAAGATTAGTGACTCTACCGATTCAATATACAAAAGCGAATGATAAGAGTAGTGGTATGGTCGCGACTCCATCCCGCACTCAAATCATTACTCCGCACATGAACAAGTGGAACACATATCCTAACCCCTTCTTCTCACGACGAAACCTAAAGATTGGTAACTACGGAAACGAACACCCCAAACAAGATAGCGTCGGATACAAAGAGTAAGACAGATTGCGTCGGTTTACAAAAGCCTGTCGGTATGAATGTACCAAGAGTTGATAACCAAAGGTTGATTAGATAACAACTTGGATGCAACAGATAGACAAGGAATTACACACACACACACACACACACACACAACCTATGGTACTACGGAAACCCAGAACACGTGAATCCTAGTTTGAATTTTAAGAAGAGGATTGAAAACGGTGCACTTCCTTACCAGAAAAGGGTGGGTGGGTGGGTAAGAAAAGTGGAAGCAGTCCTACTCTCACGTTTTGTTTTTCCTAGTATACATAACTACCAAAATATTTGCTAGACGACAACGACTGCTTATTGAGACCACGAAGGTCGGGATGGCTCTAATACCAATTGTAACTACCTCGGTGAATTACGCTCCTAGCTACAAGCTGGATGAACGGTAGTGGTTGAAATAGTACGGGGCCCCAAAGCCACTCACGGGTAGACCTTTCGCCATCCCAACCACTTCCAATTCATCGGGACCTCAGACTGGCGGCGAATCGGCGAAGGGATCAAATACATACACAAATGAGTATGTATGCAAGCCACCATACAAGAGTACATCAGAGCCATTCCATCTAGAAAGAAAGGAAAATATAGCAACGCCATACGGCAAGATTCAAATGACCTAGATAGATCTAATATTTTAGGATAATTCCTCATACATCACACTTCAGAGTATCACGCGGAAGCGGCAAAACAAAGTCCGAGTACGGATAAGAAGCAAATCGGCATAAGATGTCATAGAAATAAGCACAACCCGCCCACAGATCTCACGGATCCCCGTTCCCGGAATCTCTACACCGAACGATCGTTGCCCACATCATCAGCCTCTTCTACCCAAAGATCCGCGTGGGTACCTGTTCATCTGAACCAATAATTTATCGTGTGAGACCCTAGGGGTACTCAGCAAGTCTTAATGCCTCTAAAGGGAACACAACCTGGGGTGACGCAATTGCAGCGAAAGATAAATCCTAACAGTTCTATAGATAGACGCTAACCATCCGCCTAACCAATGATAGACGGATGTCCGTGAATTAAGGACAACAGTTATAATAGTAAAATCATCAGATCCATCCTCCTCCTCGCTTACCAACGAGGAAGCGGACGAACAACCTCCATCCGTTGGCAGTTTTATTAACCATTCCATGAATATTACACTATTTACTAGTCAATTACTTAGTCAGATTAAAGCGGTACTTTAGTTATGCTTGTCTATGATCGAGAAACTGTGCTCCAAGTCGTCCATAACCGCGGACACGACTTTCAGAAAGTTTTACCCGGCCGGGGTGCACCAATAGCAACACACGCTCGATCAACCTCGGAAAAACCAAATCAAAACCCAACGAGGCCTTCACGACAAAGCAATCACAGGATTCAGAATTATTTCAGGGGCCACCCATTGAGTAGACCGCAACGGTTAGCTTACTCGAGGCGGACTCAAGGTTTGCGACAATGGTACATGTATCGGGAACCCAAAACTGGGCTTGTCGATACCGCGAAAACACTCCGCTTACCTAAACAGTACAGTGTGCTCCTCGCACAAACGTAATTAAGCAGTAGCATGGTATAAGTACAGGATAGTAAACAAAACCTCAAACTAGTTTGTGGCCCCAAGAAATAAGACGGAATCAAGCTCTGGCTCAGGGGGGTCCCATATACCTCCCGGATGTGGATAGCGCGAAATAATCTCGGAACAGGAATCAAGTACTCGGGGTCTTACGGGACACAAGTGAGCAGGAAAAACCAAATAGCAGATGTTGCTCACCGATGCCACTTTCATTAGTTATCCCATTACTACTCAGGTTAAGTTGTTTAGGTACCTCGTTATCCATCAGACTCTCACATACCCTACACATGCTGTTCTACGACTCGCATGGCTCAAACAACTCCTGTAGTAATGGCTCATGGGATGGAGGAACAAGCTTGGTGTGGTTTAAAGTAAAGGCTATGCAATACTTGGGATTCAATTTAATGCAATCGCGACTCAATGATGCAAGAATAAGATAGAGGCAATAGGTATTGTATGTATGCAAGCATGTGGAAGTGCTTGCCTGGCAACTCAGTTAAAGCGAGAGACGGATCTGGGTAGTGCTCCTGGTTCTCTTGATATATCCCCTGCTCAGCGTCTATTCGAAAGAAGAACCAAACAAACAAGGGCCAACATAAATAGAGTGCACAAGCATAGGAATAAAATGCGACAAGCAAACAATCATGCCATGATGAATGATGCACAAGTTGCATGGCAATAAAGTAGCATGGCATGGGTGAGGTGTGGTATACAAGAATAAGTCATTTTATTAAGGTTTGGCCACATTTTATTGTCATATTAGTTGCTGTATATTACATATTTACATGATTCATGCTGCAATTGAAGTCAAGGATAGCATAAACAGAAAGGTCTCGTCGAGCTGATCATTTTAGACATATCATTTGCTAAATTCGGAGTTATATTTCAAAAGTTATTAATTATTTAAGTTCCAGTGGCATTTGTTGTAATTTTACTTAACTTGGAATTTTGAATGTGCAAAAGGGAATTTGAATAGCATATTTGAAATCCTCACATTTTTCTGATTCAAAAACATATATTATTTGTATTATTTGGATTAATATTTGAAAAGTTATTTAAAACAGAATTATATTTGAATTTGAAATAATTAGGAAAAGATTTGAATTTAAACAGATTCAGGAAAAACCTTTTTATACTCAGTCTAATCTAACCACAGACGCTTACAGGTGGGGCCAGGATGACTGGGTAACACAAAGACATGAAAACTTTTTACAGTGGCCTACTCTAGCCTAAGCGGATGACATGCGGGCCCAGAAGCCCTGCGGTCCCACAGGCCAGTGGTTGGGCTCGAGGCTGCCACGCCGGGACAATGGGGTTAAATCAGAAACCCCGGAGCCTTTTGCAAAAGGACACCCGACGCCGGTGGGCTGGGCCGCGGCTTAGGAAAACAAAAGAGGGGGTATGTGCAAAGTACCACGTGCAATCGCTTTCCGTCTGAACCAATCGACGGAACGCAGCGGCCGGGCGCTGGTGGGGATTGAACCAGCGATCTGCAGGCTACGAGGCGGCAACCACCGGGCTGGACTAGGTTTGATGAGGGAGGAGGCGCGGCTAGATGAGGACTATGCGCGTGCCAAGCAACCACTGCGTCTGGCACCCGAGGGCGCCAAGAAACGCAGCGTGACTGCATAACGCGACGAAGGCAAGGATGTCTGGAGGAGCTGAGCTTACATGGGAGGTTCTTGGCGTCGGATCGGGCGAGGTACAGCCAGACGACGACGAGGGGGAGCTCCGACGACCTAGGGTTGCATCGGCTTGCTTGGCGTCTGTGGCTCCTGGGCTTCTCCTTCGGCGACCGGCGGTCTGGGCGCATGCAGAGGTTTGACGGAGCTTCCTCGACAACCGCAGGCGTCACGCCACCGGCTAGGAGGATGGGTGGAAGGGGAAGTCCGACGGTGGACGGCGAGGCTAGGTAGAGGAGAGGAGTTAAAGTGAAGACGAGGGCGTCGCCCTGGGCGGATCTGGGGAGGCTAGAGGGGCGAGGGAGAGGATAAGAACGAGAGGGGGCTTGCGTGGGGGAGGGGCAGATGGAAAAGGTGGCCTCGGCGCCACCTCTACTCCTTCACGTGCATGGGTCGGCCAGGGTAGCTAGGCACGGGCTGGCAGGTGGGGCAGGGTGGTCTGGGAGGCAGGGGCAGGCTCGAACTGGGGCCCCAAGGCAGAGAGGGAGGGAGCTGGAGAGAGAGGGGTAGCCTCGGGTATATTAGAGCTAGGTTAGGGTTTGGGGTTGGTAGCTAGGGCAGGGAGAGGTGGCCAGGGATAGAGGGTGACCGGTGGGGCTAGCTAGGTGAGAGAGAGAGGAAGGCCGAGAGAGAGGGGGACATGTTAGCTAGGGTTTTGGTTAGTTTAGGTGTAGCTTAGGATTTAGCCAAGATGGGGTATTGGGGTATGGTGATAGAGGGACCTAGGTAGAGGATTAGAGAGAGAAGGGGGTTGAGAGCTAGGGGTAGAAGCATGCATGCTCCAACAAAGATCAAGCAAGATCAAGAGAAGAAGAGGGGGAGAGAGAGATGTGGGGGTTTAGGGATTATGCAAGATCAACATATAGCAAGCCAAAAGAGAAAAAGAGATGGAGATGATCCACCCAAAAACCAGATAAAATCCAATGACAAGCACAAGATGGTACTTGCATGGCCTATGCAGAATATATAATGCCCTGATGATTCTTGTGAAAACAATGTTATTACATGGCATTATTATTTTGCATTTCCAAAAATTGGAATAAGACCAAGCAAAAGGAATTAAAAGGATGTCCCATGTGGATTAAATGGAGATGACCATATCTGAGATACAATGGGACTTGCTAGTGTGTGTATGCCACTAGATATTGATTAAGCCCACAAAATATCCCAACATGATGATAACCCCAAAACAACACATATGGGAGCTAGAGTTAGGGTCACACTCACAAGACATGCAAGGGTGGCCATGTGGCTCTCCTATACCAATATTGTGAAAACAACATGGTGCATACAAGGGAGCATGTGGAGCTAGAACTTGATCCATCCCAACCCACATGAGCTAGAAGTAAAACTCAATTAAATTGCCAAGCTCATATTTAGTTGGATGGTGGAATTATAAGGTGGTGAAAGAAAGGTGGTGGAGTTAATAAGAGATATGCCCCCAAATCAACTTGGGCATTTAACAATATATCAAGAAGCAAATACAATATCAAGAGGCAACTACAATTAATAATGCACATGAGATAAAAACCAAACAAGAAGGGGTTTTATATGATGCTCAAATGCAAGGTGGCATGATGACATGAGCATGCCATAATGATGATGCAACAATTATATGTAGGAAGTGGCCCTTTTATTACTAGAACAAGTAGCATTACAGGTGTTAGACAACTGGGATGCTACACTCATTATAAACCGTCTTCTACCCGTTGGAGACATTGCCAGACCGGAGAGTCCGGCCTGCAGACCGGAGACTCCGGTGTACACCGGAGACTCCGGTCAATCTCTAGACTGATCTCCAGACCACCCTTTTGTATGTCCCAGCACCTCTAGGAAAATCTCCTTCGGAGACTCTTCAAATATTTCGGACACTATGCACTGGAGACTCCGGTCTAGCCACACCAGAGACTCCGGTCAGATGCTTGGGCCGGAGACTCCGGACCGTCTCTGGTCGATCTCCGGACCCCTATGCAGTGCGTCCTGGGCTGGATTCTGGAGACACCACCCGAGATTCTTGGGGAAACTCCAGACCGCACCGGAGACTCCGGTCCAGTCAGACCAGTCTGGAGTTCCCAGAAACTTGCATATGTTGCAGGGATAATTCCGCAAGCCAAGGTCCTTTTCACTTTTCATTATATCAACTTGTATACACTAGCATACCGTAAAATGATCTACGAGTTGTTAACGAACACGAAAACTGATTAAGCCAGTAAATGTCCTTTCAGCAACAAATACACACAACCGGCTTCAGGACCGCCGCCCCGACTTACACCACTCAGAACCAAAGCCACAACGCCGTGCCACCCAGCTGCCTCGTATCCCTAGCTACGAAGGCGACTGCCAGCAGACTTCGGATATCACGCCAAGCTTGGGATCGCCGCCCCGACGTAGCAACCAGATCGACCTTCGTGTTGCCCGAAGACGAACCAGTCGGGCCGACGAACTCGCTGCCCTCCATAGATCTCCAAGCCGCCACACAAGTTCCATGCCAAGCCACGACCAAGCCCCATAGGACCACCGCTACATAGAGGTTCAAGGCCGCCACCTCGACACCCAACAACCGTCTGGGGCTGCTGCCCCAGGATCCACCTCCCCAAATGACATAGCCATCCCACCAAACCACCACGAAGCCATCGCATCACGAGGACCAAAAACTCCAAGGTGACGCCTTCAACAAGGAAGTGACACGTCCGTCACCATCGCCCGCTCTAAGGGAGCTTAGGTTTTCACCTGGAGATCTTGGAACCACTCGCGTCGGCCGAGATTGATACTCCATAACGATGCCAACAAGAAGGAGAACGACGCCCAAGGCGCCGCCGTCCACGGCACGGACCGCAGTCAATGCGAGGTTTTCACCTGGAGATCAACCCGACCGCAAAACTTAGGGAGCAGCAAGATGGTAGGATGACGCCGTCGTCGACCACCAAGCTCCACCGCATGCTGCAGCCGCCACGACACCTCACACCGCAACAATTGCCATGTCATCCTGTGCTGCAGCCACCTCTTCGGGGCCGCCACCCCAGCTTCCTCGCTCCTAGAGCATACAGAGCCGAAGAAGGAGCAGCAGCAAAGAGCCCCCGTCCTCCTGCAGCCAGCAGCCTGCATTCCTAGCACTTCCGCGCCCATGACATCCTTGTCGGCGTCGTCCTCTTCTCGAACGAGTCAGCCCGTCCGCGCCAAGAGCCGCCCCCTCGCGACGCCTTGCACCCCCATCCAACGACGGAGCCGCAACACCTCCAGCACCTTGCCGCCGCCCGCAGCCCCGGTCGCGGCCCGCCCGGCCCAAATCGAGCCTAGGACGGCCCTCGCAGCCGGCCGTCCCCCGCTGCCGCGCTGTGTCGCCCCCCATCACGGCGCCCCTCCACACCTCTCCCTTGCCGCCGGCAGAGCTGCGCCACTAAGATGCCTCCCGTCGCCCCCCGAAAAACGGCCGCCAAGATTGCCTAGGAAAAGGGCCGCAACCCCGCCATCGTTGTCCGCCGCGCCAGCCTCCTCCGGCAGCGGCGAGGGAAGAGGCACGGGGGTGGATGTGGCCTTGGCCGGGATTTCTTCTTCCGCCTGTGTCGCCAAGAGCGAGCGACACGGGCCTTATTTCTATCCTCTATATTTTAATATTTATTACAGATGATCCGACCTTTTTTTTGAATATTACTGAAGGTAGAGGATTCCTCTACCTTATGTGTGACAGAGTCACTTACAAGATGGATTTACATCCGGCCTCGACCGAGGAAGGTTGGCAAAAAGGGAAAAAAGAGAAATGAAGAACAAGAGAAAAGTAAGGAGAAGAACCAACAACAGAGCACATGCGTTAGTCTAGCAAGGCAGTATTGTCGCACTTTTTAGGACAGCTTCTGTGCCCATGTCATTATTCTCCGCTCTTCCTTTGGTGATCGGCACGTCCAAAGCCTGAGTGTTTCTCTGATTCGCATTAAGATTGTTGCAGTGGCCATGCTTCGTCCATTGAAAATCCTGTCATTTCGCGCCTTCCACAATTCCAGTAAGCAAGCTGCAAAGCATGTCGCCAATCCGACCCTAATCTTACAATACGTGCGCCCGTGGGTTTTCATACCGAGGAGTGTATGCGTGGGGTATTCTGTAGATTTGGAAAAGAATCAAGGCTGATTACTATGAAGAAGATTCTGTAGGAGACGGGAGAACTTGGTAAAATTAGAAACCAAAGAAAAATGAGATATGATTATCAGACTCGGGCAGAAGAGGAGTCGGGACAATAAACGTGTGGGGTCAGAGATATGATTATTATAGATTCTACATGATTTCTGGTTATTTATTATGAATACTTTTTCCATATAGAAATAAGTGACTCACTTTGTCTAAATTCATATATATCTAGATGACCCCTCCTCCAGGCGGCCTCCCCTCCCCGCCGAGCCCTCCCTCCCTTCCGTGGTCTCTCCTCCCCACCGCCGTCGCCCGGATCATCGCCAGGCAAAGACCTGGGGCGTGGCGGCGATGGCGGCCCTGATCGCGATCTGGCGGGAAGGCGGCGGCGTCCGTCCCGGTCGGTTTGGCGGTGGTGTTGCGGCGAGCGGCGACCGGTGATCCTAGGCCTAGATGGCGGCAGGCGGGGATCTGGGCCTAGCCATGATCTGTCCCGTACGTTGGCCTTGACGCCGGTGCCCAGGCGACCCGGGCCTTGTCCGTGACACTAGGGCGCTTGGGGCATCTGCACCCGGCATGGTGGTGGTGGCCTCCTTCTCCGTCGGAATGGTCGGCCAGGTGGTCTTGCCGTCTTGCGGTGGATCCTGCTAGTTCCCGGCGGGTGGCATGGGGCTACTGGCTCGATTTCAATAAAGGAGGTGGTCCTGGATCCCTCGCAAGCCAAGACGATGATCTGCCGGATGTTGGTCCCCATTGATCTGGTTTCTGTGTCGTGTTCCGGAAGGCTCCGCTGGCGAACTCCATAAGTGCTATCATGCCGTGAGTTTGCTGGAAGGATTGAATTCGGTCGTACGCACTCATGTTTTATCCTGACAGTTTGGTTTCAGAGGGTGTGCTTCGAAGCTTTGTTCGCTGTTATTATCATGGGGCATATTCTCGTTTCATGGTGCTGACGGAGAAGTCATGAAGACCGAGATCTGAGGACAGACAATGGTGGTTCGAGTCTGAGTGGTGATGAGGAATTGGCTAGGTGACTTGTGAATTGGAGCAATGGCATGCAAGTGGGGGCGACTGCACAGGAAAGGTTCATGGTCCTACCTCTCAGAGTGAAAACCCAGGGTCTAGCCTTAATTGGTTGTGCCTCGCAATGACCTTATTAAAGGTATTGTTTTGAGAATTTGTGCATTGTTCTCTTCTTGGAGGCGTCGTTTTTGGAGAAGCTGGACTTCTAGTGCTGTCTTGGTGGTGGTAGTACTGCTGTTTCAATGAACGAGTCACTGTAGCAGGACTTTTTTTTATAATTCTTTTTTCTTTTACTGTATGCATCCGTGTGACCATTAGGGCAATGCGTTGTTGCAGAGACTGGGTGTAATTGATATCATCCGATATTAATATATGCTTTTTTTCACAAAAAAATTAGATATATTTTAGTGTATAGATATATGTAATTCTAGACAAAGTTAAGTTAGTTATTTCTAGACGGAGGAAGTACCACATATGGTAAAGGGTTCGCTACAAAGCTGTGGGGTCAGAGTATTTCTGATTTTTCATAACATCATTACTCTTCTCATGGCACTTAAAGTTTTACATACTGTAGAATATAAACAGCATAATTAGAAAACAAAACAGACATATTCATAAATGATGGACGAAACTATCCCATAGATGAATCTTAGCGTGCTGCTCCCAGTACCTTCTCCCAGATCAGCCCGTTGCTCCCAGTCGCCGCCTCCGTCGCTCCAGGCCGTCGCCAATCCAGCACGGCAGCATGTTATTATTACTTCTACTATAATTTGGAAGTGGTCCGAAATTTGAAAAGAAAAAACATACTCCTCCGTCTAGGAATAACTGACTTGGGTTTATTTAGATTTAAATGTATCTATACACTAAAATGTGTCTAAAATATAAATACATTTAAATCTAGACAAACTCGAGTCAGTTATTTCTAAACAGAGGGAGTAGTATATAATTTATGATTGACTTGTGTTGCATCATGGAAGGTGAAGAAGTCACTGAGGAAGATTTTTAACCAGCTGCTCTAGGATGCCAGGGCAAACGGTCTTGAGGCGCTGAAATTCGTGGGTCACCATGGTCTCTTGTAAGCTGGCCACAGATGCGAGAAACTTGAAGCATGCCTTTCTGAGCCCGTCACAGCGATGGCGCTCACATACTGTCAACATAGAGGCCGCCGTGTTTGGATTGATGTAGTCGCACAACTTGTGCTCACAGATCAATTTCAGCCTCTGGAGGTCATACCTGTCCGCAGCTACAAGCAAATGGTGAGTCATGTCCATCACCTGGCCGCCGCCGCCGTCGTCGTCGTTCTTGGGCAACTCGTCGGTGTAGATGAAGTCCAGCATAGCTTTAAAGACCCTGGCATCCATGTCATGGATACGCACGCGCGCTTCCGTGCTCTCTTTCATGGGACCAAAGAGCTCCGCCATGAACACGGGCGACCGGGCGGCGAGGACGCATCTATGCGCGGGAAACGTCTCGCCGCCGACCTCAAAAATGACATCCGCGGCCTTGCCTGCTGATACGAGGCTGCGGTAGTGCTGCTGGAGGTCTGGGGGTGGCACCGCAACAAACTGGGACCCCGTCGTGGGGGTCTCCTTGATGATGGCGATGTCGCAACCGAATCTGAAACAGTCGTCTTTCAGACAGCCCGAGCGCTCGAATGTCCGCCACGGCATGAGCGGCACCTCCAAGGCACCGTTTTTCGCCAGGGTCGCATCCGTTATCACAGAGCGAAGCACCGGCGGCTTGCCAGATGAGCTGAGCAACGAGAACGTGGCCCTCACATCGACCTTCGTAGAGTCGGTGTCGACGAGCACCAGAGCCATGGATATATGTCGGATGGAATCTGAGACCGAGAAGCCGTCGGGGTAGTACTTGAGTTGCCACTGGTGGCCTCCGACGGTGAACACGGCAGATGTGATGCTGTTGCCGACGCCGATTGCCCACCTGGTTTTGGAGTAACCCTCAATCTTGAACTCGTACGCAGCGGAGGTGATTGACAGCGTTGTCTGCTGCGCCGGCGTGCCGCCGCCGCCGCCACCGCCATGGACAGGCCTGCTGGAAGAGGTGGACATAGATCGCAAACTATATGTGTTGGCTTTCAGAAGTTGGAAGGAAAGAATTGTTCTGTGTTCTTATATCTTATTATAGGCAATCAATATATACGATCGACTAGATAGAAACGCGAGATTGGTATACTACGTGGTGCCGGAATCGGATAGGTTTGTGTTACCGATCGTGACGTGGTGCATCCGTAATTTGCGTGTAGCCGGCCGGCTAGTTTGAGCCCAAAGCCCAAAGCCCAAATTGTTTACTACTATGAGCGAGTACGTATTAGATCCGGCCTCCACGTACTATCGCATCGCCCCCGACAAAGAGTCATATATCCTATTTGCACAATGTAGACGTAGTAGGTTTCTTCTATATAAACTCTCGTACGACGCCTACATCGAGGTATCCATCGCATCGATCTTTGCCGGCGACTCGCGAATCATCGATCTCGACTAGCTAGCTACCTAGCTAGGGTTCTTCGCTCGTCGAGTAGTTTCCGATCGATCGAGATGAAGTTCGTGGCGGCCTACCTTCTGGCCCATATGGCTGGGAACCCGAGCCCGAGCAAGGACGACGTTCGCAAGATCCTCAACTCGGTGGGGGCCGAGGTGGAGGAAGACAAGCTGGAGATGCTCTTCAAGGAGGTCGAGGGCAAGGACGTGGACGAGCTCCTCGCCGTCGGCAAGGAGAAGTTTGCCTATTCGTCCTCTGGCGCTGGTGCTGGTGTGGACACGGCCCCGGCCACCGCCGCTTCCTCCGGTGGCGTTGCCGCTGCTGCTGCTGCCGAGAAGAAGGAAGACAAGGCGGAGGAGAAGATTGAGGAAGAGGACGACGACATGATGCTTAGCCTCTTCGACTAGGCAACTACTCCGGCGTCTCGTTTCATTATGATTAGTTTTATATTCCTTTACAAATATGTGACAAGTACTCCCTCCGGTTTAGAAATATAAGATGTTTTAGGTTTATGGACGAGATGTATCTAGACACTTTTTAGTGTATAGGTTTAAATGAATTTAGACACTAAAAGGTGTCTAGATACATCTTTTTTACAAACCTAAAACATCTTATATTTCTAGACGGAGGGAGTAATTCATGACGAGGATAGTACTTTATTTAGTAGTCATTATTTATTATATATATATATGGCCATCTCTTTTGAGTAAGTATCTGATTTGTGTAAACATTGTACGTTTATTATTCAACTTAATAATCATTCCTCTTTTTCTTTGCGTATTCTGTATGTTCTCAATGCTTCTACAATTCGGATCAACCTAGTTATGTACATAGATCGTGAACTCTTTTGTGCTGCTGAAATTACATGGATCACAAACTATCAATAGCACCGATGCAACACTGGTTCCCCGAAAACACGAAAGATGTAGGTTCATAATAAGCGTCGCTTACTTATTATACATTGAACGGAGAAATACTGATTGCTGCCCGATTAACGCTCTATAGGGCATGAGCGGTACGAAATATATGTACTCCAAGTAGTGTATAGTTGGGCCTGTTCAACTATATCGTGATCTTTTCTCAAGACAATTTTTTTTCATCAAGTTTTTACAAAATCGGAGAGGAGGGAGTGTGAGCTCAAAGGGATTATAACAGCGCGGTGCACCACTGCTCTACATTCTCGAAGCTAACACGCGAAGGAACCCGGGTACGCCACAGTCACAGATGTTTGACGACTTGCTCGAAGATAGTGGGAAGGGGGAGACGGACGGCATCGAAGACCATCCGGTTCCTGGTTTTCCAAATCACCCAGAGGAGGCACGAGGCGACGGTGCTCCACAGCGGAATGCCCCAGGAAGGTTTGCTTGCTTGGAGCGAGACACAGGCCGCTTCGACAGAGGTAGGGAGGACGCATCGACGAGGCCCAAGCGCGTGCCGCCAGAATAGCCACAAGCGGGATCAAGTGAAGAATAGGTGGTCGAGACTCTCCGATCGGCGCGGGCAGAAGGGACACGTCAGTGTCCAGGCACCCAATGTGTCGCAGGAAGGCCCACGTACAAGTATTGTCGTGGCGAAGGATCCAGATAAATACCTTGACCTTGAGAGGCGCGTACCCAGCCCAATTCAGGTTGTGAAGGGGAGAGCCGCAGCCAGAGCTCTTCAACATCCTGTGCACGGCCCCGGCACTGAACTGATGGGCGTCACCCCACGCCAGAGACCGTTCGTCATCCGCAGTGGATGAGCGATCGAGGAGGTGATCCAGAGCGCCGTGAAGCACATGAAGCTCCATCCCAGCATGGTTGGTCACCATGAATGTGTACGGAGCACAAGGGCATGTTTCACAAGTGCGTCGGAAACAGAGCGAGTCGCGCGGATCATATGGGAGTATGCCGCAGGCAGGGAGATCGAAAGCGCACCCAGCGAGGTCCAGTTGTCTCCCCAGAGATCCATGGAACGGACGTGTCCCACACGCACAGAAGTGATCGCCCGATACAGGAGTAGGAGCGACGAGAAAACCTGCAAAGCGGGGGTCGGGGCAGGGCTTGCGCACATGTAGTTCACGCGGACCTAGTCGGCCCACGGGGTGCGCTAACCGGAGAGGACGATATGCAGTTTCTTGAGCAGGAGGCACGTGTTGTGAAGAGCGAGGTCGACAATACCTAGCCCACCCTCCGAGCGGAGCCGACATACGACTTCCCACAACACCTGGCACAGTCGCGGAGCCAGCTCCCGGCGACCCCGGGCAGCTGCCCGGGCTCAGCTGGAGCATCTCCTTTAAGTGTTGGGATTTGAACATGAATTAGCAGCCATACTTAGCTAGAAAAATTCCGGCCAGCGGCGTCGCTGGTAGACCTTGCTTGGGCTCCGGCAGTGAGCTAGCTCCGCCACTGACATGGCATGAGCCCCCTGAGCAAGACGTCATGGCGCTCCACAGCATGCCGCGCCGAGGATGATCTATCTTCGCGATTGTCCCCTTAGAAAGTTGTGCCACTGACATCGCATATGCGGGGAGAGCCGACAGAACAGATGTAGAGAGCGTAATCCTAGCACCAAGGGAGGTGGGGCGGATCTACTAGGGAGGGATGTGTCGCTCAATTTTCCCGGAAAGGTAGTCTAGGGCAGAGGCAGTCAGCTTGTGGTCCGATAGCAGGAGTCTCAGATATGTCTGCGGGAACAAGGAGACGGGACATCCCAAGATGGCAGCCAGATGTGCAGCATCTGCAGTAGGCACGCCGATGGGCATGAAGGCGGTCTTGTGATAGTTGATGGCGAGCCCTGACGCGTCCGAGAACTCCTGAAGTATGTCTCGCAAGCAGCAGAGCTGTCCGAGATCAGCATGCACCAAGAGTAGCGTGTCATCAGCATACTGCACCACGGGGCACGGGAGATCGTCTGCCAGGGGGTGGAGGAGTCGATGCTCGTCATTGTCCTTCAGGATCATCTGTCGCAGGAGGTCAGCAACTATCAGGAATAAGTATGGCGAGAGGGGGTCACCCTGGTGCAGCCCGTTCCTGCAGTTGATCCAACGTCCTGGGACCCCATTGAGTAGCACAGCAGCCTTGCCGGTCTCCAGGAGGATGCGGATCCAGGTACGCCACCGGTCACCGAATCCACGCACCCGCAGGATCGCATCGAGGGCGTCCCAATTCACTGAGTCAAAGGCTTTCCTGAAATCGAGTTTAAGGGAAACCGCAGGGACCTCCCGAAGGCGACAACACTGGACCAGGTCGGCAGCATAGAGGAACCCATCTGTGATACAGCACCCCCGGATGAAGCCCGTTTGCTCATACGCCACCAACTCTTCAATGAATCGCTGGAGACGCGAAGTCAGGATTTTTGTGAGCATCTTGATCACACAGTTCTGGAGGGAGATGGGCCGAAAGCCGTCTGCAGTGATGACATCTTCATACTTGGGGAGCAGGGCAATGTAGGAGCGGTTCAGACCGTCGAGATCCGCACGGCAATGGTAGAATTCCTCAAGGAAAGCCATGAGGTCGGGGGAAACCGTGGACTAGAAACTGCGGAAGAAGGCGGGACCAAAGCCGTCGGGCCCAGGGCTACTGTCTAGCCTCATCGCCCACAGCGCCTCCTGAAGCTCCTCGAGCGTAAAGGGGGCCTCGAGCATGGCAAGACCAGGAACACAGTCGAACAGCAGGCTGGGCTCACATCGCCAAATGGGAGGGGAGGACTCTCCAAGAAGACTCGTGTAGAAGTCACTTAGGATATGCTCCTTCCCAGCATGGCACGAAACCGGCACCCCGGCGGCATGGAGCACCTTGATCTGGTTCCTGCATAGCCTCGCAGACACCCCGGCATGGAAGAAGGTGGTGTTGTCATCCCAAGCTTGAAGGTGAAGCGCTGCTTCCAGTATAAGTCTAGCTGGTTGAACATACGCGAGAGCTGGTGCTTGAACGCGTCGCAGAGCAGTATCTCATGGGGGGCAAGGGCACGGAGCTCCTCCACACGGTCCAAGAGATCGATCACAACTCAACAATTCGCCATGACGACGGGGGGTAGTTTTCTGGTGCGAGCCCATTTTTTAGGAGGCACGGGCCCATTTCAGTGACCTGGATAAGCGTCGGCCCGCGGAGGAGAGGTGGTTCCGAGGGTCAGCCCACACAACACAGATATTCGCCCGATAATCATCCGAGAGGGCCCATCCACGTTCAAACCTAAAGACGGAGCTGATCGGGGCGCGCGAGGATGCCTCCACCACTATGGGCACGTGATTCGAGGTCGTCCGAACGAGCGAGCGGAGACATGAGTTGAAGAGCACCTGGTGCCAGTTGGGGTCGATGAAAGCGCGGTCAAGACGCACGAGTGTGGGATATGCGTGCTCGTTGCTCCAGGTGAAACGCCGATCGAGCAGCGGGAGTTCCTGGAAAAGGAAGTTGTTGAGCACTTCATTGAAGGAGTCCGCGGCGGAGGCATCAAAATTTCTCACACCGAGATAAGTTGAAGTCGCCGAGGACGAGCCAGGGGACCGCAACAACTGACGCCACGGGCCGGAGTTTCCGCTAGGAAGGCGGCACAAAGCTCAGTGTGGTAGGGCGCATAGACGTTACTGACCGCAAACTGAGTACCGTCAATGGCAAACTCGAAGAAGGAGGTGAGTGTGTACGCCCGCTGGTCATCCTTATGTGAGAGAAGGATGAGGACTGCCACGCGGTGAGTAATCCCCCAGACGCCTCGTTCAAATTTTTGAACACGAAGGAGGCGAAACCCGACGGGAGGAAAGTCGACGCTTTTCGCGAGGATACATCGGGCAGCTTCGTTTCTTGAAGGCAGATCAGGTCCATGGGGTGCGCCGAGAGCCCATGTTTGACATCGATGCATTTGTCATCGTCATTGAGGTCACGAACATTTCAGGAACCTATGGCAAAAAAATTTAAGGGTAGCTTCCATATCTAACACAAAAGTACATCTCTACGGTACGCACGCGTCGAGACCCGACGAGCTGTACAAACCAGGCACCACGACACTGGCCAAAATACAGAAACATACATAGAAGGAGGGAACACTCGTGATACAGCACGACGATCTATACAATCACGGGTGGACGCAAGGTCCCTGCAGCCCGGGCGCGTGCCCGGGCTTCGATCCCGCTCGCCTTGAGGAATCGGTCGAAAGCATCGACAAAATCACGAGGCTTCCAGCGACAGGCAGCGGGTGGGCCTTAAGCGTCGTGATGGGCCTTGAATTAGGCCTTGAGCCATGAACCGATCGAGGCAGCATACACCGAGCCACGAACCGATTGAGTCATTATGACCGATCAGACAGCACACGACTCCTCTCGATCTCGTTCGAGTGTCCCTTCGGCCTTGGAAAATAATATTTTCTTTGATTCATATTAATTGACTCAAATTTATTTGGATTTAAATAAATTTATATACTATTTAGTAGGTTTATTTAAATTTTAACAAATCAAAATTAATTAATATGGACCGGAGTGAGTATGTTAGAGCATGTACTATGCTGGACTTTTATCTAGGACGTTTAGAGAGTTAGTTACCCTGTGTAGCAAGTGTCGGACGCTTCCCAGCCAAATTTATTGGCTATATATGTCCACGCGTCGACCCTTATTTTTTCATCAACGCTACCAAAACTGTCAGGAACTTGAAACTGCTCGGATTAGATTCTTACCGTCTCTCCTAAGCACCTACACTGTACGTCCCCCTACTCGGGGATCAAATGAATTGATTCTTCGTGCGTCCACTAATGCTACACCTGCGAAAATAACTTATAGAAAAGTTCTACGAACTCACCATGTGTACAGAAACATGAGCAAGAAACAGCGGCCAAGCTCAACTGCATCTGGTGGCCGCAAGCGCCGGCGGGGCGTGCCGACGACCCCAACTCTGGCAGGCTCGACTACAACAATTATAATACAAATAGGTGAGGATCTGCCCTGCTTTTCCACTCAATTTATTAGGAGCATCCAATTGAATTTGTTCAACTTGAGTTAAATTGTATTTGTGCATAACTTCCTACATAGCTAAGCTGCCCCCTCGCCGCCCCCACGAGGCGACAGGGGGAACCCTAACCTTGCTCACCGCCGCTGTTCCCCACACCCCTTATCCTCCCCTCGCCGCCGCCACAAGGGCACGCATGGGCGAATCCCGACCGACGGCGGCGGGGAGCTCTCTTCTTCTACCTCGAGGGGTCACGAGTGCCAAGGCAGATCGTGGCGCTGTCGCTGGGCATCATGGCAAAGGCCGGGCGTGATGGCGGACGGTGGACGTGCCCTGGGTTGGCGGTGGTTGTCCTGGGCGGCGCTGGTCGTGGCCGGCTTCCTCTGCTGCGGAGCTGGTGGGCGGCGAGCGTGGTGGAGCAATCCGGAGCGTCCGGGAGTGTGGTTTTTATGAGGGGTCGGGAGAAATCCTTATCGTCTTGACACCGACGTGGTAACACCTGCGGGTGTTGCCGTCCTTCCTGAAGGGCGTCGGGGGGTACCTCTTCACCACCTCCCGCCGCGTATCGGCAGAAACCCTAGGATCAGTCCGGGCAGCAGCGTCGGTGTCGTCGCTTTCCTTCTTGGAGGTGCGGCTTTGTACGCGACGCTTTGGAGTGCTAGGATAGTGGTGGTCATTCTCGAGAGGGCGCAACGGTGGCGGGTCACTGAAAGGATACGGATGTCGCCTAGAAGGGGGTGAATAGGCGATTAAAACTTTTCCTAGAGAGGCTCAACAAAGGCGGAATAAAACTAGTGTTTACTTTGTAAAGCACAACCTAGAAACAACTAAGGTTTACCTGCACCAACAACTTATGCTAAGCAATACAAGCAACAAAGTGATAGCAAGATATATATTACTTCAAGCACGAAGGCTATCACAATGTAAAGTTCATAAGTAAAGAGCTCGGGTATAGAGATAACCGAGGCACGCGGGGACACCGATGTTTTACCGAGTTCCTCCCAACATGGAGTACGTCTCGTTTGGAGAGGGGGTGGTATCAAACCACCAACGCCACAAAAGGCCTCCCTTATTCTCCGGTGAATCTCACCCCAATGGGATCGATCCACGCTTCCACTATCGGTGCACTTGTTGGTGGCAACCGGAACCTCTCACAAGGTTGGGGCACAACTCCACAACTTAATTGGAGGCTCCCAACAATCACCACAAAAGGCCACAATAAATGTCACCAAGGCTACAATGCCACCAAGGCCACAAAACCGTCTAGGGTTTCAAGAACCCAAGAGGGACAAGCTCCAATGAGCAATTCAAACAAAATCCTCCGAGGAGAACCCAAACCGATGCAACAAATGCAAATGGCAAGAACACCACAAAGATGCTCAAATCCCTCACTCTCAAGTTCCAACAAAGCTACCAAAGCTATTGGGGGAACAAGAGAGGAGAAATCAAAGAGAGAGACAAAATCCCCCAAAATCTAGATCCCCAAAGATACACTCACAAAGAGATGTTTTGGTTTGGTCAAAATGTAGATCTAGATATCCTCCAATAACCCCTCAAATATTTGCAAGAATCAATGGAGGGGGGTGTACAAATCAAGCTTAAGGAGTAGAGAAAATGGGGGCAAAGCTTGAGCAAGAAAAGGAGGAAGAAGTAACCCTAAATGAAAATGGGCAAAGCTATTTAAAGGGCTGATTACGCGTTGGGGCTATTTTCG
This sequence comes from Avena longiglumis, assembly GCA_030063025.1. Lineage (NCBI taxonomy): Eukaryota > Viridiplantae > Streptophyta > Magnoliopsida > Poales > Poaceae > Avena > Avena longiglumis. Next base: position 414,905,834 of record CP125979.1, read on the forward strand.
ACGGTCGGTAGTCTGGTTTAACCAGTACCGTACCAAACGGACCAAAAAAAGGCGAGGCAGAGGGAGCGGTGCATGCGAGATCAGACGAGCCACAGCAGGTGGGCCAAAGCGGCGTGCCAGTATGATAAAGGCGATTGGCGGGGCCCGCAAGCAAGGCAAAGACAGCCCGCAGCGTGGGCGTGGCGGGATGGGAAGCGGGCCCAGCAATGAGGCGCAGTGGGCGGGTAGGCGCGTGAGTAATAAAGAGCGGCACGCTGGGCCCACTGCCGACCAGTAGCTTGATGCGCATGCATGCGCATGCATGCAGTGGGGTCAACGCATGCAGTGCGGCGAGGCGGATCGAGGCGGGCGTGAGCGGGAAAAGCGCGGCGCGACGGGCGGTCAACACGCAGAGAAAACGGATGGATCTAAAACATACCAGAAAACAAATGGGCGGCCGGTACTACTCAAGCAATCTTGCCGGTAGTACCGGAAAAAGGTACCTAGCGAGACAGAACAAAAATGGGCCATTTTCAGGCCTGGGCGGTAGTACCGGTCTGTCCGGACGGTACTACCGCTGGGCCCAGAAAACAGACAAATAGGCAAATATTCAAACCGCAATAACTTTTGACTGGAAGCTCCGATTGACCCGATTCAAATTGCGTTGGATAGAGGGCGACAAGGGCTTCCCAATAATATTGGTGAGAAACCGAATAATGTGATATACCTCACTTGGTGAGAAACCGAAAAGCCGCATAAATCAAAATCGCAACAAGATACAAATGGGAGATCCGATTTAGATGAACAAGAGCTTGTTATGGAGATTACCACAAGCTCTATATCATCACAGGGATAAGACCAAATAACAACCAAATATGATGATGCAAGTATGCAAAGGTTTGAGCTCTCTCCGAACGATGTGACCGAATTACTCATACGAGAGCCCCTCTTGATAGTACGGCTATCTATCCTAAACCCGGTCTCACACACACAACGTGAGACCGGCAAAAGAGAAAACCTATCAAGATTATACCTTTGCCTTGAGCAATACACTTGAGCTCGATGTAGACGATCTTGCCCTTCTCAAGATGGAACGACTTCCTTAATTCCTCACCATCGACCTCGCATATTGAGCTTGCCCAACATATCTTCTTTGCATTTCATCAACCTTGAAGCCAACACATGCTCCAAGCGATGCCAATGGACAAATCCTACAAGTATAACTTAATGCACACATTAGTCCATAAAGATTTTCATTAATTACCAAAATCACACATGGGGGCCCAACATGTTCTTTCAATCACCCTCGTTTTTCGTCGAGCCGCTGCTATCGACCTTGTTTTCTCTTCTTTTCTTCTTCTTTTTTCTTTGTGTTTTCTTTTGGGCGTTGTGTTGTCTGCCCAGCAGTGATCTCAAGTTGGTTGCTATATTTATATAGCTGGGCATATGGTTGTTTCAAGGAAGAAATAAACTGAAAAAATCATACAAATTTCAGGAATTGGGAGTTTTTTGTTGATAGTAGAACCTTGCCACAATCACCACCACAAACAAATGTCGAAAATGAGGAGCGTGAAGCGGAGGAAATGTTTAATCCAGATGAAATAGTATGTGATCCCACTCTTATGAAACAAATCAGAGAATATCATCTGGATTTACAAGACCAAGTGAAAAGAACATACATTTTAAAAGGTCGAACTCAATCAATTATGAACTTTCCTAAGAAAATTGGAACTAGACCTAGGGGTTTTTCAAAAGCATGGTATGATAAGTATGATTGAATAGAATATAATGAATCTCATAATAAGTCTTATTGTTTTTATTGCTTTCTATTTAAGCCACTTAGAAGTGCATACCCTGTTGGTAATGAAGTCTTCACCAAAACCGTATGATGTTTATTTGGTTCCAATTTTTTTGGAGAAAATTACAAAAAACCACCACAATTCGGGTCACTATAACAGAAAACCACCACAATTCAGATTTGTGACAAAAAAACCACCAGAATCGGGGTACAATTTCTGTTATAGTGGTGGTTTTTCGCCCCAATTGTGGTGGTTTTTTGTCACGAATCTGAATTGTGGTGGTTTTCTGTTATAGTGACCCCAATTATGGTGGTTTTTTGTCATTTTCTCATTTTTTTGAGATGGCTGAGAATTTTTTTAGTTTTCCTCGTGGCGTGCCCAGGCTTCGCCAAATTCATGGGTCCGCCTCTGTATACAATTAAGCCCACGGTCCAACCTAGGACAACAGTACCTGTTGCAGCAGGGGGCAAACGTCGACCTGGGAGGATCAAAGGAGCCATGCAGTGTTGGAGATATGCCCAAGAAGCAATAATGAAGTGGTTATTATCATATCTTCATACTTATGATAAATGTTTACATACCATGCTATAATTGTATTAACCGGAAACATTAACACTTGTGTGATTTGTAAACATAAAAGAGTCCCTAGTAAAGCCTCTTGTTAAACTAGCTTGTTGGTTAATATATGATCATGGTTTCCTGTTCATGAACATAGAGATGTTATTAACAACAGGTTCATATCATTAGGAGAATGATGTGATGGACATACTCCTATAGTTAAGCGTAGCATAAAGATCAAGTCATTTAATATAGTTCATTTGTTATAAGCTTTCTGATACATAGTAACCTAATTCCTTCGACCATGAGATCATGTTAATCACCATCACCGGAAGGATGCTTTGATGACATCAAACACCACACCGTAACTGGGTGTCTATAAAGGTGGCATTGAGTGTTCGGAAAGTATGTGTTGAGGCACATGGATCAAGAGTGGGATTTGTCCATCCATATGACGGATAGATATACTCTAGGCCCTCTCGGTGGAATGTCATCCAATTAGCTTGCAAGCATGTGACTGGCTCACAAAGGGATCACATATCACGGGAACAAGAAAATAGTACTTATCGGTAACGAGGTTGAACTAGGTATGCGGAGATACCGATGATCATAACCTCGGATAAGTAAACTATCGTGAGACAAAGGGAAATTGGTATCGTATGTAAATGGTTCATTCGATCGCAAAGTAATCATAGAAATATGTGGGAGCCATATGAATTTCCAGATTCCTCTATTGGTTATTGATCGGAGAAGTGTCTCGATCATGTCCGCATAATTCACGAACCGTAGGGAGACACACTTAAGGATTCGATGTTGTTGAGTAGTTATGGAATGATGAGTAAGAGACCGAATGTTGTTCGGAGTCTCGGATGGGATCCGGGATATCACAAGGAGATCCGGAATGGTCCGGAGAATAAGATTCATATAAGGAAAGTCCTGTTTCGGGGTTGGAGAATGGTTCCGGTGTTTTCATCGGGAATGTTCTAGAAGGTTCCGGAATGTCCGGCACTCCGAAGGGGAAGGGTACATGAATGTGTCATATCAAGTTGGAATGATTGCATCATGTACTAGGTGTCATCGCTGAACAAAATAAAGGGTTTAATCAAATCCTAGTTTGAAAAAGTCAAACGCCAATTTGAAAAGTCAAACGGCTATTTTGGGAGGTGGAGGGGAAGTAGGAAACCTACTTGGGGAGGAGTTCCCTCCCTCCACCGCCGGCCCACTTGGATACCGAGTTGGGGAGGGACTCCCCTCCCCTTGGCGCGCCCCCTCCACATATATAAGGAGGGTCAGGGCTGCCCCTCCAAGGATACAACACCTCTCTCCTCTAAACCTAACCCTAGCCGCCGGCCCCTACCCAAGTCGCCGCCGCCCTAGGGTTTGCCCAAGCCGCCGACTTGGGGCAATACCCTGTTGGGAATATGCCCTAGAGGCAATCATGTATGATGAGATTTCCCATTGTATTCATAAAGTTATTAAGTAGTCCTTGTATAAACATCTGATGTGTATCATTGAATATGTGATTCAGTTGTGGAACTATGCATTCATGTTGTTTGTACTAAATATCCTTGGTCATTGAGGTTGTGCTGGACACACAACTTAGACCAATGTGAAAGTTGGCTTGATGACTCGGTTCCACTTGTCATGGGCATGGAGATGCTATTCCAACTTACACAGACTAGGCTAAAGAGTTTAGCGAGTCGGATTGACCCATATTGAGGTACAACGAACTAAGTCATTTGTATATATCAATCAATGTAATCCTTAGACTGAGGTTGTTGCATAGTCCGAGTTGAGGATCACCGACTTAGGTTACATCAACGCTGATCCGTGAATCGCGCTTATAAAGGCGGGTTGGTCGATCGAGAATCAAGCTGCGTGATGTGAATAACCAAGATGGGATTTTGCTCCTCCACTCGGAGAGATATTCTCTGGGCCCTCTCGTGAGATATGATTGGAAAGCATGGCCATGCGACTCGATTAAGTGTTAACCGAGGCAATCGACTAAGAGTTAGTCGGGTGAATCACTTATCTCGGATCGAGAAGAGTCGGACTATTTAAGGGATGACATATATTCGCCTATAGTCGACAAGGTATATCGTGTTGCAAAAGGGACTCGGGCGTAAGTCGCATTGGAAAGGCAAGTCGTCATGACTCTTTGGTACTTGGGAGTCAAGACGCTCGCTAGGAGCCGATGCCGATCGATTGTGAGTCGGACTCTAATCGTGTCCAAGTAACCATGAGCCTCGAGGTCACACACTTAAGAGCGGGAGCAAGTTCGGATTGGATCGAACATATAATCTGGTCGGGTTGGACCTAAACCGGATTAGGGGAGTTAGTGAGTTGGACTCACGGTGACTAGTTTTATATGGGCTTTAGTGAATGGGTCGCGAAAGCGAGCCCACGTTCACTCCTATATATAGTGGAGCACAAGAACCCGTAAAGGTTAATCATTGTTCGGTTAGGTCATTCCATTTGTTGGAAACCCTAGCTCCACAACAGTCCGCCCGTATGAACCTAGCAGTTCGCCGCGCTCCTCCTATGCGTGTGGATACCAAGAGGTGGTCTTGCGATCGGCACGGGATCGGATCGTGAGGACTTCACCGCATCAATCGACGTGCTTCATCGGTAATCCGCAATCGCGTCTAGTGGTAAACCTCGTGGCCTTCTACCTCGGCTAGGTCTTGGGATCACCACGTTAGAGGAAAAGTTTTGTTTTATCTCTGCGTGGCCCCAACAAAGGGTATCGAGCGATAGCTTCTGGTTTTAGGCTCGAGATCTCGCATATGTGATAGGCGGTAGGCTATAGATGAGATCTATGTGCTGTTTTGGTGGTCGATCTATGAGATATATCGGTTTTCTATGAAGTTGATTGGATCAACTGTACTCGGGGAATGGTAGATCTGATTTCCGTGATCATCTTCCGAGGTCGTGGAACGACATACCCTACCGTCGGCTTCCGCCATCGGGTAGATTGTGACACGTAAATCCGAGCGGTGATCGAAGATCAAAAGTTTGATCGAATCGAACGATGGTCGGAATCCATGTTCGCACCGTAGATGAGATCTACGTTCGGAAAAATCGCCAGCGCCTTCGATCCCCGCCCGCTATCCGGCTAGCGGGACCGCCATTTACCGTCAGCGCCTTAGATGTCGCTAAGTTTCACAACGCCGGTAGATATTGTATCTATGCATAACTTGTTTTTGCAGGAAGTTGTGAATGGTATGTTTCATGTGCATGTGATGTATGTGTGTAATCCATACATGATCTGCGAATCACGGTTTTTTGTCAGCCGGCTGGGGCCTAGGTGCTATCATTTTATTGTATAACGACTTGCGTGTCGGATTCTCTATGTAATTTACTTTACTAAGCTAGTGTAGCTGTTTGGAGAACCCGGAAGGCATGCAAGGCGTTGTACATTTCGGCGACATGGAGTAAGACGGCAAGTGACAAGAGTTGGCACGAGTCGGATTACAGGCTTTGTGGAGATGGAGATCGCCATGAAGAGAGCCATACCATTTCACATTATAATTGCTTTATTTTGTGTTATTGTTATGTCTTAGTTTTACCTCTATTAGATAGTCGGTAAAAATTTAATCCCTCAAAGAAGGTCTAGTCGGTTTTCCCGCCAGTGTTTGCACCATCACAAGTTGGACATTTTTGGTAGTGGGCTCATAAAATTGAGGTGCTGCCAATTCTTTCCGACTAGGTGGGTTCGAGTCGGACTCTTACTGCAGAAACACTTGGTAAGCTAGACGGGTCTATCACAATGAGTGGGACTCGGGAAAAGTCGGATGGGAGCCGGGCATGTGATGCCACCCGTCCAACAGAGTCACATGAGATGCGATTGACAAGGAGTTGTCTACCTAGATCACTTGGCGGCTAGCGGTGATGCTAAAGCTCACTAGCCGACTTGCTTATTTAGGATCTGAATCACTAAGTAACCATCGGAGGGGTGTTGGTTCTAGTGGGAGCATAAAATATTAAAATGTTTAATATGCTTGCTCTTTTATGAATACATGTCTTAAGTGTTTTGCATATTTTACATTTGTAGATCATGGCACCAAGTAGCATCACTCTCAGATATCCGGTTTTATGCTGAGAACCATTCTTGAGAAAGATAAACTGAACGACACTAATTTTACCAATCGGTATCGAAATCGAGAATTGTTCTCAAACAAGAAAAGAAGGACCATGTCCTAGACAACCCACTTCCAGATGAGCCGAAGAGAATGCGACCGTCAGCCCACCAATGCCTACCGTCGGGCTAAAGATGAGTCCACGGATATTAGCCTTATGCTTGCTCACATGGAACCGGACTTGCAAAAGGTTCGAGCATGTTGAGGCCTACGATATGATCGAAAGCCTCAAAAGTATGTTCGTGCTCAGCGAAGACCGAGAGGTATCAAGTCTCGTGCTTTGCTGAGTTGCAAGCTTAAGGATGGTGATCCACCGAGTCCGCATGTGATCAAAATGGTTGGTTACGCAGTCTGGAGAGGCTTGGCTACCCCATAAGCGAAGAGTTCGCTACGGATATAATTGAACTCTTCCTAGTGCATATGGGCGTTCATTTGAACTACCACATGCATGGTATGGATAAGAAGCTCACTGAATTGCATGGGATGCTCAAGCAGCAGAGGCGGATCTCAAGAAGGGCACCACAAGTGTTGATGGTGCAATAAGGCTAAGTTCAAGAAGAGTTCTTGGACTAAGAAGAAGGCTAAGTCGAGGAAAGGTGCTCAGGACCTGTCCCAAGCGCTTCCTCGTGGACTAAGCCATCTCCTTCACCGGATCCACTTGCTTCTACCGCAAGGCGGATGGCCATTGGAAGAGGAATCAGCAAGTACTTGGCCGACAAAGCCAAGAGTGGAGGTATGACTTCCGACTCGGTACACTTGTTTGCAATGTTATAGACATATATCTTGCCGATGCACCTAATAGTTCTTGGGTAATATGATACCGGATCAAGATTCACATACGCAACTCGTTGTGGACCGTAAGAACTAGGAGCGTAGCAAGAGGCGAGGTTAATATTCGAGTCGAACAAAGCAAGAGTTACTGCGTTGGAAGTCGGCACGATGCAACTTCATTTACCTTCGGATTCATTATGGAACTAAATAATTGTTATTATGTTCCATGCTCGATCGAAACATTATTTCGCTTCATGTTTGATGAGGCAAGGCTATGAGTCGAATATTAAGAATAATGGTTGTTCTTTGTATTTGAATGATATGTTTCACGGCTTTGCACCCGCTCGTAGCAGGTTATTTATTTTGAATCTTGATGGTGAGTCGGTTTATAACATAAATGTTAAAAGGTTGAAACCAAATGATCTGAATATGACTTACTTTTGGCATTGTCGGCTTGGTCATATAAGTTGGAAACGCATGAAGAAGCTCCATGATGATGGACTCCTAACCCGTTCGACTTGGAGTCATTCGAGACATGAATCTTGCCTACTCAAAAATGACCAAGACACCTTTTGCAAAGAGTTGCGAAAGGGCGTCCGACTTGTTGGGACTAGTACATAGTGATGTATGTGGACCAATGAGCACGACACCGGGGTGGTTATGAGTACTTCATTACCTTCACCGATGATTTGAGTAGGTATGGATATATCTACTTAATGAAACATAAGTCGGAAGCCTTTGAAAAGTTCAAAGAATTCGAATGAAGCACGTAATCAACTCGGCAAGAAAATAAAGTTTCTTCTGGACCGAGGAGGCGAGTACATGAGCCATGAGTTTGATGACCATCTGAAAAGTTGTGGAATAGTTCCTCAACTTACTCCGCCAGAACGCCACAAAGGAATGGTGTTTGGAAAGGCGAATCGGACCTTGTTGGACATGGTACGATCAATGATGAGTCAGACAGATCCGCCTTTATCATTTTGGGGTTATTGTCTAGAAATAGCGGCTCACACTAAACAAAGTACCATCAAAATCGGTAGAGAAGACACGCATGAGATGTGGACAGCAAAAATCCGAGTTTGTCTTTTCTTAAGATTTGGGGTTGTGAAGCTTTTGTCAAGCGACTCATTCGGACAAGCTTACGCCAAGTCGGATAAATGTATTTTCGTGGGGTATCCGAGGAAACCTTGGGTTACTACTTCTACAACCGAGAAGAGGGCAAAGTGTTTGTCGCCGAACGGTGTCTTCCTTGAGAAAGAATTTCTACCGGGGAGTAAGTGGAGCACGGTGCAACTCAAGAAATTCGAGAGGAATCGGCTAATAGCGAATCGGCAAAAACCTTGGAGGTTGAGCCGATCGTGGTGGCGAGCCGACAAGCAAAGACTGCATTACTTAAGATCGGCAAGATTACGAAGTGTTCGTCTTGTGTTATCAGATGTTGATGAGCCGCAAATTATTCGGAAGCGATGGTGGGATTCGATTCGAGTCATGGCTTGGAGCCATGAGATCCGAGATAAAGTCCATGGATGAAAATCAAGTTTGGAACTTGGTTGATCTCGCCAGACGCAAGACCCGTCGAGTGCAAATGGGTCTTTAAGAAGAAAACTGATATGGATGGAAATGTTTCAATCTATAAAGCACGCCTTGTCGCGAAGGGGTTCCGACAAGTTCAAGGAGTTGATTACGACGAGACTTTCTCGTGAAGCGATGCTTAAATCAGTTCGGATCATGATAGCTATAGCGGCCTATTTCGACTATGAGATATGGCGATGGATGTCAAAACGGCTTTCCTTAACGGAAATTTAACCGAGGACGTGTATATGATATGCCCGAGGGTTTTGTCGATCCCACGTCTTGACAAGGTATGCAAACTTCGTAAATCCATTTATGGGTTGAAGAAAGCATCTCGGAGTTGGAATATTCGCTTTGATGAGGTAGTCAAATCGTTTGGCTTCATCAAGAGTGATCATGATTCTTGTTTGTACAAGAAGTTTAGTGGGAACAAAGTAAATTTTCTAATCTTATATGTGGATGACATATTACTGATTGAAATGATGTCCAGATGTTGCAAGAAACCAAGGAATCATTGGAAAGTAGTTTCTCAATGAAAGACTTGGGTGAGGCAACATACATCCTCGAATCCGGATCTATAGAGATAGATCAAGGAGGCTCATTGGATTGAGTCGAGTACTTATTTGGACAAAGTGTTGAAAAGTTAAACATGGAATCGCCTAAGAAGGGGTTCTTACCGATGTCCCATGGTGTAAAACTTAGCAAGACTCAAAGGTCCTTCGACAACCGATGAGCGAAGTAGGATGAGTGCGATTCCATATGCTTCATAGCTTGGATCCATCATGTACGCCATGATTTGTACTAGGCGGATGTTTCCTATGCTCTAAGTGTTGTGAGCAGATACCAGTCGATCTGGAGAGATCCATCGACAAGCTAAAAATATCCTAAAGTACTTGAGAAGGACTAAGGATATGTTCTTGGTTTATGGTGGTGAAGATGAACTTAGTGTAAAGGGTTACAGATGCGAGTTATCTCACCGACTGGCGATTCTCATTCGCAATCCGGATACGTGTTTATTATAAACGGAGGTGCCGTGAGGAAAAGTTCCAAGCAAGATCGTGTCACGTCACAACAGAGGTCGAGTATATTGTGCCTCGGAGGCAAAGAAGGAAGTCGCTTGATGAGGAATTTCCTCATGGATCTTGGTGTGGTTCACGGCTCGTCCAATCCGTTGGACGTGTATTGTGACAACAATGGTGCTATTGCACAAGCCAAGGAACCTAGACAACACGTAAGAAGAACAAGCACATACTCATGCGGTACCACCTAATTCGCCATTCATGGATCGTGGTGATATCAAGTTATGCAAGGTACACACGGATGCAAATATTATGGATCCGTTGACAAAGCCGTTACCCCACCAAGCATGAGGCGCACTCGAGAGCCATGGGCATTAGATGCTTAGACATGTGATGTCGGAAGATTGACTCTAGTGCAAGTGGGAGACTGTTGGGAATATGCCCTAGAGGCAATCATGTATGATGAGATTTCCCATTGTATTCATAAAGTTATTAAGTAGTCCTTGTATAAACATCTGATGTATCATTGAATATGTGATTCAGTTGTGGAACTATGCATTCATGTTGTTTGTACTAAATATCCTTGGACATTGAGGTTGTCTTTGGACACACAACTTAGACCAATGTGAAAGTTGGCTTGATGACTTCGTTCCACTTGTCATGGGCATGGAGATGCTATTCCAACTTACATGCACTAGGCTAAAGAGTTTAGCGAGTCGGATTGACCCATATTGAGGTACAACGAACTAAGCTGTCATTTGTATATCTCAATCAATGTAATCCTTAGACCGAGGTTGTTGCATAGTCCGAGTTGAGGATCACCGACTTAGGTTCTCACAACGCTGATCCGTAATCGGCGCTTATAAAGGCAGGTTCGGTCGATCGAGAATCAAGCTGCGTGATGTGAATAACCAAGATGGGATTTTGCTCCTCCACCGGAGAGATATTCTCTGGCCCTCTCGTGAGATATGATTCGAAAGCATGGCCATGCGCGACTCGGTTAAGTGTTAACCGAGGCAATCGACTAAGAGTTAGTCGGGTGAATCACTTATCTCGGATCGAGAAGAGAGTCGACTATTTAAGGGATGACATATATTCGCCTATAGTCCGACAAGGTATATCGTGTTGCAAAAGGGACTCACGTAAGTCGCATTGGAAAGGCAAGTCGTCATGACTCTTTGGTACTTGGGAGTCGCGACGCTCGCTAGGAGCCGATGCCGATCGATCGATTGTGAGTCGACTCTAATCGTGTCCAAGTAACCATGAGCCCACGGGTCACACACTTAAGAGCGGAGCAAGTTCGGATTGGATCCGAACATATAATCTGTCGGGTTGGACCTAAACCGGATTAGGACTGTTAGTGAGTTGGACTCACGGTGACTAGTTTTATATGGGCTTTAGTGAATGGGTCAGCGTGAGCCCACGTTCACTCCCTATATATAGTGGAGCACAGTAACCCAGAAAGGTTAATCATTGTTCGGTTAGGTCATTCCATTTGTTGGAAACCCTAGCTCCACAACAGTCACCCAGAATTTGAACCTAGCAGTTCACGCCGGCTTCCTCCTTGTAATGTGGATACCAAGAGGTGTCAGGCGATCAGCACCGTGACGATCGGATCGTGAGGATCACCGCATCAACGCGCTTCATCAGTAATCCGCAACTACGCGTCTAGTGGTAAACCTCGTGGCCTTCTACCTCAGCTAGGTCTTGGGATCACCACGTTAGAGGAAAAGTTTTTGTTTTATCTCTGCGTGGCCCAACATCCCCTTGCCCTATCCGTCGGCCTAGCTCCCTCTACTTGGTGCCTCTAAACCCTAGATTGCCAAGCCTCTCACATAGTCCACCATACTCGCTCCGGCTTAAGGCGAAGCCCTGCGAGATCTCCCCTCTACTTCTGGTACCATGCCGTCGTGCTGCCGGAATCACGAGGAGAGTGCTACAACCTCTGCTGCCTGCTGGAACAAGGGAGAGGAAGGTCTTCATCGAGTACCGAACGTGTGACCGACTACGGGAGCGCTGCCGGAACGCGTCGCCGGAAGGATCGTCTACACGATCTTGAGATCGGAAAGAGTACGACTACATCACCCACAAGAATCCGCTCTCGTTAACCGCTTTGGAATCTTCGAGGGTGAGTTCCTATATCGACTCATTGCTACAATCTAGTAGATAGATCTTGTCTTGTTTGTTTGCATGCGGTAGAATTTTTTGTTTTCCATGCTACGAACCCCTACAGTGGTATCAGAGCCGTGTCTATATGTAGATCTGTTGCACGAGTAGAACACAATGGTCATTGTGGGCGTTGATGCTTTTGTTGTCGATTGCTTCTTGTGTACTTTGTATCTTGCGGGATGGTGGGATGAAGCGGCCCGGGCTAACCTTACATGACATCGTTCATGAGACTTGCTCCACGCTTGACATGCAACTTGTATTGCATAAGTGGCTTTGCGGGTGCCTATTTCTTCCAACATAGTTAAGATTCAATTTACAACGGGTGATTGACAATACTAGTATCAATGTTGTGGTTCTTGTTCGTAAGTTAGAGCGACACTTATTGAAAGCCCCAAACCACGTAAAATATGCAAAGAAAATTAGAGGCGTCTAACTTTGTTTTGCAGGGGTGTGTTGTGATGTGATATGGCCATGATTGTGATTATATTTGATGTATGCAATGTTCCTTATTGTAAGTTGGCAACCGGCAGGATCCATATGGTTCTCTTTAAACTCTGTTAAGACCCGCGTGTCTATTCAAAGTAGTTGAATAGTTGAAGCTGGTGGACGACAACCATGGAGCGGCGTCATTGACCTTGATGCAATGCCGGTGATGATGGAGATCATGTCCGTGCTTGAAGATGGAGATCAGAAGCACAAGTAGAAAGGCCATATCATATCACATATTATGAATTGCATGTGATGTTAATCCTTTTATGCATCTTGTATTGCTTAGTTCACGACGGTAGCATTATAAGATGATCCCTCAAGCACACAATTTCAAGTTTTAATGTGTTCATCCTTAGTAAGCACCGTTGCTAAAGCTCGTTGTTTCGAAGCACCACGTGATGATCGGGTGTGTTAGATTCTGCGAGTGTATACAACGTGAGCAAGCAAGATTTGCTCATGCGGAAGCTAAGGTTTAATCTTGACGAGCCTAGCATGTACAGACATGGTCTCGGAACACGGATCACCGAAAGGTAAAGCATGAGTCATATAGTAGATATGATGAACATGATGATTGTTCTCCATTGAAGCTACATCAACTCTCGTGATGATCGGTTTTGATGTGGTGGATTTGGTTCGTGTGATCACTAAAACAATGTGAGGGATATTGTTTTGAGTGGGAGTTCAACGGCAATATGATTAAAAGTTAAACACTATTTATCATAAATTAAATCAAAGTGAATTTGCATAATTGTTGTAGTCATTGGCATCCGTTTACCACCTTGCGCTTAGTTTTAATTGAGATGATAGAACTATAGAATTCTGTTTAGTTACTTTACGAACTGGTATCGTATTGTTTTGAAGTGTTAATCTAAAGTTTAAAAGTCCTATTGCAAACTTTCAGTAAGTTCCGGTTACTCCATGTAAGTTTAATAATTGTTATTAAATCAAGAGTGAAAATTCCAAGTGTTAGTATATGAGTATCATGTTTATCTCCATGATTCTTGATATTCAAAGGATTGTCTTAATGTTAAGTTTATCTAGGATCTGAAAGAGTTGTTTCAGAAACCATGATGTGTGGAAGATATTGTGATATCTGAAACAAAGTTTTGGTTGCAACATGATAGAGTATAATATGGCAAAGGTCATGTTCTCATATTTGATGATAATTTGCAAAAGATTGGAGACGCTGGTCGTCTTAATCCTCCAAAAGGTTTTGGAGAGGAATATTATACTCGTGATTCACCGTTATAAGCTAAAGGTAGCTTGATCATGGATGATTCTATGATAAGGGTGAATATTTGATGTAGGTAAAATGTTTACTACACCAAGAGATCACTAAAGAAAGGAATTTGAAAGAACACCAAACATTTGATGATGGTAATCTACTTCGAAGTGCAAGTCCAAAGACATTGGTATTTAACTATACACGCTTTGGACTATGTGTCATGTGTATGGCTCCACTATTGATGTTGATAGATTCTTTCAAACAGAAAATAAATACTAAAAGAGAATCTCATAAATATATGGCAGGAAAGAAAAGTCTAAATTGTTCAGTTCAGGTATATAAAGGATATACGTGTTATGGATATATTCTTTGCTTGTTAAACAATGTAGTTCTTAAGTATTTGATACTGAATTTGTTAGTATGAATCGTCATACGAAACAACAGAATTCATGAACTACAATGGCCTAAGTAACTAGAAAAATAATATGTGATGATATTCATCGAGAACAAATAAAAGGTTATTGTGTTGCTCGTTAAACATCAAAGCTTGCCTTCAAGATTTGTTTTATCAGGTATTATGAGAACAAAAGGGTTGTTCAAATAATTGCCGTAATCCATAAAAGATGGATGATTCACAAATCTCGTTGGAGAAATCACATCCATAAAACTAGCGCTAAAAATGTCGAAAGACAAATTGATTGAAAGATCACTTAGGAAGTGACATCGTCGTTTAAATTATATTGGAAAGAAAATATGAAGAAACTCCATGTGGATGGAATTTTGGAGTCTTTTGATTTTTGATCACATGACGCTTGTGAAACTTTCCTAGAGATAATTAAAACTTCGTTCATAGGCCAAAAAGGAACGAATGACTAGCTTATTGGAACTTGTACATATTGTTGTACGAAGTCCATTATGTGTAGTCAAGAGCGATGGATTTCAACTTCATATGCTTTCTCCGAAAATTTGAGTGAATATATGAATATTTACTTAATAAGGATGAAGTATGAAACATTTGAAAAGTTCAAAGACTTTCAAGATGAAGTGCAAAATCATTGTAACAAGAATATAAATAGTTTATGATAAGATCATAAAGGAAGATATTTGAGTTACAAGTTTAGCATAATACCTAAGATTTAAGGAATCGTTCCGTGGATTTGCATTTTTCCCGAAACACCATAAGAGTATGGAGCGTTCGAGATATGTAATTAAACCTTGTTTGACATGGTAAGATCGAAGGTGTAAATCATAAAACTGCCATTATATTTTAAAGATTAAAAGCTTTAGAGACTACCATTTTTCCACTGAAAAGAGCTCCATCATAATCCGTTGAAATGACACCATATAAAGTTATGGTTTGGGATAAAACCCAAGTTATCCTTTCTTAAATATTGGTATGCTATGCATAAGAAAGATGTTTGCAACCAAAGTCGGATGAACCTGTCTTTGTATGTTATTTCGAATAACTGTTAAGTAATCCTCCATAACATCGGAGACAAAAGTGTTTGTCACTTAGAACGTCAAGTTTCTTTGAGAAGGAATTTTTCGTGAAAACATAAGTGGGAGGACAATATAACTTTGATAAAGTTAAAAGAACCTTAGCTATATGTGCAAAGTTGGGCAGCGCCGAAAAGTGTTCCGGAGGCAGCAACAATGCTCATGGCTCACGTGCCTCAAAGGTTATGGTTACGAAGGTCAAAGTTTCTATTGAACCAAGTAGGTTGAGTAAGCAATCAAATACCAAGATTTGAGGGTTGAATCATTATTTGAGAATAATAAACGTACTACATGCAAAGAAGTGATGATGGGCCCTGACTCCGTAAAATGGCTTGAAGCCATAAAATCCGTGATAGTTCCATACACGAAAAATCAAGTTTTGAACTTGAAGGACCCTCGAGAAAGGTGTAAGACCTTACAGTTGTGTTTGGATCTATAAAGAAATAGACATGGATGTTTCGCATCTATGAAATGGTCGACATGTTGGGAAAGAGTTCACAACAATGTTCAATGGTTGACTATGACAAGATTTGATCTTTCATAGCGATATTTAGTCTAGACGGATTAATGTAGCAACCACGACATATAATTTTGTTATGTGTTGGATAAACAAAACAAGTTCTTCTAATAGAAGGGTTACCTAGGACGTGTGCATGACACGGTCCAAAGGGTTTTGTTAATTCAAAGGATGCTAAATGCATATGCAAACTTCAATGGTTGAAGTAAGCATTGCGGAGTTGGAATATTCACTATGATGAAACTGTTAAAGGAGTTCAAATTCGTCGGAGACAATGAAGATGCTTGCATTTGCAAGAAATTAAGTGGGAGCGCTAAGACATGTTTCTAATACATTATGTGGAAGACATATTGTTGATTGGAAATGATGTATCTTTTATTAACACATATTAAGAATTTCATCCCGATGAAAGACTTAGGCAAAACCCAAATATTTGGCATCAATAGACGCTAATATGGTTGTGCCGAAAGTACATAGATGATGTATTGAATGAGTTCAATATAGAAACTACAAGAAAGGTTCTTGTCACACAGAAAGGATTGAATGAGTTCAATATTGATGATATATTCAAGTGTATTGACACTGGGTAAGTGAAACAAAGATTCAAGTATAGATTGATACTTGATGTATGAAATCACAAAGAGTATTTATATCAATCATACTGTGATATGTACAAATCCAGATATGTCCTATACTCTAAATGTTATGAGCATATACCAGGATGATTCATAAGTTGATCATTGGACAATAGTAAGGATATTCTTATGGTCTTTTGGAAGAACTAAGAGTATATTATTTGTAGAAGTGATAAATAGATGGTTAATTCATTGTAAAAGTACTACATTGATACTAGTTTTGTCACAAAGTACAAATTAAGTTTATCTCAATCTAAATTAAGGGTGGCACAATATAATGGAAAGTAAGTTCCATAATGGATTTAGATGAGTTCCAAAGTTAAGACATTATGACAGATACTACAACAAAAGGCTAAGTATATGACTGCTATAATAGCAGCAAAAGAGGGCATTTGTGTCAAGTAGTTTGTTATCAAACTAGGTGTAGTTCATAGCGGGATAATACTATGAAGATATATTGTACGACAATATTATCAACATGTTTTAACCCCAAAGAACTAAAGGTCTCACCAAAGGACCAAAATTATACAAAGCCATCTCATTAGAGAATGAGTGATGCGAGAGACAAAGACATGCAATTACACACGGACCTGGAAGTGTCAGATCCGGAGATCAGTTGACCACTAGCAATCGTGTACATACAACACCGGAAAGCCATAGGTGTTGAATACACAAAGGTTTGAAACTAGATTATTGACTCTAGTGCAAGTGGGAGACCGTTGGAGATATGCCCAAGAAGCAATAATAAAGTGGTTATTATCATATCTTCATACTTATGATAAATGTTTACATACCATGCTATAATTGTATTAACCGGAAACATTAATACTTGTTTGATTTGTAAACATAAAAGAGTCCCTAGTAAAGCATCTTGTTAAACTATCTTGTTGGTTAATATATGATCATGGTTTCCTGATCATGAACATAGAGATGTTATTAACAACAGGGTCATATCATTAGGAGAATGATGTGATGGACATACTCCTATAGTTAAGCGTAGCATAAAGATCAAGTCATTTAATATAGTTCATTTGCTATAAGCTTTCTGATACATAGTAACCTAATTCCTTCGACCATGAGATCATGTTAATCACCATCACCGGAAGGATGCTTTGATGACATCAAACACCACACCGTGAATCGGGTGTCTATAAAGGTGGCATTGAGTGTTCGGAAAGTATGTGTTGAGGCACATGGATCAAGAGTGGATTTGTCCATCCATATGACGGATAGATATACTCTAGGCCCTCTCGGTGGAATGTCATCCAATTAGCTTGCAAGCATGTGACCGCTCACAAAGGGATCACATATCACGGAACGAGAAAAGAGTACTTATCGAACGAGGTTGAACTAGGTATGCGAGATACCGATGATCATAACCCGGATAAGTAAACTATCGTGAGACAAATGGAAATTGGTATCGACGTAAATGGTTCATTCGATCGCAGTAATCGTGAGAAATATGTGGAGCCATATGAATTTCCAGATTCCTCTATTGGTTATTGATCGGAGAAGTGTCTCGATCATGTCCGCATAATTCACGAACCGTAGGGAGACACACTTAAGGATTCGATGTTGTTGAGTAGTTATGGAATGATGAGTAAGAGACCGAATATTGTTCGGAGTCTCGGATGGGATCCGGGATATCACGAGGAGATCCGGAATGGTCCGGAGGATAAGATTCATATAAGGAAAGTCCTGTTTCGGGGTTGGAGAATGGTTCCGGTGTTTTCATCGGGAATGTTCTAGAAGGTTCCGAAATGTCCCAAGACTCAAGGGGAAGGGTACATGAATGTGTCATATCAAGTTGGAATGATTGCATCATGTACTAGGTGTCATCGCTGAACAAAATAAAGGGTTTAATCAAATCCTAGTTTGAAAAAGTCAAACACCAATTTGAAAAGTCAAACGACTATTTTGGGAGGTGGAGGGGAAGTAGGAAACCTACTTGGGGAGGAGTTCCCTCCCTCCACCGCCGGCCCACTTGGAGACCGAGTTTGGGAGGGACTCCCCTCCCCTTGGCGCGCCCCCTCCACCTATATAAGGAGGGGCAGGGCTGCCCCTCCAAGGATACAACACCTCTCTCCTCTAAACCTAACCCTAGCCGCCGGCCTCTACCCAAGTCGCCGCCGCCCTAGGGTTTGCCCAAGACGCCGACTTGGGGCAATCCCCTTGCCCTAGCCGCCGGCCTAGCTCCCTCTACTTGGTGCCTCTAAACCCTAGATCGCCAAGCCTCTCTCATAGTCCACCATACTCGCTCCGGCTTAAGGCGGCTCGCGAGATCTCCTCTACTTCCGCACCACGCCGTCGCCGGAATCACGAGGAGAGTGCTACAACCTCCGATGCTCGCCGGAACAAGGGAGAGGAAGGTCTTCATCAGTACCGAACGTGACCGACCACGGAGCGCCGCTTAACGCTGCCGGAAGGATCGTCTACACGATCTTGAGATCGGAAAGAGTACGACTACATCACCCACGAGAATCCGCTCTCGTTAACCGCTTTGGAATCTTCGAGGGTGAGTTCCTCTATCGACTCGTTGCTAAATCTAGTAGATAGATCTTGGCTTGTTTGTTTGCATGCGGTAGAAATTTTTTGTTTTCCATGCTACGAACCCCTACATGCAGAACTTCACGCCACATGCACCTCCAGGAGCAGGCGCGCGATTCATGGGGCACCGTTCACCACCGGGACAGCCGCAATGGCGCCGTCGACATCTTCGTGGGGCAGCTGATAGGCTTCTCCGACCGCACGCACCTCAAGGGCGGTGAGAGGCGGAGGGCGCCGGGCGCCGAACGACGGCATCCCCATCTTTCTCGGCGTGACGCTGGACGGCTCGGGAGAGGACAGACTGGAACAGCACGCCGCTCTTGTCCTTGATTCGCGCGCTCGCCCGCGGGCCCCTGTTCGCCACGGGGACATGACTACCTGCATGCCTAGGGGGACGAGGATGCTTGTAGCCATGCGTGCCCCCAGCCGTGCGGAGGATGCCAGCATCGTCGGTGTGGCCATCACCAACTCCATGGTCGCGGGGAGGAGGCGCGACGTCGGGAGCCCGCACGGGAGGCACCGTGACGGACTCCACGAGCCCAGCGGAGCCCAGCGAGGCGAAGTTCGATGGAGAGTGAGAGACGACGGCATCAGCGAGGACGTCGACAGAGACAATCGTTGCAGCGCCCTTGGAGACGGTGACCTTGTCGATGACGCCGACGGCTCCGGTCGCAAGGTTGACGTGTGGCATGTCGCGCGGCCCGGGCCTCGGAGGATAAAGCACTTACATGTGGCACGCGGAAGTAGGCCTCACCGGTGTCGGCGTAGACGCGAACACGTGCAGGTAAGTCCTGCATACCGCCACCTGGATGCGGGGGGGCGTGGACGCCGCCCTTAGTGATGGCGGCGAAGGGAGCACCGACGGTGCCGGAGGCCAACGACACGTCAATATCGACGTCAGTACCACCACATGAACGGGGAGCCGAGCCCCCGCAGCCACCGCCCCTGCTACTTCCAGCGCCACGCGCGGGGAGGAGGTTGGGCCAATCGTACGCATTGGCGACAGAGCAGTTCGGTGGAGGGCCGCCTCGGCCGCCAGGGGGATCACCGGGGGGGCACCAGAGGGGCCACCAGGCGGGCTGCCGGGACCACCAGGGGCGCCATCAACGAACGTCCATCGGCGAACATGCTTCACCTGAAGGATAGAATACAGGCCATCTGCATTGATCATGTCCAGGTCCTGTGAAATACTGTTGTAACAGTCATACTTGCACACCACAAGAACAAAGATAAACTCGTTGCCTCCCATGCACAGCTCTGCAATCTCCATTGGATTCCCAATGCCACCCACAGAGTGGCGGATGTGGGTGCGATAAATGCTCGACGGGGTAGCCGATGAGGGAGAGCGCGACGTAGCCCTGGTGCTCGAGGTGGAGGCGGTTGGGAGCTTCTTCATGACGCTCGAAGTAGATATTGTGCTCCTGGACCGCAAAGGGTTTGTCGACGGCGGCCTCGCACTCCGGGGCGGAAGCGCACAAGAGTGGACCTGAACGCACCGGTGACCGTCCTAGCCTCCATGTCGAGCGGCACTTGAATAAGCAGCGCCTCTTGTACGATTGGCCTGGGCGAGACGACCTCGGGGTCGACGTACGCGAATCCGTAGTCCGCGAAGGCCGCCATGTCCACGGGCGGCACCTATACACGGAGCCGCTCCGGGTGACGCTCCACCACGGGAACATCGGAGTCGGTGGAGCTGTCGCTCGATGACCCGCCCAAGTCGAAGTGGAAGATGGGCGAGTACGGCGCGTATGACGACGGATGTGTGGCCAGGGACGGAGCGGCGGCGCCCACGAATGGGTGCGGCGTAACTAGGTACCGGCCGCCAGGGTAGGGACGGGGAGGGGGAGGGGAGGGATGCGGCGGTGGCGCTCCTGCGAGGCCATGGCGGCCGGCGGCGCCGAGCGGCACCGATCGGGGAGATCAGAGCAGACATGCGCACGGTGGCCGAAACGGCGGCAGGTACGACAACGCACCGGGTCTCTGCAGTCTTTGACGAAGTGGTCCAATGAAAGGCACCGGTAACATCACCTACTGGGGTTAAAAGGGGGTCGACGAGGATGAAGCGGGGCGAACGGCGTCTTCCTAGATGAATCCAGAGATCGCGGCGTGAGAGAGAGATGAGTTGACGCCGGGTGGGGGCCCGACGGCGTCTTCCTAGGCAAACGGCACACAACGCTCCACGGGGGCGGTTGTTAGGGGCCCACCACAAAACGGGACGTCAGGGGCTAACGGGCCGATCAGGAAAGTCAAACTTCCGAACATGCATGCACGGGCCCCACAATTTGAATCCCTGGGCCGTTGCGCGGCCGGGGGAGGCACGAGGCGGATCGAGAAGACCACACCAGCGAAGATGAAGGCCACACGGCGGCGCAGCAGCCGCGCGACGGCCGCGCACGACACTGACGACGAGAAGGAACGACTCAGAAAACTGGAACCTATCCGAGAAGCTTGAGAAGACGTGGGTGAGCCCGTTGGCGACGACAAAGGGGTTGATCGGGCGCTCGTCGGGAAGGGGGTTACCCAAATTTCGGCAGGAGACCAGCCGCGCAGCGACGCATCGGAAGTGTCACACACAGCAACCCGTGGTTGGCGGCGCACACGGCGGGAAAAGGCTTCATCGAGGCGGCGCGAGGGGACAAAGCGGAAGCAGCGGCGGCGACCTCCTCCACGGGCGACGGAGAGGGGCGCTGCGCAGTGGAGGCGATGGGATCAAGGAGAGCGGAAGACGACGAGGGGTGCGTGTGCGGGGAGGAGGCGGACGCAGAGATGACAGGGGGCGACTTGACGGAACAGGTGGTCCAATGGGGAGGCCACGGGCGATGCGTACCTGTGTGCCGGCGAAGAGGAAGTCGCACAGGCCGCGGGGTGGCGCCTCCAACACAAAGGGCGGCACGGACGGGCAGCGGGCAGCTAGCTACGCGGCAGCGGTGACGAGTTCGCTCCGGAGGCCGGGAGCGCGTTCTCTCCATCCTCAAGACAAAAAATCAGAATCAAAGTTTTGATTCCTGTGCGAAAAACGTCATCTATACTTGTGGTTTGATTCATAGTGGGCTGCTGAGCGCACTAGTATCTGACAAGCAAGGTATGCACTCCGGAGACGAAGGTTTGATTCCTATTCGACGCGATGAAGGCCCTTTGGGTTGGGTGTGGTCCTCCGGCAGCCAGCAGGTAATGCGAGTGGAAAATCCAAGTTTCGGAGAAGCGCCGGGTGTGAAATCTGCGAGACTGGAACACAAACCAGTACAAGCGAAAAAGGAAAACGGTCAATAAAAAACAGGGGCATTCCGAGAATTGAACTCGGGACCTCTCGCACCCTAAGCGAGAATCATACCACTAGACCAAATGCCCTTTGTTGTTCTAATGATTATTTTTCTTTACTAATATGGTGGACGTCAGAGAGCTGCATAGTAAGTTACTAACATAGAGTGCTTATCACAGGGCCCAGCACTGCAGCTGTGCTAGCTTGCTGGATCATGCGGGACAAGGAGTCAAGGACAAACATCTCAAGCTGAGCCATACACAGACAAGACAAAATGGGAACGGCCAACCATGCACAATAGTATCACAGGCTCTGAACCTCATCAAAACTGTGGTCCAAAACCTCATCCTCAGACCATCAAAAGCTCAAAATAGCATTGCCATGCATTGCAAAAGGATTTTCAACATGGGGATTCCGAGAATTGAACTCGGGACCTTTCGCTCCCTAAGCGAATATCTTACCACTAGACTAAATCCCCAACTCTGGTAGCTCATTCCCACATCATTTTCTGCTGATTTTCTGACAAGAACACACTATCTGTCGACTTCATCATTGTTCTCATGTATATTAGTTTCATCCGTCTTCAGGTTAGACCATGTTGAATGCTCTATATATTGACTTCATCATTGTTCTCATGTATTCACAAGGACTGCCAACAGATCATTATATTCATAACTGGCTAACTGCTGGTATTTTCTTATTTACTTCTGTCCAATTCCGTAGAGAGGATGCATGGGGTAATTTGAGAAGGTGAAATGTGGGCAAAGGTGGTAGCAAGAATGCCGCAGGTAATCATTGATAAACTGGACCAAAGTTTTGTTACATGCATAAAATATAGTAATTGAAGATGATGATGCTGATTTCTTTTGGTAATGCTCCACATTATTGTTGTATCAGGTAGGTCAATGCTGCCATATAGTGTGTCTTTGTCTGAACTTAGGGTGTAAAGTGGGATCCCACCTTTAGTTCATTTGCTAAAATCTAGTTCAAATTTTGAGAAAATATTTATACTAGATTTTGGCAATTGAATTAGAAGTGAGATTTTGGTGGGATCCCACTGGACAAACTATCTGAACTGTTGTGATATCAAAGTTTAATTGCTACTCATGAAGCTACGAGATAAAGAATTTCATGACTATATTAGGTACTCCTGAATTTCATGAGTGCCATTTAATTTGATGTATCAAGCCTGAAATTTGTGAAACCGTAGCGTCACGTTATCTTCAAAATCCAAACGTGACCGTGGCAGGCCCCATCATCCAGACCTCCTATGCTCAACTCCGTATTTCCTGAAGATCATCGAAGATTTTCGAAAACTGAACTTAGGACGTTTAGCTTCCTAACCGAACATCTTCTTGCCAACACAGTACAAGTTTCAGAAAGTTCAGACAAGAACATAAACATCGAAACCGTTGGAGTTAACCGCAACTTCAGATTACAGCTTTTCCCGAACAAGCATTATGTTACGATCCCACTGGATAATATTCCTCAGCTAGTTCGATACAAGATCCAGGTACAGGAATTTCACAGGAGGAAGATAGAGAGAAGGTTCTAGGGGATACAGGAGAGAGCCGCCGCGACCAAGATCATCCTCCACACCTCCTCCAACCCTAACGAACTAGCTTAAGTACTTCCCTCCTCCACCGTTGGATGCTCATCGACGGACTTACAAGTACCGCTTGTTGGGCCGCCTGGTTCGCTCGCTCCTCCGCACTGGTGGACCGTCAGCTCCTCCCGCCTCGCCTGTTGTAGCGGTCGCCCTGTTGTCATGGCCCACAGTTGAGGTGGTAGCGTGGCCCGTGACACTCTCCCCCTGTTCAGAGCCAGCTTGTACCCAAGCTGGGGCCTCCGGGAAGCGATGGAGAAGCTCATGCTGATCTTCCCAGGTTGCCAGCGACGGCGGCTGTCCCGCCCACTGGACCCGGACCTGCATCTTGGTGTCCCCGCCTTGCTTGTACAAGCGCGTCTCCAGCACGCGAATAGGCTCCAGTAGAGGGGAGGCTGCCGCCGGTAGCTCCTTGAGGACGGTTTCGGTTGGTGGTACGGCACGTCGGAGCTGCGAGACGTGGATGACGGGATGGATGAGGCAGTGCTCTGGCAACCGAAGCTTGTACGACGTGCCCCCGACCCGTTGGAGTACCTGAAAGGGACCAAAGTAGCGGAATGCCAATTTAGGGTTAGCCCGTGTGGCGAGGGAGGTTTGCACGTACGGCTGCATCTTCAGGAACACCCAATCGCCCACTGCGAACACCCGCTCAGTGCGCTTCCTGTCAGCCACTGCCTTCATGTGTTGGCGAGCTCGTTGCAGGTGTTGCTGAAGCAATGCCATGGTGTCAGTTCTGTCCTGAAGCCATTCCGATAGGTCTGGCACTGAGCACGTAGCTGGGTCAGTGATGCCGAAGTGTCGCGGCGCGTGGCCGTAGAGGATCTCAAAAGGGGTTTTGCCCAGCGTAGCATGCGGCGCTGTATTGTACCAGAATTCTGCCAGATGGAGCCATGCGTTCCATTTCGCCGGGCAGGCATGCGCGAAGCAGCGCAGGTACGTCTCGAGGAACTGGTTGACTCGTTCTGTTTGCCCGTCCGTCTGTGGATGATAGGCGGAACTCATCTTCAGTTGCGTATCAGACAGTCGGAACAGCTCTCGCCACAAGTTGCTTGTGAAGATTTTGTCACGGTCGGAGACGATGGCCGCAGGGAGGCCATGGAGCTTGTACACGTTGCTCATGTAGGCATTTGCCACTTGCAGGGCAGTAAAAGGATGAGCCAGAGGGATGAAATGCGCATACCGGGAGAGCTTGTCCACCACGACCAATATGCAATTGTAGCCGGCGGAGCGCGGCAGTCCTTCCACGAAGTCCATAGTGACTGTGTGCCAGAGATGTGGGGGCACCGGCAGAGGTTCGAGCAGCCCTGGGTAGCGCATGCGCTCGGGCTTGGCTTGTTTGCAGATAGCACAACTGTCCACGAACTGGCGCACTTGTTCTTTCAGGCCCGGCCAGGCAAACAGTGTCCTGACTCAGCGGTATGTGACTCCAAAGCCCGAGTGACCGCCCACAGCACTGCTATGCAAAGCACCAAGGATACGTTGTTGGAGGCCCTCGTTTCGCCCCACCCAGACGCGACCACGCAGCTTCAGTATCCCATCCTCCAACTGAAACTTTGCTGGGCCCTCCGGGGGATTGGCAGCCCGTTGGGTCAACAACTTCTGGGTCAGTGGGTCGCTGATGTATCCCTGTTGGACTTCGGTGAGCCAAGAAGGTAGGCAGATAGATATTGCTGCCAACTCACCCTGGGCTGGTTGCGGGCAGCGCGAGAGGGCGTCCGCAGCACGATTCTCCGGGCCCTTCTTGTACATGACACGGTAGCAGAGGCCCAATAGTTTCACCATAACTTTCTGCTGCCAAGGGGTGGTGATACGCTGGTCCTCCAGGTGAATGAGGCTCTTCTGGTCCGTGTGGATGATGAAATCTGTTGGTTGCAGGTAGGCACGCCAGTGATCAACTGCCATGAGAATAGCCAGCGCTTCTTTCTCATAAGTGGAGAGCATGCTGGTTCGCGGGCCCAACGCCTTGCTCAAGAATGCCAGGGGGTGTTTGTTTTGAAGCAGCACCGCGCCAATGCCTCGGTCTGACGCTGGGCCTCGACGATCTCGAATGTACGTGTGGAAATTGGCAGACAACACAGGCGCCGAGATGAGGGCTGTTTGTGGTTGTGAATGCTCGTTCTTCCGTTCTGCCAGCGAACACAAAGATGTTTTTGAGCAGGTCCGTCAGCGGCCTGCTGATGACGCCAAAGTTGCGCACAAATTTGCGGTAATAGCCTGCCAACCCCAGAAAACCACGGACTTCTTTCACGTTGCTTGGTTGTGGCCAGCGCTCGACTGCTTGGATGTTCTTAGTGTCGGCACGCACCCCTTCCCCGCTGATTTCATGGCCCAGGTACACCAACTTGGTTTGCAAGAATTTGCACTTGCTCTTCTTCACCTTGAGCTGGTGCGTAGCAAGAATATCGAACACTTGACGTAGCAGGGACAAATGGGAAGTCAGATCCTTGCTGTAGACCAATATGTCGTCGATGAAGACGAGTACTCCTTTCCGCAGCAGTGGGTGCAGGATGGTGTTCATCAATCCTTGGAACGTAGCTGGAGCCCCTGTGAGGCCGTACGCCATCACGCGGAACTCAAAGTGACCATTGTGTGTCTTGAAAGCGGTTTTATGTTCATCCTCTGGCCGCATCCTGATTTGGTGGTACCCTGCCCGCAGGTCCAGACTGGTAAAGAGGTACGCGCCCGCCAGCTCATCCAGGAGTTCATCAATCACTGGCAATGGGTATCGGTTTTTGAGTGTGATGGCGTTGAGTTGACGAAAATCCACACAGAAACGCCAGGTGAGATCCTTCTTCAACACCAAGATCACTGGAGATGAGTACGGGCTGGTGCTGAAACGAATAATGCCCTGCTCCAGCATTTGCTTGATTTGCCGTTCCACCTCGTCTTTTTGCGCTGGGTTGTAACGGTAAGGCCGCAAATTGACCGGTTTAGCACCCGGAAGCAGAGGAATAGCATGATCGAACTGTCTCGGTGGCGGAAGCTCGGTAGGTTCCTCGAATAGCACCTGGTATTCTTCCAGCAATGGAGCGGCCTCATCTGGCAATTCACACTCCCCACTGTTCTTTTCCGGTTGCAGTAGACAGAGCTGGACCACCCTTGAGACTCTGGAGTGCTGCAATAGAAACTGCAATTGCTCATGCGACACTTGGGCACACTTGGTCATGTCAGGTTGCACCCCCACCAGATTCACTGTCTGATTCTTGTACTGGAAACTCATACGCTGAGCTTTCCAATCGACCTCCATTGGGCTGTGTTGAATGAGCCAATCGTACCCCAAGATAACATCATACGATCCCAGTGGCAGTATCTTGAAATCAGTTTTAAACTGGTAGCCTTGTGTCCACCACTCACAATTGATCAATTCAGAGCCACAGTGCATCAAGCCACCATTGGCCACTTTGACCTGGAGAGGAGCGATTGCTCGCGTCTGCGCTTGCAGTTTCTCTGCTACAGCTGAGCTCACGAAAGTATGCGAGCTCCCAGAATCAATCAGCATCAACACCTCCTGCTGCTGAATCCACCCTTGCAAGCGCATCGTGGAGGCTGCTTGTCCACCATCAGCGGCTGCTTGCGAGATGTGCACGAATTGACTTGCTGTGTCACTGCCAGCGCGCTCCTGCGGCTGCTCTGGTGCTTCTTCAGGTTGGACCATAGCCAGGAGTTCCTCAACCACATGAAGTTGCATAGTTGGACCGCAACGGTGCTCACGACTCCAACGCTCGCCGCAGGTGAAACAGAGACCCCGCGCACGCCGATAGTTGCGCAGAGCGGCGAGCTTGTCCTCCGCCGGCGGTGGTCGCGTCTCCTCCCCTCCCTTGCGGTCTTCCCCACGTTGCCCGTGCAAGGTGGAATTGCGCGGTAGAGGTGGTGTTGGGAGCGGCATCGCCGTACGGGGAATTGGCCGCGGCATGGGCGAGAACTCCGCGCGACGCGCCTCTTGGCGATAGGACTCCAGCACACCTTCCTGTAAAAGAGCAAGGTCCACGGCAGTATCGAGCGAAGATGGTTGATGTAATAAAACTGCAGCTCGAATGTCCCGATGCAACCCGTCCAAAAAGTGAGTAATGAAATATGCCGGATCCCAAGAACTATGGTGCGCAGTCAGGTGATGCATCAGTTCATTGAACTTGCTCACATATTCGGCAACCGTGCCCGTTTGGCGCAATTTGTTAAAAAGACGCAAATGATATTGGAAATCCGCCCGGCCAAATTGCGCACAAATTTGAGCAGCAAAATCTTTCCAAACCGGAAAATGCAGGTGAGCCTGAGATGATTGCAGCCACGAGAGAGCTCCCTCAATAAAGTACATGGCGGCACAATTCACCCATGTCTCCGGGTGCATTGAGCACACCTGGAAATAGGCCTCGCACTTGAGTTGCCACGCCCGAGGGTTGTCCCCATCGAACAAAGGGAAATCAACACGCGGTGGCGGAGGAAAACGATGAGACCCTGATCCCCGAACAAATTCAGACGAATCGTAACCCGGGCAAGGGAGGTAGTACGTACCCTTGACCGGGGCTGCACCGGGTGGCGGAAAGTCACCCAGGTGGTCACCCCGTAGGTTCGATGCGTCGTGGCGGCCGGATTGCCCGTGGTCGTCGCCACCATGGTTTGCCGCTTCCAGCACCAGGGTGCTGGGCTTGTGGGAGGACGACGGTGCGTCCACCGAGGTCGGAAGCAGCGGGGGCATCGCGCCCCGTGGTGAGGTAGCGGAGATCTTGTCCTTGGTGAGGTCGATGACGCGCGCGCGTAGATCCCCAACTTCCGCGCGCAGAGCGGAGACAGATTTCTCCATCTCCGGCTTCCACGTATGCAGATCGAGCACCGCGGGATGGATGTCGTCGAGCTTGGCGTTCATCGAGGAGATAGACGCCGTCAGATCGGCCAGGAGTTTGGCTTGATCCTCCATGAGTTGAGCCTTGCCGTGGCGGGTGAGGATGATGGAGGGATATTTTCCGGCCAGATCTGAGGTGGGAGAAAAAATTGGCGCGGTGGGAGGTTGGCTCTGATACCAGATTGTTACGATCCCACTGGATAATATTCCTCAGCTAGTTCGATACAAGATCGAGGTACAGGAATTTCACAGGAGGAAGATAGAGAGAAGGTTCTAGGGGATACAGGAGAGAGCCGCCGCGACCAAGATCATCCTCCACACCTCCTCCAACCCTAACGAACTAGCTTAAGTACTTCCCTCCTCCACCGTTGGATGCTCATCGACGGACTTACAAGTACCGCTTGTTGGGCCGCCTGGTTCGCTCGCTCCTCCGCACTGGTGGACCGTCAGCTCCTCCCGCCTCGCCTGTTGTAGTGGTCGCCCTGTTGTCATGGCCCACAGTTGAGGTGGTAGCGTGGCCCGTGACACATTACCGCATTGCTTGAGTAAAAGAAGTCCACCATAGAAATCCAGTGCTGTGGTGCATCGCATCGCATGTGTTTTTCTCTTTAGGCTGGTCATAGTGGAAAATAACTTAGAATAGTAACATGCGTATGCTACTAGTCTAAGTTACTATCTCCATAGTGGCAAATACTAACATAGGTGTGGTGTCATGCAAATGCTTATTTATTACAATGTAGACTCATTTTGTTTTAAAATGTGTGATGTTATGATAACATAGCTAGTTACCACAAGTCTTCTCTTTATCATTTAATTGTATGTCATGTCATATAAATGCTTAGTTGGCAATACATGTAATACCATGTTACTACTCAAGTTACTTCCATTATAACTAGCCTTATCTAAGAGCCAAGCATTACCGGTACAGTTTTTTTATGTGAAAAAATCTGATGAAGACTCGGAGTAGTACATGGCTGTTCAATGGCCATGCTAATCAAAGTGGCGGTTACTCATCGGTAGATGTAAAGGCCGGCGATTCGTATGCTACTCCTCGGTGCGCGTGCGGCGTGCGCGTGCCCCGCCGACTGCTCGATGATCGAGTGATGTGCGTGATTACCGACATGACGACGATCGAGCTCACCTCCTATATAATCACCATTCTCGAGTGCGATGCTCAACAGCAAACTTTCCCTACATCTCCATTCGATTTCGACCGTTGCTGCTAGAGTTGGTGACAGGCTTGCCGCCATGACCTCCGTGTGCGACGGCGTGCAGCCATGGCACACCGCGTCGACCGTCGCCGCGCATCCCCTGTCTGGGTCGCACGTGTTCAGGATCGACGGGTACTCCCGAACAAGGGGATTCGGCGCCGGCACCTGCCTCACATCCGCGACGTTTTCCGTCGGCGGCCATTGCTGGTGTATCAAGTATTATCCCGATGGTGAAGAGCCACCCAAGATCTCGCAGTACGAAGAGCTATCCATCTGTCTTCATCACAGGGATGCTAACAGAGTCGTCATCACAGGGATACTATCCATCTGTCTTCATCACCTGGCTGACCTACGCTGGCAGTGGAACCTTCTCCGACAGAGCTAGGCATTCTAGTTTCCCTCTTTACGTCAAGTGGAAGGAGTTCGAGAAATCTAATTGCCTCAAGGACGATGTATTCAGAGTGAGGTGCGATGTCACCGTCATAAAGGACGTCGTCACGCAGGACATCCCGTCGTCCGTCGTGGTGCAGCCGTCAGACATGCACCGGCACCTTGGCCGTCAGACATGTATTGTAGGTGCTCTCCAATAGACACTAACTTGACCTGATCTGTCTTTTTCTGTTAACAAGGTTTGTCAGTATCTTCATGCTTCTACTGCTGCTCGTTGGACTGCTGAAAAAGGATTTGCGATATGTTCATGGCACCAGACAGGTTGGTCTTACATTTCAGAGGTCTTCTTCCACACTTTTTAGTGTCTATTCAGATGCAGATTGGGCAGGTGATCTTGACGATCGACGCTCTATTAGAGGTTTTTCTATATTTTTTGGGCCCACCTTCTCTAGCATTGTACATGCCCTAATGGTTTGACGCCCAAGTTGCCACATGTGATTTTGCGGTCAGTCTGTTCGGCGCCAGGACTATTTGGCACCGACGTGTCTTAGTTCGGCTCCATACTATTTAGGGCTGACCAGTAGGGTCAGATTACTAAATACTCCCTCCGTCTGAGATTATAAGTCTCGTGCAGATAACTAAGTTACTAATTTGAACAATAAAATATAAATAATATAGCATACAAATTATACCATTAGAAACTTTAGGGGTTATATGTTTTAATGACATAACTTTTATGATATATAAGTTATGAGCCATGCTTCGGTGTCCCCCCTAAAGACTAACTTTGAGGGAAAACCGGATTACGGGTGGGTTACCAGGGTTCCGGGTCAGATTTAGACCCGTACTTATATGTGTTAGAATTAGAATTGACTTATGTCACGATATGTGTAACAGAGTCCCATGGCTCACGTGTCCTTGACTTGTACGTACCGTGTTCGTGCCCTAGTTTTGTACGTAGAGCTAGGTGCGGTACGGCACCACATATTTTCCTAATATAAACTCACGAAAGTGAGACTCGGGATTTTATCCGACTACTAATTGCTGTCTATACAATATGCAACCTCAGATTTAACCATCCACACTACTAATTGCAAGCAATATATTTTTGCTAATAACTGTATCTTTTTTGATGGACATTGTTCTTGCACTAATCTAATTAACCGCCCAAAAAAGTACATGAAAAATTAATGACGATCTATTTGTAACACCTATGTATAGCATATATATATTTGTACACATGGAGAAGGAAGACAACGGTTAATCATAATGACTTTCTGCAATCAGTAGTCATAATCAACTGAATTCGGACTTGATTAAATACATCCATACACCCACTTCAAAAATACCGTGCTACCCGTGGTATATGGTATATTCAGTATTTTTTGTTTTCTATAAAAATCTGATATTATAGGTTGTACCAAATTATTAGTCCAAATTTAATTAAGGGTAGTGCGGGTCCTCATGCGCCGTAGATCGGACATCAAATCTCTTTCCAGTCCATTCATCCTTCTTTTACTATAAAAAAGTGCCGGTTTTGCTAGGAGTAGTCCTTCCTTTGCTACATGTACAGTGCGTAGCAGCACGGAAGTGGCCCGGCGGCGCGGTGACGTGGGGATGTTGGCGGCGAGTCAAGCCCACGAGGTGGGAGGCAAGGGGGAGGACCAATGTGGGGCGGCACGGCAGCAGCCGGCGATGGGGCGCAGGTGTTCAACCGCCATGGCCACGGCGGAGCTTGCTTCAGAGTTTCGGCGGTGCAGACGAAGGGAGCGGTGTGCAGCAGCATGGGCTAGGGTGCGGTGGCGTGGTGACGTGGGGATGCTGGCGGCGAGTCAACCCACAAGGTGGGAGGCAAGGGGGAGGGCCAATGTGGGGCGGCACGGCCCTCTCATGGAGGCGGCAGCCGGCGACCGGGCGCAGGCGTTCAACCTCCATGGCTACGGCGGCGGTGCAGACGAGTGGAACGGTGCGCAACAACATGGGCTAGGGTGAGGCGGCGCGGTGACGTGGGGTTGCTGGCGGCGAGTCAAGCCCACGAGGTGGGAGGCAAGGGGAGGACCAATGTGGGGCGGGACGACCCTCTCATGGAGGCGGCAGCCGGCGACAGTGCGCATGCGTTCAACTTGCCATGACCATGTCGGAGCTTGCTGTAGAGTTTCGGCGCTGTAGACGAGGGGAGCGGTGTGCAGCAGCGTGGGATAGGGTGCAGCGGCGCAGGCAGCGGCAGCGCAAGGCGCGGCTGCGCGGGCAATGCAGGAACGGGTGCGCATGCGAGTGGATGCGGCACGAGACACGTGCGATGGTGCGAGGCGCAGCGACCCAGAGCCAACAATATCATTTTCCTTTAATTAATCAAAGCATGCTCGTGTGTTCATATATGTATACGCAATCTGTTGTGGATAAATTGGATGACACCACTAACTTAACCAAACTATGACGATCTAATGGGGCAATTATTTCTGCTTTGCAAATTTTACGTGTCCCAAAATGTGCTGGGATCTATTTCAAATATTTTGACATCTTAAATAGAAGAGACTATTTTAATAGCATAGACCAATATAAGATGGATAAAAAGAGTTCGTTATTTACACGACATCTTTAGACACGCAGGCTCAAATCTAACCCGAAACCCATAACCCGGTTTCCCTCTCAAAGTTTGCCTTAGAAGGGATACCGAAGCAAGGGTCATAAGTTATATTTTATTGATCAAATTAACAATTTAGATATGCGCGTAGGACCTATAATTTTAAACAGAGGGAGTAACTCCATATTATTTAGCGCCGATCAGTAGGATCAGATTACAAAATACTTTCTCCGTTTCAAAATATAAAATGTTTTAGGTTTGTGAAAAAAATACCTAGACTTTTTTTAATGTATAGATTTATTCAGATTTGGAGTG
Source organism: Avena longiglumis (assembly GCA_030063025.1). Taxonomy (NCBI): domain Eukaryota; kingdom Viridiplantae; phylum Streptophyta; class Magnoliopsida; order Poales; family Poaceae; genus Avena; species Avena longiglumis. Next base: position 414,938,952 of record CP125979.1, read on the forward strand.
AATCTACCCACTAAAAGAAGTTTAGATGTATTTTTTTTATAAATCTAAAATATCTTATATTTTAAAATGGAGGGAATAGTTTGTAGGAGGGATACAAATTTGTCAAAAAAAAAAAGACGTGAGCCCGTGGCTCGACTCCCCCTGGTCAGAAGGACCTCCATCTGTAGCAGTAGTACCAGCAAAACCGTGATAGTATACTCGTTCCATCATCGATGGCTTTGGCTGAACTGATCGATGAGGTGCAGGACTCGCGGCACAAGGACGGTGCCGTCCGACTCAGCTTTTTTTTTCTTTCCACTGCTGCATCCTCGTTTGTCCTACGCCACCGTACCATCTGCTGGGGACGCGAGGGTGGCCCTAGCTCATGGCCGGCCGGCCGGCCGGCCGTCCTGCTGCGCAACAACCGGAGCAGCTCCGAACGAACACAAAGATACCGTGTAGCGTCTAATCATCTTCTAGATGCAGCTGCACGTCTCATGGCCGCCGTGCAGTCGGCAGCCCATGACACCATGCTTACCCATTCTTAAAAAGAAATTTCAGAGCTCGTTTCATCAGGATCTGTTTTATAACTTTTAACTCGCTCATGGTTATACATCTCCTCGTGATCATACTATGTCAGTGTAACCACATGCCAATCAATAAGTGCAAAATAAGCCCCCATTGCTGCAGGTCCAAGCGCTGAAGTATTGGTCAAAGATACACACTCCTCCATGGGCATAGCAATAGCTAGGACTGTAATGAATGGTGCGTAGCTAAGCAGGCATATGGTCCTACTCCTGCTACCGAGCAACAGTGGGCGGTGTCAGATGTTGCATGGCTTAATAATGCAGGGCGGCCTGCATGACAGGAGACCAGAGCGCAAGATTCAGACAAGGGAAAAAAACAAGAGACGGCAAACAAACAATGCGGATTATTTTGCCATGAAAGTATACTTTCAGAGAACGAGGGGTGAGATTCGTACCATACTTCTCTTGAAGAGGAGTGATGAAGCAAAAGCCAAAAACCTTTTATCTGTACAGAGGTATATCACCGTAGACAGACTGACGGACTGAAGCAACGAATTCATGAGGCTAAAAGGTGCTCAGCAGTATACTCACCAAACAACATACAGTAAACGCAGGGAGCATGGTCACGTCATAATGCCAGAGCACCAGTACTAGAGGCATGCATGAAACAGCAGCAGCAGCAAGTGCGAAGGAGGATCAAAACTGTCCTGCGCATGCTCTTGCTACACTGAATATTTGTAAATAGTCTTCAAAATTTGAACACAAAGGTATATACTAGGATTTTTTAAATGAATCAGATCAGGGGCCTCCTGTCTGTACTTCCTTTTTAAAACGAAGTAGATAGTGTAGCAATGTGCTAGTAGTACTATAGTAATGACCATCATGTAGTCCAAGGACCTCCTAATCTCAGCCATAAGTATACTACTCTATGTGTTAACAAGGCCTGGCCAGTACTAGCCACTGTACCTGATGCTCCAACTGAAGAAAGTGAAGCGAGGCTTACAGTAACCCACACACTTCCATAGTTCCATGGAGCTCAAGTCCTCTTCGTCCTCCCCCTACCTCCAGACCTCAGCAGCCTTGCCCTCCACAAGAAGAGTAAGTGCCAACCAAACCATTCTTCCTGTTTCTATTTGCTTCTTTCACCCAAGCTCACACAAATGTCGCCTTGATCTGTTCTTCTGATGCCCACTTTACAGACATTCTTGCTCCATTGATTTCAGAACTCATTCCAAGGAGTAGGAGTTGAAGCAGCAGCTGGAGGAAGAAGAAGCAGCAACCCATCTGGGCCCACATCCAGCGACCTACTCTGCAACGAGACCTCAGAGTTTGTGAGGTCCTCCTTCCCCATGGCCGCCATGGCCAGGAGCAACAGCAGCAATGAGCACGGCTACCACCACCACCACCACAACGAGGCATCCACCACCTCCTCCTCGTCTTCCTCCACGGCGTCGGCTCAGAGGCGGAGATCAGTGGAGCAGCAGGTCCCCGGGACACCTGGGCGGCCATTGATGTTCCTCACCTCATCCTCGTCGAGCCCTGCCCACCACCAGCTCGTCTCCGCGAGGAGGTCGGTGCCCTCCAAGTGGGAGGACGCGGAGAAGTGGCTGAGGCAGTCGTCCGACCACCGCGGCCATCACCATGGCAAGGTGGCCTCCAAGCAGCACCATAGTGGCGGCGGCCTGGTTCAGAGAGGCGCCAGCGGGGACGAAGGAAAGGCGACGGCGAGGAGGACCTCACTGGACGCCAATGCGCTTGCGTTGTACACGCCACCTGCAGAAGTGCTCCTCAAAGGTGAGCTCGAGTTGCATTTCTTGTTCGGCATTTTTTACCCAAAAATTCAGAGTTGGTGTTCATCAACAAGAAATACTCGGCGTTGCAGACAAGTTCACGGACAATGTGGAGCCGTCCAAGGAGAGCTTCGTGTTCCGGAGCTCCTATTGCGAGCCGGCGAAGGATGCTGCGGCGGCGGTGGCCGGCGGCGGCGACGACGACGACCTCCACCGGAGGGACGTCGGCACAGAGATGACACCCCTGGGGAGCTCCACGACCTCGAGGTGCCACACGCCGATCAAGAGCGCCTCCCCGCTCAGGCACAACACACCCACGGGCCGGTCGGGGCCCCTGGTGCCATACAACGGCGCCAGCGGCATGGACATCTCGGAGCTCACCGACTGCCATTTTGCCAAGTTAGACCTCGGCGCTCAGTTCGACGCCATGCTCATCAACTGGAACTCCAAGGAGGAGGAGGAAGAGGAGGTGTCCAAGAGCCTCAGACACTTCGAGGCAAGCGCGGGCGGTGGAGGAACTTGCGATAAGCGGGTCGCTGCCGCCGATTGCCGCTGGGATGACGATGAGAGAACTAAGAGTTGCATAAGGTGCGTGACTTTTGTATATTGCATCGTGTAAAGACTAAATCTAGTAAACTGGTTGTGTTTTCTTGTGTTTGATTTGGTTAGGTATCAGAGAGAAGAGGCCAAGATTCAGGCTTGGATTAACCTGGAGAGTGCCAAAGCGGAAGCACAATCCAGAAAGCTAGAGGTAAGAGTCAAATTTCATCTTTTCCCTGTGCTTTTTTTTCATCTTTTCCCGGTGCTTGTTCATAATGAATGTTGCCAAAAAAAAAGTTGTACCATCATAATCTGCATTCACATTTGCATATGCTGTACATGAAATTAAAATGACAATTTTAACAAAACATCGTGGATGCAACAGTAAAAATTACAAACACTGAGCCCAAAAAGGTGTGATAATGGTGCAATTCTAGGAAAGTTATAGTATGTGATCATTTTGAGCCTTGTGTGTCACTGTCTCACTCATATGCACAAAAATTCACACAAATAATTTCTTGTCTCAATCTTCAATGCAAGAATAGCATCTGAATCCTTCCTACTACAATGATGGCATAGTGGAGAGCAAAAGTTACCAAATGTTGCAGCTGCATATGAGATGACAACATTTAGTTTTCGCATACATACCGAGCCATTGCTTTAAAATTGAAACAAAGAACCACGGATTCATACCAATTGACCATTTCTTGGAAGTTCAAATTTGTTTGAGCTTCAAGCTTACGCATCAGTATTTTCCACACATCAAGAAAATTTCAGAATTATAAACAGTAGACGATGATTTGGGATCCGGAGGACTCTGTCATTTCCACGTTTCGTCGCCTTTCGCGACATTCAACGCAGTCAAATGTTGCTTTGCTTGTCCGACGGGAATTGTTTAGAATGGTGGAAAGCATTGATTGTTTGTTGATTTCGATGACTGTTACCCCGCTAATCCTCTTTACCAGCTTGCTGCAATTCTTTAACCGGGTGTCTTCCTGAGTCTGGACTAGCATTCTTAGTCAGAGTAGCCATGTGAAATTCTTCGGTCCAAGAGCGGCGGCAAATTATGTCGTTTTAACCCTAATCTAAGATCAGGACATGTGCTTACGGTGGTATCATTATGATTTCGTGGTGTACTACATCACTACAACCAATGCAAATGCACTGTGTGTTGTACTGCCGGTACAGAGCACAGACATGGAATACAAAGTTTGAAACATCTTCCCTCCATGCTGCATTGCAGTTGGTACTTAATTTGTTAGACATGATTTTCTCTGTCGGATCAGAATTCAGAAATCCTCAACGTTTACTTTAACGGCGTGCGTTGTTGTTCAGGTAAAGATTCAGAAGATGCGGTCGAACCTGGAGGAGAAGCTGATGAAGAGGATGACGAGCGTGCACAGGCGCGGCGAGGAGTGGCGCGCGGCGGCGCAGGCGCAGCACCTGCAGCAGCTCAGGCGCGCCACCACGGAGCACCACGCCCGGAGGGTGAAGACGATAACACACCATCTCTCCGGGACCGGGACCAACGCGGCGTCCTGCGGCTGCTTCCCGTGCAACAGCGACAACATCGTCAGCGGAAACCTTCTCAACTATTCTTAGGATGCTCGCTCGTCGGCGGCCGCCTCGTCATCGATCAGAGAAAGATCAGGAGCAGGAAGGTGCATGTGTGTAATGTAATGTAACGGGTTTCCAGTGTCGTGTACTAACCCGAGCTGATTTTTCCCTTTCTCCAAGTCCAAGGTGATATAGTACTAGGTTAATTGATTACTGATTGTTCTTTCTGTAATTCATAACTGGGTAGTACCACCTGAGATGCCTGAGAGATAACAACATGTGCACACGAAGAGATTAAATACACTAGTACTAGAACGCTACATTCAGGGGGTTTCTCCTGCTGGAATGCAGTTCAGAAGGATTTTGAAACTAATTTTGTTATCAGTACTGCCCGCAAACCAGCGTTTGGTCGTTGCATTAACAGGTTATATGCAAGTCTGACACGAAATGCCTCTTTCAGGGCTCCTTTCGTTCAAATGAATTCTTAGAATTTTTGGAGGATTTCATTCCAAAGAAGAAAAAATCTATATTGGGCGATTCATAGGATTGGATTCGTTAGGAACTTTCCTAAAGATTTGTTTGCACTTTTATCTGGAGTAATAATTTCGTCCAATTAAGCCTCTTGATAGAATCTCTTTGGGCATGTTTGGTCGCCCACAATGATATATGTAGTCTCCAGGGAAACGAAATTAGGCAATTTGGAGACGAAATTAGAGCATCTCCACTAGGCTATCCAGGACGCTGATCCGGATGCTGAAATTTCGCCCAGTCGTTTACCCAGGAACCTGTTTTCATCCGGATTTGGGTCAACTTTGGTCTGGCCTACCCAGGCCATACCCAGGATCCTAGGTACGTCCTGGGAACGCTGGACGAAGCGAATTCAACGAGTGGACCCGCCCAGTCAGCATATATTCGTCCATATTTATCCAAAGTTCGCCCAAACTTCGCCAATATTTGCCCAAAGTTTGCCTATATAAACCATATTCGTCCAAAGTTCGTCCATATAGACCATATTCGCCCAAAGTTCGCCCAAAATTCGGGCATATTCGCCCAAAGTTCGTCCGTATCGTCCATATTCGTCCAAATTTCGCCCAAAGTTCGTCCATATACACCCGATTCGCCCAAAGTTCGCCCAAAATTCGGGCATATTCGCCCAAAGTTGGTCCGCATCAACCATATTCGCCCAAATTTCGCCCATATAGACCATATTTGTCCAAAATTCGCCCAAAATTCGGGCATATTTGCTCAAAATTCGTCTGTATCGCTCATATTCGCTCAAAGTTCACCCATAGTTCGTCCATATCGCCCATATTCGTCCAAAGTTCGTCCGTATCGACCATATTCATCTAAAGTTCGCCCATATTCGCCTAAAACCACTTATATTCGCCCAAAGTTCGCCGAAATTTGTTAAATTTTAGCCAAACGCGGGAACTCGCCTGGGTACGCGAGTGAGAAACTGGGCGTACCCAGTCCGAAATCAAGTTCCGGCCGACCAAAAAAAGGTCTGGATTTCAGCCTGGGTTCGTCCAATGAGTGGAGATGCTCTTAGGCCATTTGGTTGCATGGGCCGACGCAAAATCTCGGTTCGCACGATTCTTAAAGCTATTTTTTAACGCTGATTCTTAAAGCTAACCTTTTAACGTCGAGGAACGCTCGTATCGGACGGCCTTCTAGAGCCAAGCTCGACGTGGCTGAAAACCAGGAAAATCGCACCGATCTCGTGTAAAGGCGGAGATGGTGCGAGCTCGAGCTTCCCCAAAAAGTCAACATTAGAAATTTCGTCATCTCCCACCCATTCACACCGCCTGTTTATCATAATTCTACTCACCATCAAATCCTGTGCCACCATCCCTTCCCCCACTCCAGCCTCTCCGTCCCAACAAGGTTCTTTATCGATGAGCAGGTAAGCGGCACCATTTACGTCGATCGGTGTTGGACAGCGGTGGAAAGCAGTCTTCATCATCTTCTCCGAGTAGTTCGATGCCTTCTCCGCTCCTTCAATGGCGGTAAGTACTAGCAAACCCTAGATCTAATAGCTAAGATCTTTGAACATGTGTAGATCTGGGATGCGGTAGTGATGTGGCCTTATGGCCTATTTCCTTTGTCAGTAGTCAATGATGTGCATAATGTAGTGATAGATTGAATGTTAGGTAGGTTTTACATGTTGTACTAGTGTTAGTCTGTACCATGTTCTTGTTTAGTTCTTAAAATCGTGCACATTTGTAGTATGGTATTGTCTATATGTGTATTATGTATGCCAATGTTGTAGATCAGACTAAATATAGCTCATGTGTACTAGGTAGCTGCTTGTGTGTTGAGCTTAATGATCTCCATCGCCTTGTAGTCCATGTATAAGTGCAATTGTTGGTACGAGGATTGGATCTACATTGTGCAGTTATTATCCGTGTACCACATCAATTATTTTACGCATGGGAGCATGCAGTGAAGAGCATTTAGCTCAACACGTTGTTGTTGTGTAGTTCATGTTGTACTTTTGCATTGTTCTAATACATATGGTGACCAATGTTGGCCATGACCAGTGAAGAGTTTAGCCAGGCCCTACTCAATACCCACGATCTTCCCTCCTTTGTTGAGGAGACCCATAATATGGTGGTCGTCGTTTATCCACATAACACGGAGGTGCTTTTGGCTCCTTGTATGTGTTCTGTTGTGGTGGAGCAAGCTAAGAATGTTGCTTCTCTCCTATCTAGGAAGAAGGCAATCAGAATGGGTAAGGCACACAGTTGTGGTGAAGCGAATCCCACTACCATGAGGTGGTATCCTTTCCCATCCACACTCGTCCTCTATGTAATCTCATCAAGAGCAGGGTCGGTACTAGAAAGGGGTTCGAGGAGGATCATCCCAAGTACGCTGAGTACCTCAAAAAACCCATCCAGAACTACACCCAAATGCACACCATATTATCTTATGGTCTAGCTACTAGAAAATTTGACATGGGTTCTAGTGAGCCTCTTGGTTTGTCTCCCATTTTCTAGATAGAGACCAAGGAGTTCGTCCTTGATGGCAATAGTGATCACATCTGTGTTGGTGTTGGCCCTATGGTTGCTGATGTTGCTTCTAAAGCATGTTGTAATAGAGGAAGAGGTCACCCTTTATGGATGATGACTTGACCGCCATTACCTACATGAACTAGGTCATGAAAGAGGTGGCATCCTCCATTAGGTACAATAGACCTCTCAATGTGCACCGCGGCCTCTACGACACCGTGATGAAAGCCAACGGGTTAATTGTTGAGGATCGTATGGTGGACATGAGCCACCTCTTTAACAACATGGCTCAAGTTAATGGCTTTGTTGGGATGGAAGAGGAACACAATGTGCTCTGGTTGAGGACCTTTATGGCCAAACACTACTATGTGTAGTACTCCCTGGTGGTGGTGATGATACATATATGATGATGTTGTACATTTTGGAGTAGCTAGAACTTGATGAAAACTTATGCCAAGGTCTATATATTTTGTGAGGTTCTATATACTAAACCATAGATGGTGAATTTATGGTGGTAGAATTACACCCTCTTTTAATGTGGTGATAGGATCACACCATGGTAGCTGATGTGATCATAGGATCACACCTTAGTTGGTAGATTGAACTTGCGATGCATTTGCCTATATGAATCATGCATGCTTATGTTGTTTATGTTGCATATATTATCTTGTGTTGTGAACTTGATTTGCTTGCATGTTGAATTTTGTGTTGTTCTCTCTTGATAGAAGAACAATGGTACATTTGGTGTACTATAGGAAGGTTCCAGGAGTCTACAACTCAGGGAAGGATTGCAATGCACAAGTGTTGAGTTACAAGAAAAACTCTCACAAATGCTTTAACACCAGAGAGGAGTCAGAAAAAGATTATTCGGAGTTTTCACAGCAACAACGTGACTAATGATGGAGTTCCAATGGGTGCAGCTTAGAGCAGGGTTAGTTGGCTGGAGGATTTCATTATCTTCATCTTAGATATGGTGATTGTGTATTTGTATATCACGTATAATCACATGTATCATGCAATGAATGATGAATTGCTAACTTGTAAGCTCGGCAAATAAGGATGAAAGGTTACCATATCAGGCCGAATGGGCTCAACCAAACATTACACTTTGCATCAGCTCGATCAAAACACCTGAAATGTGAGCAAGCAAACGATGTGAGTTTAAATGGTGACCTCATGTAGCCAATGAATTCGTAGGAAGCCAAACGAAAATGCACATATGGCTCCCAGTCGCTTTTTACCTCATACAATATCTACTATCACGTATGGTAGTCTGCATGGCTTTCTTGGCCCGGCCAGGCAGTGCCAATGAGAGAAATGCCAGGCAAAAATAGCCTTTGGGCCATGTTCTGCGGCCTGTTTGGTAGGCTGCATGAGGGGTGGGTGTATGGGTTGGCCTATTTTCTCCTCTCTGTTTTGTTGCCTGCACCTATGACTTTTGGCCCATTCTCATGTAACATACTCTTGTTTGTTGGTTGCCCACACAAGGCCCCTTATGGTCACCTTGTTCAAATTCAGGTGTGCTTACCACCATGAGATACACATAGGATCATGAGAAGAAGATCAACTTGATGATTATCACAAGGAGAACGATGATGATGAAATCCTTGAGGCTATCCTATTGGGCATGATGTTGTTGTCCCTACACATAAATGTGCTTCTGCTGTCCTTCCTCCACTACAATGTGCACTTGTTCTTCTCCGTTGGCAGTATTCCCTCCTTGATGTTCTCCCTCGGCAACATTCCATACCTGATGTTCTCCATTATCATTGTTATTCCCATGAACCAGGTAGTAGTTCATCTCATTAGCCAGGAAGATGTTGTAAGCAGCATATGCCTCCTCCGAAGTGTCAAACCCTTCGTAGATGTTGTTCGAGTACCCTTTCACTTGATCCTGGCAGTGTCTTAATTCTATGTACACTCCTGGATACCTTCCTCTGTACATGACGTAGTAGTTTCTCCACAAGGTAGAAGACGAACATGGCAAGGTATACCATCAGAAGGTCATCGTAAGCATGTAACATTCATAACTACCATAACTAACAGGTGAATGCATGATCATTTCCAAAATGGGGTCACAAGTTCATCCTAACACTACATGGTGTTAACCTACCACCCCATCAAAACTGGGTGTCATCCTACCACCGCATCAAGTTCATAATCGCATGAGGGGTTAGTATATACCACCTCATCAATTCTTACAATCCATAAGTAGTTTTTGAGTCCTATATATTTCCAAAATGTACATCACATAGTTCATCACTTCATCATCGACACTATCACCATCACCATCACACACACCACCTCCAGGACCATGGCAACCGAAGATCTAGATGCAGTGATTGGCAAGGAAATGCTTGATCCACATGACCCTCTACAGCGCACGCATGGCGATGAAATTTGTGACCTACGCCTTGTTATCGACGAGGTGGACAAGAGCTGCCATGATATGCTCCTCTTCAATGCTAACAATGTCCATGACTTCCTAGTAGAAGTTAGGGTGCATATATGTGGGATTGCTGTCCCTAATGGCCTGCGCAACATCCTTGATGGCATCGATCATGCTACTGAAGGCGTGGATATCGTTGTCTGCAATGACTGCCCTCTTCCTCTTCCCATGGGTAGCTGCAGCCCTAGGATTGGAAGGCTTGTTGGGGCCATCAATGATCAGGTGTCCGGCTCTTGTGTGTCAACATCCTTAGCTGAACCAAGATCCTCGCCTAACCCCATGGAAAACCTACTGGTGGAAAGGCCGTAGGATAATATACATTGCATCTATTCATAGTTCTGGATGGGATTGTTGAGGAACTCAGTGTCCTTGCGGTGTGCCTACGATTGCAAGAGAGAGTGTTAGCCTTAAATGGCAGGGTTAATGTGCAAGAAGTCAGTGTGTCTGTGTTCATGGGTGCTAACCTGAACATGTCCCTTGAATTGTCCAATGGCGAGAAGAATTGTGAATGTGTCCTCACACCATTGCACGCCACTCAGTTCTCTCAACTTGTTGACCTGTATCCAACACACCCTCCACTTCCTCAAGTGGTTGTACACCTGAGTGCCCGAAGCCTCAGCGCTGCAGTGCTCGAATAGAGCTTTGGTGCACGCATTGAGATGAATCTCCTTAAACCCCTTCTAAGTACGACCGCTCTTCACGACCTTGCACATCTTGTTCAGAACAAATGTGGACATGGTACCCTTCATTTACGCCATCTTATGGGCATCTAGCTTTGCCAACACCTTAGCCCCGACGGAGGAGATAGAGGCTTGCACGATGGGGTCAGTAGAAAGGATGGCACTCCCGGGAGAGGGCGACATCGACGACACCACTTGATTTGGTGTCAAAGGCTGACTCTCATCCACCCAATAGGGGATCTAGGAGTCCCCAATTGGGACCAAAGCCTAGATAAATGAAACGTCCAAAATGTATCTACCTTCCCGAACACTTTTGCTATTGTTTCTCCTTTAAACTTGTGTGATTTGGATACAACTAACACAGACTGACGCTGTTTTCAACAGAATTACCTTGGTGTCTAGTTTTTGTATAGAAAATCAACTATCAGGAAAAATCCTGGAAAAATATGCCAAAAATCCTATTTCACTAGAAGATCCACGGATCCAGAATACGAGACGGAGGGGAGCCCTGGGTGGCCCACACCCCCTGCCAAGCGAGTGGGCCCACCCCGCGCATGGGAGGGGTGTGGCCAGCCAGGCACCCCCTCGGCCTTTCTCTTCGACTATAAGTTGCCTTCTGACCTAAAAACTTAAGGGGCTTCATCGTTTTTCCAAAAAGAGTTCCGCTGCGCCGCCACCACCAGAAGCCGCGATTCGGAGCCAGAAACTCCGTTCTGGCACCCTGCTGGGACGAGGATTTTGGGGAGGATCATCGCCATCGTCATCACCAACGCCTCTCCGTGAGCCAACAATGTTTCCCTCATCCATGAGTGAGTAATACCCCGCTGTAGGCTATGGGGATGGTAGGGATTGGACGAGTTCTATCATGTAATTGAATAAGATTGTTAGGGCATTGGTGCCTAGTATCTCTATTAGTGCTATTTGACTTTGTTGCAACTTGTTGTGCTTAATGCTTGTCACTAGAGCCCGAGTGCCATGATCTCAGATCTGAACTTATTATTAAATCATTATGATAGTATTGTTTGTGATCTTATCTGCAAGTTGTGTACACATATCATTGTCCAGATGAAAGTCCCCGAAGTGACAGAAATTGGGACAACCAGAGGGGATGGTTGTGATGTGAGGATTACGTGTGTTCATGGAGTGTTAATGCTTTGATTCGGTGCTTATATATGGAGCACATGTCTGTGATTGTTTAGTACTTGGATGCTTATTCTTATTTATCTGCAATTGCCCTAGATCTTGAAGTTACATGTTTAGACTCGTCCATGCAACGCCCGTCCATCCATCCCTATGCCTACCGCATCATATCTTACTGTTTGCTACTACTGTTACTATTGCCCTTGTTTTGCTGCTGCTACTGCTTTGATGTTGCTACTACCAAAATGTTGCTACTGATAAACTTCTGTGAGCAAGAACTATTTCCAGGTGCAGCTGAATTGACAACTCGGTTGTTAAGGCTTGCAAGTATTCTTTGGCTCCCTTGTGTCGAATCAATAAATTGGGTAACACTACCCGCGAAGACTGTTGCGAACCCCTATACTTGTGGGTCATCAATAAACTGGTCACAGAACGAGTCCTACATCGAGTACGCATGACAAACACATGTAAACACAATTGGCAGGACATACATTTGATTCCAAGAGTGCTAAACTAGCTAGCAAGGTTGTAGAACAAGGTAACAATCATATGAATAAAACTATGAAATTCACGTGAAGCTAAAAATAATACATCTAGATCCACAAAATCCTAGCTACATGGAAAGATGATTAGATACAAATCCTACCCTAGCAAAATTGCAGAACAAATTGCAAATACGAATCAATCCTACAAATCCAGCTAAAAACTACACACCTAGGCTACGAATCTAGTAGCAAACTACATAGTCGGGCTAAGAAGCTAGATCTACAAACCCTAGCAACCGTGCAAATCTAAGAACCCTAGGTGGAGGCCTGGCTACTCACCTCCATTGCAGGAGGTGGACGACGCAGATCAATGGTACACGAGAAGGAGGAGAACGAGGTAGTATTCATGCATCCGTCCAAGCCATCGACGTCGATGCTCACCGGAGAAGGGAGGCTACTTACCTGACGCGGATGAAGAAGGGGAAGGATCTCGATCGGGGGGAAATAGCGGGTAGGAGTTCGGCGGTGAGCGGGGATGGTAGAAATAGGGGAGGGTTTTAGCATGATACATTAGCTCACCTCTAGCTCCACCTTTTCCCTGCAGGCTAAAAGATCCCACAATATCTAGCGTTGCATTTGCCGAGCGCACGACGAGGGTGGATCCCTGAAAACGTCCAAATCAAGCGTTGTTGTCAGGCCTGGCTACGGGCTGCTTTAAAGTTTAGGCCAGTGCAGCCCAACCTTGCACGCGACAACCAATCGGCCCAATTACGGACCCATCGAGCCAGGATGAGGTGTATGTAGGCCACCAAATGCTTGTTCTACCTGATCATAAATATAAAAGGGCTAAAATTGGTGGTACTATGTAACATCCTCAGAATCGGACCTATGCAAGTTTTAGCGAAACCCGCCAAACCCGCATAGGAACGATTCAAAGGTGCCCACCAGGCACTTGCGTGAGGGTGGAAAACGAAGTAATAACATTACACAACAGTCCTCGATGGGACCCACAGAACAGATATATATACAACAGCGACTCAAAGAGTCAAGAATACAGATATAATATACAAAGATCCAAATCACCTTGAAAATGATAGAGCGTCCGACTACGGACAAGATGCAAATGGGGCTAAGAGCCCTGAAGAATAACCAATGGCGTCCATAACCCTGGCCAGGCCAAGCCGGAAGGGTAACCCTGCTAACGACGTCGATCTCAAACCTGCTTAAACAAAAGGGGTGCCGACAAAGGGCAAAGGAAAAGAGGAGCATCAGTACTGAGGCAAGTACACGGCGAGACTAGAATTCGGCGGTCCTCGCCTACATAGGTATGGTGTACTGAAGCGGCAGCGCGGCATGCACTAAACAACCTGTAGAGACTCGATACAACTAGCGGCTATTAGAGAGGGGTAAGAAAGACCTATTCAGAACCAACCTGATGCTACCATCAAACAAACCCATCCTGGTGTTTCCCCCTCGAGACCAAACGAGGAAGTCAACCGAGGAACTCACACAGTTGGCAGTTTTAGTTATTCGGTTATCGTTGCAGCAATTACTAGTCAAGTATAGATAATCATCCTGATAAAATAAGCAGTGGGCACTTTTAGTTAACCATTCCGTTGTAGTTGCGACACTTACTAGTCAAATACAATTAACATGAGATAACCCAAAACCCAGCAGTTGTTGGTACTTTTATTTAGCCATTCCGCTGTAGTTGCAATACTTACTAGTCAGATACAATCGTCGCAAGCGACAAAACAAACAAGCAATTGTGGGCAGTTTTATGTAGCCATTCCATTATAGTGAAGCTGATTACTAGTCATTATAAAGTCAAATTTATAGCACTACTTTAGTTATGCTTGTCTATGATCGAGATACTGTGCTCCAATAAGTCCATAACCGCGGACACGGCTTTCAGAAAGTTTTACCCGGCCGGGGTGCACAAATAGCAACACACACTCGATCAACCTCGGAAAAACCAAATCAAAACCCAACGAGGCCTTCACGACAAAGCAATCACAGGATTCAGAAATATTTGCCACCCTTGAGTACACACCAACGGTTAACTGACTCAGACGGACCCGAGGTTTGGGTGGACGGTCAGAACGATCGGGAACCCAAACTGGCTTGTCGACACCGCGGAATCGTGTCCCGATCCTAAACAAAGCAGTGCTCCTCGCACAATCGTAAATAGCATGGCATAAGTACAGGATAGTAAATAAAACCTCAAACTAGTTTGTGGCCCCAAGAAATAAGATCAATCAAGATCCGCCTCCCCAGGTCCATATATCCTCCGATGTGGATAGCGAATAAATCAAGGAACAGTATCAAGTACTCCTCCCACGGACACAAGGGCGGATGAAACCAAATTATCTCACCCACCGATGATGCTCTCGCTTTACTTCAATTTTAGTTGTTAAACAGAATTAAAGTGAGCGACGATAAGTAAAGCCATGATCATCTCCAACATCAACATGCGGCAATACCAACAATACACCACTTTACTTTTACGACCGCAGACTTGAGCAAGCGACTACGACGACGCAAGTCCAACTATCTACCAAACAACAGTAATAGGATGTGTCCAAGGCGATATAAGCGCAAGGATATCTCGGCGTAAAAACTAGAGCATCGCAACACGTAGCAATAGATCAATGAGGGAAATAAATACTATAAAAGTAAGATAGGTAGAAAGGGGGAGATGCTCGAAAAACATTGCCGAAGGTTCAATCGAAGATCGGGACGAAGCTCACATCAACTCAACGGCCTTATCCGCGAAGAAGCAAAACACTAGAATAAACACCGGGTGCAATATTTAATACTACGGCAAAAGATCGGCATGATGCATGTATGATGTATGACATGGCAAAGCTCCGATGCAATTAGGTCATATTAAGCGGAACCGGGGTCCCGACAATTAATTAAAAGGTTCAAGTTATTTATCTACCCCGCAAATTAAATGTTGCATTAGCAAGACAAAAGATGGCACCGGTTCCCTACACAAGTTTAAATGAGGCCAATATAAGGCTAGATTTGCCCGCATATGGGCCCCATATTTAATTATTAGGTGAATCGGCATAAGGCCCCCAAACCACATGACAAAGATGCATGCATGAACAATTAATATGCGACAAGTTGTATTATATTATAAAATAGGGTTTCGGGAAGGGGTGCACACATTAGGGTTCGGCGGTCTTGGGGTTCCGGGGTTCGGGGTTCGGTCTCAGGGTTCAGAGTTCGACGGGATCGGCGGGAGCGGATACAAGACGGAGAACTTGTCGTGACATGCCGGAGATCTTGGTTCCACGCGGTCGATCTTGTCGGGCCCACGGATCAGCCGGTCTTGTCGTTCGGAAGTAGAACTCGTCGTCCTTGTGGCGATCTTGGCGTCCTCCCGGTTCGGGTTTTGGCGTCCGAGGGTAGTACTTGGCGCTCCGGATCGGGTCGATCCTGTCGATGAGAAGAGCTTGGCATCTAGGTTCTCGGCGAACTTGGCGTCCGAGGGTTCGGCCTTCGGGGATCGGTCTTCGGGGTGGAGAACTTTACGTCTGGGTCGACGATCTTGTCGGGTCCTTTCCAAAAGTCATGGCGTTGGCGACGGACTCGGATCCACTGCTGCTGGTTCGTCGGGTTCTGGACGGAGATCTCGTGGTTTCCGTGAAGGAGGACTCGTGGTCTCGGCACTGGGAGATCTTGGTGTTTCGTGAAGCGGGTGGGATGTCCTGGGTCGAAGGTCTTGTTGGTGGTTCTTTGAGTGGTGCCGGGTCCGGTATGGTCCCTTGGGCGACACCATGTTCTTTCTCCGGGGGACCTTGCCAACGTCCCCGATCGGGTTAGTAGCAGAACTTGTCAACGAAGAGGGTGTCGCATCCTTGCATTTTGTGGAGACCATGCATCGCGGCAGATCTTGGACTCGCACTTGGTACGCGTCGGGAGGCGCATGGAGCAGAGCCGTGTGGCCAGAGAGGTGGGCCGGCGAGGAGCTTGGCGGTGAGACGAGCTGACGAGGCGCAGAGGAGGGCGCGGCGAGTGCCTGCGGCTTGCGGGGCTCGCAGGGCTGCTGCAGAAGAGGGCCGGGCCGGGCCCCGCGGTGGTGTAGAGAGGCGCAGCGGAGGCGGACGCGTGCTGCCAGGGACGGCGAGGTCGACCGGGGCGGAGAGGGTGGTCGCGCCGAGGACGCCCGTGGAGAAAGACGACGACGGCTCGCCGCCAGGGAACCCGGGAGGTCGCGGACGGCCGGGCGGCGAGCGAAGCTCGGGCGGCGGGATGCAGCGGAGGCGAGGAAGACGACACGTCGGGGGACGGCGCGGCGACGGCTCGAGCGGAGGGCGAGGGCGCGACGGAACGGAGGTCTCCGACGGCGGCAGCAGACGCGGCAGCGGGGTCGACGGAGCTCGCCGGGAAGCGCGCAGACGGCGGGAGCCCGGACGGGCGGGCCGGGCGAGGCCGTGGTGGAAGCGGCGCTGGCTTGACGGCCGAGAGAAGGACGGCAGGGCGGCCACGGGGGGAGACGGAGCCGCGGAGGGGAACGGTGGCGAGGCAGCCGCGGGCCCTGGCGGCGGAGGGTGAGGTCCTGGCGGTGGCTTGCGGAGGGGGGGGCGCGTGGAGGCGCACCGGCGGCGAGAGGGCTCGTCGGGGCGAGGAGAGAAGGCGGGAGGAGGCGTGAGCGAGAGAGGGCAGAGCGGGGAAGGACGCTGTCGCGCGTGAGGCCGAGGGAGGAAGCGTGCGAGGGAGGAGAGAGGGCGTGGGAGGGGCGGGACCCGCTGGTGGGACCCAGGGCGGCAGGGTGGACTCGGTCTGGCGTGTGTGGCTGCGTGTGTTGGGTTGGGGGGTGGGGTGTTGCGTGTGTTTGCTGGTTGGTGGGGTGGGAAGTGGAGAGAGAGTGTGGGGTGGCTGGTGGGGTGATGTGGCAGATTAGGAGTGGTTAGGAGTTTGGGTCAGGGCGACGTGTCGGGTGGGGATTGGCCGGGGTGAGGTGGAGGCAGGTGGGTAGAATAGGTTGGGTGCAAAAGGGGTTTAGGGTGGACCGATCTGTTTTGTACGGGGGTGGTCGACTGGGTCGAAGCGGCCCGTTCGACCGCCCCACTAAAATAATTAAATATTTTATTTGTTTAAAACAAGGCTTTTGCAAACCGATAGCAGACAAAACAAAATAATCCGGAGACCCGGGTTTTGCGTTTGAACAAAGACGGGGCGTTTAGAAAACAAGAACAGGTTTTTCTGCAAATAGTTTTATGCAAGCAAATGCAAGATGATGACGATGCTCAAATGCAATGTGGCTTGATGACATGAGCATGCGGTCATGATGATGCGATGCACAAAAACAACGCGATTTTCTAGTAGTGGTTTTGCGGGATGCCACAATTCGACACCACTAACAAGGGATCTCGCCCTCGAGATCCGCCTCATGGTACCGGAAAGAAGGCCGGCGATCTGAATCTTCTCGCTGCGCGTAGATCCTCGCGACACCACTAACAAGAGTTGTTGTCCGTGATCGTCGAGAGAACACTCCGGGAGCTAAAGGTCGAAGGTAGAGGTATCAACAAATAAAGCCACCCCTAACTTCGATGGAAAGAAGGAACCGATGCATTCTCTTCCACTTCAATGTACACAAGCGAATAGAGTGAGTAGTCGGCATGGGGGCCAATCCATCACGCACTCAAACTATTACTCTGCACAATCAGTAGAAAAGCGTGCAACCATTCTCGGAATCCGACTGAAGATCTCGACAATCGAGGTTCAGAAACAAAGGAGTGATGCAGACTCTGCATCGGATCTGGCGTAGATGATGTCGTCGCGTCGGGAAACACCGGAAGGCACAAACAAGGAACCAAGAATGGTACCACAGATAAAGGACCACTCAGATAGCAGGAGGACCGGATGTAAAGCACCGTTACCAAAAGAGGAAGCAAAACCCTGAAGGTACGATGGAACCCAACCACGAGAAATCCTGGACTCGAAGAGAGAGAAGAGAGCGGATTCAAAACACGTCGAGATAAGAGGAGAATAGCAGAGGGGTAAGAAGTAAAATCAGACCTAATCAGAACTATCCAACCGATTTTTTTTTTCAAAAATAGTTTTGACACTCTACTTCGGCTGTTAGCTAGGTTATCCTACAGGCTGGACTTGTGGGGTATCGAAGCCGAGCTCGATACCACTGTAACACCCTCAGATCAGACCTATGCAAGTTTTAGCGAAACCCGCCAAACCCGCATAGGAACGATTCAAAGGTGCCCACCAGCACTTGCGTGGTGGAAAACGAAGTAATAACATTACACAACAGTCCTCGATGGGACCCACGTACAGATATATATACAATGACTCAAAGAGTCAAGAATACAGATATAATATACAAAGATCCAAATCACCTTGAAAATGATAGAGTCCGACTACGGACAAGATGCAAATGGGGCTAAGAGCCCAAGAATAACCAATGGCGCCCATAACCCCTGCCAAGCCGGAAGGGTAACCCTGCTAACGACGTCGATCTCAAACCTGCTTAAACAAAAGGGGTGCCGACAAAGGGCAAAGGAAAAAGAGGAGCGTCAGTACTGAGGCCAGTACACGGCGAGACTAGAATTCGGCGGTCCTCGCCTACATAGGTATGGTGGACTGAAGCGGCAGTGCGGCATGCACTAAAGAACCTATAGAGACTCGATACAACTAGCGGCTATTAGAGAGGGGTAAGAAATACCTATTCGGAACCAACCTGATGCTACCATCAAACAAACCCATCCTGGTGTTTCCCCCTCGAGACCAAACGAGGAAGTCAACCGAGGAACTCACACAGTTGGCAATTTTAGTTATTCGGTTATCGTTGCAGCAATTACTAGTCAAGTATAGATAATCATCCTAATAAAATAAGCAGTGGGCACTTTTAGTTAACCATTCCGTTGTAGTTGCGACACTTACTAGTCAAATACAATTAACATGAGATAACCCAAAACCCAGCAGTTGTTGGTACTTTTATTTAGCCATTCCGCTGTAGTTGCAATACTTACTAGTCAGATACAATCGTCGCAAGCGACAAAACAAACAAGCAATTGTGGTCAGTTTTATGTAGCCATTCCATTATAATGAAGCTGATTACTAGTCATTATAAAGTCAAATTTATAGCACTACTTTAGTTATGCTTGTCTATGATCGAGATACTGTGCTCCAAGTCGTCCATAACCATGACACGGCTTTAGAAAGTTTTACCCGGCCGGGTGCACAAATAGCAACACACACTCGATCAACCTCGGAAAACCAAATCAAAACCCAACGAGGCCTTCACGACAAAGAAATCACAGATTCAGAATATTTCAGGGGCCACCCTTGAGTACACCCGAACGGTTAATGACTCAAGATGGACCCGAGGTTTGGGTGGACGGTCAGGAACGATCGGGAACCCAAAACTGGGCTTGTCGACACCGCGAATCGTGTCCCGATCCTAAATAAAGACAGGTGCTCCTCACAATCGTAAATACAGTAGTAGCATGGCATAAGTACAGGATAGTAAATAAAACCTCAAACTAGTTTGTGGCCCCAAGAAATAAGATGAATCAAGCTCGCTCGGGGGTCCCATAATCCTCCCGGATGTGGATAGCGCGATAAATCAAGGAACATGTATCAAGTACTCGGGGTCCTACGGGACACAAGTGGGCGGTCGGAAACCAAATATTATCTATCACCCACCGATGCCTCTGCTTACTTACTTCAATTTTAGTTGTTAAACATGAATTAAAGTGAATGATAAGTAAAGCCATGATCATCTCCAACATCAACATGCGGCAATACACCAACAACTGTGGCACTTGACGACACGCAACAACACTTGAGCAAGCGACTACGACGCGCAAGTCCAACTATCTACCAAACAACAGGTAATAGGATGTGTCCAAGGCGATATAAGGCGGCAAGGGATATCTCAGGTACGAAAACTAGAGCATCGCAACACAGATAGCAATAGATCAACAGGAGGGAAATAAATACTATAAAAGTAAGATAGGTAGAAAGGGGGAGATGCTCGCCTGAAAACATTGCCGAAGGTTCAATCGAAGATCGGGACGAAGCTCACATCAACTCAACGGCCTTATCCGCGAAGAAGCAAAACACTAGAATAAACACCGGGTGCAATATTTAATACTACGGCAAAAGATCGGCATGATGCATGTATGATGTATGACATGGCAAAGCTCCGATGCAATTAGGTCATATTAAGCGGAACCGGGGTCCCGACAATTAATTAAACGGTTCAAGTTATTTATCTACCCCGCAAATTAAATGTTGCATTAGCAAGACAAAAGATGGCACCGGTTCGCTACACAAGTTTAAATGAGGCCAATATAAGGCTAGATTTGCCCGCATATGGGCCCCATATTTAATTATTAGGTGAATCGGCATAAGGCCCCCAAACCACATGACAAGGATGCATGCATGAACAATTAATATGCGACAAGTTGTATTATATTATAAAATAGGGTTTCGGGAAGGGGTGCACACATTAGGGTTCGGCGGTCTTGGGGTTCCGGGGTTCGGGGTTCGGTCTCAGGGTTCAGAGTTCGACGGGATCGGCGGGAGCGGATACAAGACGGAGAACTTGTCGTGACATGCTGGAGATCTTGGTTCCACGCGGTCGATCTTGTCGGGCCCACGGATCAGCCGGTCTTGTCGTTCGGAAGTAGAACTCGTCGTCCTTGTGGCGATCTTGGCGTCCTCCCGGTTCGGGTTTTGGCGTCCGAGGGTAGTACTTGGCGCTCTGGATCGGGTCGATCCTGTCGATGAGAAGAGCTTGGCATCTAGGTTCTCGGCGAACTTGGCGTCCGAGGGTTCGGCCTTCGGGGATCGGTCTTCGGGGTGGAGAACTTTACGTCTGGGTCGACGATCTTGTCGGGTCCTTTACGAAAGTCATGGTGTTGGCGACGGACTCGGATCCACTGCTGGTTCGTCGGGTTCTGGACGGAGATCTCGTGGTTTCCGTGAAGGAGGACTCGTGGTCTCGGCACTGGGAGATCTTGGCGTTTCGTGAAGCGGGTGGGATGTCCTGGGTCGAAGGTCTTGTTGGTGGTTCTTTGAGTGGTGTCGGGTCCGGTATGGTCCCTTGGGCGACACCATGTTCTTTCTCCGGGGGACCTTGCCAACGTACCCGATCGGGTTAGTAGCAGAACTTGTCAACGAAGAGGGTGTCGCATCCTTGCATTTTGTGGAGACCATGCATCGCGGCAGATCTTGGACTCGCACTTGGTACGCGTCGGGAGGCGCATGGAGTAGAGCCGTGCGGCCAGAGAGGTGGGCCGGCGAGGAGCTTGGCGGTGAGACGAGCTGACGAGGCGCAGAGGAGGGCGCGGCGAGTGCCTGCGGCTTGCGGGGCTCGCAGGGGCTGCTGCAGAAGAGGGCTGGGCCGGGCCCCGCGGTGGTGTAGAGAGGCGCAGCGGAGGCGGACGCGTGCTGCCAGGGATGGCGAGGTCGACCGGGGCGGAGAGGGTGGTCGCGGCCGCGGCCGAGGACGGCGGCCCGTGGAGAAAGACGACGACGGGCTCGGCCGCACAGGAACCCGGGGAGGTCACGGACGGGCCGGGGCGGGCGGAGCGGAGCTCGGCGGCGGCGGATGCGGGCCAGAGGCGAGGGAGACGACGCGTCGGGTCGGGACGAGGCGGGCGGCGCTCGAGCCGGAGGGCGAGGGGGCGCGACGGGAACGGAGGGTCTCCGGCGGCGGTAGGCAGACGCGGGCGGCGCGGGGTCGACGGAGCTCGCCGGGGAAGCGCGCAGGATGGCGGGGAGCCTGGACGCGGCGGCCGGGGCGAGGCCGTGGTGGAGCGGCCCGGGCGTGGCTCGATGGCCGAAGGACGCAGGGCCACGGAAGACGGAGCCGGAGGGAACGGCGCAGGCAGCCTGGTTCTGGCGGCGAGGGTGAGGTCTGGCGGTGGCTTCGGAGGGGCGCGGGGAGAGGCCGGGCGGGCGAGGGGCCTGCCGGGGCGAGGAGAGAAGGCGGGAGGAGGCGTGAGCGAGAGAGGGCAGAGCGGGGAAGGACGCGGTCGCGCGTGAGGCCGAGGGAGGCGTCTGGGAGGAGAGAGGCGGAGGGCGGGACCAGGGTGGGACCCAGGCAGTGGTGGACTGCTCGGCGTGTGTGGATGCGTGTGTTGGGTTGGGGGGTGGGGTGTTGGGTGTGCTTGCTGGTTGGTGGGGTGGGAAGTGGAGAGAGAGTGTGGGGTGGCTGGTGGGGTTATGTGGCAGATTAGGAGTGGTTAGGAGTTTGGGTCAGGGTGACGTGTCGGGTGGGGATTGGCCGGGGTGAGGTGGAGGCAGGGTGGGTAGAATAGGTTGGGTGCAAAAGGGGTTTAGGGTGGACCGATCTGTTTTGTACGGGGGTGGTCGATCGGTCAAGCGGCCGCTCGACCGCACCACTAAAATAATTAAATATTTTATTTGTTTAAAACAAGGCTTTTGCAAACCGATAGCAGACAAAACAAAATAATCCGGAGACCCGGGTTTTGCGTTTGAACAAAGACGGGGCGTTTAGAAAACAAGAACAGGTTTTTCTGCAAATAGTTTTATGCAAGCAAATGCAAGATGATGACGATGCTCAAATGCAATGTGGCTTGATGACATGAGCATGCGGTCATGATGATGCGATGCACAAAAACAACGCGATTTTCTAGTAGTGGTTTTGCGGGATGCCACATACTAACCAGATGTGCCCTTTATTTACCCTTTTGTTATCAAACATTTTTTTAACTTGAAAAACTGAAAATGTGTTTCGCTCGATTACTTCGGGTGTGTCAATTTGGACAACACGGAAGCTCCACTCCAAGAAAAGAACACATGTATTTATGTTCGCTAAATCCAAGGCCTGTGTGCTACTCAACACGACATTTTGCACGCATGTCTACATGCCGAAGCACGACATTGCTGCCAAAACACACGACAAGACAACCTTTGCTTTGCTGGAGTACCGCTAAGGCTGGTCTTAGTGGGTGGGAGTATCATATTATTACTATCATGCATATGATACTAGTATATAAAATAATCTCTATAGTTAATCATACTATCTAATAGTATCATGACCTCATTGTATGTAGAATCTCAATACATACTTGTGTACAAGATATATTTATGATTAAGGCATTTTTCAATTGTCGTTTCTTAGCACAGTAGTATTATAGGAAAATTGCTGGCACTATATTTAATGAAGAGAGAAGGTGAGGTTGTATCTTAATTTTAAAGGTATCATAGATAAAATATATGGTTAGTCTAATCACATGCATGCATATACTGAAATTCATTAAATGTAGACAACTCTTAAGATACAATCCATTCACTAGTGGAAAATAGGCCTTCGGTTCGAACAAAATCCTGGCACCAGTCCTGGTTTGTTAGCATTCGTAAAGTCTCCAACGGCTAAGAACCATGGTAAACACTAGTCTCGGGACGGAGCATACCTCTAGTCCCAGTCTGTAATACGGCCCGGAACAAGAGACCTTGAGTCAGCTGCACTGTGCATAGACAACTAGTTTCGGTCCATATCATGACCCGGGAATAGTTGGTTCCCTATATAATGCAGTTGCTTCGTCCATGCCCGAGCCATGGACATTTTTCCTCCCAAGCAAGACGAGTTCATTCCCTTTTTTCTCATAACTTGTCAAGATTTGGTTGCAACCCCTAAATCCAAGGTTTTAAAAGGTTAGGAACTTCATCCTTTCATCTCTTATTTTTACTTTAGCTCAATGCAATAGAAGTAGAGATAGATTTGCATGCTCTATAAGTAGAGGATTTTTAGATATGTGTAACAAATTTTGATTAGGCACAAAGTTACTAAAAAAAGAAATGTGTAATTTTAGAGTTTCAGAGCTTATAATGTAACGAGGTTTTCACTATTAGAACAATAATAAAAAACTCCACATTTTTCATGTTAATTGTTTTCTCCAATTCATAAAATGGTGCATGTAAATATTTCAAAATTCAAATTTCATGCTCTATAAGCTCTCGTTATAACTTGTATTAAATCGGTCACTGGTCTCTATTTTTTATGTTGTGTAATGGTTTAAGATATACTTTTACAATAATACATATCATCCGGGAATGGATGTACGGTACTGAACGACGCTTTGGGGAGTTCATTAATGGCGTGCATGAATTCATCTGTGTGGCTGATGCAAACAAGCGGAATGGTTTTGTATTCTTTCCATGTAGTGGATGTAGGAATCAAAAGAATTACTCTGACCCAAAAACCCTTCACAACCACCTGTTAAAGTCTGGTTTCATGCCCAGTTATAATTTTTGGACCAAGTAGGGAGAGAGAGGGGTTATAATAGAAGACAATAAAGAAGAGGAGGATGATGATGGCAACTATCATGGTTTCCCTGAGTATGGAGATACTTCCATGGGGGAAGCTGAAGGGGAGGTTGAAGAAGAGACACATGATGAGCCCGCTGATGATCTTGGATAGACCATTGCCAATGCACGGAGAGACCGTGAAAATGAAAAGAAGAGGGAGAAGTTCAATCACATGTTAGAGGATCACAAAAGGTTGTTGTACCCAAATTTCGAAAATGGTCTGAAAAAACTGGGCAGCACACTGGAATTGCTGCGATGGAAGGCAGAGTGTGGTATACCTGACTCTTCATTTGAAAAATTGCTGAAAATAATGAAGAATATACTTCCAAAGGATAGCGTATTGCACGCCAGTACGTACGAAGCAAAGAATGTTGTCTGCCCTCTAGGTTTAGAGGTTCATAAGATACATGCATGCCCTTTTGACTACATTCTCTATCGCGGTGAGGAGTACGATAATTTGGATGCATGTTCGGTATGCACTACACTACGGTATAAGATCAGACGAGATGACCCTGGTGATGTTAAGGGCGAGCCCCCCGGAAGAGGGTTCCTACCAAGGTGATGTGGTATGCTCCTATAATACCAGAGTTAAAATGTTTATTCAGAAACAAAGAGCATGCCAAGTTGTTGCGATAACACAAAGAGGAACATAAGTCAGATGGGATGTTGAGACAGCCCGCTGATGGATCGCAGTGGAGAAAAAATGATAAAAAGTACCCGGGCTTTGCATATGACGCAAGGAGTTTAAGGTTTGGTCTAAGTACAGATGACATGAATCCTTTTGGGGAGTAGAGCTCCAGTCACAGCACCTGCCCCATGACTCTATGTATCTATAACCTTCCTCCTTGGTTGTGCATGAAGCGGAAGTTTATTATGATGCTAGTGCTGATCCAAGGACCGAACCAACCCGACAACGATATTGGTGTGTACCTAAGGCCATTAGTTAAAGAACTTTTATAGTTGTGACACGAACCTGGAATACGTGTGTGGGATGAGCACAAGCAGGAAGAATTTGACCTCCGAGCATTGCTTTTCGTAACAATCAATGATTGTCGTGCTCTTAGTAACCTTTTAGGACATACAAACAAGGATACAATACATGCATGCACTATTTAGATGAGACCGAAAGTATACATTTTAAATATTGTAAGAAGAATGTGTACAATGGGCTGATGGCGCCTGGTCAACGTGGAGTGCTTCTTCGGGAAACCCCAAGAGCAAGGTGTGATGCAGAACAGCAGCAAGACTTCCCTTAGTAAGAAACCAAGGTTATCGAACCCGTAGGAGGAAGGAAACGTCTCAAAGGTCTTGCAAGCAACATGGAAACCTGCAAAACACAAACTCAAGACTTTGCCCAAACGAACGGTGAGGTTGTCAATCTCACCAGTTGCTGTAACAAAGGATTAACTGTATGGTGTGGAAGGTGATGAACAGTGGAAGATGTATCAATGGTAAAGATTGAATCGGGGTCCATGGTTCACTAGAGGTGCTCTCCTTAGATAAACAAACATGACATGCTGGGTAAACAAATTACAGCAGGGCAATTGACAGAACTGAACAAGGCATAACAATGCAATACTAGACATAAAGATCCTATGAGATTCGATTGGGCAATACAACAATATACATAGACCGCCATCCAACTGCATCTATGACTAGAAGTACACCTTCAGGTTATCATCCGAACCCCCTCCAGTATTAAGTTGCAAGCAACAGGCAACTGCTTTAAGCAAAGTGTGTAAGGTAAACAATCCACTTGTTCCATGAACAAGAGACCGTTGTTTTCTCCCTAGTAGCAACGACACATCTACAATCGAAGAGATTTCTGTCACTTCCCTTGGAAACTAGAGGCATGAACCCACTATCGAGCATAAATACCCCCTTTTGGAGTCACTAGCAACTACTTGGCCAAGATAGCTACTAACAACGGAGAGCATGCAAGATTACAAACAACACAGACATGATAGAATCAATAAGACAAAACCATTAATCAATCTGACATAGTAATCTCAATATCCATTGGATCCCCGCAAACACAATATGCATGATTACAAATACATGAGATCTTGATCATGAACGGAGCTCACAAGATCTATACATGGAAGAACAAGGAGGAGATACAACCATCTAGCTACTACATGGACCCGTAGTCCAAGGTGGAACTACTCACGCTTCATATCGGAGGCTGGCATGATGAAGAAGAAGGCCTCCGGGATGGTCTCCCCTCCGGCAGGGTGCTAGGAAGAGCTTCAGATCCCACCTGATCTAGGGACAATGGTGGCGGAGGCTATAGACGGTTTTATGAAATTTTGATCGGGTCCTTAGGGTTTAGGCATCGGGGGCTTCTTATAGGCGAGGCTGGGAGGCGGCCAGGGGGCCCACACCCTGCCTAGGCGCGGGCCCACCCTAGGCCGTGTCTGGAGGGTGTGGCCACCCTGTGGAGCCCCTCCGTCTCTCCTCTAGACTCTGTGTTCTCCTCGGTGAAATATTGACTTTGGCTTTTGTCCCATCCAATTCCGAGGATATTTCCTTACTAGCTTTTCTGGAACCAAAAATAGCAGAAAACAGGCAACTGACACTATGGCAACTTGTTAATAGGTTAGTACCAGAAAACATATGAAAAGCACCTCAAAGTGTGTACAAAGCAAAGTAGATACTAAACAAACATGCAACATAAAAAATTATAGATAAGTTTCCGACGGATCAAGCATCCCCAAGCTTAACTCCTGCTCGTCCTCTAGTAGGTAAGTGATAAAAGAATAATTTTTGAGGTGACATGCACCATGAAAACCAAGATCAAACCATTTGCAAGCATTGACAGCTGGGATCAAAGAACTCTAAACATGTGCATGAAAGATGGAGTTCTAACAATAAGACAAAGCAACTATGCATGCAACATGAAAGACTACAAACAAAGATCATGAATAACGTGCATTAAAAAACGTTTATTTGTTTCACATACAGAAAACATGACATAGTGGCATTTAGCTTGTCCCTCATAGAGTAGCAAATAGATGCATATGACACCTTCAAAGTTCATAAGAGTGACTAGATACAAATAGCACAAGAACAAGCAATATCAACAATATGCATCAATCAATAAGTTTTGGGACACTACACATAGAACTAAGAATGACAACTATGCTCTCTTAACTGGTGCCTAAAGGTAGAAAGTGGAGACTCAATATAATAGTGGAAGAAATGCCCTTCACAAAGGGAAGTAGGGATTTCAAGTTTCAAAAAGAGTTTCCAAAAATTATGGTACTTGTTAGCTTTCAGCCCTCATTGCCCCTATCATAAGCATCTTGAAGTGATTAAGGTTAAAGTGAAAAAACTATGGAGTATGTGCTTGACAAAGTATAAGTTGGCAATCTCATGTCCCTTAAATACGAGGGCCGCACCTCATGCTACTCAACTTTGGTCACCTGTAAGTTTTTGTCATAGTAAGTATATGTGTATCATAGAGAACCGCCAACGAGGTACCCCTTGCACATGGTACAGGAGCTATTCCATAACCAAAATAACAAGTAAAGCAGACAATGAGCATCTCAACGATCTTTTTATTTTCTTTTTGCATAGGTTTTTATTAAGGATGCTTCACATATTTCTCATTATGGTGATGCTGCAAGTTTCCACCATGATTAGGCATGGTTTAGGCTAGTGGCCCAAGATTTTCTCTAACACAAAGTACATAACTCCATTGAATTACAAGCTCCCTTTTTATTTCACACCGGCGACATCCATAGACAAAAGAGCATGATATCAATTATGTACAAAGTACAAGTGCAATGTTGAAAACATTACCCATGAAAACATGGTTCTGCTAATTACAACATATAAGTGCAAGAATATACAACTTAGATGACACAATGGTTCAAGTTTATTAGGGGCAAGGAATATAAAGTGTGCCATCAAGTTCGTGAGGGCTTTAATCACTAAGTTTTCACATAACAAAATACTTTTAAATTGGAAGATAGATGAAACAAGAATATACTAGGAACGGTGTAACACACCATGCATAGGAATTTATAGTGGACACTTTGGAATAACTTGGTTTCTTGGGTGTTGGATGAATGAGTAGAGCTTACTCATATAAGTGGAGGCTAGCAAAATACTGGGAGCATCCAACTAAGAGAGCAATAATGGCCATAATCATGCAGAGCGACAAAACATTACTAATCAAAGCATAGAGTGGTACTACAAGTCAAGGACTAAATGATCATAGAGGCTATGGTGACTTGTTCATAGTCATAACATGGTGTGAGCATGTGCCAAGTAAACCCAAACAAAGCATCAAAGGAGAATACCACAATACTATGCTTTTGTATGCTAAAACAACGCATGATTCTTTCAAGGCACACTAAGCAATCCTAATTGTTTGGAACGAGTCATGCTACAACAATAATCACTAAGCATAAGGTAAAAACAACACCTAGCATGTCATGCTAAAGTCTAAGTCACACTCAATGCAAGCTCCTCTTGCACTTTCAAGCAAGAACTTTCTACTCCTTTCCAACACCAAATGACTTATTTGAAACAACACAACGAGAATGGGGGTCCAAAAAACTTTATTCAAGCAAACTAAACAACTAAGAAAATCAAACAAAAACTAAGACGCTCCAAGAACAACACAACAGTGCATGAAACAATGAAAATGAAGTGTCTATAAAGACCTGAGCTTTTTATTGATGAAGAAGGGGATGCCCAAGGCATCCCCAAGCTTTGACGCTTGTACCTCTTGGATATTTCTTGGGATGACACCGAGGTGGCATCCCCAAGCTTTAGATTTAGTCAATTCTTCATCTCATTACATCATTCTTTCTCCACACCTGAAATTTTTTTCCTTCATACAAAACTTCACACAATCTTCATTAGCAACATTAGTGCATTGAAAAGATAATAGACCCTTGGGTTTATCTTTAGAACAACAAAAC
This sequence comes from Avena longiglumis, assembly GCA_030063025.1. Classification (NCBI taxonomy): domain Eukaryota; kingdom Viridiplantae; phylum Streptophyta; class Magnoliopsida; order Poales; family Poaceae; genus Avena; species Avena longiglumis. The sequence continues at coordinate 414,968,353 of CP125979.1, forward strand.
TTTTCACTAAAAACACAAGCTACTGTATCAACTCCTTCAAAAAGCTCAATTTCCCAAAAAAAACCAAAAAGGAATCAATAAGAAGCAAATGCAAATAATGGCAGAAATCTGTTAAAACAGACTAGCTGGTAGAAACCGATTTTTTATAAAACCTTATGTTACTCAAATCAAAACATGTTGAACTAACTAAATTTAGCTAATATACTGCGGTATTTATTCGTAAATTTTCAGCTCAATCCAACTTAGAGAGACTCCTCACGAATTTTTATGGTGGAGGACAGAAATCTGTTTCAGGATAGCAACTCCTCAAATCTTACTTCCCTCTCATTAGAGGTCATTCTTGGCACAAAAATCAAACAAAAAGGAGAAGGAGAGGTCATTACTGAAGAAATAACTTCCAAGACTCAAGGAAACTCTTGGGTTATCTCCCAACAAGTACTTTTCTTTAACGCCTTTAAGTCAGGCATGATAGTTTGAGAAAATGCTCACATAAGAAATATGAATTGAAGTAAAAGAGAGCATCAAGAAGCAAATTCAAAATACATTTAAGTCTAACCCTCTTCCTATGCATTGAAATCTTGTAAAGAAACAAGTCATGAAAGCGTAAAGCAATAGGCATAGGAAAGCAAAACAATTGCAACTTCAAGATTTTCAACATAAAAAAGGGAAACTTAATATTGTTGATATACATAAGACCATATTTCCCTCTCTCAAAATAATTTTCAGTAGCCTCATGAATAAACTCAACAATATAGCTATCACATAAAGCATGCTTTTCATGATCTATAAATACATAATTTCTATCAAGCTAAAAAATAGTGGGATTAAAACCTTCACAGGTCTTACCCAAAGTAGATATTTCAAAAGGATCCACAGGAATATAACATACATCCTCCTTTGGTAAGCATGGGGGACAATCAAATAATGTAAGAGGTAAAGAGTTACTCTCATTATAAGGTAGGTATGGGTATATCGATTCTTCCTCTTCTTGACCAACACTCTCCTCCTCTTTTTCATATAATGAGCTTTCAGGTTCAGCAGGCTCGTGCAAGGCATTAGTCTCTTCTGTTTGTGGAAAGCATCTATTAAAATATTCAAGAATATAGCCATTTTCTTCCTTGTTTGTTCCCATAGGTGTTTCCCCTTTTGTGACAAACGGTGTTCCCTATAATAATACCTTTCTTCTTCCGTGTACCCACCTTGCCAATAAGAACTAGTTTCAAAGAAACCATCCATTGAAAGAAAGCATGACCAATCAAGGCAATAACAGACCACCAACTAGAGTAGGAACTAATTTTTTTATGTTTTTGATAGGAGAAAGCAAACCAAGCTAAACTAATTTTTTTTGGAGTTTTTGATAAAAATAGGCAAACAAAACCAAGCAAAAGAGACTAAGCAAACTAAAAACAAAGTAAAGAGAAATATTGAGGAGGACTCCCCTTGTGAAGACGTCCTTAGCCTCCCCGGCAACGGCGCCAGAAAACTTGTTGATGGTGCCTGGTCAACATGGAGCGCTTCGTCGGGAAACCCCAAGAGCAAGGTGTGATGCAGCACAGCAGCAAGTCTTCTCTCAGTAAGAAACCAAGGTTATCGAACCAGTAGGAGGAAGGAAACGTCTTAAAGGTGTTGCAAGCAACGTGGAAACCTGCACAACACAAACTCAAGACTTTGCCCCAACGAACAGTGAGGTTGTTAATCTCACCGGTTGCTGTAACAAAGGATTAACTGTATGGTGTGGAAGGTGATGATGGTTTGCAGCAAGTAAACAGTAATAATGGAAGATGTATCAATGGTAAAGATTGGACCGGGGTCCATAGTTCACTAGAGGTTCTCTGCTTAGATAAACAAACATGGCATGCTGGGTAAACAAATTATAGCAGGGCAATTGACAGGACTGAGCAAGGCATAACAATGCAATACTAGACATCAAGATCCTATGAAATTCGACTGGGCAATACAACAATATACATAGACCGCCATCCAATGCATATATGACTAGAATTCCACCTTCAGGTTATCATCCGAACCCCCTCCAGTATTAAGTTGCAAGCAACAGACAACTGCTTTTAAGAAAAGTGTGTAAGGTAAGCAATCCACTTGTTCCATGAACAAGAGACTGTTGTTTTCTCCCTAGTGGAAACAACACATCTACAACCGTAGAGATTTATGTCACTTCCCTTGATTAAGCAGAGGCATGAACCCACTATCGAGCATAAATACCCCCTCTTGGAGTCACTAGCAACTACTTGGCCAAGATAGCTACTAACAACGGAGAGCATGCACAAACAACACATACATTATAGAATCATAAAGACAAAATCATTAATCAAACCAACATAATTATCTGAATATCCACCGGATCCCCGCTAACACAACATGCATGATTACAAATAAATTAGATCTTGATCATAAACGGAGCTCACAAGATCTATACATGAAAGCACAAAGGAGGAGATACAACCATCTAGATACTACATGGACCCATATTCCAAGGTGGAACTACTCACGCATCATACCGGAGAGAAGGCCCCCGGGATGATCTCCCCTCCGACAGGGTGCCGGGAAGAACTTCAGATCCCCCGATCTAGGAACAATGGTGGTGGCGGCTACAGACGGTTTCGTGGAGATTTGATCGGGTACTTAGGGTTTCTGCATCGGGGGCTTCTTATAGGCGAAGGGGGAGGCCGAGGAGGCGGCCAGGAGGGCCAAACCCTACCTAGGCGCGGGGCAGGGCCCACCCGCGCCTGGGGGGGGGTTGGTTGCCCTGGCCCGCTTCCTCGTCTCCCCTCTGGACTTCTTGTTCCCCATAGAAAGTAATTGACTTTGATGTTTGCCCGTCTAATTCCGAGATTATTTCTTTACTAACTTTTCTAAAACCAAAAAAACAGAAAACATGCATCTGGCACTGTTGCAACTTGTTAGTAGGTTAGTACCAGAAAACATGTAAAAAGCACCTCAAAGTGTAGACAAGCAAAGCAAAGTAGATACTAAACAAGAATGGAGCATCAAAAACTATAGATACATTTCCAACGTATCAACACCCCCAAGCTTAACTCATGCTCGTCCTCGAGTAGGTAAGTGATAAAATAATAATTTTTGAGGTGACATGCACCCTCACAATAAAGATCCAACCATTTGCAAGCATTGAAAGCTGGGATCAAAGAACTCTAAACATGTGCATGAAAGATGGATTTCTAACAATAGGACATAGTAACTATGCATGCAACATGACAAGATACAAACAAAGATCATGAATAACATGCATTGAAAAACGTTTGTTTGTTTCACATATAGAGAACATAGCATAGTGGCAATCAACTTGTCCCTCATAGAGCAGCAATATAGATGCATAGGACACCTTCAAAGTTCACAAAGGTGACTAGAACCAAATAGCACAAGAACAAGTAATATCACAATATGCATCAATTAATAAGTTTTGGAACACTGCACACAGAATGAAATCTATGCTCTGTTAATGGTGCCTAAAGGTAGAAGGTGGAGACTCAATAATGGTGGAAGAAAGGCCTTTTTTGTAAAGGAAGCAGGGATTACAAGTTTCAAAGAGAGCTTCCAAAAATTATGGTACTTGTTAGCTTTTAGCCCTCATTGCCCCTATCATAAGCATCTTGAAGTGGTTAAGGTTAAATTGGCAAAGATAGAGTATATGCTTGACGAAGTATAAGTTGGCAATCTCAAGTCCCTTGAATACGAGGGCCACACCTCATGCATACTCAACTTTGGGTCCAGGTAAGTTCTTGTCATTGTAAGTATTTGCATATCATTGAGAACCGCCAACGGGGTTCCCCTTGCACACGGTACATGAGCTTTCCCATAACCAATATGACAAGGCAAGCAGCCAATGAGCATCTCAGCAATCTTTTTATTTATCATATGCAGAGCTTTTTATTGAGGATGCTTCATAGATGGCTCATTATGGTGATGCTGCAAGTTTCCACCATGATTAGGCATGGATTAGGCTAGCGGCCCAGGCGTTTCTCTAACACAGAATACAAACTCCATGGAGTTACAAGTTCCCTCTTTATTTAACACTAGCATCCATAGACAAAAGAACATGATATCAACTGAGTACAAAGTACAAGTGCAATGTTGAAAACGTTCCCCGTGACAACACGGTTCTGCTAATCCCAACTTATAAGAGCAAGCATATACAACAAAGTTGTCACAATGGTTCAAGTTTATTAGGGGCAAAGAATATAAATGTGCCATCAAGTTCGTGAGGGCTTTAATGACTAAGTTTTCACATAACAAAATAGTTTTTAATTGGAAGATAGTTGAAAACGAGGATATACTTGGAATGGTGTAACACACCATGCATAGGATTTTATAGTGGACACTTTGGAATAACTTGGTTTCTTGGGAGTTGGAGGCATGAGTAGAACTTACTCATACAAGTGGAGGCTAGCAAAAGATTGGGAGCAACCAACTAAGAGAGCATAATGGCCATAATCATGTAGTGCAACAAAGCATACTAATCAAAGCAAAGAGTGGTACTACAAGTCAAGGAATAAATGATCATAGAGGCTAATGGTGGCTTTTCAGAGTCATAACATGGTGTGAGCATGTGCCAAGTCAACCCAAGCAAAGCATCAAAGGAGAATACCACAATACTATGCTTTTGCATGCTAAAACAACGCATAATTTCTTCAAGGCACACTAATCAATACCAATTGTTTGGAACAAGGCATTCTACATCAATAATCACTAAGAATAAGATCAAAACAACACCTAGAATGTCATGCTAAAGTCTAAGTCACAGTCAATGCAAGCTCCTCTTGCACTCCAAGCAAGAACTTACTACTCCTTTCCAAACACCAAGCAAACTTATTTGCAAAACAACACAGAGAGAACGGGGGTCCAAACTACTCAAGAAAACTAAACAAACTAAGCAAAGCAAACAAAAACTAAGACGCTTCGAGAACAACAGAACTGTGCATGTAACAATAAAAACGAAGTGTCTAGACATACCTAAACTTTTTATTGATGAAGAAGGGGATGCCTTGGGCATCCCCAAGCTTTGACGCTTGTACCTCTTGGATATTTCTTGGGGTGACACCATGGTGGCATCCCCAAGCTTGAGCTTTTGTCCATTCTTCATCTCATTGCATCATTATCTCTGTACACCTGAAAATTTTCCTTCATACAAAACTTCACACAATCTTCATTAGCAACATTAGTGTATTCAAAAGATATTAGACCCCTGGCAAATCTTTGGAAAAACAAGGCTTTTCACTAAAAACACAAGATACTATATTAACTTCTTCAAAAAGCTCAATTCACCTAAAGAGAACTCAAAAAGGAATCAATAAGAAGCAAATGCAAATAATGGCAGAAATCTGTCAAAATAGACCAGCAGGTAGAAACCGATTTTTTCGAACAGCTTATGTTGCTCAAATCAAAAAGTATTGAACTAACGAAAGTTATATAACATACTGGGGGATTTATTCGTAAATTTTGAGCTCAATCCTAGTTACAGAGACTCCTCACGGTGTTTTTTGGTGGAGGACAGAAATCTGTTTCGGGACAGCAACTCCCCAAATTTTACTTCCCTCTCATTAGAGGTCATTCTTGGAACAAAAAGCAAACAAAAAGGATAAGGAGAGGTCATTACTGAAGTAATAACTTTCAATACTCCAGTAAACTCTTGGGTTATCTCCCAACAAGTACTTTTCTTTAACGCCTTTAAGTTAGGCACAAGAAGCAAGAAGAATCAAGTATTTTCAAATGAAGAAGCATTAACATCCATACTTGCAAAGTTTTCAACTATGAAATGTATCTCATCCAAATGGGTTTTGGAGCTTCCCTTCTCATCTCTCTTTGGTCTACTACTTTCATCAAAAAGATTTTCAGGAGTAATCCAATCAAAATTCTTTTCAAAGGCTTCATGCATTCCAACAAGCTTAAAGGGTATGGGTATCTTAAAGTCTTCTCTAGGCTTAGTTTTATTAGAAATACCCACAACATCTACACTTGAGCCTAGCATATTGAAACGCTCAAAGACCTTTTTGTCCTCCCTAGCAACATCATGAAATTCTTTTGATAAGGTTTCAAGGATGAATTCTCTCTTTTCAGCATTATTTTCTTCTTTTAGTTTTAGGAACAAGAATTGTATGAAGGTGTTAAGGCTAAGAAACCTAGCCTCCAACATATGAACTAAAGAAGCTGCAGCAATCTCATACTTAAGATCAAGCTCTGCTATAGAATTATCCTCAATATCCTCATGCTTGCTAACATAATTGAAGAATTCTTCAATATTATCTTTCCCAATTATGGAGCCACTACCTATTGCAAGATCTTTCAGGGCGAACTTGGTGAGCAACATGGTGAGCTAGAGCAAGGTGGCAACTAAAGCAGGAACTAATTTTTGTGTGTTTTTGAATAAAGCAAGCAAACAAAACTAGACTAATTTTTTGGGTTTTTTGAAAAGAGGCAAACAAAACCAAGCAAAAGAAACAAAGCAAACTAAAACAAATTAAAGAGAAAGGAAGTGAAGGACTCCCCTTGTGAAGACGTCCTTAGCCTCCCCGGCAACGGCGCCAGAAAATCTTGATGCAGTGCTGAGTTGATGTAGGAGCGCTTCGTTGGGAACCCCAAGAGCAAGGTGTGAAGAAGCACATCAGCAAGTTTTCCCTCAGTAAGAAACCAAGGTTATCAAATCAGTAGGAGGAAGGAAACATCACACGGGTGTTGCAAGCAACGCGGAGACCTGCACAACACAAACTCAAGACTTTGCCCCAACGAATCAGTGAGGTTGTCAAGATCCCCCCTTTGCTGTAACAAAGGATTAAACATACCATGTGGAAGGTAATGGTGGTTTGCAGCAAGTAAACAAGTAACAGAGGAAGATGTATCAATGGTAAAGATTGGACCGGGGTACATAGTTCACTAGAGGTGCTCTCCTTAGATAAACAACATGGCATGAAGGGTAAACAAATTACAGCAGGGCAATTGGCAGGAACTGAGAAAGGCATAATACTGCAATTACTAGTCAGAAAGATCCTATGAGATTCGGTTGGGCAATACAACAAGATACATAGACCGCCATCCAACTGCATCTATGACTAGAAGTCCACCTTCAGGTTATCATCCGAACCCCCTCCAGTATTAAGTTGTAAGCAACAGACAACTGCTTTAAGCAAAGTGTGTAAGGTAAACAGTCCACATGTTCCATGAACAAGAGATCGTTGTTTTATCCCTAGTAGCAACATCACATCTACAACCGAAGAGATTTCTATCACTTCGCTTGGAAATTAGAGGCATGAACCCACTATCGAGCATAAATACCCCCTCTTGGAGTCACTAGCAACTACTTGGCCAAGATAGCTACTAACGACGGAGAGCATGCAAGATCACAAACAACACATACATGATAGAATCATAAATACAAAACCATTAATCAAACCAATATAATAATCTCAATATCCATTGGATCCCCGCAAACATAACATGCATGTTTACAAATAGATTAGATCTTGATCATGAACAGAGCTCACAAGATCTATACATGAAAGCACAAAGGAGGATATGCAACCATCTAGCTACTACATGGACCCATAGTCCAAGGTGGAACTACTCACGCATCATACCGGAGAGAAGGCCCCCAAGATGATATCCCCTCCGGCAGGGTGCCGGGAATAACTTCAGACCCCCCCGATCTAGGGACGATAGTGGCGGTGGCTACAAACGGTTTCGTGGAGATTTGATCGGGTACTTAGGGTTTCTGCATCGGGGCTTCTTATGGGCGAAGAGGGAGGACGAGGAGGCGGTCAGGAGGGACACCCGCTCTTGGGAGGGGGTGGTTGCCCTGGCCTGCTTCCTCGTCTCCCCTCTGGACTTCTTCTTCCCCACGGAAAGTAATTGACTTTGACGTTTGTCCTGTCCAATTCCGAGAATATTTATTTACTAACTTTTCTGAAACAAAAAACAACAGAAAACAGGCATCTGGCATTCTTGCAACTTGTTAGTAGGTTAGTACCAGAAAACATGTAAAAAACACCTCAAAGTGTAGACAAGAAAAGCAAAGTAGATACTAAACAAGCATGGAGCATCAAAAATTATAGATACGTTTCCAACGTATTAGGGGGGTGGCCACCCTGTGGTGCCCCTCCGTCTCTCCTCTGGACTCCGTGTTCTCCTCGGTGAAATATTGACTTTGGATTTTGTCCCGTCCAATTTCGAGAATATTTCCTTACTAGCTTTTCTGGAACCAAAAACAGTAGAAAACATGCAGCTGGCACTATGACAACTTGTTAATAGGTTAGTACCAAAAAACATATGAAAAGCACCTCAAAGTGTGGACAAAGCAAAGCAAATTAGATACTAAACAAGCATGGAACATCAAAAATTATAGATACGTTTCCGACGTATCATGGGCATTGTCGATTTCTTTTGGCCAAGCATCCCTTAAGAAAGAAAGGCAAGTATTTCAATGGTCATGCATGTCACCAGACGAAGCCTAAGGAAAATACTAGTGCTGATATATTTGATATGGTCAAATATTTGAATCAAATAGTAACCTTTAGAAAGGGTCCGGGCAGAAATCTGTTCTGAAGCACGCTGACGGACACACACCCATGTGGAAGAATAAATCTATATTTTGAGAACTACCCTATTGGAAATTCCTAGAGGTTCCCTCTATAATCGACGTGATGCATATGACAAAGAATCTTTGCGTGAACATGTTAGGCTTTTTGGGCGTATATGGAAAGACAAAAGATACACCGGAAGCATGGAAGGACCAGCAACATATGAAATACCTAGAAGGCCTGCATCCAGAATGGTTTGAAGGTCATGGCAGCTACGCTCTTACCAAACAAGAGAAGGAAATATTTTTTGAATGCTTGATCAGCATCAAGGTCCCGTCTGACTTATCGTCGAATATAAAGGGAATAATAAATATGATAGAGAAAAAGCTCCAAAACCTAAAGTCTCATGAGTGCCACGTGATTATGACGCAAATGCTTCTGGTTGCATTGAGGGTGCTTCTACCGAATTATGTTCGAGTACCCATTGTGAAGCTATGTGCATTCCTCAATGCAGTCTCTCAGAAGATAATCAATCATGAAGATGTACCATGGTTACAAAATAATGTGGTCCAATTTCTTGTCAGTTTCGAGTTGGTGTTCCCACCATCCTTCTTCAATATTATGACGCACCTCCTGGTTCACCTAGTCAAAGATATTTCTATTCTCGGTCATGTATTTCTACACAATATGTTCCCATTTGAAAGGTTCATGGGAATATTAAAGAAATATGTTCGTAACCATACTAGGTCAGAAGGAAGCATCTCCAAGGGCTATGGAACAAAGGAGGACATTGATTTTTGTGTTGACTTTGTTCCTGACCTTAAGCCGATTGGTCTTCTTCAATCACGTCATGAGGGGAGACTGAGTGGAAAAGGCACTTTGGAAAGGAAATCAATAATATGTAGGGACGGACATTCTTACACTGAAGCACATTACACATTTCTACCTAGGCAGCCCCGTATATCGAGGAACACAAGAAAATTTTATGATCCAACAACCCTGAAAAGCATGACTCCTGGATTAGAGATGAACACATGAAGATTTTTGGTGGTTGGTTGCAACATCTCATAAAAACAACACTCTTGGAGATCATCTATATTTGTCGTCCAAGTCACCATCTTCGACTATATCGATTTTCCAAAGGTACGTGATAAATGGCTATACATTTTACACGATCGCCCAAGATAAAAAGAGCACCAACCAAAATAGCGATGTCCGCTTTGATGCAACAAACAACAATAGGTCAAAGACCACATATTATGGTTACATAGAGGAGATATGAAAACTTGACTATGAACCTACTTTTAAGGTCCCCTTGTTTCGGTGCAAATGGGTCAAGCTGATAGGAGGAAGGATTGAGGTAGACTAGAAATATGGAATGACAAAAGTGGATCGCAACAATCTTGGGTACTTAGACAAACCATTCGTCCTAGCCAATGATGTGGCTCGGGTTTTCTATGTGAAGGACATGTCTACCAAACCAAGAAAAAGAACAATAAGCAAAATAATGTTGGAGATATGCCCTAGAGGCAATAATAAATGTAGTTATTATTATATCTTTGTGTTTATGATAAATGTTTACATTCATGCTATAATAGTATTAACAAGGAAACATTAATACTTGTGTGATTTGTAAACTTAATTTGAAGTCCCTAGTATAGCCTCTATACTTCACTAGCTTGTTGGTTGATTAATGATTGTGGTTTCCCTATCATGAACATTGAGATGTTATCAACAACAAGATCATATCGTTAGGAGAATGATATGGTGGACATACTCCTATAGATAAGCGTATCATAAAGATCAAGTCATTTCAATAGTTCAATTTCTATATGCTTTCTGATACATAGTAACCTAATTCCTTCGACCATGAGATCATGCATATCACCTTTACCGTATGGATGCTTTGATGACATCAAACACCACACCGTAACTGGGTGGCTATAAAGGTGGCATTGAGTGTTCGGAAAGTATTGGTTGAAACACATGGATCAAGAGTGGGATTTGTCCATCCATATGACGGATAGATATACTCTGGGCCCTCTCGGTGGAATGTCATCCAATTAGCTTGCAAGCATGTGACTGGGTCACAAGGGATCACATATCACGGGAACGAGAAAAGAGTACTTATCAGTAACGAGGTTGAACTAGGTATGCAGAGATACCGATGATCATAACCTCGGATAAGTAAGATATCGTGAGACAAAGGGAAATTGGTATCGTATGTAAGTGGTTCATTCGATCGCAAAGTAATCGTAGAAATATGTGGGAGCCATATGAATTTACAGATTCCTCTATTGGTTATTGTTCGGAGAAGTGTCTCGATCATGTCCGCATAATTCACGAACCGTAGGGAGACACACTTAAGGATTCGACGTTGTTTTGAGTAGTTATGGTATTATGAGAAAGAGACCGAATGTTGTTAGGAGTCTCGGATGGGATCCGAGATATCACGAGGTGATCCGTAATGGTCCGGAGAATAAGATTCATATAAGGAAAGTCCCGTTTCGGAGTTCGGGAATGATTCCAGTGTTTTCATCGGGAATGTTCTAGAAGGTTCCGGATTGTCCGGCACTCCGGGGGGGAGGGTACATGAATGTTTCATTGAATGATTGCATCATGTACTAAGTGTTCTTGCTATTCCAAAACTGAAAAGTCAAACTGCCAGTTTGAAAGTCAAACGGCTAAAACAGGAAACTGTGGGAAACAGGAAACTGTGGGAAACAAGCAAGAGGAGGTTGAAACCAACTTGGAGGAGGAGTCCCGCTCCTCCAAGCCGGCGGCCCACCTAGGCCGAGTTGGGGAGGGACTCCCCTCCCTCCCCTGGCGCGCCGGCCCCTCCACCTATAAAAGGAGGGGCAGGGCCTCCTCCTCTAGACACACAAGTTCCTATCCTCTAATCTCCGGTTTAGAGCCGTTTTGGTTTAGAGCTTCTAATTGCTTTAGCCTGCGGTTTAGAGCCTTCTAATTGGTGTGTCTAATCCCTAGACCACTAATAGACCTCTCTCATACTCCACCATACTGTTGGAATTATGCCCTAGAGGCAATAATAAAGATGTTATTATTATAATTCTTGTTCATGATAAAGTTTATATTCCATGCTAGAATTGTATTAAGCGGAAACATTAATACTTGTGTGGTTTGTGAACAACACCGTGTCCCTGGTACGCCTCTAAGGACTAGCTCATTGATCAATGATGGTTAAGGTTTCCTAACCATAGACATGAGTTGTCAATTGATAATGAGATCATATCATTGGGAGAATGATATGATGGACAGACCCAAACTAAGCGAAGCAATTAGATCGTTCCATCGTGTTCATCTTTGCGAAGCTTTTTCCTATGTCAAATATTGTATTCCTTAGACCATGAGATAATGCAACTCCCTGGTACCGGAAGAAAGCTTTGAGGTCATCAAACGTCATCCTATGAGAGGGTGATCATAAAGGTGTCTCTCAGGTGATCGGAAAGTATCTGTTGGGTTGTATGTATCGAGATGGAATTTGTCCCTCCCAAGTCAGAGAGATATACTTCGGGCCCACTCGGTAATCGATATCAACACCGCTTGCAAGCATGTGGTTAAGGAGTTAATCACAAAGTGATATTGGATTACGGAACGAGTAAAGTACTTGCTGTGAACGAGATTGAACTAGGTATGACGGTACCGACGATCGAATCTCGGGCAAGTAAAATATCGCGAGACGAAGGGAATATATATATGGGATTGATTGAATCCTGGCATCGTGGTTCATCCGATATGATCATCGATGAATGTGTGGGAGTCAATATGGGTGCCCAGACCCCGTTGTTGATTATTGATAGAAGATCATGTCTGCATATTCTCGAACCCGCAGGGTCACACACTTAACGTGTCTTGACGCTAGGATAGATTGGATAATTGGTTTATGAATTTTTGTTCGGAGTCTCGGATGGGATCCGGGATATCAAGAGAGGTTCCGAAATGGTCCGGAGAATAAGATTCATATAAGGCGGCAGTTTTGGAGTTGAATTGTTCGGTTAATCGATATTGTACGGAAGCTTCTAGAACCTTCCGGAAGGGGACCAACGTGGCCCCACCTTCCAGGAGGGGGAATGGGCCTATGAGGGAGTGTCCTGGCCGCATTGGGCCAGGGCACAAGGCCCCATAGGGCCCAGCCGATTCTAGAGAGATTTGACTCGTTTAAATCTCGGGATAGAATTTCTAGATAAGGGAGAGTTTAAATCGTTTAAACTAGAGATAGGATTTCTAGATAAGGGAGAGTTTAAATTGTTTAAACTAGAGATAGGCTTGGAGGAGGGGCAAGGGCTGGCCGCCCCCCCTCTATATATAGAGGGGTGGTGCGCCCCCTCCCCCCACACACACACCTTCCTCCAAGCCCTAGCAGCCTTGCTACCTTCCTCTCTCCTCCCATTGTTTGTAGGCGAAGCCTGCAGAGAAATTCTCCACCATATACACCACGCCGTGTTGTAGATCCAATCTATCTCTCCACCATACGCGCTGGTCCGAGGAAGGAGGAGACGCCGAGGTGCTGCGTGTGCATCTCACGGAGGCACCGCCACTTGTGGTGCTAGATCGATCGGATCGCGAGGAGGAGAAGCGAGTATGACTACATCACCCACATTCCGACGAACGTTCCGCTATGCGAATCTTCAAGGGTATGAAGATCTAATCCAATCTCTCTCGTTGTTTGCATCTCCTAGATTAGATCTTGGCTTCCCTCTGTTCGCTCCGTAGAAAATTTTGATTTACTATGCCGAAACCCTTCACATACTCTCGCTTAAGGCGAAGCTCGGGATTTCCTACTTCCTGTACCACGCCACTTGCCGTAATCGCGAGGAGAGTGCTACAACCTCCGCTGCTGCTGGAACAAGGGAGAGGAAGGTCTTCATCGAGTACCGAACGTGACCGATCATGGAAGCGCCGAACGCAGACCGGAAGGATCGTCTACACGATCTTGAGATCGAAGAGTACGACTACATCACCCACGAGAATCCGCTCGTTAAACACTTTGGAATCTTCGAGGTAAGTTATTCCATCGACTTGCTACAATCTAGTAGATAGATCTTGGCTTGTTTGTTTGTATGCGATAGAAATTTTTGTTTTCCATGCTACGAACCACTAGGTGGTATCAGAGCCGTGTCTATATGTAGATCTGTTGCACGAGTAGAACACAATGGTCATTGTGGGCGTTGATGCTTTTATTGTCGATTGCTTTTTGTGTACTTTGCATCTTGCGGTATGTTGGGATGAAGCGGCCCGGGCTAACCTTACATGACATCGTTCATGAGACTTGCTCCACGCTAACATGCAACTTGTATTGCATAAGTGGCTTTATGGGTGCTGTTTCTCCTAGCATAGTTAAGATCCAATTTACAACGGTGATCAACAATGCTAGTATCAATGTTGTGGTTCTTGTTCGTAAGTTAGAACGACACTTATTGAAAGCCCCAAACCACGTAAAATATGCAAAGAAAGTAGAGGCGTCTAACTTTGTTTTGCAGGGGTGTGCAGTGATGTGATATGGCCATGATTGTGATTATATTTGATGTATGCAATGTTCCTTATTGTAAGTTGGCAACCGGTGAGCCATATGGTTGTCTTTAATTTATGTTAAGACCCGCGTGTCTATTCAAAGTAGTTGTAATAGTTGAAGCGGTGGGCGACAACCATGGAGAAGCGTCATTGACCTTGATGCAATGCCGGTGATGATGGAGATCATGTTCGTGCTTGAAGATGGAGATCGGAAGCACAAAGAAGAAAGGCCATATCATATCACATATTATTGAATTGCATGTGATGTTAATCCTTTATGCATCTTGTATTGCTTGGTAGACGACGGTAGCATTATAAGATGATCCCTCATGCACATCAATTTCAAGTCATAAAGTGTTCGCCCTTAGTTAGCACCGTTGCTAAAGCTTGTTGTTTCGAAGCACCACGTGATGATCGGGTGTGTTAATTCTGCAAGTGTATACAACATGAGCAAGCCAGATTTGCTCATGCAGAAACTAAGGTTTGATCTTGACGAGCCTAGCATGTACAGACATGGTCTCGGAACACGGATCACCGAAAGGTAAAGCATGAATCGTATAGTAGATATGATGAACATGACGATTGTTCGCCATTGAAACTATATCAACTCTCGTGATGATCGGTGTTGATGTAGTGGATTTGGTTCGTGTGATCACTAAAACAATGTGAGGGATGTTGTTTTGAGTGGGAGTTCACCTAGTTTAATTTCATCAATTAATTTTAACTCAATTTGTCATAAACTTAGTCTAAACTATTGCAAATATGTTGTAGATCAATGGTAGCCCCTACCATCAATTTTAATGCGTTCCTAGAGAAAGAAAAGTTGAAAAACAATGGAAGCAACTTTGCGGATTGGTTCCGCAATTTGAGGATTGTCCTCACAGCTGGTAATTTGACCTATGTCTTTGGATGCACATTGGGTGACCCACTGCGGTGATGCTCCCGATGAAGTAAAGAATGTTTACCTCGCTCGGAAGAATCAGTACTCCATAGTTCAGTGTGCTATCTTGTATGGTTTAGAATCGAAGCTTCAGAAAAGGTTTGAAGAGTCAGACCCATATTATATTGTCGAGGATCTCAAATTGATTTTTGAGACTCATGCGGCAATTGAAAGCTATGAGGCTTCTGAAAAGTTCTTTAACTGCAAGATGGAAGAGGGCAGCTCCGTCAGTGAGCATGTGCTTAAGATGTCTGGGCACGCAAACAAACTTCAAAGCTTGGGTATAGTGATTCCTAATGCTTTGGGGATTTACCGTGTCCTCCAGTCACTGCCACCAAGTTACAGGAACTTTGTGATGAACTACAACATGCAGAACATGAACAAAGAGTTGCCAGAACTGTTTGCTATGTTAAAATCTGCAGAAGTGGAGATCAAGAAAGAGCACCAAGTGTTGTTGGTCAATAAGACCACCAAACTCAAGAAAGGCAAGTCTAAGCAAAAGGGACACTTCAAGAAGGGTGGTAAGAAAGTTACCACGCCGGCGAAGAAGACCAAGGCTGGACCCAAGCCTGAAACTGAGTGCTTTTACTGCAAGGGAGAAGGTCACTGGAAGCGGATTTCCCAAAGTACTTGGCGGATCTGAAGAACGGCAACATCAAGAAGAAAGGTATATCTGATATACATGTTATTGATGTGTATCTCACTAGTACTCGTAGTAGTGCCTGGGTATTTGATACTGGTTCGGTTGCTCATATTTGTAACTCAAAACAGGTCTTTGCAGAATAAACGGAAGCTAGCGAAGAACGAGGTGACGATGCGCGTGGGAAACGGATCAAAGGTTGATGTGATCGCAGTCGGCACGCTACCCCTTCATCTACCATCGGGATTAGTTTTATACTTAAATAATTGTTATTTAGTGCCTGTGTTGAGCATGAACATTATATCGGGATCTTGTTTATTGCGAGATGGTTACTTGTTTAAATCAGAGAATAATGGTTGTTCGATTATATGAGTAATATGTTTTATGCACATGAACCTTTGATAGATGGTCTATTCCTATTGAATCTCGATAGTGGAAATACACATATCAACAACATTGAGGCTAAACGTTTGAAATCAAGCGATAATTCAACCTATATGTGGCAATCGCTGCCTTGGTCACATTGGAGTGAAGCGTATGAAGAAACTCCATTCCGATGGACTTCTTGAATCACTTGAGAGATGCGAAGCATGTCTGATGGGAAAAATGACTAAGACTCCATTTTCTGGTATGATGGAGCGAGCTACGGACTTATTGGAAATCATACATACCGATGTGTGTGGTCCAATGAGTGTAGCATCGTGATGGTTATTATGTTCTTACCTTCACGGATGACTTGAGTAGATATGGGTATATCTATTTCATGAAACATAAGTCCGAAACTTTCGAGAAGTTTAAGGAGTTTCAAAGTGAGGTAGAGAATCAACGTAACAAGAAGATTAAATTTCTACGTTCTGATCGTGGAGGTGAATATCTAAGTTACGAGTTTGGCGAGCATTTGAAGAAATGCGAATACTTTCCTGATTGACACCGCGGGAACACCACAGTAATGGTGTGTCCGAACGTCGAATCGAACTCTCTTAGATATGGTTCGTTCTATGATGTCACTTACAGATTTACCGCTATCATTTTGGGGTTATGCATTAGAAATAGCCGCATTCACTTTAAATAGGGCACCGTCTAAATCCGTTGAAACGACACCGTATGAATTATGGTTTGGGAAGAAACCTAAATTGTCGTTCCTTAAAGTTTGGGGATGCGAAGCCTATGTAAAGAAGTTACAGCCGGACAAGCTTGAACCCAAAGCAGAAAAATGCGTCTTCATAGGATACCCGAAGGAAACTATTGGGTATACCTTCTATCATAGATCCGAAGGCAAAATCTTCGTTGCCAAGAATGGATCCTTTCTAGAGAAGGAATTTCTCTCGTAAGAAGTGACTGGAAGGAAAGTAGAACTCAACGAGGTTGTCGAACCTTCTCTCGAAATTGCGAGTAGCGCAGCACCGAAAGAAGTTCCTGTGGTGCCTGCACCAATTAGAGAGGAAGCTAATGATGATGATCATGAAACTTCGGTTGAAGTTGCTACAGAGCCTCGGAGGTCAACGAGAACTCGTACCACTCCAGATTGGTATGATCCCGTTATGAGTGTCATGTTGGTAGACAACACCGATGACCCTGAGACATATGAGGAAGCGATGATGAGCCCAGATTCCAATAAATGGCAAGAAGCCATGAAATCCGAGATTGGATCCATGTACGAAAACCAAGTATGGACTTTGGTGGACTTACCGGATGGCCGGAAGGCTGTCGAGAACAAATGGATTTTCAAGAAGAAAACAGATGCTGATGGTAATGTTACTGTCTATAAAGCTCGACTTGTCGCAAAAGGGTTTCGACAAATTCAAGGAGTTGACTACGATGAGACTTTTTCACCAAGAAGCTAAAGTCTGGAGGATTATGTTAGCAATCGCTGCATATTATGATTATGTGATATGGCAGATGGATGTCAAAACAGCATTCCTCAATGGAGATATTGATGAAGAGTTGTATATGATGCAACCCAAAGGTTTTGTCGATCCTAAAGATGCTAACAAGGTATGCAAACTTCAACGGTCCATCTATGGATTGAAGCAAGCATCCCGAAGTTGGAATCAACGTTTTGATAAGGTGATCAAAAGTTTTGGTTTTATACAAACTTATGAAGAAGCTTGTATTTATAAGAAAGTGAGTGGGAGCTCTGTAGCATTCTTAATACTATATGTGGATGACATATTGTTGATTGGGAATGATGTAGACCTTCTTAATAGTGTCAAGGAATATTTGAATAATAGTTTTTCAATGAAGGATCTTGGCGAAGCAGCTTACATATTAGGCATAAAGATTTATAGAGATAGATCGAAACGCCAAATATCATTGTCACAGAGTACATATTTGGACAAAGTTCTAAAGAGGTTTGGAATGGAAGAAAGCAAGAAAGGGTTCTTGCCCATGTTGCCCAATACGACCTTGAGTAAAACTCAAAGTCCGACATCGGCAGAAGATAGAGAAAGGATGAGTAAGACTCCCTATGCCTCGGCCATAGGATCTCTAATGTATGACATGCTATGTACTAGACCCGACATTGCATATGCTGTTAGTTTAACTAGCAGATATCAAAGTGATCCAGGAGTGGATCATTGGACAATGATCAAAACATCCTTAACTACTTGAGAAGAACTAAGGATATGGTTCTTTCTTATGGAGGTGATGAACATTTCGTTGTTAATGGTTACACCGATGCTAGTTGGAACACCGATCCGAATGATTCTAAATCACAACTGGATAATATTTATTTTGAATGGTGCGGCGGTTAATTTGGAGGAGTGCAAAGCAAAGCGTTGTGGCGAGATCTTCAATCGAATCGGAATACATGGCTGCTTGGAGGCTTCACAAGAAGCGATATGGATGAAAGAGTTCATTACAGAGCTGGTGTGGTTCCTAGTGCTGGACCCAATGTCTATCTCTTTGTGATAACATGGGCGCCATAGCCAATGCGCAAGAACCAAGGTCACACAAGAAGTCAAGCATATCAAGCTGTGTTTTCACGCTATTCGAGAACATATCCGGATGGGGATATAAAGATTTGCAAAGTACACACATATCCGAATGTGGCGGATCCGTTGACTAAACCTCTCCGAGGGCAAAACATGACCAACACCAAACTGCCATGGGTGTTCGGTATATTACCATGTAATCTAGATTAGATGACTCTAGTGCAAGTGGGAGACTGGAGATATGCCCTAGAGTCAATAATAAATGTAGTTATTATTATATCTTTGTGTTTATGATAAATGTTTACATTCATGCTATAATAGTATTAACAAGGAAACATTAATACTTGTGTGATTTGTAAACTTAATTTGAAGTCCCTAGTATAGCCTCTATACTTCACTAGCTTGTTGGTTGATTAATGATTGTGGTTTCCTATCATGAACATTGAGATGTTATCAACAACAAGATCATATCGTTAGGAGAATGATATGGTGGACATACTCCTATAGATAAGCGTATCATAAAGATCAAGTCATTTCAATAGTTCAATTGCTATATGCTTTCTGATACATAGTAACCTAATTCCTTCGACCATGAGATCATGCATATCACCTTTACGGATGGATGCTTTGATGACATCAAACACCACACCGTAATCGGGTGGCTATAAAGGTGGCATTGAGTGTTCGGAAAGTATTGGTTGAAACACATGGATCAAGAGTGGATTTGTCCATCCATATGACGGATAGATATACTCTCGGCCCTCGGTGGAATTTCATCCAATTAGCTTGCAAGCATGTGATGGGTCACAAGGGATCACATATCACGGAACGAGAAAAGAGTACTTATCGGTAACGAGGTTGAACTAGGTATGCAGAGATACCGACGATCATAACCTCGGATAAGTAAACTATCGTGAGACAAAGGGAAATTGGTATCGTATGTAAGTGGTTCATTCGATCGCAAAGTAATCGTAGAAATATGTGGGAGCCATATGAATTTCCAGATTCCTCTATTGGTTATTGTTCGTAGAAGTGTCTCGATCATGTCCGCATAATTCACGAACCGCAGGGAGACACACTTAAGGATTCGACGTTGTTTTGAGTAGTTATGTGAAGGGTTTCGCGGCATAGTAAATCAAAATTTTCTACGGAGCGAATAGAGGGAAGGCCAAGATCTAATCTATGAGATGCAAACAACGAGATAGATTGGATTAGATCTTCATACCCTTGAAGATTCACACAGCGGAACGTTCGTCGGAACGTGGGTGATGTAGTCGTACTCGCTTCTCCTCCTCGCGATCCGATCCGATCTAGCACCACAAGTGGCGGTGCCTCCGTGAGATGCACATGTGCAGCACCTCGACGTCTCCTCCTTTTTCGGACCAGCGAGTATGGTGGAGAGATAGATTGGATCTACAACACGACGGCGTGGTGTATATGGTGGAGAATTTCTGCAGCAGGGCTTCGCCTACAAGCAGTCGGGAGGGAGAGAGGAAGGGCAGCAGGGCGGCTAGGGTTGGAGGGGAAGGTGTGTGTAGGGAGGAGGGGGCGCACCACCCCTCTATATATAGAGGGGGGCGGCCAGCCCTTGCCCCTCCTCCAAGCCTATCTCTAGTTTAAACAATTTAAACTCTCCCTTATCTAGAAATCCTATCTCTAGTTTAAACGATTTAAACTCTCCCTTATCTAGAAATTCTATCCCGAGATTTAAACGAGTCAAATCTCTCTAGAATCGGCTAGGCCCTATGGGGCCTTGTGCCCCTGGCCCAATGCGGCCAGGACACTCCCTCATAGGCCCATGCCCCCTCCCGGAAGGTGGGGCCACGTTGGTCCCCTTCCGGAAGGTTCTAGAAGCTTCCGATACAATACCGATTAACCCAGAACAATTCCGAACTCCAAAAACTGCCTTATATGAATCTTATTCTCGGACCATTCGAACCTCTCGTGATACCCGGATCCCATCCGAGACTCGAACAAAAATTCATAAACCAATTATCCAATCTATCCTAGCATCGAGATACGTTAAGTGTGTGACCTGCGGGTTCGAGAATATGCGAACATGATCTTCTATCAATAATCAACGGAAGTGCAGGCACCCATATTGACTCCCACACATTCATCGATGATCATATCGGATGAACCAAGATGCCAGGATTTAATCAATCCCATATATATATTCCCTTCGTCTCGCGATATTTTACTTGCCCGAGATTCGATCGTCTTGCATCATACCTAGTTCAATCTCGTTCACGGCAAGTACTTTACTCGCGTAATCCGATATCACTTTGTGATTAACTCCTTAACCACATGCTTGCAAGCGTGTTGATATCGACACCGAGTGGGCCCAAGTATATCTCTCCGACTTGGGAGGGACAAATTCCATCTCGATACATACAACCCAATGATACTTTCCGATCACCGAGAGACACCTTTATGATCACCCTCTCATAGGATGACGTTTGATGACCTCAAAGCTTTCTTAGGTACTGTGGAGTTGCATTATCTCATGGTCTAAGGAATACAATATTTGACATAGGAAAAGCTTCGCAAAGATGAACACGATGAAACGATCTAATTGCTTCGCTTAGTTTGGGTCATCCATCATATCATTCTCCCAATGATATGATCTCATTATCAATTGACAACTCATGTCTATGGTTAGGAAACCTTAACCATCATTGATCAATGAGCTAGTCCATAGAGGCGCATTAGGGACACGGTGTTGTTTACAAACCACACAAGTATTAAAGTTTCCGCAATACAATTCTAGCATGGAACATAAACTTTATCATGAACAAGAATTATAATAATAACATCTTTATTATTGCCTCTAGGGCATAATTCCAACAGTCTCCCACTTGCACTAGAGTCAATAATCTAGTTTACATCGGCAACAATCTCACACCCATGGCAATCGAGGTGTTGATCATGTTTTACACGTGGAAGAGGTTTAGTCGGTGGATCTGCGACATTCAGATCCGTATGTACTTTGCTAATCTTTAGATCTCCATACGCTATATAATCTCGGATTATATGAAACTTGCGGTTGATATGCTTGGTCTTTGGATGATATCTTGGTTCCTTAGCAAGTGCTATGGCGCCCGATGTTGTCACACAATATCTCCAGTGGGTCCAATGCACTTGAACCACGCCAAGCTCGATGAAGTTTCGATCCAAACTCCTTCACTTGACGCTGCAGCAGCCATGTATTCCGCTTCCTTTGTAGATCCCGATCACGCTTTGCTTGCAGCCTTCTCCATCTCACAGCCTCCATTCAAAATATACACGTATCACGTCGAGATTTAGAATCATCCTTGTCGATTCGAAACTAGCGTCGACGTAACCTTTACGACAAGTTGTTCATCACCCCATAGACTAAGAACATTTCTTTAGTTCTATTTAGGTACTTTAGGATGTTCTTCACGGCTGTCCAAAGGTTCCACTCGGATCACTTTGATATCTCGTCAAACTAAGAGCATTGTACACATCGGTCTAGTACACAACATGGCATACATGATGGAACCTATGGCCGAGGCATAAGGCACTTTGCTCATAGCTTCCCTATCATTTACGTAGCTGGACACCGAGCCTTGCTCAATATCTTACGACAACATAGGCCTTTGAACCTTTCTTTGCCTTATCCATTCGAACCTTTTCGAACTTTGTCTAGGTATGTACCGTTTAAAGCTATCAGCGTCTTTGTCTATCTCTATAGATTTTGATGCCCAATATATAAGCAGCTTCACCTAGGTCTTTCATTGAAAACACTTGTTCAAATAACTCTTCACATCGTTAAGCATGTTGATGTCATTTCCAATAATCAATATGTCATCCACATATAGTACCGTAAACGCCACCGAGCTCCCACTCACTTTCTTGTAGATGCAAGCTTCAGAGCAATTTGGAACAAATCCAAAGCTCTTGATCACTTGATCAAAACGAAGGTTCCAACTCCAAGATGCTTGCTTCGATCCATAAATGGAACGTGAAGTTTGCATACTTTACTAGCATCCTTAGGATCGACAAACCTTCGGGTTGCATCATATACAACTCTTCATCAATGTTCCCATTGAGGAAAGCGATCTTGACATCCATCTGCCATATTTCATAATCATGAAACGCAGCAATTGCTAATAAAATCCGAATGGACTTAAACATCGCTACGGGAGAGAAAGTCTCATCGTAGTCAACACCTTGAACTTGTCGAAAACCTTTTGCGACAAGCCGTGCTTTATAGATGGTAACATTACCATCCGCGTCCGTTTTTTTCTTGAATATCCATTTGCACTCAACGGCCTTTCGGTCGCTAGGAGGATCCACCAAAGTCCATACTTGGTTTTCGCTCATGGATCCCAATTCGGATTTCATGGCTTCCAGCCATTTCTCAGAGTCTGGGCTCATCATTGCTTCCTCATAGTTCGTAGGTTCACTGTCTTCTACCAACAAGATAGTCAAGATAGGGTTGTCGTACCACTCAGGAGGGGCACGCGACCTTGTCGACCTGCGACGTTCAGTAGCAGCATCGTCCGAAGCTTCATGATCCTTGTCATTAGCTTCCTCTATTGTTGGTGCAGTGACCTTGGAACAATTTCAGTGTTGCGCTACTCTCCAATTCAAGAGAAGGTTCAATAACCTCGTCTAGCTCTACTTTCCTCCCACTCACTTCTTTCGAGAGAAACTCCTTCTCAAGAAAGGAACCGTTCTTTACATAAACACTTTGCCTTCGGTTCGTGATAGAAGGTATACCCAATGGTTTCCTTAGGGTATCCTATGAAGACGCATTTCTCGCTTTGGATTCGAGCTTGTCGCATCAACTTCGACGAAGCTTCACATCCCCAAACTTTAAGAAACGACAACTTAGGTTTAGCACCAAACCACAGTTCATACGGTGTCGTCTCAACGGATTTAGATGGAGCCCTCTTTAAAGTGAATGCAGGTTTCTAATGCATAACCCCAAAATGATAACGGCAAATCAATAAGAGACATCATTGATCGGACCATATCTAATAGGGTTCGATTCCGGCGTTCAGACACACCATTGCGCTGTGGTGTTCCGGGTGGCGTGAGTTGTGAAACGATTCCACTTGCTTTAAGATGCGTGAGAAAATCATAACTCAAATATTCGCCCCCACGATCGGATCGTAGAAACTTAATCTTTCTGTTACGATGGTTCTCCACTTCATTCTGAAATTCCTTGAACTTTTCAAATGTTTCAGATTTATGTTTCATTAAATAGATATACCCATATCTACTTAAGTCATCGGTAAAAGTGAGAAAATAGCGATATCCACCGCGCGTCGAAACACTCATCGGTCCGCATACATCGGTATGTATGATTTCCAACAAGTCCGTTGCTCGCTCCATCATACCGGAGAACGGGGTTTTGATCATCTTGCCCATGAGGCATGGTTCGCATGTGTCAAATGATTCAAAATCAAGAGACTCCAAAAGTCCATCAGAATGGAGTTTCTTCATGCGCTTTACACCAATATGACCTAGACGACAGTGCCACAAATAAGTAGTATTATCACTATCTACTTTGCATCTCTTAGCCTCATTGTTATGGATGTGTGTTTCATCCCTTTCGAGATTTAGAAGAAATAAACCATTCACAAGAGGTGCATGACCATAAAAGATGTTAATCATATAAATAGAACAACCATTATTCTCCGATTTAAATGAATAACCGTCTTGCAATAAACACGATCTAGAAATAATGTTCATGCTCAACGCAGGCACATAATAACATTTATTAAGGTTTAAAACTAATCCCGGAGGTAAAACTAAGGAGAGCGTGCCGACGGCCATCACATCAACTCTTGATCCGTTGCCAACGCGCATCGTCACCTCATCCCTCGCAAGCCGCCGTCTATTCCGTAGCTCCTGTTTCGAGTTACAAATATTAGCAACCAACCGTATCAAATACCGTGCACTACAACGAGGGCTAGTAAGGAAAACATCAATAACATGTATATCAAATATACCTTTGATGGTG
The DNA here is from genome assembly GCA_030063025.1 of Avena longiglumis. Taxonomy (NCBI): domain Eukaryota; kingdom Viridiplantae; phylum Streptophyta; class Magnoliopsida; order Poales; family Poaceae; genus Avena; species Avena longiglumis. The sequence continues at coordinate 414,992,936 of CP125979.1, forward strand.
CCAGCTTGTCCGCTAAGTACTTGGACGATTCTTGCCCAAAGTGACCCTTGTCCTTGCAATAGAAGCACTCTGTCCGGCTTTGGACCAGACACGAGCTTCTTCTCGCCAGGGCATTGCGCTTTGCCGCCCTTCTTGAAGAGCTTCTTTGCTCCTTACCTTTCTTAAAGGAGGCTTGTTGACCATCAACACATGATTATCCTTCTTGATATCCACTTCGCAGCCTTGACTTTGCGAAGAGCTCGGTGATCGTATCAATGGAACCAATCGATAATGAGTCACTACAAAACTTTTGTAGCCGGGAGGGAGTGATTGCGAACCGTCAATCTTGAGCTCCTCCGGAATCGTGCATTCCAGCTTGCTCAAAGCGTTGAGTGTAGCCCGACATCTTTATGGCGTGCTCACTAACGGAACTCCTTCCTCCATCTTGCGCTTAAAGAACTTCTCGGAGATCTCATATCTCTAACGGGCTGAGTCCAAACATGGTTTCGGCTCAGCCTCGAGAATCTCGAAGGGCCCGGATACTCTTCAAAACGATTTTGAAGCTCCGGTTCCATAGCAAACAACATGGTGCTCTTAATCACACCATAATCATCTTTGCGCTGATCGACAGCTTTCTCATCACCGTAGCGATTGCAGGGGGTCACCTAACGCTTTCCCAAGGACATAGTCCTTTGTCCGCCGACGTAATGATTCTTAGATTGGAACCAATTGGTGAAGTTAGACCCATTGTTCCTAAGCTTTTCTTTCTCAAAGAAAAGCGTTGAAGTTGAAGTTGGACTTGGCCATTGGATCTACTGATTTGCAAGTACAATTTAGACTATGTTCATGATAAATAGTTCAACTTAATCAAATTACTAGATGAACTCCCACTAAATTCAACATCCCTCAAGTTGTTTAGTGAACACGATCCAAATTCACCACACCTAATCCGATCATCACGAGAAGAGATGTGGTTTCAATGGTGGACAACAAAGTGTCGATCATATCACTCATATGACTCATGCTTAATCTTTCGGTTCTTGTGTTCCGAGGCCATGTCTGTACATGCTAGGCTCGTCAAGCTAGACCCAAGTATTTCCGCGTGTGCAAAAACTGGCTTGCACCCGTTGTATGTGAGCGTAGAGTCTATAGCACCCGATCATCACGTGATGCTTGTACACGACGAACTTTCGCAACGGTGCATACTTGGGGAGAACACAGTTTTTATCTTGATCTTTAAGTGAGAATCATCTTATAATGCTACCGTCACGATCTAAGCATAATAAGATAGATAAAAGGGATAAACATCACATGCATATAACTTTATGTGACATGGTATAGCCAATCTTCGCGCAATGATATCCATCTTGTGCGTTCCGGCATGATCTCCATCACTCCACCATGATTGCCTCCACCACGAATAGCAACTACAACTATTGCTAACTACTTAGCGATAAAGTAAATCTATTACATGGCGTATAAGAAGTTGACTCGCAGGTCATACACAATTATAAAGACAACCATATGGCTCCTGCCGGTTGTGTACTCATCGACATGCAAGTTGTGAAACATTACAAAACATGATCATCGCATACAATATACACATCACATCTTGGACCATACCACATCACAGAAAACACTCCCTTCAAGAACAAGCTAGACACCTCTACTTTGTTGTTGCATGTTTTACGTGGCTTATGGGAGTAGATGCTAAGAACGATTCTTACCTATGGAAAGCCACAACAGTGATATTATGGTTGCCAAACTCCGGTGTTAATCCCATGACAACTATAGTGAGAGAAACTGACATCCACCAGCCGCATGTGTGGAACAAGCCACACGTCAAGTGCGGAGCCGGTCTCGCGAACGACGTCGCATAAGGTTGGCCTGGACCGCTTCAATCTCACTATCCCGCGTCATAAGAAGAACACAAACAAGAGGCTTGCAACAGAAAACATCAACGCCCGCAACAACCATGTTGCGTTCTACTCGTGAAACACATCTACGCATAGATCTAGCTCGATACCATCAAGGGTTTCGGCATAGTAAATCAAAATTTTCTACGGAGCGAACAGAGGGAAGGCAAAGATCTAATCTATGAGATGCAAACAACGAGAGATTGGATTAGATCTTCATACCCTTGAAGATTCAAGATGAACGCTCACGTAACGTGGGTGATGTAGTCGATTTCGCTTCTCCTCCTCGCGATCCGATCCGATCTAGCACCACAAGTGGCGGTGCCTCCGTGAGATGCACACGCAGCACCTCGACGCCTCCTTCCTCGGACCAGCGAGTATGGTGGAGAGATAGATTGGATCTACAACACGACGCGTGGTGTATATGGTGGAGAATTTCTGCAGCAGGCTTCGCCACAAGCTGGGAGGGAGAGAGGAAGGGCAGAGGCGGCTAGGGTTGGAGGAAGGTGTGTAGGAGGGAGGCGCACCACCCTCTATATATAGAGGCGGCCAGCCCTTGCCCCTCCTCCAAGCCTATCTCTAGTTTAAACAATTTAAACTCTCCCTTATCTAGAAATCCTATCTCTAGTTTAAACGATTTAAACTCTCCCTTATCTAGAAATTCTATCCCGAGATTTAAACGAGTCAAATCTCTCTAGAATCGGCTGGGCCCTATGGGGCCTTGTGCCCCTGGCCCAATGCGGCCAGGACACTCCCTCATAGTCCCATGCCCCCTCCCGGAAGGTGGGGCCACGTTGGTCCCCTTCCGGAAGGTTCTAGAAGCTTCCGGTACAATACCGATTAACCCTAACAATTCGAACTCCAAAAACTGCATCTTGCCTTATATGAATCTTATTCTCGGACCATTCCGAACCTCTCGTGATATCCCGGATCCCATCCGAGACTCAACAAAAATTCATAAACCAATTATCCAATCTATCCTAGCCGAGATACGTTATGTGTGACCTGCGGTTCGAGAATATGCGGACATGATCTTCTATCAATAATCAGCGGGTCTGGGCACCCATATTTACTCCCACACATTCATCGATGATCATATCGGATGAACCACGATGCCGTGATTCAATCAATCCCATATATATATTCCTTCGTCTCGCGATATTTTACTTGCGAGATTCGATCGTTTGCACCGTCATACCTAGTTCAATCTCGTTCACGAAGTACTTTACTCGTTCCGTAATCCGATATCACTTTGTGATTAACTCCTTAACCACATGCTTGCAAGCGGTGTTGATATCGACACCGAGTGGGCCCAAGTATATCTCTCCGACTTGGGAGGGACAAATTCCATCTCGATACATACAACCCAACAGATATTTCCGATCACCGAGAGACACCTTTATGATCACCCTCTCATAGGATGACGTTTGATGACCTCAAAGCTTTCTTCGGTACAGTGGAGTTGCATTATCTCATGGTCTAAGGAATACAATATTTGACATAGGAAAAGCTTCAAAGATGAACACGATGAACGATCTAATTGCTTCGCTTAGTTTGGTGCATCCATCATATCATTCTCCCAATGATATGATCTCATTATCAATTGACAACTCATGTCTATGGTTAGGAAACCTTAACCATCATTGATCAATGAGCTAGTCCATAGAGGCGTACTAGGGACACGGTGTTGAACAAGAATTATAATAATAACATCTTTATTATTGCCTCTAGGGCATAATTCCAACATTATGGTATTATGAGAAAGAGACAGAATGTTGTTAGGAGTCTCGGATGGGATCCGGGATATCACGAGGTGATCCGGAATGGTCCGGAGAATAAGATTCATAAAAGGAAAGTCCCGTTTCGAAGTTCGGGAATGATTCCGGTGTTTTCATCGGGAATGTTCTAGAAGGTTCCGGATTGTCTGGCACTCCGGGGTGGGGGAGGGTACATGAATGTGTCATTGAATGATTGCATCATGTACTAAGTGTTCTTGCTGTTCCAAAACTGAAAAGTCAAACTGCCAGTTTGAAAGTCAAACGGCTAAAACAGGAAACTGTGGGAAACACGAAACTGTGGGAAACAAGCAAGAGGAGGTTGAAACCAACTTGGAGGAGGAGTCCCTCTCCTCCAAGCCGGCGGCCCACCTAGGCCGAGTTGGGAGGACTCCTCCTCCCTCGGCGCGCCCCTCCACCTATAAAAGGAGGCAGGGCCTCCTCTAGACACACAAGTTCCTATCCTCTAATCTCCGGTTTAGAGCCGTTTGGTTTAGAGCTTCTAATTGCTTTAGCTGCGGTTTAGAGCCTTCTAATTGGTGTGTCTAATCCCTAGACCACTAATAACCCTCTCCCATACTCCACCATACTCGCTCGGATTAAGGCGAAGCCTCGGATTTCCTCTACTTAGGTACCACGCTGCCGTCCAGGAATCACGGAGAGTGCTACAACCTCCGCTTCTTTGGAACAAGGGAGAGGAAGGTCTTCGTCGAGTACCAACGTGTGACCGATCATGAAGCGCTGCCGAACGCAATGGGAAGGATAGTCTACACGATCTTGAGATCGGGAAGAGTACGACTACATCACCCACGAGAATCCGCTCTCGTTAAACACTTTGGAATCTTCGAGGGTAAGTTATTCCATCGACTCGTTGCTACAATCTAGTAGATAGATCTTGGCTTGTTTGTTTGTATGCGATAGAAAATTTTTGTTTTCCATGCTACGAACCCCTACAAATAATACATCAGGCGATGAGCCAAAGCGCCACATAGTTCTTTCAGGGAAAAGAAACATCGTAGGACTGGAGGACAAGACAGACATGTCAGAAGATTGTGATAAGTTTCATAAAATTCCGCCCTTCACAGTGAACACTAATCCAACAACCCTGTTAATGAATGAAGATGCTCCATGGTTACGACACAATCAGAAAGGGACACACGTGAAGAAATGATGTGTAATAATGTATTAAACATATTATGTAACTGTGTTATGAAAACTCAGAAGAAAACATTTATGTAATGTATTGTTCGAGGGGCATTCTGAATATTTCCCGTTCCAAACTATGGTCAAAACGGCGGACATGGAGATAGGGGATGAGCCACGTTAGAACTTGCATTGGATATCTGAAGAAACATCATATTGTGAGTCTAAAAATGATTTTTTCAAAAAATCACGAGTGTTAAATCATGTACCTGTAGTTCAAATCGGACTCATTTTCCACCGATTCGGCGGACATTTTTATTTTTCACCCGGAAAGGACGGAAAGGTTTGAGATCTCCCGGTTGGGAGATCGTCCATGTAATGTGGTCTAGTATTTTAGAAAAATGGGGTGGTAGCATTCTGTAACGGAATTTTGGTGGTTGCTTCACAAAACGCCCCTTTTTTGTGTTATCCGTGCGACGAAAAGGAAAACTTCCTTCTGCAACATTGTTCGTCATCCCAAGATCCACATGCATGCATAATATGGGCACATTATCACAAACTATGTCATGATTCTGCATATAACATTGGTCATTTGTACGAAAGTCATGAAACCTCCAACGTGATAGGTCATTTTTAAAGGTTTTTTGAGACATGATCAATATATACCAAATTTGGTATTTTCCTTGCAACTATGTCGTATAATATGACACCACACGAAGGATTTATATTGTTTGGACTTTTTTGAATTTTTTATGCCCGTTTTGAATAGTTCACATTCCAAACTATGGTCAAAACGGCGGCCATGGAGATAGGGAATAAGCCTCGTTAGAACTTGCATTAGATCTCTGAAAAAACATCATATTGTGAGTCTAAAAATGATTTTTTCAAAAATCACGAGCGTTAGATCATGTACCTGTAGTTCACACCAGACCCATTTTCTACTGATTTCACAGACATTTGTCTTTTTCATCCGGAAAGGACGGAAATGTTTAAGATCTCCCGGTTGGGAGATTTTCCATGCAATGTGGTATAGTATTTTTAGAAAAATAGGATAGTACCATTCTGTAACAGAATTTTGCGGTTGCTTCACAAAATGTCTACGAGTACATTCGCGAGTTGACCAGTGAGCGAAAAGTTGATTCATATTATATTCGCGGTTTGGGAAGAATCTAGAGCCAGAACAACGTGTACGAGCAATTCAAGAGGAACTGACGAAATTTCTGATGAAGGAGGTCATTGATAAAAAGGGAGAACATTATGTAAAGGACGGTGAACTCCATATGCTTTAGTGACCCCTCTCCCCCACCCCGCGCGCTCGCGCAAACTGTCACGTGGTGGACTCTAGTCTCGGGCCGTAGCGAACCGAAATTAGAGATAGAGGCCTAGAGCCTGTTACGGCTCAAAAACTGAGACTATAGCCCGTTATGGCCCGAGACTAGTGATTGCACAAGTTGTCTCTTAAGATAGATGTCGTTTGATTAATTGATGTGTCACGTGGAATTTTACATGATGCTATACGTGATAAGTATACTTTCACTTTGGCCAGACTAACCGACAGTGAACACATTAATGAACTGACTAAACTAATCCCTCACGCGCGCTCCCCATCGCTGCCGACGAGGAGACCATGAGCGAAACTCGTGCCGTTTTCTTTGACCGGCCGGGACGCACGCATGCGCAAGCGAACAAACCAACGCCTTGCTAATCCCGCTGAAGAGACAAAAAAAAAACGCTTTTGCTTAGCTAAAGCTCGTGTCGTGCGTTTCCAAAAGCCGGGAACACATGCGGCGGGCAAGCAAGGCCAGTAGAGTGAGGGCATCTCTACCTGGAATATTCAATCCGTCCGAACGCGTCATAATAGTTCGTTCTACGCAGACGCGCAGGACATACGTGACGTCCAGTGAAACGATCTATTCGAACTAACTTAGACCGAATCAATTTATCTGACTGTGTCTGTACGGACGGACGCGGATTCTGGCGTGTCCGATTTTGTAGCAAGGCGTAGAACAGTTACATTCACACAATAGGTATTCTTCTCTCTCCTTTCTTTTAGACTGTTCTATCCGATTTTATCTGTTTAAATTGTGTTGGTAGACGTGACTGACCGAACAAGCTAGACCACGACTGCAAACCAACAGATGGCTCGATTCTAACGGACTAAAACAGGGTCAGGGTCGCCCAAACGGGTCTCCCCGTGGATGTAGATGCCGTGAGTAGTGGCGCGGCCATCTCGGACAGGACCACCTAGCTTTGTCGTCGAGCCCTGTGTCCCTCTCGCTAAACGCTCGGACCGCCGCAGACATAGATGCCTCCTCGGAGTGTGCGCCTATAAACAGTGTGCACGAGAAAGGGATGCTTCTTTCCGTGGTGAGGTGAGGTGACACGAGAAAAGGACGGGAGAAGTACACCAAGGCCCATGTCGACTATCCCTCGTCCACGTTACGTGAGGCGATTGGGAAAAGCAGCTGGGAGATCTTGAACAACAAGAGGACGAGCTGGTGACTAGATCGACTTGAGTACCTACAACGATCGAATGAAATATGTTGAGTCATGTTGTTGACAAACTATTTGCCGAGAAAGGGACTAGAGCAGAGTTTCGAAAACGAGCTAATTAAGGGCATCTTTTTTATTTCCTCAGACCCATATTATTTCATTCAAATTTGTCTAAATTTTATGAATCTAGCCATATAGGTTCATCCAAATTTTAATAAATCCAAGTCAACTAATATGGATCGAGAGAGTATATAAAGAAATTTCATGGAAATTTAGAGGATCCTGGCTTTTAGGAAAGTTTTTTGTCTACAATGTTTACCCATTTTGTACAACTACTAGACATTCGTGATGACAGAAAAAAAGTTACGTGCGATACTTTGTACTCCCTTCTGTCCGAATTATTGGCCGCAGGGTCAGTTCAAACCCAAACTTGCAAATAAACCCAAATTTATTCAAATCGTTACAATTTGGCTAGATTCAAATCTAAATTTGTCGTCCGTCTTCAGTCAGCGACCCCGCGATTCCGGTCGTCCGCCCTCGCGATCATCGTCGTCCCCGAGATTACCGTCGTCCTCCGGTAACCTCGTCATTGTCCCTGTGCGCGATTCCTGTCGTCATCCTGTGACATCGTCATTGTCCCTGTGCGCAATTCCCGTCGTCGTACGCGTGAGATCCCGCTGTCGCTCTGTGTGAGGCGGAGGCAGACCAGGTAGGTGTAACATCCCAGCATTAGAGCTTAGAAATAAGCTGAACACAGATGTGTGCATTGCATTCATGTATAGAAAATCTGAATAATTTTCGCGCTTTTAAATGAAAACTTGTCAAAGAGATTGAAGCTTCTCTTAACTTGATGGAATTGAAGTAGATCATCAAGTTGACTGCGATAAGTTCCAATATGACTTTTGTTAAAACCTTATTTTGGGTAAACATGACTTGATCTAAGGGTAGATCAAATATAATAAAATTAAACCACAATACATTGTTTAAAGATTAATATTTGATCCTTAAGAGATCATATCCTCGTATTCATTACCATCCCTCATGAATACCAAGTTATAAATATAACTTAAGTTATAAGAATGTAACAACTAATTCTTGATCTATCTTAATCTCATCTGCTTATACCATGAGTATCATGGTAATACCTAACCTTAACTCTTTAGTGAGATTAAGTAGGAAAGAAACCAAGTCAAGATCATTCACCTTATATCTTTGTTTCCATATCAATTTTTATGGAATCCTATCCTTATATTTGTTGTTCATCAATGTTGAGCAATCAACTATTGATTCACCAATTCTTAACCTATCAATTCCTGACCTATCAACTCTTGTCCTTATTATAGAGTTCACTTAAGGCCTATAAAGAAAGAAGTAAGAAGAGGTAAATAGTAATGCTAGTATTAGATATCATTTATAGGATGGGAGTGTTGGAAGAGGATAAGAACAATATGATAATTGATGGAGTTAACTCACTCCTGAATAAATAGAAGAGTTAAGTAGAAGATATAATTATATGTTAACTAATAGGATTATAAGGATGAACACTGAAGATAGTTACCAATGAGTAATCCTATTGGATTAAGTAGGCATAGCAAATGAATAACATCCTTAATCCAATAGAGATACTAAGAAGATAATTTCAATACAACTATAATGTTGTATTGATGAAGCCTTAATTAGCCAACTGGAAAACTAAACCATAAAGGATCAAAGAATTCCAATGATCATGCCCTACTCACCAAGATTGAATGCTTATATCATGTATAAGTAACATTGGTGGATAGAACATGATTTAAAACCTAGTATAGATATATTATCCTAGGTTAGCTATTACATGTCACATTAATATAATGTGAAGTTTAAGTATTAGATACTGGAGCCAAGTAGAGACAAGATAATATGATTAAGATGATGTTAGAGCAACATTGGATTAAAGAAGTAGTATTTTTCTCCTTAAAAATACTAAGCACTTGAGGTGAAGTAGGATTTAATGTATACATCTATTGAAGTGATATGAGTGAAGGATGATTAAGGAAGAGTATGAATGGAATTAAAAGTAACTACTTGTTAGATTGGAGGGTATCAGCAGTAGAGTAGTTGATATAACCAAGTATGGACATAAGAAGGTTATGAAAACTTTAGTGTCAAGCTCATTGGATTTATCAATGGGTTCAGAAGAATAAAAGGTGGATAAGAATATTCTTGTGAAGTAAAGCTCATCATGTTAGCACATGATGATGGATATAGATAAGTAATATATCTAGGAAATGAATTCCTTAATTAGAAGTCTAGGATTATGAATTATGGAAAATAAGAATTCTGGATAAAACACTAAACCCTAAATCTTTAACCAAACATAAAATCCATTTCATTTGATTGATCTATCATCTTGTTTCCACAATGGGTTATAGGAATATTTTCCTATAGCAAATCAGTTAATCACATCTCTGTCAATTCCAAATATCATAACCGTATGTGCTTAGGAGTTATCTTTATCAATTCTTTTCCATAAGACCTCCAGAAAATAACTTCCTATTTTAAAAGGGGATATCATTAAAGATCACACACATGAAGACAATTCATTTAGCCCTTAATCTTTAGTCATATCAATAAAAGAATACAAATGTATCAAGAACCCTAAAACCCTAGGGTAAGCATCTATAATTTGAAACACTTTAGTACTTAGAACTTTATGTATCAAATAATTATGAAGGATAAATATATATAAAAGTTGCCTTAATATTATGTATTAATGAGAATAAAATAACATTAGTTAATAGTAATACATTTTATAATAAGTTTATGGATATTAGATAAATTAAATTCATATGAAAATGCCCTCACAAATAATAATAGGAAAAGTAGATGTATAAAGAAAATTATAACAATATTTAATAAAAACTCACAAAATGATTTTTATATACCATTTATCATTGATGTAAGTATTCAGCAAGGAACTTCCATAAAGAAAAGTTCAAAGCAAGTGTTTAAGTACAAAAAGTTTGAAAGAAAAGGAAAAGAAACAAAATAACAGAAACGAAACCAGGCCAAGGCCCATCGTCTATCCAACGCTCTGATCAACCAGCAGCAGCCTAGCAGCAACCCAACAGTGGCCCAGCCGGGATACCTCTTTGTTGTCTTACTGGCAGGTGGGGCCCTGGAGGGACTGTGGAGTGAACTCAAAAAACTGCTAGGGGGTTTTCTGCGAAACATCCGTCGTCGTCTTCCTCGCTGACTGGCAGCTACTCGGTGGCAGTGGCTGATGCTGTCCGTCACTGTCCGTGCGTCAAGATGCACACCGTCGTCGTCAGGAGAGGATAAGAAGGCCACAACAACGCCCCGCTCGTCCTCATCCTCACCATCTCTCTTTCTTCCTCTCCCGCATAAACGCGAACCCTAGCCCCGGACAGAGAAGATCGTCGCTGTCGGTAGAGTCCATCCCAGAGTCCGTGGAGTGGTCGGGGAGATGCGCCAGCGTGCGGAGATCATCTGTGAGGATCGCAGCATCAAGGGGTGCACGAGGGCGATCGAATTTTGCCATTCCTTTTCATCGGCCTTCATCAGAATTCTCGTCGGAGAAGCTACCTCCGACCACACCAGACCACAACGATCATCGTACGAGGATCAGGGTAAGCTAGCGCATCTCAACCACTTGCTATTTCGTGCTAGCATTCACTATAACCCTATTTCCGTTGAGCGTTGCCGTTCGCCGCCGTTAGCCACCGTCGCAACCTCTGTTCCGACAACCAAAGCCCAGCGGCGCCACCACTGGAATGCTCGCCTCGTTGTTCCGGTTCCGATTTTATATTGGATAAGAATGCTCACCCTCTACTACCATCCTCGCCGTCGTCTGACGTGTCATCGGCGAGGTGACGTCATGGTGATGTCACCTTGGCCAAGTCATGGTGTTTGACCGAGTCCGTTGACTGGTCCACGCCTGCGTGGCACACCTGTGGGGCCAGAGACCCACCAGTCAGTGGCTAGGTATAGGTTAGGCTCAGTACAAAAAGTATTACTCATTCAGAAAATAGATAAGAAAATATAAATTCAATTATAAACATTCCAAAAATTGAATTAAGTAAGTAAATCTTGTCAAATCAATAACTTATGTTTTGTAATTCAGAAAAATATGTTTAATATATGAACATTTTCAGAAATATAAAATCTACAACTTAAAACTATTATCAAATATTATTATGATGTTTATTTAATAAATATTTTTATAAATTATAAAACTTTGATAATTCATATTTTAATATTGATAAAATGTTAAAAACATAAATAAAATACCAAAAATCTTAGAAAAATAAAAATTATAATTTAAAACTATAATCATGCATTAGTATTCCACTTAATTAAATATTTGTTATTTATTAAGTCTTTATAAAGTAATAAGTATTATAAAAATCATATCTTATTATTTTTAAGGCACAAAAATAAGGGTAATATACCAAAATGACAACAAAAATAATACCTATATGTTAAAAATATAATCTTCCACTTTTAAGTTAAATAAAAAGTTAAACATTTTAATAACTTGAATTTAAATCTATTTTTTAGTTAATAATTCATTTAATGCCAAATAAAAGTTGTTAATATTTCTTAAATTCCAATTAAATCTAATAAATAGTATTAGTCTTAAATTCTAATATTATGAAGTCCAAATGGTTCAACACATTTTAAAAATGCAATTTAATTAAATTATCATTTAACCATAACTGTAGATTATTTTCTAAAAAGATTTTTATCCAATATAAAATCTCCAAGAATAATTTGTAATAAGATAAAACCCATTCCTTTACTTTAACCACAAATTTATAAACAAATCAAAAAACTATAGTAAGTTGATAAGTAGTAAATAATACTGTTTACTTATTCACAAACCTTAACCACACCCTTATAGGGAGATAAATCCCTTTATACATTTATAATGTAAAGAAACCACTATCAAATAAAAGCAATACCATTCTTAAGTAACTTGAAAGAAACATTATAAAGTGAACAAGGTATAAGTATAACAAGCATTCCACCTAAAGTCCATGGATGTTTTAAAGTTAACTTTAGTCTACCAGACTTTAAATATAATGCTAAAAACTTTATTATATACTTTATAGTTAACTTTGATCTGTTATAATTAAGTTATAAAGCATCTCAAGTCCAAACTGTTCCAGTAAGCACAAATAACATAAACCACCTCTGATTAGCCACAAGGATTGTTTAAACCTTAATAGAGGAATCTTTTCTTCAAAAGTTATTCGTTTTGCCACTTCAGTCAACATATGACAATTAATAATAATCACATTACATTAAGCTTTACTTATATACCTAGAATTGTTAACACTTAAGTTCATTATAAATGTCATCACTTGAAAGGTAAAACTTGAAGATAAGATAATTCACATGTAAGCATTCCTTGAGTAGCACATCTCATTAGTATATCTTAATGTTGTATGCCATTATGTTTACATGTTGTTTCACACACACTCACAAGCCTTAATAAGAAGCACATGTGTGAAACTTAATCTAAAAGGGAAACACATTTCAAGGAAACCCTTTCCAGTATCCAAACCCTAGAACCACGCTATCCTCGGGATTCGAGTTTACGAAAGTGCATTACATTACTTATGCATAAGAGCATTTTGCTTCTTTAAACATTAGTCCTTACCGTACCAATGATGCTGATTCCAGATATTGGATCTTATATTGTCTTAAAGACCGTGAGTGCATAATCTTGCAATCACAAAAGGCAAGTTCACACTTGCTCATGTCCTTTGATTATTTTCTGTAAAGTATTTTGCAAATCCAGTGTTGTCATCACCTGCATTTGAAAAAGGACAGAAAACACTATTTTCATAATAATGTGATTATAGGTTATTTACCATGAGGTAATAACCTACTATAAGAGTTCCGGTGGTAAAGGAACATATTATCTAGGACTTAAAAACCAATGTCGCCAGTGATTCTTGCGCCGTATATTACGCGTTGACCATGAGATTTAGAATGGGACGAAGAAGTCAGTTGTATCTTTTCCCTCTCGCATGGAGCCGGATGTGCGGGTCGTGGCTGTTACCACTCGTAGCGTGCGTATTATATGGTAATTCGTAGAGGATATGCAGCATATGGGTGGGAGCCCTCAACGTCCCATGATAGTTCCGGCATCTGAATGGTCTGTATTGCCCATTGCCGTAATTCAATAGGTGGGCTGACGTACACCAAGGAGACATGCGGGGTCGCGGAGAAGGCAGTGATTGGCTTGGGTCTTAGTCTGGGCCTCACACCAAGGAAGTGTGAACGGGTTTGCGGCTCGGATGTGCAACAAAGCTAAGATCTCTCATGGGTAAAGTGACGCACCTCTGCAGAGTGTAAGAACTGTAACTTGTTACTCCCTGTTCCGGGGAGGAGCTGCGAACACGGCGGGAAAGGAACTCCATGAAAGTTCTGGTAAACCCGTGAAGGCTGACGGACATAGCTTTTCAGAATAAAAGCAACCTTTGAAGAAATGTTTACGAAAACTTGCATTGCCTATGACCTACGGTCTGTGGCTGCAGTTATAGTGCATCAAACACTCGTTTTCTAGTGAACTTGCTGAGTACGCTCGTACTCAAAGTATCTTCTTAACCCTTGCTAGATTCTGAAACCAATAAGACGATGTCTACATCAAGTGGATACTCCAGGCATCATCATTAAAAGCTAAAGCTTTTCAATAAAGTCGAGAAGGTTAACATATACACCAACTCAAGTAAAGACGAAGTTACTGATTAGATAGGAATATAATCTCTAGCCATAGAACCTATTTCTGTAGTGTATTGCGATAGCCGCAATGTCAGACCATTAGTTAAGATACTAGTCTTAATAGTATGATAGTTTTTGAGTTATTTATTTCTGATTCTTCTTTGTAAGAAGATTTCTTTTCTCTCTTTAACCTAGAGTGTTCTCTGGATCTTGTGTAAAGAGTTGATTTGTAACCTATAGTCATGTCTTGGACCTGCTGTGTTTCTGTTTACCACTCTGAGGGATGTAATACTGGTGAACGGTGTTTTATTGGTGTTATGTCAACGACTATAATGTACTACATCATGTAGTGGTATGCTAGGTCACCGCAGCAGGATCGAGTGCCGGAGGAGGCGGAGGCCAATCCCCTGCCGCCTGTCCCCGCAGGCAATCCCCGACGGCCGCGCTTGATCCCCGCGCCCGCCCGCGAATCCCGGTGGTTGCGCTCGATCCCCGACACCATCCTCGGGGAAGGCGGAGGCCCCTCCCCGGCGCCGTCCCTGGAGCTCCCTCCGCCTCTCCCTCGAGCCCTCATCGTCCTCCCCACCTCAGCAGCTCCCTCTGTCGCTCTTTCGGCTGGCCTGCTCTGTGGCCGTTCTAGGCCTGATATCACGGCTCCCTCGGTCCCTTTGCCCACCTCCGGTTGCTGCAGAATGAGGTGGCATTGAAGGTAATTAACAGAGAAAACTGACATAAGCGATGAACTGACCATTTGATGTGTAGCTCAAACTGACCATGAACTAACCTCCTATCATAAGACATGCCTCTACTGCTGCAGAAGAGAGACAAATTGTAGACCTTTAGCATTTTAGACTGAAACAACAAATAATACATGCACGAGAGCAATGCACTAAAACTAGCATCTGGTTCTTTCCCTAGTACTCATCTCAGCAGACATTATTTGAAGAAATGCTTCTTGAAACAAAACAACAGAAAATCCTGCAGACACACTGCTGCTTTTCCATGGCCTCTTCTTGTATGCTGATGTACACAAATATGTCCTTAACACGGCCAAATTTTCCAAATGGTCTGCCAAGGTCATCAGGCCTGCACTCGTAATGAAGTAATAAACCCCTTAATTAATAGTCACAAAATACATAAGTGATGCATCATCAATCAAGAATCGGGAGTATTGAAAGAAAATTGAAGTGTGTTCTGCTAAGCTTTTAAGTGAAATGTATCTTAACAACTCAACAATTGTTTAGACATTTTTCCCTCTGTTCCAAAAGAACTGAAGTTCCAAAATAACAATGGCATTTAACAGTGTCTGGCATTTAACAAAAGTCAGGGATTACGATGAGCCATAATATATTTCAGCAGTAATGCTGCTTTGTGAAGAGAGAAGGTACAAGCTGATTTTACTTGAGATTTCCTGGCCTACAACTGCACTATAGACAGTTGTCGGCAGTAAGTGCGTAGGTTCCATTTGCCACAAGGAATCCATGGTCTAAAGCAGACTTTGGAAATGAGTATGCACATGTTGAACATAGAAATAAATAGCAACCATCATCACAAAAAAGTTACAAAAATGCTAGTTTTCAAAAGAAA
This sequence comes from Avena longiglumis, assembly GCA_030063025.1. NCBI lineage: Eukaryota > Viridiplantae > Streptophyta > Magnoliopsida > Poales > Poaceae > Avena > Avena longiglumis. The sequence goes on from CP125979.1 coordinate 415,008,561, forward strand.
AAAGTTCAAATCACTGTGGAGCCACATAAATAGTCATGGAGGGAAGTAAAGCAGAAAAACAGCGATCCACCTTGAAGAATTGAGTACTTTGCATAATAATTTGCTTGTGGATGCGGCAACCTCTTGGTTTCTCTAATCCTATTCATCCTGATTATATATGTCATCTCACCAAAGAACTCTATGGTTTGAAGCAAGATCCTCGTGCCTGGCATATCCTTCTTGCAACAGCCCTACGTGCTTATGGCTTTGCACCATCCATTGTTGATTCATCATTATTTCTTCTCCAGAGACCCGAGGTTACTATGTATTTGCTCGTCTATGTAGATGATATTATTCTACTTAGTTCATCTTAGTCAGCTGTTGATGCTCTTGTTCGTGCTCTTGGTGCTGATTTTGCTGTTTAAGAACTTGGGAAAGTTCACTATTTTCTTGGTGTGGAGGTTGCTTCTCGTGTTGATGGACTTGTTATGACACAAAAGAAGTACTCTTTGGACTTGATGCAGCGGGCTTGAATGCTTAAGTGCAAGACAACTACCACACCTATGTCTACCACTGACAAGATCAGTGCAGTTGATGGTTATAACACCCTCGGATCGGCCCTATGAAAGTTTTAGCGATTCCCGCCAAACCCGCATAGAAACGATGCAAAGGCGCCCACCAGGCACTTTCGTGCGGGTGGAAAACGAAGTAATACCATTACAGTCCACGACGGAACCCATAGAACATATATATACAACAACGACTCCATGAGTCAAGAATACAGATATACAATACAAATGTCCAAATCACCTTGAAAACGATACAACGTCCGACTACGGACAAGATGCATGCAAATGGGGCTAAGAGCTCTGAAGAATAACCAATGATGTCCATAACCCTTCCCAGGCCAAGCCGGAAGGGTAACCCTGCTAACAATGTCGATCTCAAAACCTGCTAAAAACAAAAGGGGTGCCAGCAAAGGGCAAAGGAAAAAGAGAGCGGTCAGTACTGAGGCCAGTACACAGCAAGACTAGAATTCGGCGGCTCTCGCATACATAAGTATGGTGGAGTGAAGCGACGACGCGGCATGCACTAAACAACCTATAGAGACTCGATACAACTGTCGGCTATTAGAGAGAGATAAGAAAGTCCTATTCGGATCCAACCTAATACTAACACCAATCATAACCCATCCTGGTATTTTCCCCTCGAGACCAAACGAGGAAGTCAACCGAGGAACTCACACAGTTGGCAGTTTTATTCATTCAGTCCATTATAGTTGCAACAATTACTAGTCAGATATAGATAGCATGAGTCATCCTAATATAATAAGCAGTGGGCAGTTTTAATTAACCATTCCATTGTAGTTGCGACACTTACTAGTCAGATACAATTAGCATGAGATATCCCAAAACCAGTAGTTGTTGGTACTTTTATTTAGCCATTCTGATTACTAGTCATTATAATGCAAATTTATAGCACTACTTTAGTTATAGTTGTCTATGATCGAGATACTGTGCTCCAAGTCGTCCATAACCGCGGACACGGCTTTCAGAAAGTTTTACCCTGCAGGGGGCACAAATAGCAACACACGCACGATCAACCTTGGAAAAAACCAAATGAAAACCCAACGAGGCATCACGAAAGAACATTCGCAAGATTCATATTTGATTTCAGGGGGCCATCCCACCAAGCTACCCGCGACGAAGTTGGTCGGCTTCGAGACGGACCCAGAGGTTTGTGCCAATGGCTGTAAACGACTGGGAACCCGAAAGTGTGACTGGGCTTGTCGATAGCGCGAAAACATTCCACATTTGTTCCTAAACAGTACAGGCACTCCACGCGCAATAGTAAATAAGGCAGTAAAACATGGCATAAGTACAGGATAGTAATAAAGCCCCAAACTACTTGTGGCCCCAAGAAATTAAATATGACTCAAGCTAGGGTTAGGGGGATTCATGGTCCCACATGCGGATAGTGTGAATATTCAAAGAACATGTATCAAGTACTCGGGGTCCTACGGGACACAAGTGGATGGTTAAAAACCAAATAACATCTATTTCTCACATGTGCCTCTGCATTATTTACCTACTTTAAATTTTAGTTATTAAACTGTAATTAAAGCCATGATCATCTCCAACATTAAGCATGAGGCATTTCTCCAACAACGGTGGTACTTGACAATATCGAAACAACACCTGAGCAAGCAACTACGACTCGCAAGACCGACTATCTACCAAACAACAGGTAATAAGAGGTGTCCAAGGCAATATAATGGCTGCAAGGGATATCACGGGTACGAAAACTAGAGCATCGCAACACAGATAGCAATAGATCAACAGGAGGAAATAAAGATTATAAAGGTAAAATAGGTAGAAAGGGGGAAAGATGCTCGCCTGAAAAACATTGCCGAAGATTTATCCGAAGATTGGGTCGACACTCGCATCAACTCATCGGCCTAATCCGGGAAGAAGCAAATCACTAAAACGAACAAGCGATGCAACAATTACAACTAATGCGGAAGAATCGGCATGATCATGATATGATGCATGACATGACAAAGATGCGATGCGATTAGGCAATATTAAATGGAACCAAGGTTCCGATATGTACTTAGATGGTTCAAGTTGTTTAGATACCTCTCAATTTAAATATTGTATTAACATGGCAAAATATGGTATCGGTTCGATGCACAAATTAAAATGAGACCAATATTAGAATAAAATCGCCCGCATATGGCCCCCATATTTAATTATTAGGTGAGTCAACAAAATACCCCCAACCCACAATAGGTATGCCATGATGCTCAATTCGTATGCAACAAGTGATAATATCATTTTATTATAAAAATAGGGGCTTCGGATAGGGGTCACACATGGCGGTCGAAGATCTTGGGGTTCTGAGGTTTCGACCTTCGGGCACCGGGAAGGAGAACTTGACGCGGCGCTGGGTTCGGGATCGGTCTTCAGATCCTCAGGATTGGGTCTTCGGAATCGAGGTCTAAGGGTTTGGGTAGGCGACCATGTGTCCAAGTCAGGTGATCTTGTCATTTCGGAGCCAAACGAGGGTCAATGGTTCTGGAATGGCCTTTGGTGTTCAACAATGTTCCTTGTCATCGGGGGTCCTGAACATCATTGTCATCGGTTTTGATTATAAAATATTTAGTTTATTTAAAATAAAATAGTTGCAAATTTGTTTTAGACAAAATAAAGATCCGAGAGGACCGGGTTTTAATTTGAATTAGAAGAGGAGGATAGTTAGGAAAACAAAAATGGGCTTTTAGTAAAATAGTTTTTGGCAAACACATGCTGATGTCATGATGATGAACAAAGTATAAACAACATCGATTTTCTAGTAGTGGTTTTCTCGGGGTGCTACAATGGTGAGCTTCTATCCTTTGAGGATGCTACAGAGTATAGGAGTATTGTTGGTGGCCTTTAGTATCTGAAGATCACGCGACCGGATATTTCATATGCTGTCAATAGAGTTTTTCAGTATCTCCATGCGCCTCGTGACACTCATTGGTCTACTATTAAGTGCATCATGCGCTATGTGAGACTCATAGTGTCCCACATGTTGCATCTTAGACCGAAAATCTCTGGGGTTCTCTCGGCATATTCTGATGCGGACTGGACTGGCAGTTCGGATGATAAGCGATCCACGGGTGACTATGATGTGTTCTTTGGCTCTAACTTGATCGCCTGGAGTGCTCGGAAACAAGCTATTGTATCACATAGCAGTACTGAAGAGGAATACAAGGTTGTGGCCAATGCCACTGTAGAGCTCATCTGGGTATAGTCTTTGCTTCAGAAATTGGGGATCTCTCAACCGCAGCCCTCTATCCTTTGGTGTGACAACATCGGTGCTACATACCTCTCGACGAATCCAGTATTTCATGCCCGAACAAAACACATCGAAGTTAACTATCACTTTGTAAGGGAACATGTCTCTCAGAAGCTACTGCAGATCAAGTTCATCTTTTCAAATGATCAACTTGTAGACATCTTCACCAAGCCATTGCCTCTACCACAGTTCGAGGCTTGTAGACGCAATCTTATCCTTCTAGATTCTTTAGGAAGTGGCTAAGATTAAGAAAGGGTGTTAGACTGTATAGCTGTCAATATGTTGTATCTATACGTGTATATTGTAAACGTACCTCATGTACCCATATACATATATGTGATAGGCCACCCCTAGAGGGTTGAGCCAGTTTCCCCAAATCCTACGTCTTACATCCTACAGATCAAACGACGTAAAAACAAGAAAAGGTTCTTAGGATTCATATTCTCCAATTTTTTATAAAATCCGTTCAATTAAAAGAGACCATGAAAAGCATGATCAACATTTTTAAATTAATCTTAATAGAAACTCATAATACTTTGGAATTTCATACCTTCTACATGAATTTCAAAAGAAAATCCATTGGGTCCAACCTCATGATTTTTTTGTTTCTGTACATATTGTGCCATGCACCTAAAGCCATTAATAAAGTTCCGATGATTTTTGATGCTGCGGACCAAACAAATTTTATTATAGGTTCAGGTGTTTTCCTTCATGTATGATTCATTATGTCATGTGTTTACATTCCTTCTTTTTACCTGTCCCCGTATTTTTAAAATCATTCGTTTGAAAAAGTCCCTAATGGAACAAACATAGGATCAAAGTTTTATGTACTCCTCAATCAGACAAAAGTAAAATCTACATGAAGAAATTATAACAAGAGTTTGATGCATTTTCTCTCTTAACATAGGGTACAATGGATTTCTTAAATTTGTAATCCTACAAATCAAACAACTCGAAGCACAAAGTCGTTTTGTGAGTGTTTTGTTAAACTTGTTCTATCAATTATTTTTGGTTTTATGGTTTGATGATCTACTTATGCGCATACAGTTTTGTGGCAGGAAAACAACGACTGCTTTAACAGCTGCCGCAAAATGCAGCAGTGGTTGCTCCAGCAGCTGCCGCAAAATGCATCATGTCTGCAGCGCCACCACCTCATTTCAACACATTTTTGATACATATGAACACAACCTTGCAATGAAATGATGGTAAAATTATATAAATTACAATACTATTTAGTTTATTACATTTCTATGTGGCCGAACTTGTTTAGCCATCTTCGGTCGCTTGTCCTTGTGCATCATAAAAACCATTGCAATGGCCTCGTCTTCATCCAAATCATACTCCTCCTCATTGGAAGTTGAATACGAGAGTGAAACCATCGACAAACGAATTGATCGATTCAACATTCTAAACTAAAACAACAAGAAAAATGAAGAAAGACGAGATTCTACCTTCAGTGCGGCGTGCTGGCGATCGCCGGACGAGGAGGGGGGGCAGCTACAAGAGAGTGCAAATCGACGGCCACGTCTCGTCGGTGATGAAGGGGCAGCTTCGGCGCACGGCTCGCTGACGGCGGGAATCAGATCGGCATGGGGCAACAAAGATTACCACGTCATCCACATGTAGAGAATTACAAATGCAAGATCCTTGGCCTCTTCACTTAGGCTCTGTTTGGATGTATGCATTGGGAGGCTAGGCATTGCATTCGTTGAGATATCAAAACCATGGGACATTTGCATTGAGATCAATGTCAATATTTTTGTTTGGATGTTTAGATATTTGGTAGCTAGAATTGATATCCTAGTTGAATGCCAAATCTTGTTTGGATGGTCAAAGTGGTGTATTGCATTTGGATGGTCAAATCTTGCAGAGAGAGAATTTGAGAGGGGGGGGGGGGGCGCAGGAACAAGCGGAGGGGATGGAGGCCGAGGTGGAGGGCAATGGCGCCAGTGGCCGCCGAAGGATGGAGGCCGCCGGTGGTCGCTCGATTTACCTATGCCCTCGCTCGATCTAAAGTCTAGAGAGGAGGATCGAGGCGGCGGGGTCGGGAAGGGAGGCGGCGGGGTCAGGAATGGAAGCGGCGGTGCCCAGCCTCGTCGGAGGCGGAGAAGGAGGGAGGCGGCGGGGTCGGGCCTAGCTGGAGGCGGAGAAGGAGAGAGGCGGCAGGGTCGGGGAGGAAGGAGCTGGGGTCGGGAAGGGAGGCGGCGGGGTCAGGAAGGGAGGCGGCAGGGTCGGGAAGGGAGGCGGCGGGGTCGGGAAGGGAGGCGGCAGTGCCCATCCTCGCCGGTGGCGGAGAAGGAGGGAGGCGACGATGCCTGGCCTAGCCGGAGGCGAAGAAGGAGGGAGGCGGCGGGTTCGGGAGCGAGGGCAGAGGTCGGGAACGAGAGGAAAAACGATTCGGGCCGAATACCACGCAATGTCGAGGGGTGAGGCTCGTCTTTCGGGAGGAGGTCTTGCTAGTTGATTCAGGCCATCTCGATATCAAGCCCGAATGTCTAGCCTGAATTCCTAGTACATCCAAACGCTCAAGTTTCAGATATTGGGCTCCTGAATGACCGAATACCCAATACCTACGCTGAATGCATACATCCAAACGCAGCCTTATGGAGATCCCATTCTTTGTTGCCATGTAAGACAATGAAGAGGGTCCAAGCATGAAGAGTAGTTACCTCATTTTGTTAAACTAAAGATGGTTGATGGTCCAAAGGTTGACCCACTTGCAACTCTATCATCCCATGATGACATGATTGCCACTTCATTTTTGTATTCACACGTTACAGTTCCAAGCTAATCGCTCTAGAACTAATATGAGGTTGCGACTGAAGTCGCCAGAAGGGGAAATATGAGGTTGGGACTGAAGTCGCCAGAAGGGGAAATATGAGGTTGCGACTGAAGTCGCCAGTAGTAGCCCAGGTTGTTCAAGAATCTTGTGTTGGGTAGCCATTTGAGCATTTTCTTCTTCTCGACTAGATGAGCACGTTATGCTAAAAAAGCCTAGATGAGCACTTGATAGTGTGGTTTTCAACGAATTCAGCTGTGCATGAATTATTTAGAGGAAACAGGTGAGCACATATTTTTTCTTCAGGAAGACCAAGAAACTGGATGATAACTTTTTTTAACAGAAGATGCTCACTTTATATGTGGTTTTCAACAATGTCAGCTGTGTACAAATTATTTACACTACACACCCAAAGAACATGTAATTCATATTTCAATATCACCATTACTGTTGCTGCTACGCACTACACACCCACCACAGGAAGCCTTATGAATTTGATATACAGAGAAACCTTGTGCATCTGCATTGCCGAACACCAACACCATGAAAAACGGCCTTCTGCATCTGCATTGCCCAACATTCTAATCAATAGAAACGGCAGGGACAATAGCAGTAAATAATACACAGACATCTTCATCTCCTGCAAAACTTCAGAATGCTAGCCATTTAATCTCAAGCTTCACCAGTCTTCCATCAATCAATTGTTCGCTACCTCTTGCCACCAAGCTAACTTCAGCGACATAAACCTAAAAACGGGAGAACACCATCCTCAGCAATGCCATGCCATCATTTCACTGATGAACTAAAACTCCAAAGAACAAATGGCGTGTTTTGATGTGACCTCCTCCTGACCACTGTTAACACCTTTGATCAGTCATCACCCTGAGTTCCTATTTTCTTCAGATGCTAAGCTGTCTAACAAGTCACTTCCTTTGTAGTTTGTTGCACCGGGCCCAGGGTTGGATGAGTACTGGCTGTTTGCAACACACAAGGGTGCTGCTGCTGCTCCGATGCGCTCCGCGCCCCAGACAACGAAATCAGTATTTTCAAGAAGGCCTTCAGAAGCTATCCTTGCATCTCGGAAGGGTGCACTACACTTCTCCTTTGAAAACTTAATGCAAGCCTCCTTTGCTGATTCAAGACAAGCAGCCATTTCTCGTTCTTCGCATTGTTCTCTTGCTTGATAGTCGGTTTTTGCACCCCCAAACAAACCTTTCCACCAGGGGGCCTTGCATTTTCGTGTTGCTGTGATTGAACACCCAGACCGTGCACCAGCCTGCAAAATGATGAACCAATCTGATGTTCATTCCATTTGCAGAAAGCGTCTGTTGTTGACAGCTAAGGGGAGTAAGTACAGCATGCAAACTAAAGTGCAACTACGAATGATATGTGCATGGACCATTGAAGGTCTTCAGGAAGCAGAAGTGAATAACTAACACTTGTATAGAGTGGGGGATCCACGCTGTAGCTCAAATCCTTCACATTCACGTCTGTTTTCGTACTAAAAAGAAAAATCTAAGAGCACTTCTGTTGCCAATTCAAATGTAGAGCATCACCAACCATGACAGCTAAAGCTAAGCAGCCATGAACTTTGTTTTTGCTCTCTTCACTGTACGCAGCTGAAAAATTTACCGACTAGCAGAACTAGAGCAAGTCAGCTCGGCCAGCTGCAAAAAGTAAACAGTCCTTGTGTTCCAGACATGGAAAAACAGAAACTGGTCAATATTAATAACCACACATAAGCCTAGTCAGCGACCTACCGACTGACGGTAGCATCGCAAAAGTGAATGTAGGTCATGTATATGCCCAGCGTCATAAGCCCACACTACCCATCTTCAGTAGTCAGGAGCTTGTCTGCCCTCTTTTGATGTACGCAGCTGCTAAACTTGCTGCCTGGCATTAACTAGCGCAAGGCAGCTCGGCCAGCTGCAAGAACAGAAAAGACAAAGGCTTCCAGTGGTTGGAGCTGCAGAGGCTCCAAACACTACTATATTTCTTATTTATCCTCCCTAGCAATCTCTACTAAGTAATCATCTAGACAATCTGCAATCCATATCCACCTCACAGAACAATCACAGTCTAAACAGTCGGTATCTTTTTATCGATTAGGTTATCCGTCGAATCACTTCCTAGGTAGGTAAGAGCACTACGCGGTTGCATCACCGCTCGCTCTGCACTCGATGATTCGGGCATGAGGAACTGACACAGAGTAGGTTGGCGAAAGGGAACACGGACATATGAAGATGAGAGGTAACGGGTTATCCAGCTGGTAGGGGTTTTACCTCGCACTGTGAGAAGAGACTGGCCTCGGCGGCCTCCCAGGCGGCGCGCCAGCTCGCGGCGTCGCGGAAGGCGAGGACGGGGGAATCGCCGAGCTCAGATGAAGGGACGGGCGCTCGCAGCAGAGGGAGGGGCTGGTCGAAGGTGACGACGGTGACCGCGGGGGAGTAGTCCTCTGAGCCGTCGACGGCCCCGCCGGGGAGCGGAATGTCCATCGCGGTCGCAGCCGGCGCGGCGATGGCGGCGAGGGTTGTGTTGTACAAATCGGGTATTAGGGTTCAGGTAGAGGTCCGATTTGGTTTGACTGGGCCGAAGTGGATCGTTGTTTTTCTCGGGCTGGATCCATTGGGCCACCCGAAGCAGGAAACTATCTCAAAAACAAACACGGTATCTGTCCATAAATACAACGTGCCCCCCTCCAAAATCTGAGCAAAACCATCACCGGATTCGCAAATCAAAACGCAGAGATTGTCCAGATGGAGATCGCGATGCAGTAAGCTAGATCGATCGTCTTCGTGCACGTAGCCCACCCAGCCATGTCGCCGCCGCCGGCTTCTTCTCCACTCCCTGCATCCTCCAACAATAACCGCTGCTTCTTTGCAAGATCGTGTTGGAACGGCTTCTTCCTCGGCCCTGTTCTTGACAATAATGGTCGGGATGGGGGGTGGCGAGGCTACCATCATCGGAGAGTTCGAACGGTTGAAGAAAGAGGGGGCCGAAGACGGTGACGAGGCCGTGGCGGCGGTAAAGGCACTCGTTGGCGCCGTCCGGGCCAGCACGGCCGGCACCTTTACGGAGCTCGAGACCGAGGTCAAGGCGGCCGTGGAGGAACTAAAGGTGGGCTTTTTGTCTGATAATATACTGATCGTGCCTCCTAGTATGTTTTGGTCAGTTTATTTTGCTCCGCGAATTTGTGATGGACGTGTTCACCGCTCAACTTGCAGCTCCTGGACAAACCGTACGGCTCTCTCTCCGCGGCCTGCGACATGTTCGTCCGATACGTCGTCACGCGCGGCGGCGACGACCAAATCAGCCCCGTTAAGCGCCGCCTCATCAGCCGCGCCAGGAGATTCGAGGACATCTGTGGAGGCGCACGCGCGACGGTCGCGACGCTCTGCCAGGATTTCTTGCGGGACGGCTGCACGGTGCTGGTGCACGGCCACTCGGCGGCCGTGCTCGACGCCCTCAAGCTGGCCGGCGCCAGCGGCAAGCGCTTCCGGGTCCTATGCGCCGGTAGGCATGCGTGATTCAATCGCGAATTAACCAAAACTTCCTAGGATTAGCGCATTGCTAATAATGTGTGTGGTACTCTTGCAGAGGGTAGGCCGGACGGCGCGGGGCTGAGGCTGGCCGGCGAGCTCGCGACGGCGGGGATTCCGGCGAGGGTGCTGCTCGACCTGGCGGTGGCCTACGCGATGAGTGAGGTTGACATGGTGCTGGTAGGCGCTGACGTGGTCACCGAGACCGGCGGCGTGGTGGGCGCCGTGGGCACGTACCAGGTCGCCCTGGTGGCTCGCGCCATGAACACGCCCGTGTACGTGGCAGCCGAGAGCTACAAGTTCGCAAGGCTGTACCCGCTGGGGCAGAAGGACATCGAGCAGGGCGCCGGCCGAGCCATGGACTTTGGCGGCCAACCGGTGCCACGTGGCCTCGACGTCGAGACGGCGGTCAGGGACTACACCCCGCCACAGCACCTGGAGCTTCTCATCACCGACCTCGGCGTGCTTCCGCCGCCCGCCGTCGGCGACCTGCTCCTCCAGCTCTCGATGTGATCGCGACTGACCCCACTCTGGTTTCTTGGATTTTCTGATGGACGATAACCTTATTTGGACGAGTTGCTTCGGGCTACGACGTTTGGTACAAGCAACATATCGTGACAGTACGGCCTATGCAAACTCTCATAAGTGGCGGGTTGTTTTTTTACAATCAATACCAATACCATGGTATATTCGTAATAGCAAATGGCCGTACTACGGGTCTGAAATTCTCTACATCCTTCTGCTGACACGTGTCCAAAAAATCCTCAAAATCCCGCTTTTGCTACAAACATCCCTGATTTTGCTACAAATAGTCCCACTTTTGCTACATGTAGCAAAAAACCGGTTCGGTCCAGAAAATATAAAAATAGACTGGACCTCGCCGAAGACCTCGCCGGCGACCGTGCAGCAAGAAAGTTGTGCTAATATAGCAAAACCGACTTCGCCGGAGACTCTCACCGAAAAAATGTCGTTGGATATCTCGTAGCAAACAATTTATGCTATCGTAGCAAAAACACAAAACGAGTGTAGCAACATATTTTTTCTAATGTAGCAAAAGGGATATCGTCGAAGACATCGTCGGAGACTCTCGTCGGAGAACTCGTAGCAAAATCATAGAGATTGGTTGTAGCAAAAAAGTTATGAGAAAGTAGCAAAAAATATATGAATATATAGCAAAAATAATATGCTAAAATAGCAAAACGTTCGTAGACAGAGACAAAGTAGTGATATTGGTCAACTCAAGTAGCAAGCAATCTAAACTGTGGTAGCAACATCAGACGCAGTACGGCCTGCAGCAAGAAGGGAACGAGCCATGTCAGAAGTTGTACGTGCATCGTGCTTGGCAGAGACGGAGGGCTGAGGGGTGGTAGCAGGCGTGGCGCATGGCGAGGCGGCAGGCGGGCAGCAGCGGCATGACGGCAGCAGCGGGCAGGCAAACATGTGGCGAGTGGAGGAAGGCGTGCGGCTGACGGAGGAGAGACAAGCTGTGCCGCGTGCGGGAATAGAGTCCATACATATCTAGAAGAAGAAAAGAAGAAGAGATAAGGTAGGGCCCATCAGGAAAGGCTCGCAGAGGGAGCGATGGGATCTTTTCCTTCGATCCCCTGGGGGAATCCTATCATTTTTCATAGCAAATAGTATATAACTAGATCAATGCCCATGCTTTGCTACGGCCTACTCAAGCATCAACTCAACAGTGCATTATCATGTTCTCTAGTCGACTGTCACTGTGCGTCACGTCCTCATAGTCGCAATCAGCACTCAAATTTTTCCTAAAGTAGATTAACCCATGTAGGATAATTTAATTTTGTACGCAAATAAACATCAATTTGACACCAACAAAATATGATTCGAAATGTAAGAGATATATGTTAAAATTGAATCTCCGAATGGTCTGATGCGTTTAAACTCGTGGTTAGCTAATTTGACCTAAGTATCCTAGGGGTACCTAGCTTAACTTTGCATGACAGGTGTCTTCCCATTGGCTACTACTGCTCAGTTTATGGTCACTGCCACTACATGCTAATCAAATCAATTTGACAATCTCAATAACCTTGTTGGCCGGCGGCCGCTTGCTCCAGCGCGGTGCATTATGCCATGTTCCACTCATCATTTTGTGGTTTGCTTGTCCGGCTGGACAGTAGCCTGTATTAGGTTTTTTCTTGAGGGAATGTAGAGTGGCTCATATACTTCGATTTTTTTCGATCAAAAGGGATTTTATTTCCCCGTTCCTTTTCAAAGAAAAGAAACGCCAAAACCAGTATCCAACAGTTTAAAACGATTACAACCAACAGAAACTAACGGGTAGAGGAGAGCTAGCCTCTACAACTACCACAGAGAAACATTTAAACTAAACATTCAGGATACGACGCTAGCGAGAGAAACTACCCCCAGAACAACTACATAAGTCATCGAAAACCAGGCTCCGAGGCCACATGACAGGTAACCTGAAACCATCAGCAGGAAGAAAACTCAAAACACCACGTGAATGGAGTCCCCTTTCTCTGGATGCTGCTGCAGGTAACCCAGCGATGTCCTTCCCCCATGCATCTTCGCCAGCGCTGAGGAGTTCCAGGTCGAGACCCAGCCAAAGCCTGGGCATGTCAGCACGGGGCAAGCCTCAATGGTCTTCTTAGCTTTCGCAGTAGTCGTTCTGTAAACTGGGCCGTTTCTCCGCTTTCTAGATCCTTGAACGGCACTTTTCAGTTCCTCGGATAGGAAAGCACCAGACTCCACACCTGTTTCATATTAATCCAGATAGCTCTGTTAAATACTAAACTATTTCTAAAATTCCACAGTCCTCACAGGACAGCCGCAGAAACTACATTAAAATGTAAATATTTCTTATTACACAACCATCTACCAGCTATTGATTCATAATTTGTAACTAGAATATGAAAAATCTTAAAGACATCATCCCACAAACTTCTAGCTACAATGCAGTCAAAGAGCAGACGATGAACAGATTCAAATTCCTTACAAAATTCACACTCTAGGGGTTTAATGATACCACGAGCCCTCAAATTATCCCTAGTCATTATCTTATTTTGGGAAAGGAGCCACAGAAAAACTTGTACCCTTGGAGGAATTTTAACCTTCCACACGGCATGCAAAAAGATCTGCTTAACTCCTCTAAAATTTACTATGGCATACATGGAGCTTGAAGAATAAACACCTTTTGACTCAAACTGCCAGACCAACTGATCTTCCTGAGTACTAAAAACTATACTACTGGCAATAGTTATCAACTCTTGCCATTGAACCATCATGTCATCATTAAAAGTCCTTCTAAAGTCATTCCTAATCTGTGTACCATCCCAAACCTCAGCAACAGTTAAAGTTTGCTGATTCGAGATGATGTACAGATCCCAGAATTGTACAGCTAAAGGGGAATTACCAAACCAAACATCTTCCCAAAATTTTATTAATCTACCATCCCCAACAACCCATCTATATCCTACCTTAACAGCTTTAGCAGCCCACATCACCCCTTTCCAAAAAGTGGAGGGGTGAACATCTTGGCAAGATAAGATATTAGGAATCTTAGTTTCATACTTAGCATCAACAACTTTCCTCCACAAAGATCCCTCCCCTTGTATATACCTCTTGATCCAAGATCCAAGGAGACAAAGATTGAGATCCTGTAATTTGGTATGCCCATACCTCCATATTCTTTTTTCATGCAAATAGAAGGCCAATTAGCAAGATGAATCTTATGATTACCTTCCTCATCAATCCACATGAAATTAGCTAAACTAGAATTTAAAAGGTTTAAAGCCCACTTAGGGAATTTGAAAAAAGAAAGAAGGTACACAGGAATACTAGCCAGCACAGCTTGGATCAAGGTTTTTTTTAGCAACAGAGGATAAAAGCTTCCCTCTCCAACCAGTCATCCTTGCTAAAATATTTTCAAAAGGAGGTTGTAAATCCTCTCTACTTAGTCTATCAAAATGCAGAGGGATTCCTAAATATTTAACAGGGAATTCACCAGCTACACATTGAAAAATATCAAGGAAGGGGCCAAACTCTTCCTGATCTAAATTAATAGGAATTAGTTCACTTTTATGAAAATTAATTCTCATACCCGAGATCTGCTCAAAACAAGTGAGGATCCATTTCAAATTTCTAGCAACTACAATATCTTTATCTAGGAAAAGGAGAGTATCATCTGCATATTGTAAACTAATCACCCCACCAGGGACAAAATTTGGGCACAGCCCCCTAATCAGGCCATGTTGATCCCCTTTGATTAACATTCTAGAAAAAACATCCACTACAGAATTAAAAAGGAGAGGAGCAATCAGATCACCTTGCCTCAATCCTTTTCCTGTGAGAATAAAGCTACTTTCTACATCATTAATTTTAACACCCACAGAACCTCCAGCAGTAACCTGTTTTATCATTCTAATAAAAGTACTATCAAAACCCCTATATTCTAGCACCTCATACAGAAACTCTAAGTTAACTCTATCATAAGCCTTCTCATAATCTATTTTTAAAACTAGTCCTTTATCTTTTCTCCTATGCACCTCATGGACAATTTCATGAGCAGTAACTACACTTTCCAAAATAAATCTACCCTTAATAAAAGCAGACTGATAAGGAGAAATTAGTCTCCCAATGATCTTGGCATATCTATTAGTTAAGACCTTAGTAAAAATCTTAAAGGAACAATTCAACAAGCTAATAGGCCTGAATTTCCTCATAGATATAGCATCATTTTCCTTAGGAATAAGAGTGATCATAGCAAAATTTAGTCTATACAAGTCTAGCTTATCTTGTGACCATGCATCAAACATGGCCAGCAGATCAGATTTAATAATATCCCAGAAGTATTGATAAAACATAAAAGAGAAACCATCTGGACCAGGGGCACCATCAGAATTAGAATCAAAGACAGGTGTCTTTATCTCTTCCTCTGAGAAAGCTCCACCCAAAATATTATTTTCATCAATGCTGACTTTCTCTTCACTAGAGAAAAAATCAGGTCTAAGACTAATATCAGCCCTGGGTTCAAAACCAAAAAGATCTTTATAGAAATCTAGAGCTACCTTAAGCATTTCCTTTGTTTCAGTAACAGGACCCTCAGGTCCATCTAAAACAGGGATCATCTTCTCCCTTCTTCTCTGGTTAGCCACAGCATGAAAGTAAGCGGTGTTCCTGTCCCCTTCTAGTACATCTCTATCCCTAGACCTTTGCTTAGCTTTAGTTTCCTCAAGAATCCAAAACTTATTAAGATCACTAAGGATAAAATCCAATCTATCCCTCTCCTCATCACTAAGAGGGCTAGTCTCAGATTTAATATCCAAAATATCATATTCTACCATCAAGTCTCTCTTTTCTTTTCTAATAGCAGCCTCTAAATTGGCACTCCACCCCTTAGCTAATTTCCCAAGATATCTAATTTTAGCTTGCCAAATATCAACCACATTTGAACTCCTAACAATAATATACTTCGATTTCCTTCCCTGTCGGGAGAAGGAGACACGCTACCAATCGGCCAGGGACTTGTTCCAGTAGGATAGTGTGGAGACATGACTCATGTTTGATGGTGTGGAGATGGGCTGCATTGACGGAAGCGTTACCGAAGATTCTGACCGGATCGACCACTGTTTGAATTAGGAGATCCTGACCGGATCGACCGCGTTTTCCTCTCTTAATAGTGAATCAGCTGACCTTTTTCAATCGAAACTGAGACCTGCCAGCTCGCGTTAGGCAGGATAATTTTCTAACACGCAAGGGTAGAATCGGAAACTGAAAATAACGTACCAGACCATAAAGACCTCTAGCAATTTAATAGTATGGATAGATAAATAAATCGTCTCCATCGAGTAAAAAATCTAAAAAAAATTGAGGTTTCAATCTCTTTGTTCCTCCAAGACATAATCCTCCATATTTCTAAAGACAACCGAAGACTCATGGATATTAAACCATAATCTGTAAATATCAATGAAAGTTTTTTCATAATTTTTGAGCTGCAGTGCAAGGCTACATGCACACGTATAACTATCAGGGTAATCAATCAATATCAGCAAGAGTTCCAACACAACTATTTCAGGGGAAATTAATCAACAGCCTGGTCGAAGTCGTTGGCAAACCGAGAGTATGAATCACCATTGTCGAGGATGTAGCAATCAGTACAAATATTACGAGGATAATCCTCCTCACGATAATCATGAGGACAAAAAAAATCCAAAATCGATATGGTGAAGCAAAGATCTGAAATACCATACGCATAGAATCTTAAACTTTTAACACCACCATTGATGCCGGAAAAGAGATTGCGTCGTCGAACGAAAGACCGCAAATCACTTATTATAAACGATGACATATTCATTGGCATAGAGGTCAAAAATAAGATGGCAACCAAAATACTAATCTAATATTTGAAAACACTATTTTATTGAAAATCGGATTCCCCACTCCTCCTGACGTCAGCGAGACCAGCCGGAGGAGGGGGAACACATCTATAGAGGAGGTGGAGAGGATGTTGCGGCTAGGTCAAGAGAGGAGGAGGCAGCTAGGTACGGGATGTCCCGAACAAAGGTCCCATAAGTGGCGGCTTTTAGTACTACCGAAAGGGCATGTGTGTCCCCATGTGTGGTTTTGGTAATTAATGACAATCTCTATGGACTAACGTTTGTATTGAGTTACACTTGTAGAAATTGTCCATTGGCATAGCTTGGACCATATGTTGGCTTCAAGGTCGAAGTAATGAAGAAGCATTTTCCAAGGGCTTTGGGCCTATTGAAATCATGTAGAAGAAGAAGAATAAAGAAAGAAAGAAAGATCAAGAGTGTCTTGAAGAAGATGGAGTTTATCATGTGTATCTTCAAGACATCATCCAAATGATGTTAGAAAAATTGATGTGAAAGATCAAGATGCGCCATATCTAGAAGATCTCATCCTTAAATCTTGCCATCCTCGATGATCATGCATCCATGAAGATAAGTTCAAAGAAGAGGTTTCCCCATGGTATATGGGGGAGAAATTTGCAAGTCTTCATCAAACAAGTGCAAGTAAGAGTAATCTAGAAAGGTGTTCCATATTGAGCAGGTCAAGATCGTCTACATCAAGCTCAAGTGGAATGCTTAAGGCAAAGGTATGATCTTGATAGTTTTTCCCTTTTATCGGTCTCATGTTATTAGTTGGGAGACCGAGTTTAGGATAGCTCACCGTACTACCAAGAGGAGCTCTCGAGTAACTCGATCGTATCTTTCAGAGAGATCTCAAACCTTTGCATACTTAGCATCATCTTTCTTGGTTGTTATTTATACCCTATCCATGTGAGGTTCTAGAGCTTGTGGTAATCTTCATAATAAGCTCTAGTTCATCAAAAACGGATTTTCCGTGTATCTCTTATTGCGTTTTTTTTATCTTGAAGGTTTTCCGACTCCACACCATGGGAGGCATCTCACATAATAATACTTGATATTTTCTCCCTTGGTGGTATCCAATATTTTCCTTTCTTGGACTAGGCACTACCGGTGGGCACTGAGCTGGTTCAGCCCCTTCAATTTCCTCTCTGTCTTGCCCGGCTTCTCACACTAGTACCAGGCTGGTAGTATTGGCCAGATCCGTAAGTACCGGTCTTCGCAGCAGCCCAACGGGCAGATTCTCGGCCCCCTATAAAAGGGCCCCTTCTTCTCCATTGGAAATATCCTAACTGATTCTTCTTGTGAAAAAACAGGTGCTAAGTTTTATTTCAGATCAGTGAATAAATCAGAAAAAGTGAACTTTCTCCCTCGGTGTCTGTAGCATCCCAGTTGTCTAACCCCTGTAATGCTACATGTCATAATAATAAAAAGGGCCACTTCCAACATATAATTGTTGCATCATCATCATATCATGCTCATGTCATCATCTCACCTTGCATTTGAGCATCATATAAAACCCTTTCTTGTTTGGTTCTTATCTCATGTGCATGATTAATTGTATTCGCCTCTTGATATTGTATTTGGTTCTTGATATATTGTTAAATGCCCAAGTGGAGTTGAGGGCATCTCTCTTATTGACTCCACCACCTTTTCTTTCACCACCTTATATTCCACCATCCAATTAATATGAGCTTGGCATTTTAACTTGGGTTATCTCTAGCTCATGTTGGTTGGTTGGATTCCACCATAATCTTTGCTTGGCCTTGCCCGCCTTTTTGGAATGCATATGAATAATGCCAAGTTAATATTATTGTTTTCACAAGGATAAAGTTGGCATTAATTATTTTGCATGGGCCATGCAAGTGCCACCTTTTCTAGCATTTGGTTTTACTTGAAATTCTAAGTGGATCATCTTTCTTGTGCTCAAATCTTTTGTTGGCTTGTAGTTTTCCTTCAGCACATCATCTATCCCTATCCCTTCTAGCTTTACCTTTTCCCCATCTCCATGCTTACACATGTGGTCATGTGTGAGCATAAGAACCATCCCATCATCTTGATCATCTCTCTCTCCCTCTCCCTCTTTTGCTTGCTTTGATCTTGTTAAGGTTGTTTGGAGTTTACTTGATCAACTTAAGTGCCACCATCTTTTTCTCAACCCCTTAGCAAAACCCCAAATCTACCCCATGCCCCATAACCTTCCTACCTAAAACTCTAACCCCCCCATTCTTTTCTCAACCCAAGTGGCCCCTCTTTCTCTCCTCTTAGTCAGGCCTCCCTCTTTTCAAACTTCCTGGTGACCAGGTTCAAAAGATTTTTAAATCAGCAGTGGGTTTGTATTTGAAATAAAATTAACACAAACAAATCAAACAAAATAAAAGAGCAAGGTATAAATAAAAAGGAAAGAGAAGCAGCAATGACCATGTGCAGCAGCCCATCAGGCAGGTTTTCCCCCGGCCCAACTCGCCCCTGGCCCGATACCCCCTCCTCTCACGGCGCCGTCGCCTGTAGTTCTTCCCCGTCGCCTTTTCCTCTCTGCGCGCGCTGACGGAAAGCAGCCAGTGGCAGGTGGCCGTCTCCGCCGTCAAACGCGTCGACCTCGCCTCTTCTTATCCCGAAGGCTGCGTAGAACCCTAGCTCCCCCTCGATCCTCCCTTTTCCCCCTTCTCCGCCGAGCCGCGCCGCCACCCTCTTCCCTTCCCCTTCGCTCTCTGTCCCCAGCCGTCGAAGCCAGCGAAGGAAGCTCCGAGGAGGAGGAGAGGTACCGTTGTCGCCTCGTCGGGACTGCAGCAGGAGGAGCCCGGGGTCGCCACGATCTGCCTGCGTCGCGAGCCCGTCGGCCCGGAGTGCCGCGTCCGCCGCGCCGCCCGATCACCCTCCCTTCGCCGTCGTCTAGGCACTCCCCGGCACCGCACCACCGTCTCCAACACCCTCCCCCGGTGAGCACCCTTCCTGTGTCATGCCGGCCGCTCTGGCGCTCACGCTCGCCGCGCCGCGCTCACCGCCTGCGCTGGAACGCGAGCGGCATCGCGCAGTAGTAGCAGCTTTTCGCCCCTCTGTTCGCCGACGTGCCCCGCTCGCTGTAGACTAGATCCGTCGTCGCACCCTTAACGAAAGTTGTAGCTGGTACCTTCCTCTACGTTTTATGTTTTTACGGTTTAGTAGAATTCGTCTTCGTTTGCTCGCCAACTTCGTTGGCATCGGGGGTCAGCTAGCAGACTCGTCGAGTGCGTTCGTCAGTTCGTCAGTTAAACGGCTCCAGACTCTTTTGCGTTTAGGCCCCTAGGGCTCCTGGTTATCAACCCGCGGCCCCAGACCCCACTGCCAGCCTCTAGCCGTTTTCTGCAAAACCCCCTGAGGAATCCCTTTTCCCCACCCGCGGTACAAACCCCTTGGGTCCATGTGGCAGCCCAGTCAGCACCCCGGGTCCCACCTGTCGGTGTCTGGAGCTAAGATAGCCTGTGTAATAAAAGGTTTCTGGTTTCAGAATTCAAATCCACTTTCAAATCTGTTCAAATTTCATTAAATTCATAACTTATTCCTGGATTAAAATTTGAATTCAAACCTTATATGAAAAATGTTTAGTTTTTGAATTATAATTCAAATCTTTATTCAAATATTTCAAAAATTAACTTAATTAATTAACCTTTGACTTTGACCCTTTTGACTAAATTTGACTAAAAATAAAATTAAATTCATAATTCCAAATAATACAAATAATATATGTTTTTGAATCAGAAAAATGTGAGGAATTCAAATTTGCCATTCAAAATATTATTTGAACATTTTAAAATTCCAAGTTGAGTTAATTTACACAAATGCCACTGGAACTAAATAAATTCACAACTTTTGATTTATAATTCCAACTTTAGCAAATGATATGTCTAAAATGATCAGCTCGACGAGACCTTTCTGTTTATGATATCCATAACTTCAATTGCAGCATGCATCATATAAAAATATAGGGTACAGCAAGTGTTATGACAACAAATGTGATTCCAAAACCCCTTTAAAATGTTGTTACTTGCCTTCCACACCTCACCATGCCATGCTACCTTCTTGCCATGTAAATTGTGCATCATTCATCATGGCATGATTGTTTGCTTGACGCATCTTATTCATATGCTTGTGCTCTATATTCATGTTGGCCTTGTTTGTTTGGTTTTTCTCGGATAGAACCGAGGTGGGTTATATCAAGAGAACCAGGAGCACTACCCAGATCCGTCCCTTGCTACAACCGAGTTAACAGGCAAGCACTTCCACATGCTTGCATACATACAGTACCTATTGCCTCTATCTTATTCTTGCATCATCGAGTCGCGATTGCATTAAAATGAATCCCAAGTATGCATAGCCTTTACTTTTAAACCCCACCAAGCTTGTTCCTCCAGCCCATGAGCCACTACTATAGGAGTTGTTTGAGCCATGCGAGTCGTAGAACAGCATGTGTAGGGTATGTGAGAGTCTGTTGAACAATGAGGTACCTAAACAACTTAACCTGAGTAGTCCTGGGATAACTAAAGAAAGTGGCACCGGTGGGCAACATCTGCTATTTGGTTTTTCCTGCTCACTTGTGTCCCGTAAGACCCCGAGTACTTGATTCCCGTTCCTTGATTTATCGCGCTATCCACATCCGGGAGGTATATGGGACCCCCCTGGGCCAGAGCTTGATTCCGTCTTATCTCTTGGGGCCACAAACTAGTTTGAGGTTTTATTCACTATCCTGTACTTATGCCATGCTACTTTCTGCATTTAATTTGTGCGAGGAGCACCTGCATCGCTTAGGTATCGCGTAATGTTTTCAGGTATCGACGATCCCCGATTGGGGATCTGTCGTTCTGACCATTGTCGCAAACCTTGAGTCCGTCTCGAAGCTTGCTTACTTCGTTGCGGGTGTACTCCAAGGGGTGGCCCCCTGAAATATTTCTGAATCCTGTGATTGCTCAGTCGTGAAAGCCTCGTTGGGTTTTGATTTGGTTTTTCCGAGGTCGATCGAGCGTGTGTTGCTATTGGTGCACCCCGGCCGGGTAAAACTTTCTGAAAGCCGTGTCCGCGGATATGGACGACTTGGAGCACAGTTTCTCGATCATAGACAAGCATAACTAAAGTACCGCCTTAATTTGACTAAGTAATTGACTAGTAAATAGTGCAATACTCATGGAATGGTTAATAAAATTGCCAACGGATGGGGGTTGTTCGTCCGCTTCCTTGTTGGTAAGCAGGGAGGAGGATGGATCGGATGAGATTACCATTATTACTGTTGTACTTAATTCACGGACATCCGTCTATCATTGGTTAGGCGGATGGTTAGCGTTTATCTGTAGAACTGCTAGGGTTTATCTTTCGCTGCAATTGCGTCACCCTGTGTTGTGTCCCCTTTAGAGGCATTAAGTCTTCTTTGAGTAACCTTAGGGTCTCACACGATAAATTCTTGATTCAGATGGATGTACCTCCACGGTGGATCGGATCTTGGGTGGAAGAAGTCAAGATGGGGCAACGATCGTTCGGTGTAGAGATTCGGGAACGGGATCCGTGAGACCTGTAGTTGGGATGTGCTTATTTCTATGGCATCTTATGCCGATTTGCTTCTTATCCGTACTCGGATCTTGTTTGCCGCTTGCATGATACTCGATGTGTGTTGTATGAGGAAGTATCCTAAAATATAGATCTATCTAGGTCATTTGAATCTTGCCGTATGGCGTTGGTATATTTCCTTTCTTTCTAGATGGTATGGCTCGATGTACTCTTGTATGGTGGCTTTGACATACCCACTTGTGTACGTAGTTGATCCTTCGCCGACCACGCCCGTCTGGTCCCGTTGAGAGGGTAGTGGTTGGGACGTCTGAAAGGACTACCAGTGAGTGGCTTTTGGGGCCCCACCGTACTATTTCAACCACTACCACTCATCCAGGCTTGTATCTAGGAGCGTAGTTCACCGAGGTAGTTACAATTGGTATCAGAGCCATCCCGACCTTCAGGGTTTCAGCCAAACGGTCGTTGTCAGTCTAGCAAATATTTTGGTAGTTATGTATATTAGGGAAAAACAAAACGCGAGAGTAGGACTGCTTCCACTTTTCTTCTTACCTCCCACCACCCTTTTTCTGGTAAGGAAGTGCAACGTTTTCAATCCTCTTCTCAAAGTTCAAACTAGGATTCACGTGTTCTGGGTTTTCCGTAGTACCATAGGTTGTGTGTGTGTGTCTGTGTGTAATTCCTTGTCTATCTGTTGCATCCAAGTTGTTATCCTATCTGCCTTTGGTTATCAACTGTTGGTACATTCCATACCGACAGGCTTTTGTAAACCGACGCAATCTATCTTCCTCTTTGTATCCGACGCTATCTTGTTTGGGGTGTTCGTTTCCGTAGTTACCAATCTTAGGTTTAAATCGTGAGAAGAAGGGGTTAGGATATGTGTTCCACTTGTTCATGTGCGGAGTAATGATTTGAGTGCGGGATGGAGTCGCGACCATACCACTACTTTTATCATTCGCTTTTGTATATTGAATCGGTAGAGTCGCTAATCTTGATTCGTTAAGTAATTTTGCGCATCTATTGGTATTTTAATGCTGAAATTTGTGGAAAATTTTTCTTTGATATATTTGTGTACCACACTCCTTCTCAGTCGTGTGCGATATGCTTAATATCTTTTAGGTGCTATGAACTTTGTTGATATTTTAATATCATCTCAGTAAATTGTATCCTTTAATCTTGGTTAATTCCATCTTGGTACTATTTTGGATTATTATCATTCTCCATTATAGTACTGACTTGAGTTTTATATCAATGACAGGATGGCTCCCCACCTTGGGATGAAGAGGACATCCCTCGGAGGCGGGCTCATGTTGTCAAGCATAGCTAATGCTTTGGCGGCAATGCAAGAGAACCAGCAGCGCTTTGAGGAGAGCGTCAGAAGGAATGAGTTTGCTCCACTTCCTCCACCTCCCAAGCGTGGTGACATCAAGAGCTTCCTCAAGTTCAACCCTCGTCAGTTTGATGTTTCTGACCGACCTCTGGACGCGGATGATTGGCTGCGTGAGATCTCAAGGTTGCTCGAGACTGCTGATGTTCCAGAACAGGAGTGGGTCAAGTGTGCTACCCACCTTCTCAAGGGAGATGCAGCTCTTTGGTGGGAGAACTACTTGAAGGCAAGCTGCACTGGGTTCCAGCCTACTTGGGAGAGGTTCACTGGAGCGTTCAAAGAGCAGTTTCTCTCAGAGATTGTGATGGAAAGGATGAAGGAGGCTTTCCTCAACCTGAAGCAGGGAAGTGATAACGTCAATACCTACATCAGGAACTTTATGAACCTATCTCGCTATGGTGGTGATGAGGTATCTGATGACAAGAAGAAGCAGAAAAGGTTCAGGCAAGGGCTCAATGCGTCGATCAAGTATGCAATCACGCATGCAAGACCGGCAACCTTCCTGGAACTACAGCACACAACACTGCAAGAGGAGGCAAGCAGGCAAATGTTCGAGGAGTCCAAGAAACATAACAGGGATGCATCAAGCTCTGCAGTTATGGCAGCTCCTTCTAAGCGGCGTGTCTGGGTTCCTAACACCCCACCGTCGCTCCCGGCTCCACCAAGACCTGCGAGTTTCACGTCAAGGCCACCAAACTTCACCACTGCGGCTCCCAGGGGCTACAACAACCCTTACCCTGGAGCGCTGGCGGAGTCCCAGCTACTCGCTCCACGTCCGGTGGTGTTTGCTTCGTGTGGAGATCACGGACATCAAAACTGGAAGCTCCAATGAAGAACAAAGCTCTCCCTCCACCCCGCCAAGATCTGCAACAAGCTCTCCTTCGGTTCGTGCACCACCGCCTCGGGCTCTCAACATCAACACTAAGCCGGGTGCGGTCGTGCGTGCCAAGCTAAATCAACGCCTCTCAAGCTGAGCTCGCACCTGGAGTTGTAATGGGTATGCTATCCGTTAACTCAGTCCCTGCACGAGTTCTCTTTGATTCTGGTGCATCGCATTCTTTTGTTTCGATGAAGTTTGCAAGTGAGCATGGGTTAGCGTCAGATCCTCTTCCCAAGCGGTTAATGGTTCTTTCTCCTGGAGCAAATATGGTAGCATCTAAGATCAGTCATGGAAATCAAGTTGAGATTGGTGGCTCTTCATTCTTGGCTTCTTTGATTGTTACAGGCAACTCGACATTGATGTCATCTTGGGCATGGATTGGTTGATGACAAATGCATTTGTGATTGATTGTCTTTGAACGCTCGGTGTCTCGAAGATCCTGAAGGCCATATAGTCTTTTCTCCAAGTCGACTCCTCTGTCCAGCTCTATTCCTTGGCAACTCTAAATGATGATGCTATGGAAGCTATTCAGAGGGTACCGATTGGTGCGTGAGTTCCGGATGTCTTTCTGAAGAGTTGCGGTATGCCTCCGGATCGCGAGGTTGAATTCGTGATTGAGCTTGAACCTGGAACGGCTCCTATCTCCAAGAGGCCATACAAAATGGGTCCTTCTGAGTTGGCTGAACTCAAACGACAACTTGATGAACAAGAGAAGTTGGGTTTCATTCAACATAGCACTTCTTCTTGGGGTAGCCCAACAATCTTTGTGAAGAAGCGTGACAGAACCGATAGGCTATGTGTTGACTACCGGGCTCTAAATGCTAAAACCATCAAGAACAAATATCCTCTACCTCGGATAAATGATCTATTTGATCAGCTGGCAGGAGCTGTGGTGTTCTCTAAGCTGGACTTGAGAAGTGGGTATCACCAAATCAAAATTCGCAAAGAGGATTTGCCCAAGACAGCTTTCACCACCCGCTATGGCCTGTATGAGTACACGGTCATGTCTTTCGGCCTCACCAACGCACCTGCTACCTTCTCGAGGCTGATGAACTCCGTTTTCATGGAGTACCTGGACAAGTTTGTGGTGGTATATCTGGATGACATTCTGGTCTATTCCAAGTCCAAGGAGGAGCATGAAGAGCACTGCGGTGTGTCTGAACAAGCTTCATGAGAACCGCTTGTATGCAAAGTTCTCTAAGTGTGAGTTTTGGCTGCCTGAAGTAACATACTTGGGTCATGTTATCTCTGCCAAGGGCATTGCAGTCAACCCGGAAACCGTGAAGACAATAGTTGAATGGCTTCCTCCTGCTAATGTCAAGGAAGTGCGGAGTTTTCTCGGCTTGGCTAGCTATTGCCGTCGTTTTGTTCAGAACTTCTCGAAGATAGCAAAGCCTCTTACCGATCTCCTCAAGAAAGGCAAGAAATATCTGTGGACTCCTGCGTGTCAAGAAAGTTTTGAGACACTCAAAGAGAAGATCACTTCCACGCCAGTCTTGGTTCCTCCGGATACATCTAAGCCTTTCCAGATATTCTGTGACGCCTCTTTGCAAGGATTGGGTGCGGTCCTTATGCAAGAGAGACAGGTGGTTGCTTATGCCTCTCGTCAGTTGAAGACGCATGAGATCAACTATCCCACACATGACCTCGAGCTAGCAGCAGTTGTCTTTGCTTTGAAGCTATGGAGGCACTACTTGCTTGGTAACCGTTGTGAGATCTTCTCGGACCACAAGAGTTTGAAGTATATCTTCACTCAACCTGATCTCAACCTTCGGTAGAGGAGATGGATTGAAGCAATCAATGACTTTGATGTGACCATCAACTACACTCCAGGCAAAGCAAATGTCATGGCAGATGCGCTTAGCCGTAAAGCTTATGTAAACAACCTCATGGTGGAAGAGCAGCAACCTCTCTTATGCGAGGAATTCCGTCAGCTGAACCTGGAAATTGTGGAACAAGGGCATCTCCTAAACCTTCGGGCTACTCCTCTCTTGGAAGAACATATTCGATCTCGTCAGCGTGGTGATCCGCACACCAAAAAGCTCATCGCTAAGCTTGACCTTCCGAAGTACGAGTCCTTCCATGTTGATGATCAAGGCACGCTCTTCTTTGAACACCGGATGTTTGTTCCAAACTACCCGGTGCGAGAGACCAAGTTCTCAAGGAGGCACATGATTCGGTTCTTTCTATCCATCCACAGCACAAAGATGTACATGGACTTGAAAACACAATCTCGGTGGCCGGGGTTGAAGCGGTATTGTGCCAAGTATGTCTCGAATGTGATGTGCATCGCAGAGTCAAGGCATCCATCGAAACCATTTGGTCTTCTACAGCCATTGAAACCTCCGGAGTGGAAATGGGAGAAAGTTGAGATGGACTTCATCACGGGTTTTCCAAGGTCACAGAAGGGCAACCATGCACTT
The DNA here is from genome assembly GCA_030063025.1 of Avena longiglumis. Taxonomy (NCBI): domain Eukaryota; kingdom Viridiplantae; phylum Streptophyta; class Magnoliopsida; order Poales; family Poaceae; genus Avena; species Avena longiglumis. The sequence goes on from CP125979.1 coordinate 415,035,297, forward strand.
TTAGTTGTCCTCGACAGGCTTTCTAAAGTGGCTCATTTCTTCCAGATCAAAGAAACAATTTACGGAATTGATTGGTGAGCTCTATATCAACAGGATTGTCTCTTTGTATGGGGTTCCACTTGAAATCAGTTCAGACTGTGGGAGCATCTTCACCTCAAAGTTCTGGGAGAGTTTCCAGAAAGCTTTGGGAACAAAGTTGAACTTCAGCACTGCTTACCACCCTCAGTCGCAAGGGCAAGTGGAGAGGATCAATCAGATTCTCGAGGACATGCTTAGAGCTTGCGTCATCTCTTTTGGCATGAAGTGGAGGAATGCCTTCCATATGCTGAATTCTCCTACAACAACGACTTCGGAAGAGTCGAAGATGGCACCATTCGAGGCTCTCTATGGGCGCAAGTGCAGAACTCCGATTGGTTGGTCAGGTGGGGAGAAAGAATCTGGTTTGGCCCGACATTGTAACTCAAGCAGAGAGAAGGTGCATATCATTCGGAGAACGAAGATTGCTCGAGTCGTCGGAAGAGCAACTATGACAGAAGCACACGGATATGGTATATGCCCTGGTGATCTCGTCTACCTTCGTGTCACTCCCATGAGAGGAACACACCGCCGGTATCAAAGGAAAGTTGGCTCCTAGATACATCGGTCCTTTCAAGATACGTGGTAGAAGAGGAGAAGTTGCTTATGCACTGGAGCTTCCGGAAAAACTCAAAGTCCATGATGTTTTCCACATCTCTCAGCTCAAGAAGTGCTTCAAAGACCCCGGCAACACCGTGGATCATGAGCTAATCGACCTCCAAGAAGATCTGTCTTATCAAGAACACCCCACCAAAATCCTTGAGACCGCAGAACGAAGGACGCGCAACAAGTCCATCAAGTTTTGCAAGGTGCAGTGGTCGCACCATTCTGTTGATGAAGCCACATGGGAGCGTGAAGATGAACTCCGTGCCAACCATCCTTCCCTCTTTGTATCTTCTTCTTCCTAGAATCTCGGGGCGAGATTCCTGTTTAGTGGGGGAGAGTTGTAGCATCCCAGTTGTCTAACCCCTGTAATGCTACATGTCATAATAATAAAAAGGGCCACTTCCAACATATAATTGTTGCATCATCATCATATCATGCTCATGTCATCATCTCACCTTGCATTTGAGCATCATATAAAACCCTTTCTTGTTTGGTTCTTATCTCATGTGCATGATTAATTGTATTCGCCTCTTGATATTGTATTTGGTTGTTGATATATTGTTAAATGCCCAAGTGGAGTTGAGGGCATCTCTCTTATTGACTCCACCACCTTTTCTTTCACCACCTTATATTCCACCATCCAATTAATATGAGCTTGGCATTTTAACTTGGGTTATCTCTAGCTCATGTTGGTTGGTTGGATTCCACCATAATCTTTGCTTGGCCTTGCCCGCCTTTTGGAATGCATATGAATAATGCCAAGTTAATATTATTGTTTTCACAAGGATAAAGTTGGCATTAATTATTTTGCATGGGCCATGCAAGTGCCACCTTTTCTAGCATTTGGTTTTACTTGAAATTCTAAGTGGATCATCTTTCTTGTGCTCAAATCTTTTGTTGGCTTGTAGTTTTCCTTCAGCACATCATCTATCCCTATCCCTTCTAGCTTTACCTTTTCCCCATCTCCATGCTTACACATGTGGTCATGTGTGAGCATAAGAACCATCCCATCATCTTGATCATCTCTCTCTCCCTCTCCCTCTTTTGCTTGCTTTGATCTTGTTAAGGTTGTTTGGAGTTTACTTGATCAACTTAAGTGCCACCATCTTTTTCTCAACCCCTTAGCAAAACCACAAATCTACCCCATGCCCCATAACCTTCCTACCTAAAACTCTAAACCCCCCCATTCTTTTCTCAACCCAAGTGGCCCCTCTTTCTCTCCTCTTAGTCAGGCCTCCCTCTTTTCAAACTTCCTGGTGACCAGGTTCAAAAGATTTTTAAATCAGCAGCGGGTTTGTATTTGAAATAAAATTAACACAAACAAATCAAACAAAATAAAAGAGCAAGGTATAAAAAAAAAGGAAAGAGAAGCGACTGTGGCGGCCAGAGCCCATCAGGCGTTTTCCCGGCCCAACTTCGCCTGACATACCCCTCCTCTCACGGTCGCTGTAGTTCTTCCCGTCGCCTTTTCCTCTCAAGGCGTCTTGCTGACGGAAGCGACGATGGCGGTGGCCGTCTCCGCCGTCAGCAGCGTCGACCTCCGCCTCTTCTTATCCCCCGAGCGCTGCAGCCGTAGAACCCTAGCTCCCCCTCGATCCTCCCTTTTCCCCCTTCTCCGCCGAGCCGCGCCGCCACCCTCTTCCCTTCCCCTTCGCTCTCTGTCCCCAGCCGTCGAAGCCAGCGAAGGAAGCTCCGAGGAGGAGGAGAGGTACCGTTGTCGCCTCGTCGGGACTGCAGCAGGAGGAGGGCAGTCACGATCTGCTGCGTCGCGAGCTTGTCGCGTCAGGAGTGCTTGCCCGTCGCTTCGCCCGTGATCACCCTCCCTTCGCCGTCGTCTAGGCACTCCCCGGCACCGCACCACCGTCTCCAACACCCTCCCCCGGTGAGCACCTTCCCGGTTGTCTTGCCTCGGCCGCTCACGCTTTCGCCAGGCGCGCTCACCGCTTCTGAACGCGAGCGGCATCGCGATAGTAGCAGCTTTTGCCCCTCTGTTACGCGTGCCCTTCGCTGTAGACTAGATCCGTCGTCCGCGCTTAACGAAAGTTGTAGCTGGTACCTTCCTCTCGTTTATGTTTTACGGTTTAGTAGAATTCGTCGTTTGCTCGCCAACCGTTGGCATCGAAGTCGACTAGCAGACTCGTCGAGTGCGTTAAATCGATTAAATCGATTCGCGGCTCCAGACTCTTTTGCGTTTAGGCCCCTAGGGCTCCTGGTTATCAACCCGCGGCCCCAGACCCCACTGCCAGCCTCTAGCCGTTTTCTGCAAAACCCCCCTGAGGAATCCCTTTTCCCCACCCGCGGTACAAACCCCTTGGGTCCATGTGGCAGCCAGTCGGTCCCACCGGGTCCCACATGATTGTCTGGAGCTAAGATAGCCTGTGTAATAAAAGGTTTCTGGTTTCAGAATTCAAACCCACTTTCAAATCTGTTCAAATTTCATTAAATTCATAACTTATTCCTGGATTAAAATTTGAATTCAAACCTTATATGAAAAATGTTTAGTTTTTGAATTATAATTCAAATCTTTATTCAAATATTTCAAAAATTAACTTAATTAATTAACCTTTGACTTTGACCCTTTTGACTAAATTTGACTAAAAATAAAATTAAATTCATAATTCCAAATAATACAAATAATATATGTTTTTGAATCAGAAAAATGTGAGAAATTCAAATTTGCCATTCAAAATATTATTTGAACATTTTAAAATTCCAAGTTGAGTTAATTTACACAAATGCCACTGGAACTAAATAAATTCACAACTTTTGATTTATAATTCCAACTTTAGCAAATGATATGTCTAAAATGATCAGCTCGACGAGACCTTTCTGTTTATGCTATCCATAACTTCAATTGCAGCATGCATCATATAAAAATATAGGGTACAGCAAGTGTTATGACAACAAATGTGATTCCAAAACCCCTTTAAAATGTTGTTACTTGCCTTCCACACCTCACCATGCCATGCTACCTTCTTGCCATGTAAATTGTGCATCATTCATCATGGCATGATTGTTTGCTTGACGCATCTTATTCATATGCTTGTGCTCTATATTCATGTTGGCCTTGTTTGTTTGGTTTTTCTCGGATAGACACTGAGCAGGGGTTATATCAAGAGAACCAGGAGCACTACCCAGATCCGTCCCTTGCTACAACCGAGTTAACAGGCAAGCACTTCCACATGCTTGCATACATACAGTACCTATTGCCTCTATCTTATTCTTGCATCATCGAGTCGCGATTGCATTAAAATGAATCCCAAGTATGCATAGCCTTTACTTTTAAACCCCACCAAGCTTGTTCCTCCAGCCCATGAGCCACTACTATAGGAGTTGTTTGAGCCATGCGAGTCGTAGAACAGCATGTGTAGGGTATGTGAGAGTCTGTTGAACAATGAGGTACCTAAACAACTTAACTTTGAGTAGTCTGGGATAACTAAAGAAAGTGGCACCGTGGGCAACATCTGCTATTTGGTTTTCCTGCTCACTTGTGTCCGTAAGACCCCGAGTACTTGATTCCTGTTCCTTGATTTATCGCTATCCACATCCGGAGGTATATGGGACCCCACAGGCGAGCTTGATTCCGTCTTATCTCTTGGGGCCACAAACTAGTTTGAGGTTTTATTCACTATCCTGTGTACTTATGCCATGCTACTTTACGCATTTAATTTGTGCGAGGAGCACCTTTGTCTTTGTTAGGTACGCGTAATGTTTTAGTGATATCGGCGATCCCGATTAGGGATCTGCGTCGTTCTGACCATTGTCGCAAACCTTGAGTCCGTCTCGAAGCTTGCTTACGTTGCTTGGTGTACTCAAGGGTGGCCCCTGAAATATTTGAATCTGTGATTGCTCGATCGTGAAAGCCTCGTTGGGTTTTGATTTGGTTTTCGAGGTCGATCGGCGTGTGTTGCTATTGGTGCACCCGGCGGTAAAACTTTCGAAAGCCGTGTCGCGGATATGGATGACTTGGAGACGATTTCGATCATAGACAAGCATAACTAAAGTACCGCCTTAATTTGACTAAGTAATTGACTAGTAAATAGTGCAATACTCATGGAATGGTTAATAAAATTGCCAGCGGATGGGGTTGTTCGTCCGCTTCCTTGTTGGTAGCGAGGGAGGAGGATGGATCGGATGAGATTACCATTATAAGCTGTTGTACTTAATTCACGGACATCCGTCTATCATTGGTTAGGCGGATGGTTAGCGTTATCTGTAGAACTGCTAGGGTTTATCTTTTTTGCAATTGCGTCACCCCAGGTTGTGTCCCCTTTAGAGGCATTAAGTCTTGCTGAGTACCCTTAGGGTCTCACACGATAAATTCTTGATTCAGATGGACAGGTACCTCCACAGGACGGATACTGGGTGGAAGAAGCCGAAGATGGGGGCAACGATCGTTCGGTGTAGAGATTCCGGGAACGGGGATCCGTGAGACCTGTAGTTGGGATGTGCTTATTTCTATGGCATCTTATGCCGATTTGCTTCTTATCCGTACTCGGATCTTGTTTGCCGCTTCCGCATGATACTCTGATGTGTGTTGTATGAGGAAGTATCCTAAAATATAGATCTATCTAGGTCATTTGAATCTTGCCGTATGGCGTTGGTATATTTCCTTTCTTTCTAGATGGTATGGATCTGATGTACTCTTGTATGGTGGCTTGCGTACATACCCACTTGTGTACGTAGTTGATCCCTTCGCCTGCCGACTACGCCGCCCGTACAGGTCCCATTGAGAGGGTAGTGGTTGGGTCATCTGAAAGGACTACCAGTGAGTGGCTTTTGGGGCCCCACCGTACTATTTCAACCACTACCACTCATCCAGGCTTGTATCTAGGAGCGTAGTTCACCGAGGTAGTTACAGTGTCGCACTATGTTCTGCTTCAACAAAAGAGAGTTTTCGGCAAAACTGGTGAACCACGCGATCTGCTTAGATGCATGGGGCAGAGGGCTCGTAGTACCTAATAGAGCTGCTATGCAGTGGAATGGAAGGAGCTAAAAACTCATCTTTGTTTTTTATTCACTGAATGTTAGCGTCTTAAGCTAAGCTTATCACGAGCTGTGTTGCTGCTTGATCCGTACAATAGGGGGATCTCTTTCCCTCCTCCATTATTGAATATTGAGCTTGTCCTCTCCCTCTTTCTCCCATGTTTTTTGCATTTATTTTAAGGAAAAGAGAAAGGTGATCTAGATCTACAACCCCACCAATCCATCTCTCCATGTGAGGGGAACATCTTGGGATTTATAGCTTGGAAACTTTTATGGTTTTCCTTTTGTGTTCTTCCTCTCTTATCCCCCAATAGATTTTGTAGCTTTGGTAGAATTTGAGAGTCAAGGATTTTCCATTTCATTACGTGTATCCGTTTGAGTTCTCCTCAGAGGATTTGGTTGGTGAAATCAAGAAGATTGTTACTATTGGGTTCTTGGAACCCTAGACGGTGAAGTGGGCTTGGTGGTTATTATTGGGAGCCTCCAATTAAGTTGTGGAGATTGACCCAATCTTGTAGGGTTTTGGTAATCACCCTTAAGTGTCCCATAGTGGATCGGGTACTTGCTGTGTGGCGGATTCTCGAGGGAATAGGGTGAGGCCACTTGTGGAATTGGTGATCTTAGTACTGCCCACCCCTCCAACGAGACGTACTCCATTATAGCGAGGAACTCGGTAAAACATCATCGTCTCTGCTTGCCTCGATTATCTTTATACCCGAGTTTTTCCTTATGCACTTTACATTGTGATAGCCATCGTGCTTGAAGTAATCTATCTTGCTATCACCTTGTGGCTTGTCTTCCTTAGCACAAGTTGTTGGTGCACATAGGTGAACCATAGTATATATGTGCTTTGTGCTTGACAAAGTAAACACTTGTTTTATTCTGCATTTGTTAATCCCATCTTGTAAAAGTTTTAAACCACCTAGTCACCCCCTCTAGGGGGCATCTGTGTTATTTCAACTAATAGTACTCTTATTCTGTACTTAGTTTTGATGGTTATTTTATGGAGGATGCCAGGCGTCCCCCGGGGATGGAAGCTTTCCATCCCGGCCTCCGGTCGTTGGATCAAATCAACTCAACGGTCAGATCTGTCTATCACATACTTTTCCCTCTTTTACTACAATGTAGTAAATAAAGTCCCGCTTCGGCAAGAAACAAAAAACAAAATAATGTCTCTCGCTGGAGACTATGTAGCAAAAAAGTTATTCTTATGTAGAAAAAACCGACTTCACCATAAACATCGCCGCAGATCTCACTACAGATATCATCGGAGACATTGTAACAAAATCTTTGCGTTATTGTAGAAAATCCATAAAGAGGTTGTAGTAGAAAAAACCCCGTTATTGTAGAAAACCCGACTTCGTCGAAGACCTCACCAGAGATCTCATCGCAAAACCTTTATATACTATTATAGCGAAATGATGGTGCTCGACGTGGCACTTTATTGGTAACCTCAAGCGCGGGGTCTGAAGAGCAAGCAGCAAGTTTTCCCTCAGTTGAGACCGAGGTTATCGAACTAGAAGGAGGAAGGAAATGTAACACAGGTGTTGCAAGCAACGTGGAGACCTGCACATCACAAACTCAAGACTTTGCCTCAACGAACAGTAAGGTTGTCAAGCTCACCGGTTTGCTGTAATAAAGGATTAAACGAATGGTGTGGAAGGTAATGGTTTGTAGCAAGTAAACAAGTAAAAGTGGAAGATGTATCAATGGTAAAGATTGGACCGGGGTCCATAGTTCACTAGAGGTGCTCTCCTTAGATAAACAACATGGAATGAAGGGTAAAAAAATTATAGCAGGGCAATTGACAGGAACTGAGCAAGGCATAACAATGCAATTACTAGTCAAAAGATCCTATGAGGTTGATTGGGCAATACAACGAGATACATAGACCGCCATCCAACTGCATCTATGACTAGAAGTTGAAATGGATCGTATGGGCACCTAGATGGGGGGGTGAATAGGTGCTAACCAATTTTTAATACCTTTTCAATTTTAGGCTTGACACAAAGTAAATTCTCTAGATATGCAACTACGAGAATTTCCCTATATGTAACCCTAACTACTAAGCACGTAAAAGAGGAGCGAGGAAACTGTAGTGGAGCACGCGGAGACACATGGATTTGTTTTACCGCAGTTCCTTCCTTGTTAAGGGAAGTACATCTGCGTTGGAGGGGTGGGCGGTTCTAAGACCACCACGCCACAATAGGCCTCGCCCTATTCTCCGATGGATCTCGCCACGAGAGGCCTGATCCACCTTCTCTACTATTGGATCCCTTCGAGGCGGGAATCGGTGCCTTTTACAACACTATCGGGGCACACACCCACAACCGAATTGGGGGCTCCCGAGATGACAACAAGCTGCCACAAGAACAAGGTTTATCAATATAAACAAAAACGAGGATCTAGATATTTGCAAGAAATACTAGATCGGAGGTTCTCCAAATGAATGGAGAGGAGATGAAGCGCTTGATTGCTGATGATGAAGATCAAGTTCTCCTCCTTCGATTCTGTGGCATCCCGCAAAACCACTACTAGAAAATGGCGTTGTTTTTGTGCATTGCATCGTCATCATCATGCATTGTTGGTCTGCATTATTTTGAAAAGCCTAGTTTTGATTTATACCAATACCCCTCTTATTTTCAAACACAAAACCCCGATCGCATCGGAGATTTTATTTGTCTAAAAACTGGTTGCAAAATGGCCTAGTTTTAAATTAGACAGGACAAAACAAGCACACAAACTAAAACAGCCCAACCTAAATCCTAAAAACCACCCAATCCTAATCTACCCACCAACCAAATCGTGCCACCTCCCCCTCTCACCCAAAACCTACCCACCTGCCACCTCAGCAATCCAGCCCCCTCTCCCCCTCTTTCTCACCCAGCCCACTCTTACCCACCCTCTCTACCCCCTGGCCCCACACGTCATCCCCACGCACACAGCGCCCCCTGGTCCACTCTCCTGCCCCAGTCCCCACTCCCTGCCAGTGGACCCCGTTCCCCCCCCCCGTGGCCCACCTGTCATACCCCCACCACTCCTCTCTCCCACCCCACGCGCCAGTCAACCCTCCACCCTGGCCCACCCCTCTGGCCTCACCTGCCCCGTCGCCCCCGCTCTCTCTCTTCTCCCTCTCTCTCCCACGCGCGCCTCTCTTCTCTCTAGCTCTCCCTGGCGCCTACCCCGCCTTGCCGGTCCCCTTCCTCCGACCCCTCGCGCGCCGCCAGCCCTCCGTCGCGCCCCTCCTCCTTCCTCCCGCTCGCCACCATCGTCCTGCGCCGCCGCTCGCCGGCACCGCCGTTCCCCCTCTCCGCGCGCCCGCGCTCCACCACGGAACCTCGCCACACGCCACGCGTCCGCATCTCCTTGCCCTACTCTCTTCCTCGCCTGCGGCCGCCTCCTCCGTCCGTCGGCCGCGCCGCGCCTCCCCTCTCTCCGCCGGCTTTCCTCGCCCAGGCGTTCGTCGCCCTCCTCTCCGAGGCTGGCGTCGTCGGCGTCGCCCTCTTCCCGTCAAGCTCCGCCTCGGCTGCGCCCTGCGACGCCCGCGCCTCCCGAGCATCCCCGCCGTCGGCGCCGCCCCGGGCCGCCTCTACCTCGCTCCCGCCGCCGGCGCGTCATCTCCTCTGCCTCGGCCTCGCGCGTTCCGCTCCTCCCGGCGAGCCCCTGACCGACGCCGTCGTCCCGTGCATCCGCCTCTGGCCTTCACGTGTGCTGTTTCAGTTCAGGCCCCTGCTTCTCCTTTTTGCTTCTGCCATGTGGTTCTGCTAGTGCGGTTACAACAGAGGTACATGGATGGTGCTATGATGTTGCAACAGTGAAGGCAGTATGTAGATGGATGTGAGGGTATGGTGATGGACGACGAAGGTGGTGATGCCACCCCAAATAATATCGAAGGCCGCAAGACATCTAATCCCTTGTCTCGTCAAGATCTTCCGAAGAGGAATCGACAGGAGTCCGGTGCGACAAGATCTTCGCATTGACCAGGCCACCGGCATGAAAGAAGTTCGCCTTCGTCAATCGAGACCGCGGAACCCCAAGACCTCCGACATGGGTCCGAAGGCCGAGCCCGCGACACGCCAAGATCGCCGGCGCGAATACGCCAAGTTCGTCCTCCCGGACACCGTGCGACAAGCTCTACTTCACGGATCCGAAGACCCCGGTACCCGATCCACTCAAGTTCGCCATCGACGACAAGATCGACACCGACCAGGGCGAGTCCGATGCGCCCTGACGCCGACCAAGTCCTGCTCCCCGGATGCGACAAGACCTACCTCTGTTATCCGAGAACGCTCCCGCCGATCCCGATCCCGTCGAACCCCGAACCCTGAGACCGACCCCGAACCCCGGAATCCCAAGTTCGTCGAACCCTAATGTGTGAACCCCTTCCCGAAACCCTATTTTATAATATAATACAGTTGTTGCATATTAAGTCATTCATCTCGCATGCATATCATGTGGTTAGGGGGCCTTATGCCGATTCACCTCATAATTAAATATGGGGCCCATATGCGGGCAAATCTAGCCTTATATTGGCCTCATTTAAATTTGTGTAGCGAACCAGTGATATATTCTTGCCTTGTTAAACAACATCTAAATTGCGGGGTAGTTAAATAACTTGAACCATATATTAATTGTCGGGACCCCGGTTCCGCTTAATATGACCTAATTGCACCGCACCTTTGCCATGCCATGCATCATACATGCATCATGCCGATCTTCTGCCGTTGTATTAAATATTGCATCCGGTGTTTATTCTAGTGTTTTGGTTCTTCGCGGATAAGGCCGTTGAGTTGATGTGAGCTTCGCCCCGATCTTCGGATGTACCCTTCGACAATGTTTTCAGGCGAGCATCTCCCCCTTTCTACCTATCTTACTTTTATAGTATTTTACTCCTTCCTGTTGATCTATTGCTATTTGTGTTGCGATGCTCTAGTTTTCGTACCCGTGATATCCCTTGCAGCCTTATATTGCCTTGGACACATCCTATTACCTGTTGCTTGGTAGATAGTTGGACTTGCGTGTCGTAGTCGCTTGCTCAAGTGCCGTTGTGTGTCGTCATATTGCCACAGTTGTTGGAGCCTTGCCGCATGTTTGATGTTGGAGATGATCGTAGTTTTACTTTTCGTTCACTTTAATTCCTGTTTAACAACTAAAATTGAAGTAAGCAGAGGCATCGGTGGGTGATAGATAATTTTGGTTTCCGAACGCCCACTTGTGTCCCGTAGGACCCCGAGTACTTGATACATGTTCCTTGATTTATCGCGCTATCCACATCCGGGAGGTATATGGGACCCCCCTGAGCCAGAGCTTGATTCAGTCTTATTTCTTGGGGCCACAAACTAGTTTGAGGTTTTATTTACTATCCTGTACTTATGCCATGCTACTTATGTATTTACAATTGTGCGAGGAGCACCTTTGTCTTGTTAGGATCGAGACACGTTTAGCGGTCGACAAGCCCAGCCACACTTTCGGGTTCCCAGTCGCTCACAGCCGTCCACCCAAACCTTGAGACCGTCTCGGAGCTAGCTTACTTCGTTGCGGGTTCTACTTAAGGGGTGGCCCCCTGAAATATTTCTGAATCCTGTGATTGTTCAGTCGTGAAAGCCTCGTTGGGTTTTGATTTGGTTTTTCCGAGGTTGATCGAGCGTGTGTTGCTATTGGTGCACCCGGCGGGTAAAACTTCTGAAAGTGTCATGGATATGGACGACTTGGAGCCGATATCTCGACCATAGACAAGCATAACTAAAGTTTATTGCTATAAATTTGACTTTATAATGACTAGTAATTAGCTTCACTACAATGGAATGGCTAATTAATACTGCCCACAATTGCTGGTTTGGAGTGTCGCTTGCGACCATTGTACCTGACTAGTAAGTATTGCAACTACAACGGAATGGCTGAATAAAAGTACCAACAACTGCTGGGTTTTGGGTTTATCTCATGCTATCTGTATCTGATTAGTAATTGTTGCAACTACAACGGAAGGATTAACTAAAAATGGCCCACTGCTTATTTTATCAGGATGATTATCTATACCTGACTAGTAATCGCTGCAACGATAACTGAATAAGTAAAACTGCCAACTGCGTGAGTTCCTCGGTTGACTTCCTCGATTGGACTCGAGGGGGAAATGCCAGGATGGGTTTGTTTGATGGTAGCATCAGGTTGGTTCCGTATAGATCTTTCTTACCCCTCTCTGATATCCGCTAGCTGTATCGAGTCTCTATAGGTTGTTTAGTGCATGCTGCCGCTGCCACTCGGTCCACCATACATATGTAGGCGAGGACCACCGAATTCTAGCCTCGCCGTGTCTTGGCCTCGATCTTGGCGCTCCTCTTTTTCCTTTGCCCTTTGTCGGCACCCTTTTGTTTAAGCAGGTTTTGAGATCGCCGTCGTTAGCGAGGTTACCCTTCCGGCCTTTGGCGGGGTTATGGACGCCATCGGTTATTCTTGAGGCTCTTAGCCCCATTTGCTTCTTGTCCGTAGCTGGGCCTTTTCTCGTTCATGGTGGTTTGGATCTTTGTATATTATATCTGTATTCTTGACTCATGGAGTCGTGTTGTATATATATACATTACATGGGTCCCATTGAGGACTGTTATGTAATGTTATTATCGTTTTCCACCAGCGAAAGTGCTGGTGGGCACCTTTGAATCGTTTCTATGCGGGTTTGGGGTTTCGCTAAAACTTGCATAGGTCCGATTCGAGGTGTTCTGAGTGGTATCGAGCTCAGTTGCGATACCCCACAAGTCCAGCCTGTAGGATAACCTAGCTAACGGCCGAAGTAGAGTGTCAAAACTATTTTTGCAAAATCGGTTGGATAGTTCTGATTAGGTCTGATTTTACTCCTTACCCCTATGCTATTCTCCTCTCACCTCTGCGTGTTTTGAATCCGCTCTCTTCTTTTCTTCGAGTCCAGGAATTCTCGTGGTTGGGTTCCGTCGTACCTTCAGGGTTTCGCTTCCTTCTTTGATCACGGTGTTCTACCATCCGGTGTTCATGCTGCCTGAGTGATCCTTTATCTGTGGTACCATTCTTTGTTCCTTGTTTGTGCCTTCCGGGGTTTTTACGTGTGACGACATCATCTACGCCAGATCCGAGTCGATGCATCACTCCTTTGTTTCTGAACCTCGCTTCTAGAGATCTTCAGTCTAATTCCGAGAGTTGGTTGCATAATCCGCCTATTCGTGTGCAGAGTAATGGTTTGGGTGCGCGATGGAATGATCACCATCCGACTACTCTTATCATTCGCTCTTGTACATCGAATCAGTGGATCCAGCAATTTTACTCTGTCCACAGAAGTTAGGGGTGGCTTTATTTGTTGATACCTCTACCTTCGACCTGTTGTTCCCGGAGTGTTCTCGCGACGATCACGGACAACGACCTCTTGTTAGTGGTGTCGCGAGGATCTACACGAGAAGACCGCCGACCTTCCTTCCGGTACCATGAGGCGGATCTCGAGGGCGAGATCCATTGTTAGTGGTGTCGAATTGTGGCATCCCGCAAAACCACTACTAGAAAATCGCGTTGCTTTTGTGCATTGCATCGTCATCATCATGCATTGTTGGTCTGCATTATTTTGAAAAGCCTAGTTTTGATTTATACCAATACCCCTCTTATTTTCAAACACAAAACCCCGATCGCATCGGAGATTTTATTTGTCTAAAAACTGGTTGCAAAATGGCCTAGTTTTAAATTAGACAGGACAAAACAAGCACACAAACTAAAACAGCCCAACCTAAATCCTAAAAACCACCCAATCCTAATCTACCCACCAACCAAATCGTGCCACCTCCCCCTCTCACCCAAAACCTACCCACTTGCCACCTCAGCAATCCAGCCCCCTCTCCCCCTCTTTCTCACCCAGCCCACTCTTACCCACCCTCTCTACCCCAGCCCCCACGTCATCCCCACCTGGCACACTGGTCCACTCTCTGCCTGAGTCCCACTCCCTGCCAGTGGACCCCGTTCCCCCCCCCCGTGGCCCACCTGTCATACCCCCACCACTACTCTCTCCCACCCCACGCGCCAGTCAACCCTCCACCCTGGCCCACCCCTCTGGCCTCACCTGCCCCATCGCCCCCGCTCTCTCTCTCTCTTCTCCCTCTCTCTCCCACGCGCGCCTCTCTTCTCTCTAGCTCTCCCTGGCGCCTACCCCGCCTCGCCGGTCCCCTTCCTCCGACCCCATCGCGCGCCGCCAGCCCTCCGTCGCGCCCCCTCCTCCTTCCTCCCGCTCGCCACCATCGTCATGCGCTTCTTGGCGCCGCGTCCACCACCGAACCTCGCCATGCGCCACGCGTCCGCCCCCGCATCTCCTCGCCCTACTCTCTTCCTCGCCTGCGGCCGCCTCCTCCGTCCGTCGGCCGCGCCGCGCCTCCCCTCTCTCCGCCGGCTTTCCTCGCCCAGGCGCCCGTCCGCCGTCGCGCCCTCCTCTCCGAGCCTGGCCGTCGTCGGCGTCGCCCTCTTCCCCGTCAAGCTCCGCCTCGGCCTGCGCCCTGCGACCGCCGCGCCTCCCGATCATCCCCGCCGTCGGTGCCGCCCCGGGCCGCCTCTACCTCGCTCCCGCCGCCGGCGCGTCATCTCCTCTGCCTCGGCCTCGCGCGTTCTGCTCCGCCCGGCGAGCCCCTGACCGACGCCGTCGTTCCGTGCATCCGCCTCTGGCCTTCACGTGTGCTGTTTCAGTTCAGGCCCCTGCTTCTCCTTTTTGCTTCTGCCATGTGGTTCTGCTAGTGCGGTTACAACAGAGGTACATGGATGGTGCTATGATGTTGCAAGATGAAGGCGGTATGTAGATGGATGTGAGGTATGGTGATGGGACGAAGGTGGTGATGCCACCCCAAATAATATCGAAGGCCGCAAGACATCTAAGCCCTTGTCTCGTCAAGATCTTCCGAAGAGGAATCGACAGGAGTCCGGTGCGACAAGATCTTCACATTGACCAGGCCACCGGCATGAAAGAAGTTCGCCTTCGTCAATCGAGACCGGAACCCCAAGACCTCCGACATGGGTCCGAGCCCGCGACACGCCAAGATCGCCGGCGCGAATACGCCAAGTTCGTCCTCCCGGACACCGTGCGACAAGCTCTACTTCACGGATCCGAAGACCCCGGTACCCGATCCACTCAAGTTCGCCATCGACGACAAGATCGACACCGACCAGGGCGAGTCCGATGCGCCCTGACGCCGACCAAGTCCTGCTCCCCGGATGCGACAAGACCTACCTCTGTTATCCGAGAACGCTCCCGCCGATCCCGATCCCGTCGAACCCCGAACCCTGAGACCGACCCCGAACCCCGGAATCCCAAGTTCGTCGAACCCTAATGTGTGAACCCCTTCCCGAAACCCTATTTTATAATATAATACAGTTGTTGCATATTAAGTCATTCATCTCGCATGCATATCATGTGGTTAGGGGGCCTTATGCCGATTCACCTCATAATTAAATATGGGGCCCATATGCGGGCAAATCTAGCCTAATATTGGCCTCATTTAAATTTGTGTAGCGAACCGGTGATATATTCTTGCCTTGTTAAACAACATCTAAATTGCGGTGTAGTTAAATAACTTGAACCATATATTAATTGTCGGGACCCCGGTTCCGCTTAATATGACCTAATTGCATCGCACCTTTGCCATGCCATGCATCATACATGCATCATGCCGATCTTCTGCCGTTGTATTAAATATTGCATCCGGTGTTTATTCTAGTGTTTTGGTTCTTCGCGGATAAGGCCGTTGAGTTGATGTGAGCTTCGCCCCGATCTTCGGATGTACCCTTCGACAATGTTTTCAGGCGAGCATCTCCCCCTTTCTACCTATCTTACTTTTATAGTATTTTACTCCTTCCTGTTGATCTATTGCTATTTGTGTTGCGATGCTCTAGTTTTCGTACCCGTGATATCCCTTGCAGCCTTATATTGCCTTGGACACATCCTATTACCTGTTGCTTGGTAGATAGTTGGACTTGCGTGTCGTAGTCGCTTGCTCAAGTGCCGTTGTGTGTCGTCATATTGCCACAGTTGTTGGAGCCTTGCCGCATGTTTGATGTTGGAGATGATCGTAGTTTTACTTTTCGTTCACTTTAATTCCTGTTTAACAACTAAAATTGAAGTAAGCAGAGGCATCGGTGGGTGATAGATAATTTTGGTTTCCGAACGCCCACTTGTGTCCCGTAGGACCCCGAGTACTTGATACATGTTCCTTGATTTATCGCGCTATCCACATCCGGGAGGTATATGGGACCCCCCTGAGCCAGAGCTTGATTCAGTCTTATTTCTTGGGGCCACAAACTAGTTTGAGGTTTTATTTACTATCCTGTACTTATGCCATGCTACTTATGTATTTACAATTGTGCGAGGAGCACACTGTACTGTTTAGGATCGAGACACGTTTACGCGGTGTCGACAAGCCCAGCCACACTTTCGGGTTCCCAGTCGCTCACAGCCGTCCACCCAAACCTTGAGACCGTCTCGGAGCTAGCTTACTTCGTTGCGGGTTCTACTTAAGGGGTGGCCCCCTGAAATATTTCTGAATCCTGTGATTGTTCAGTCGTGAAAGCCTCGTTGGGTTTTGATTTGGTTTTTCCGAGGTTGATCGAGCGTGTGTTGCTATTGGTGCACCCCGGCCGGGTAAAACTTTCTGAAAGCCGTGTCCGCGGATATGGACGACTTGGAGCACAGTATCTCGACCATAGACAAGCATAACTAAAGTTTATTGCTATAAATTTGACTTTATAATGACTAGTAATTAGCTTCACTACAATGGAATGGCTAATTAATACTGCCCACAATTGCTGGTTTGGAGTGTCGCTTGCGACCATTGTACCTGACTAGTAAGTATTGCAACTACAACGGAATGGCTGAATAAAAGTACCAACAACTGCTGGGTTTTGGGTTTATCTCATGCTATCTGTATCTGATTAGTAATTGTTGCAACTACAACGGAAGGATTAACTAAAAATGGCCCACTGCTTATTTTATCAGGATGATTATCTATACCTGAGTAGTAATCGCTGCAACGATAACTGAATAAGTAAAACTGCCAACTGCGTGAGTTCCTCGGTTGACTTCCTCGATTGGACTCGAGGGGGAAATGCCAGGATGGGTTTGTTTGATGGTAGCATCAGGTTGGTTCCGTATAGATCTTTCTTACCCCTCTCTGATATCCGCTAGCTGTATCGAGTCTCTATAGGTTGTTTAGTGCATGCTGCCGCTGCCGCTCAGTCCACCATACATATGTAGGCGAGGACCGCCGAATTCTAGCCTCGCCGTGTACTGGCCTCAGTACTGACGCTCCTCTTTTTCCTTTGCCCTTTGTCGGCACCCCTTTTGTTTAAGCAGGTTTTGAGATCGCCGTCGTTAGCAGGGTTACCCTTCCGGCCTGGCCTGGGCAGGGTTATGGACGCCATCGGTTATTCTTCAGGGCTCTTAGCCCCATTTGCTTCTTGTCCGTATTTGGGCCTTTTCTCGTTCATGGTGGTTTGGATCTTTGTATATTATATTCGTATTCTTGACTCATGGAGTCGTGTTGTATATATATCTACGTGGGTCCCATTGAGGACTGTTGTGTAATGTTATTACTTGCCGTTTTCCACCAGCGAAAGTGCACGGTGGCACCTTTGAATCGTTTCTATGCGGGTTTGGCGGGTTTCGCTAAAACTTGCATAGGTCCGATTCTGAGGGTGTTACAGAGTGGTATCAGAGCTCAGCAGTTGCGATACCCCACAAGTCCAGCCTGTAGGATAACCTAGCTAACGGCCGAAGTAGAGTGTCAAAACTATTTTTGCAAAATCGGTTGGATAGTTCTGATTAGGTCTGATTTTACTCCTTACCCCTATGCTATTCTCCTCTCACCTCTGCGTGTTTTGAATCCGCTCTCTTCTTTTCTTCGAGTCCAGGAATTCTCGTGGTTGGGTTCCGTCGTACCTTCAGGGTTTCGCTTCCTTCTTTGATCACGGTGTTCTACCATCCGGTGTTCATGCTGCCTGAGTGATCCTTTATCTGTGGTACCATTCTTTGTTCCTTGTTTGTGCCTTCCGGTGTTTTCTGACGCGACGACATCATCTACGCCAGATCCGATGCAGAGTCTGCATCACTCCTTTGTTTCTGAACCTCGCTTCTAGAGATCTTCAGTCTAATTCCGAGAGTTGGTTGCATAATCCGCCTATTCGTGTGCAGAGTAATGGTTTGGGTGCGCGATGGAATGATCACCATCCGACTACTCTTATCATTCGCTCTTGTACATCGAATCAGTGGATCCAGCAATTTTACTCTGTCCACAGAAGTTAGGGGTGGCTTTATTTGTTGATACCTCTACCTTCGACCTGTTGTTCCCGGAGTGTTCTCGCGACGATCACGGACAACGACCTCTTGTTAGTGGTGTCGCGAGGATCTACACGAAGCGAGAAGACGCAGACCGCCGACCTTCCTTCCGGTACCATGAGGCGGATCTCGAGGGCGAGATCCATTGTTAGTGGTGTCGAATTGTGGCATCCCGCAAAACCACTACTAGAAAATCGCGTTGCTTTTGTGCATTGCATCGTCATCATCATGCATTGTTGGTCTGCATTATTTTGAAAAGCCTAGTTTTGATTTATACCAATACCCCTCTTATTTTCAAACACAAAACCCCGATCGCATCGGAGATTTTATTTGTCTAAAAACTGGTTGCAAAATGGCCTAGTTTTAAATTAGACAGGACAAAACAAGCACACAAACTAAAACAGCCCAACCTAAATCCTAAAAACCACCCAATCCTAATCTACCCACCAACCAAATCGTGCCACCTCCCCCTCTCACCCAAAACCTACCCACTTGCCACCTCAGCAATCCAGCCCCCTCTCCCCCTCTTTCTCACCCAGCCCCCTCTTTCTCGTCAATGTATTTCCCGTCTGCAGTGGGCTTGAGATAACGGGGACGGGGACGACGGACGAAGGTCTTGGTCGGCTTGGAACCACCTGTGAATAGCATTAGAGGGATAGCATGGAGATAAGTATACACACAAGTCCAGGAGAAAAACATGAAGAAAGAGCGGTGCAACCCCATAGCCAAGGAAGTGCATTGGCGAGAACCAAAGCAGAAAAAATTTGCTCTCCAGCCGGCGGATTATCCGTACTGGCGGATAATCCCCCATGAAAAATTTCTGGATTGGCTCAGATCTGCCATGGAAAAACAGATCGGGTACTAGGGTTGCAAGTCTACTGATTCTAGCATGTAAGGAACAACACCAAGAACCTTCTACAACGAGATTTCCACCAAATAAAAGACATCCCATACAAAAGGAGAGAGATGAGGGAGTTACCCTCACTCATTGGAGGAAAATCGCGAAGGAGAAGATACCCGGAGGCGAGGTGAAGAAGATCCGGGGAGAGCCCGGAGAATCCGGTGGTCGAATCGACTCCGGGAGAGGCGGATACTCCGGCGGCGGCTGGGGGACAGAGGTAGGGTTGGGGGAGGACTGGCTGCTTTGTTTGAGCCTGCCCTCCCCGACCCAGCCTATAAGAGGAAGATTTCGCCTGGGGCGGATAATCCGCCCCCCACTTAAGGCGGATAATCCCCCCCCCCCAGAAATTCTGTAAAGAGCAGAATCAGGCCAGAGCAACCTAGCAAACCTCTCGATGGTGTTTTAAAGGACTTGTGTGAAAGAGTAGATGGTTCAAGAAGTGAGAGAAAGGCTTGGGTTGAGAGCATCAAACTGAGATGGTACTACACACCCAAATTTGCAAGAATCAAATCAATCAAAAGCCAAATTTGAGTGTGTTTTCCATAAGAACAAGAGATATGCAAGAAAATCCAACGAGACCCATGAAAAACCAACTCTTCGCGAGGAAGAGGGCGGTGGCCGAAGCCACCATGTTGGAGCGCATGGCATGACACCGCGAAGATGTATCTTGAGTTCAAAACCAATGCTCATCGATGACCCCACATATCACAAGATGATATTAAGGGAAACGATATGACTTGCTTTCAGCATTATGGGGGGAGGGTTGGCCCAATCAATTAGGACCACACTCCCCCAATGTCTATGCCCGCATCTAAACCAAATACATGAATAAGAGCAAGTGAGTGTACAAGGGTAGTCAAGCCAAGCTCCTTGAATCTATGATATTTAGATCATTCCTCAAATAACAAAATCTTGCTTCATCAAGGGGCTTCGTGAAAATATCAGCAAGTTGGTTCTTCGTGCTCACAAAGGATAGAGCAATATCTCCATGAGCAACATGATCCCGAATAAAGTGGTTGCGAATCTCTATATGTTTTGTTCTTGTATGCTGCACGGGATTGTAAGAAATTTTGATAGCACTTTCATTGTCGCATAAAAGAGGCACTTTGTCACAATTGACACCATATTCCTTTAAAGTTTGCCTCATCCATAACAATTGAGTACAAGCACTTGTAGCAGCAACATATTCAGCTTCGACGGTTGAGAGTGAAATACAATTCTGTTTCTTTGATGACCAACACACTAGAGACCTGCCCAAGAATTGGCATGCACCAGAGGTTGATTTCCTATCATCTTTGTCACCAGCCCAATCTGAATCAGTGTAACCACATAGAGAGAAACTTGAACCCTTGGGATACCATAACCCAAAATTTGGGGAATGAACCAAATATCGGAAGATTCGCTTGACTGCCACTAAGTGGCTTTCTTTAGGAGCGGCTTGGTACCTTGCACACACTCCTACACTTAACACGATATCGGGCCTAGATGCGCAAAGGTAAAGGAGAGAGCCTATCATGGATCAGTATACCTTTTGATCCACGTCTTTACCCTTGGGATTGAGCTCAAGATGACACTTTGTTTGCATTGGGGTAGCAACGCCATTGAGATCCGTCATCTTGAACCTTTTAAGCATGTCTTGGATGTACTTAGCTTGATTAATAAAGGTTCCCTCTCTAAGTTGTTTGATCTCAAATCCAAGAAAGAACCTGAGCTCACCCATCATGGACATCTCAAACCTGTCAGTCATAAGCTTCGAAAATTCATCGTTAAAAGCTTGGTTAGTAGAGCCAAAAATAATGTCATCTACATAAAGTTGGCATACAAAAAGCTCCCCATTAACCTTCTTAGTAAAAAGAGTGGGATCGATTTTCCCAACTTCGAATCCACGGTCTAGCAAAAGCTCTTTAAGGTGCTCATACCACGCACGTGGGGCTTGTTTAAGGCCATAGAGCGCCTTATCGAGTTTGTAGACATGGTTCGGAAATTTGGGGTCCTCAAACCCTGGGGGCTGCTTGACGTATACTAACTCATGTAGAGGACCATTAAGGAAAGCATTCTTAACATCCATTTGTTGTAATTTAAAATTATGATGGGCTGCATATGCAAGAAGGATACGGATGGACTCAAGGCGAGCCACAGGAGCGTAGGTCTCGCCAAAATCAATTCCTTCTACTTGAGAGAATCCTTGAGCCACGAGTCGTGCTTTATTCCTCACAACAATTCCATTTTCATCCTGTTTGTTCTTGAAGATCCACTTGGTGCCGATAACATTGCGGCAATCCTTTGGCTTTTCTACGAGCTTCCAAACTTTGTTGCGTTCGAAGTTGTTTAATTCTTCATGCATTGCAACAACCCAATCGGGGTCTTCAAGAGCATCAAAAACCTTCTTTGGTTCAACCATGGAAATGTGAGCTTGATGATCACAGAAGCTTGCAAGCTCTCTTCTAGTGGATACCCTTCGTCGTAGATCACCAACAACCTTGTCAAGAGTGTGACCTCTTAGTTCAAGGTTGCGATCAGCACGAGCCTTGCGACGAGCCTCAATGTCCTTATTGTTTCTAGGAGGAGTGGATTCAATTGTTGTATCCTTGTCTTTAATTGCACATTCTTGGTCTTGTTCTTCTTGGTTTTCTTCTTCTTGGACTTGGTGAAATACCCAAGTCCCTCTTTACCATGATTTGACCTTTGCTTGCCAAGGACTTCATCAAGAACACCTTTGTCCTTTGTAGTGATGTCCTTGATCACTCCTTTTTCCACACTAGCATTTTTCTTGTTACTATATGTTGAGTTCGACGAGCTAGGAGTATCATATTCGGCCAATCGACTTTGAAGCTGATCATGTGACTCATTGAGAATAGAGAACTCATTTTTCAACGCCTTGTGAGCATTGTCAAGTTTCTCCAATTCCTCGGAGAGTCTATCATGAGCAGCCCCAAAGTCAATCCTTTCCTTCTTTAACTTTTTTGCCTTGGTGACAGCATTGTCATGTTCCTTAACGAGTTTAGTCACAATTTCTTCATGTGACTCTTCCATAGACTCAAGCCTCTCTTCAAGAGAGACCCGAGCTTCTTCTTCTTCTTCAAGAGCATTTTTTAGGGATGCAATTTCCATTGCATCCTCCCTTTCAATTCTGCCCTTTTCTTCGAGGAGTGCTTCGTTTTGGGCCAGCTGATCCATAAGAGCCTCAAAACGAACTTTGTGCTCACCTTGCAGGTTAGTATAGAAATAATCCAAAGCAATAATCTCTTCTTTAACCTTAAGACTAGCAGGATCATCCATGTCTATCATAGCCTTGGGAAAAGAAGAGTTAGAAGAAGTTACCTCGGAGCTTCTTGCCATGAGGCAAGTAGCATTCTTGTTGATGATGTTTTCGTTCGGAGAGTCGAAGAGAGATGTTGATGTAGATGTGGTGGCTATAGCAGCCACCTCTTGAGAGCTATCGTCCTCGTCCTCATCTTCACTCCCCGATGAATATTCTTCTTGAGCCACTAGAACAATCTTTGGTTGCTTCTTGAAAGGAGCATTCTTCTTTACAAACTGTTTCTTACGTGGAGCTTTTGATTTGTCCTTGAAAATGAGTCTTCCTCCATTATCCTCTCTACTTTTATATGGACACTCAGCTACGAAGTGCAGCCGGTCACCACAATTAAAGCATGTTCTCAGCTTGGGACCATTTTGCTTTCTTCCATAGGCTCCACTCTTGCGATCTAGTTCAGCTTTAGCCTTGGCTGGATCTTTCCAAAAGTTTCTTGCATAAAGAGCCAAGTATTGTCCGTGGATCCTTTTTATATCTTCGGGACAGTCCAGACCTTCTATCGCATATTCATCATGATCAATCACACTAGTCTTCAAGGCCATGTTGACCCCCTTTTGCATCCCCATAGCTCGAGCACGAGCATCTTCGGCATTCTTGGCAGCCACTTTGAAGGCGGCCATTTCTTGCATTACCTCATTGGATGACATGAGGTGATAATTATGACTACCTTGGAGACTTTTCAAATCTGTGGGCTCAAATGGCATAAGAGCACTGACATACTTGCGCTTGATCCAAGCATCATCAACATGAGCTGCACCGTGGTTTCTGAAGGTTGTGGCTATTGCCTTGAGCCTCCTATACATGTCCTCGTGGTCTTCTCCATCCAGCATATAAAATCCTTCAGCTTCATTGCTCAAGGCATCATATCTATTCCTTCTCATACTTTCATTTCCGATGAAGAGCTCGGTGAGAGCATCCCAAGCTTCTTTAGCTGTGCTAAGATACTGAATGTGTGGCATGTCTTTGTCACCCACACCAAGCTGTATCATGTGTAAAGCTGTAGCATTGAGTTGGCTATCGACCACTTCTCTCCTTGTGAGATTGTTAGGATTTCCTGAAGGGTTTCGCGGCATAGTAAATCAAAATTTTCTACGGATGCGAACAGAGGGAAAGCCAAGATCTAATCTAGGAGATGCAATCAACGAGAGAGATTGGATTAGATCTTCATACCCTTGAAGATTCGCACTGGAACATTCGTCGGGCGTGGGTGATGTAGTCGTACTCGCTTCTCCTCCTCGCGATCCGATCCGATCTAGCACCACAAGTGGCGGTGCCTCCGTGAGATGCACACGCAGACACCTCGGCGTCTCCTTCTTCGGACCAGCGAGTATGGTGGAGAGATAGATTGGATCTACAACACGATGGAGTGGTGTATATGGTGGAGAATTTCTGCTGCAGGGCTTCGCCTACAAACAGTCGGGAAGGAGAGAGGAAGGTAGCAAGGCTGCTAGGGCTTGGAGGAAGGTGTGTTGTAGGGGGGAGGGGGCGCACCACCCCTCTATATATAGAGGGGGCGGCCAGCCCTTGCCCCTCCTCCAAGCCTATCTCTAGTTTAAACAATTTAAACTCTCCCTTATCTAGAAATCCTATCTCTAGTTTAAACGATTTAAACTCTCCCTTATCTAGAAATCCTATCTCTAGTTTAAACGAGTTTAAACTTATCTAGGATCGGCTGGGCCCTATGGGGCCTTGTGCCCGGCCCAATGCGCCAGGACACTCCCTCATAGGCCCATGCCCTGCCGGAAGGTGGGGCCACGTTGGTCCCCTTAGGAAGATTCTAGAAGCTTCAAGTACAATACCGATTAACTTGAACAATTCGAACTCCAAAACTGCCTCGCCTTATATGAATCTTATTCTCCGACCATTCCGAACCTCTCGTGATATCCTGGATCCCATCCGAGACTCGAACAAAAATTCATAAACCAATTATCCAATCTATCCTAGCGTCGAGATCGTTAAGTGTGTGACCTGCGGGTTCGAGAATATGCGAGACATGATCTTCTATCAATAATCAACAGCGGAGTGGGCACCCATATTGACTCCCACACATTCATCGATGATCATATCGGATGAACCACGATGCCGATTCAATCAATCCCATATATATATTCCCGCCTCTCGCGATATTTTACTTGCCCGAGATTCGATCGTCGGTATCGTCATACCTAGTTCAATCTCGTTCTCACAAAGTACTTTACTCGTTCGTAATCCGATATCACTTTGTGATTAACTCCTTAACCACATGCTTGCAAGAGGTGTTGATATCGATTACAGTGGGCCCAAGTATATCTCTCCGACTTGGGAGGGACAAATTCCATCTCGATACATACAACCCAACAGATACTTTCCGATCACCGAGAGACACCTTTATGATCACCCTCTCATAGGATGACGCGTTTGATGACCTCAAAGCTTTCTTCCGGGGTCAGGAGTTGCATTATCTCATGGTCTAAGGAATACAATATTTGACATAGGAAAAGCTTCGCAAAGATGAACACGATGAAACGATCTAATTGCTTCGCTTAGTTTGGGTCTGTCCTTCATATCATTCTCCCAATGATATGATCTCATTATCAATTGACAACTCATGTCTATGGTTAGGAAACCTTAACCATCATTGATCAATGAGCTAGTCCATAGAGGCGTACTAGGGACACGGTGTTGTTTACAAACCACACAAGTATTAAAGTTTCCGCTTAATACAATTCTAGCATGGAATATAAACTTTATCATGAACAAGAATTATAATAATAACATCTTTATTATTGCCTCTAGGGCATAATTCCAACATTTCCAACGTGAAGACCATTTTCGATGATCTTCCACAACTCTATGGAGGAACTGCACACATGAGATTTCATCAAAAATTGCCATTGAGAGAAAGTAGATGCTGAAAGTTTGGGTGGATCACCCCTATTATGTATATGAGGGTGAGGAATAGGCGGATCAGGGGAATACACATGAGAAACCTCATTGTATCCATCCTGACCGCTATCCTTTTTCGAGGAGGAGCTCTTAGTAGTATCATCACCTACCACTTCGTTACCTTTGGAAACAGTTTTACCCGTTTCCTTGGATTGCGGAGTGGTATCCTCAGAGTTAGATGGAGGTGATCTTTGCGGATGTGGAGAGAGCATTATCAATTGACGATCTCTTCCATCTTAGCCTCCATTGAACTCACCAAGGTTGTTTCCAACGTCTTGAGATCGTTCATGGTGACTACCTCCGGAGCATCACTCCCATCTCCCTTGGAACCCATACTTCTCTTAGGCGGTTAAGCCCGAAATAAGAGCCGAGGCTCTGATACCAATTGAAATGGATCGTATGGGCACCTAGAGGGGGGGGGGTGAATAGGTGCTAACCAATTTTTAATACTTTTTCAATTTTAGGCTTGACACAAAGTAAATTCTCTAGATATGCAACTACGAGAATTTCCCTATATGTAACCCTAACTACTAAGCACGTAAAAGAGGAGCGATGAAACCGTAGTGGAGCACGCGGAGACACATGGATTTGTTTTACCGTAGTTCCTTCCTTGTTAAGGGAAGTACATCTCCGTTGGAGGGGTGGGCGGTTCTAAGACCACCACGCCACAATAGGCCTCACCCTATTCTCCGATGGATCTCGCCACGAGAGTCCTGATCCACCTTCTCCACTATTGGATCCCTTCGAGGCGGGAACCGGTGCCTTTTACAACACTATCGGGGTACACACCCACAACCGAATTGGGGGCTCCCGAGATGACAACAAGCTGCCACAAGAACAAGGTTTATCAATATAAACAAAAACGAGGATCTAGATATTTGCAAGAAATACTAGATCGGAGGTTCTCCAAATTAATGGAGAGGAGATGAAGCGCTTGATTGCTGATGATGAAGATCGAGTTATCCTCCTTCGATTCCCCAAGGGATGGGGCCTTTGGGTGGATCTAGGTGGATCACTCTTGGATGAAGCTTTCAGATCTGATCTGTTCTTTTTCGAGATGAATCAAGAGTTCTGGCAGGAGGGGGATGGCTGGCTTAAATACCCCCTCCCCAGATCTGGCCGTTGCACAACTTTGGGGGCGGATTATCCTCCCCCTGGGAAAACTCCGCCCCAACGGCGGATTCTCCGGGGGAAAGTCTGCCCCCTCTCTGGGGCTTGGGCCTTGGTGAAGTTCTTGGGAGGGGCGGATAATCCGGCCCCCCTGAGGGGCGGATTATCCGGCCAGACCGGAAAGTCCGGCCAAAACTCTGCCCCCTCTCTGGGGCTTGCGCCTTGGCGATGAGCAGGGGAGGCGGATTATCCGGCCCCCATGAGGGGCGGATTATCCGGCGGGGCCGGAAAATCCTGCCAAAATTCCGCCTTGCGCTGCTTGGGCAAGGGAGGCGGATTATCCGCCTCTGGGGCCGGATTATCCGCCCCCAAAGGCAGAGTCCTTTTCCCTTTGTTCACAAATAGAGCTGCAACACTTCAACACACATTAAATGATCCTTGGTATTGTTATCTAACACACAAAACACTAGGGATTAAGAAATGTTCTTTCAGAAGTCCACCTTCAGGTTATCATCCGAACCCCCTCCAGTATTAATTTTCAAGCAACAGACAACTGCTTTAAGCAAAGTGTGTAAGGTAAACAGTCCACATGTTCCATGAACAAGAGACCGTTGTTTTCTCCCTAGTAGCAACAACACATCTACAACCGAAGATATTTCTGTCACTTCCCTTGGAAACTAGAGGCATGAACTGTAGGGTTTCGTAGCATGGAAAACAAAATTTTTCTACCGCATACAAACAAACAAGCCAAGATCTATCTACTATATTGTAGCAATGAGTCGATGGAATAACTCACCCTTGAAGATTCCAAAGTGTTTAACAAGAGCGGATTCTCGTGGGTGATGTAGTCGTACTCTTCCCGATCTCAAGATCACGTAGACGATCCTTCCGGCGCTGCGTTCCAGCAGCGCTCCCGTAGTCGGTCACACGTTCGGTACTCGACGAAGACCTTCCTCTCCCTTGTTCCAGTAGGCAGCGGAGGTTGTAGCACTCTCCTCGCGATTTCGGCAGCACAACGCCATGGTACCGGAAGTAGAGGGGAGATCTTGCAGGGCTTCGCCTTAAGCCGGAGCGAGTATGGTGGACTATGAGAGAGAGCCTCGGTGGTCTAGGGTTTAGACGCACCAAGGAGGAGGCTTGGCCGGCGGCTAGGGTTAGCTAGGCGGCGGCGGCGGCTTTCCCTAGGCGACGGTGGCGGCAGCAGGAGGTGGCGGCGCCGGGCTAGGGTTTTGGGTGGAGGTGTTGGGTGCTAGGAGGGGCAGCCCTACCCCTCCTTATATAGGTGGAGGGGGCGCGCCAGGGGAGGGGAGTCCCTCCCCAACTCGGTTTCCCAAGGGGGCCGGCGGTGGAGGGGAGGAACTCCTCCCCAAGTAGGTTTCCTACTTCCCCTCCACCTTCCAAAATAGCCGTTTCACTTTTCAAATTGGCGTTTGACTTTTCAAACTAGGATTTGATTAAACCCTTTATTTTGTTCAGCGATGACACCTAGTACATGATGCAATCATTCCAACTTGATATGACATATTCATGTACCCTTCCCCTCCGGAGTGCTGGACCTTTCGGAACCTTCTAGAACATTCCCGATGAAAACACCGGAACCATTCTCCAACCCTGAAACAGGACTTTCCATATATGAATCTTATTCTCCGGACCATTCCGGATCTCCTCGTGATATCCCGGATCCCATCCGAGACTCCGAACAACATTCGGTCTCTTACTCATCATTCCATAACTACTCAAACAACGTCGAATCCTTAAGTGTGTCTCCCTACGGTTCGTGAATTATGCGGACATGATCGAGACACTTCTCCGAATCAATAACCAATAGAGGAATCTGGAAATTCATATGGCTCCCACATATTTCTACGATTACTTTGCGATCGAATGAACCAATTACATACGATACCAATTTCCCTTTGTCTCACGATAGTTTACTTATCCGAGGTTATGATCGTCGGTATCTCTGCATACCTAGTTCAACCACGTTACTGATAAGTACTCTTTTCTCGTTCCCGTGATATGTGATCCCTTGTGAGCCAGTCACATGCTTGCAAGCTAATTGGATGACATTTCACCGAGAGGGCCCAGAGTATATCTATCCGTCATATGGATGGACAAATCCCACTCTTGATCCATGTCTCTCAACCAATACTTTCCGAACACTCAATTCCACCTTTATAGACACCCAGTTACGGTGTGGTGTTTGATGTCATCAAAGCATCCTTCCGGTGAAGGTGATATGCATGATCTCAT
This sequence comes from Avena longiglumis, assembly GCA_030063025.1. Taxonomy (NCBI): domain Eukaryota; kingdom Viridiplantae; phylum Streptophyta; class Magnoliopsida; order Poales; family Poaceae; genus Avena; species Avena longiglumis. Next base: position 415,063,788 of record CP125979.1, read on the forward strand.
GGTCAAAGGAATTAGGTTACTATGTATCAGAAAGCATATAGCAATTGAACTATTAAAATGACTTGATCTTTATGCTACGCTTATCTATAGGAGTATGTCCACCATATCATTCTCCTAACGATATGATCTTGTTGTTAATAACATCTCAATGTTCATGATAGGGAAACCACAATCATTTATTAACCAACAAGCTAGTATTATAAAGAGGCTTTACTAGGGACTCTATTTTAGTTTACAAATCACATAAGTATTAATGTTTCCTTGTTAATACTATTAATGTAAACATTTATCATAAACACAAATATATAATAATAACTACATTTATTATTGCCTCTAGGGCATATCTCCAACATGAACCCACTATCGAGCATAAATACCCCCTCTTGGAGTCACTAGCAACTACTTGGCCAAGATAGCTACTAACAACGGAGAGCATGCAAGATCACAAACAACACAGACATGATAGAATCATAAAGACAAAACCATTAACCAAACCAACATAATAATCCCAATATCCATCGGATCCCCGCAAACACAACATGCATGATTACAAATAGATTAGATCTTGATCATGAACGGAGCTCACAAGATCTATACATGAAAATACAAAGGAGGAGATACAACCATCTAGCTACTACATGGAGCCATAGTCCAAGGTGGAACTACTCACAAATCATACCGGAGAGAAGGCCTCCGGGATGATCTCCCCTCCGGCAGGGTGCCGGGAAGAACTTCAGATCCCCCGTTCTAGGGACAATGGTGGTGGCGTCTACAGACGGTTTTGTGGATATTTGATCGGGTACCTAGGGTTTCTGCATCGGGGGCTTCTTATAGGCGAAGGGGGAGACCGAGGCGGTGGCCAAGGCGACCAAACCCTAGCCAGGCGCGAGGTGGGGCCCACTCTCGTCTGGGGTGGGTATGGCCCCTCTGGACGACCCCTCCGGCTCTCCTCTGGACTTCTTGTTCCCCCGGAAAGTAATTGACTTTGTCCTTTGTCCTGTCCAATTCCGAGAATATTTCTTTACTAACTTTTCTGAAACCAAAAACAGCAAAAAACAGGCATCTGGCACTGTTGCAACTTGTTAGTAGGTTAGTACCAGAAAACATGTAAAAAGCACCTCAAAGTGTGGACAAGTAAAACAAATTAAATACTAAACAAGCATGGAGCATAAAAAATTATAGATACGTTTCCAACGTATCAACATCCCCAAGCTTAACTCTTGCTCGTCCTCGAGTAGGTAAGTGATAAACAGAATAATTTTTGAGGTGACATGCACCCTCACAATAAATATCCAAACATTTGCAAGCATTGAAAACTGGGATGAAAGAACTCTAAACATGTGCATGAAAGAAGAATTTCTAACAGTAAGACAAAGTAACTATGCATGCAAAATGAAAGCCTACAAACAAAGATCATGAATACCATGCATTGAAAAACGTTTGTTTGTTTCACATACAAAAAACATAGCATAGTGGCAATCAGCTTGTCCCTCATAGAGTAGCAATATAGATGCATAGGACACCTGCAAAGTTCACAAGGGTGACTAGAAACAAGTAGCACAAGAGCAAGTAATAACACAATATGCATCAATTAGTAAGCTTTGGAACACTGCACACAGAATGACAACTATGCTCTCTTAATGGTGCCTAAAGGTAGAAGGTGGAGACTCAATAGTGATGGAAGAAAGGCCTTTTTGTAAAGGAAGCAGGATTTCAGGTTTCAAAAGGAGCTTCCAAAAATTATGGTACTTGTTAGCTTTCAGCCCTCATTGCCCCTATCATAAGCATCTTGAAGTGGATAAGGTTAAAGTGGCAAAGCTGGAGTATATGCTTGACGAATTATAAGTTGGCAATCTCATGCCCCTTGAATACGAGGGCCACACCTCATGCATACTCAACCTGGGGTCCAGGTAAGTTCTTGTCATTGTAAGTATTTGCATATCATTGAGAACTGCCAACGAGGTACCCCTTGCACATGGTACAAGAGCTTTCCCATAACCAAAATAACAAGGCAAGCAGACAATGAGCATCTCGGCAATCTTTTTATTTACCATATGCATAGCTTTTTATTGAGGATGCTTCATAGATAGCTTATTATGGTGATGCTGCAAGTTTCCACCATGATTAGGCATGACTTAGGCTAGCGGCCCAGGCGTTTCTCTAACACAGGATACAAACTCCATGGACTTACAATTTCCCTCTTTATTTCACACCGTGGACATTCATAGACAAAAGAACATTATATCAACTGAGTACAACAAGGTACAATTCCCCGTGGCAGCACGATTCTGCTAATTCCAACTTATAAGTGCAAGCATATACAACAAAGTTGTCACAATGGTTCAAGTTTATTAGGGGCAAAGAATAAAGTGTGCCATCAAGTTCGTGAGGGCTTTAATCACTAAGTTTTCACATAACAAAATAGTTTTTAATTGGAAGATAGCTGAAAACAAGAATATACTTGGAATGGTGTAACACACCATGCATAGGAGTTTATAGTGGACACTTTGGAAAAACTTGGTTTCTTGTGAGTTGGAAGCATGAGTAGAGCTTACTCATACAAGTGGAGGCTAGCAAAAGACTGGGAGCAACCAACTAAGAGAGCAATAATGGCCAAAATCATGCAGTGCAACAAAGCAAACTAATCAAAGCAAAGAGTGGTACTACTGACATGGTTATACCCTACGGGTACACGACCTTAGCATACCTGGTCCAGCCCAAGGAAGGCCAATGACAAATATACGCCGGACCATGAATACTTTCGGGTGACTAGGGCCCATGACGCCTTCGGATCCTTGGAGAGCAAGACTAGAGTAGATAGAAAATTCAAAGGGTCAAACCCTAAAACCTGTAACCGACTCGATCTATGCCTGGGACCTACCTGCCTCTATATAAAGGCCAGGAGGGCACGACGAGGAGGCTCTCTTACAATCTCTCGCATACCACCGCATACACACCTCCACGCCAGATTGCATATGTGCACCCCTGTAACCTTTAGTTCCACCATAATCAGAGCAGACAAGCAGGAGTAGGGTTTTCCCTCCGGGGGCCTGAACCTGGGTAAACCTCGTGTCCCCGTGTTGCTTGTTTGCTAACCGTTCCGTGATCTCCAGCATCCCCATCTTCTCCAAAACCCAAGTCCATAACAATGGGCATTGACGAGATTAAACCTCGTCAATTGGCGTCGTCTGTGGGAACTGGGGGCGCTGATTGTGCGATCGTGGTGGTCCCAACCAAAGCGATCTACAATTCTGCAGCGACGAAGAGTCATCTCCTCTTCGGCACCTTCGACTTCACCGCCCACTCGCCGGCCACCCTGAAGGACTTCGAGCCCGTTGGCGATGGACTCGAGATCCTGTTCGGGAGTTTCTGCTTCCATGTGGGGCAGATCGTCACTCTCTGCCTCCCGGAGCGGGTGCCCCTGCCATCGATTAGGATTGCTTCGTGGGCTCCACACCCCGTGCTACGCACATAACCATCGACAGATGAGTCCTATGACAGCAGTAGCTGCAACTTAGATCTGTGCGATCCACCATCGGATGAAGGGACCTACGATTCTGGATCCGAAAGCTGTGGCAGCAGCGATCTGATCTACAATCGCTACCAGTGCGCCGCGGTCATCCAGAGTGACGCGAATCAGGAGCACAACCCACCACCCAACCCGCAGGGTAGAAACGGTGGAAACAGAAGAAGCCAGTCCCCCCACCCAACGGGGACAACAATAATCAGGTCATCCACCTCAGCGAGGAGGGATGGGCCCAATCACGCGAAGCCGTAGCAGGCAACAAGATCCTGCCAGCAGATGCCTCACGGGACCTGCTGACGGCATACCACATTCTCCTCGTCGAGGAGCACAGGAAGCAACTGAGGATGCAGGAAGTGCTCGACAAGCGCAAGCAAGAAGCCTCAGAGTCCAGTGCATGGCGAGCTGCGCTCTCCGCCATGGGCATCGGCTCCAGCTCGCATGGAAACCATGGCAACAAGCACCGTTCTCGCACAGAGAACATGGATCCCATGGCAGGCCGCGAGGTGACTAGATCCCTCAACGCGTCCTTCATGGAGATGGATGCCAACGACAACGTCATCCCGAAGACGCCGCAAGCTGCGATTATGGAAGCCACCACGTACCTCGCGTCCCATCCACCTCCGAAGGGGGACCCGAAGAGGGCCATGCACAAGTCCGCACTTACCGGACTCAGACTCGTTGGAGCCGCGCTCCACGGAGAAGCTCCTACGGAGCCAAAGAAGAAGGCTGCGTTCAGGTTCAACCGCAGCCCCACACCCTCATCCGAGGACGAAGAGCACGACCTTCCTCGAAGGCATACGAGCCCGCGCCATCCTAGCCGCGACTACGACGCTCGAAATGAGCTAACACATCACAAGATCGACAAAGCACGCGCCAAGCGCGTATGCTCGTCCGAATCCGAGGAGGACGGCGATGAAGGAGAACTCTGCGGAGAACGATACTTCAGCAGATCCATCCGGCGGACGCGGATGCCGCGAAACTTAAAGCTTCCTTCGGACACTCTGAAGTTTGACGGTACAAAGGACCCCAAGGCATGGCTCAGCGACCACCTGTCGTTCGTCAAGCTACACGGCGGGAACAAGGAAACCGCCATGCAATGCCTTTAGCTGCAGCTGACGGGCGCAGCCCGGATCTGGCTCAGCAGCATATCCTCGGGATCCATCCGAAGCTGGGAGGAGCTGGCTTACAGTTTCGTCTGAAACTTCAAGGGCAACAGCAAGAGACCTGCCTCGATCGAGGAGCTGCGGGCCTGCACCCAACGAACGGGCGAATCCATTCGCTCGTACATACTGCGCTGGTCCAACACCAAGAACTCCACGACGCATATCTCCGAGGATAGAGCTATCGACGCCTTCAAGGACGGCGTCAAACGCCAGTACTTCAAAGAAGAACTTGGGCGCGTCAAGCCCAAGACACTCGACCACCTAATGGACATCGCCAACAGGTGGGATGATGGCGAGGACTCTATCCACCGAGCGCACTCGGAGGAGGAAGACGACTACGGCCGGCGACGCGAGCGCCGTAGCAAGAGAAGATCGCGCGTCTACGACGATCGCGATGGACCCGACATGGTCGCGGCTGGCTACGCCGACCGCCGCAGTGATGGCAACCACAGCAATGGCGGATACCGCGGAAGCAACTTCCGCGACGGAGGACGCCCAGCACAGTCGTGGCAGCGCCGCGGTCGCGACGACGGACCCTCAGCATACGAAAAACTGTCGGGTCCATGCACCATCCACTTCTACATCGACAAGCAGGATGGTAAGAAGAAGGCAAGCCACATGCTCAAGGACTGCCGCGAGTTCCAGAAACTCAGCGAAAGCATGGCTCAGATGAGGCAGCAAGCCCCGAACCCTGGATTTGGGAACGCACCCGCACCAGGCGAGATCGCGCATGGAGCTCCTCCACCGCCACCTGCATGAGGCCCGAACCATCCAATCGCACCCGCACAGAATAACGATGGGCACGGGTATCCCCCGCCGAAAGGAGCACTGATGATCCAAAAAGGGCGCCCAACGAATATGGTGCAGAAGAAAATCACCTGTCAGATCAACCTGGCTGTGACCGCTCCACCCGCCATCCCTGAGTACCTCAGCGGATCGGAGTCCTACATCACGTTCAGCCGTTCGGATCACCCTTGCCAGGTCCCTCGCCAAGGTCATGCTGCCCTGGTGATTGAGGCGCATATCGGAGGGTTCGAGATGAGCCGCGTCTTCATGGACGGCGGCAGCAGCATCAAACTGATGTTCGCCAGCACCCTAGCAGCAATGTGGATCCCGCTATGCAGCCTGGAACAGACAGACACAACGTTCCATGGCATCGTCCCAGGAAAGGGAATATTCCCCCTGGGAAAGATATGGCTCGACGTCATCTTTGGTAAGACGGATAACTTCTGATGCGAGCGACTCGAGTTCTAAGTGGTGGACTGGCCATCACAATACCACACCATCCTCGGGCGTGTAGCATTCGCAAGGTTCCTGGCAGTACCTCACTACGCGTACCTTCTACTCAAGATGCCAGGACCCAGGGGCGTCATCACGATCCACGAGAGCTTCACCCAATCGGACCACTGCGATAGGGACTTCAACAGAATCTCCTAGTCATTCGGCATGCAAGAGGAGCTCGTAAGGCTCCGCGAGGTGACGGACAACGGGGCACCCCCAGTCGCACGACAGAACGCACCAGATATGTCCTTCGACTCCACCGTCAACACAAAGAAGGTGCAGTTCCACCCGACGGATGCCACCAAGACGACGCTGATCGCCAACGATCTCAGCTCCGCATAGGAAAGCGCGCTCGTCGAATTCCTCCCTGAGCGCTGGGAAATCTTCGCCTGGTGTCCTGTGGACATGCCAGGAGTTCCCAGGGAATTTGCCGAGCACGCACTCAACATCTTTCCAGACGCCAAGCCCGTCAAGCAGTCCATCCGACGACTGTTCGAACTACGGGCCGAAGCAATCGGAGTCGAAGTCAACAGACTACTCGACACAAACTTCATCAGGGAGATCAAGGAGAGCGAGTGGCTCGCCAACACCGTAATGGTCCCCAAAAAGGAAACGGACATCCTGCGGATGTGCGTGGACTTCACATCGCTGAACAAGCACTGCCCAAAGGATCATTTCCCTCTCCCTCGGATCGACGAGATCATCGATTCGACGGCAGGATGCGAGAAGCTATCCTTCCTCGACGCCTACTCAGGCTATAACCAGATTCGACTGAAGGTCGAAGATCAGGAAAAAACGGTGTTCATCATGCCGTTCGGAGTGTTCTGCTACAACACAATGCCCTTCGGGCTAAAGAACGCAGGTGCCACGTACCAACGGTGCATGGAGGCATGCCTGAAGGACCAGATCGGTCGCAATATCCAAGTCTATGTCGACGACATAGTCATCAAAACCAGGGAGGCGAGAACGCTCATCGACGATCTCCGCGAGACGTTCGATAATCTCGACCACTACAGGATCAAGATTAACCCTGAAAAGTGCGCCTTCGGCGTCCCATCTAGCCAGCTGCTTGGTTACTTCATCTCCCAGCAAGGAATCGATGCGAACCCGAAGAAAATCCGGGCCATAATGGGCATGGAGAAGCCGAAGAACCTTAAGGGTGTCCGGCAGCTTGCAGGACGAACCGCGGCATTGAGCAGGTTCATCAGCCGCATGGGTGAGAAAGCCCTGCCATTCTATCAGCTGCTGCGCAAGGCAGACAAATTCGAGTGGACGCCTGAGGCGGATGATGCATTCGAATATCTAAAGTGGCTGCTCTCTACCTCACCCGTCTTGGTTACGCCAAAGGAGCGCGAGCCTCTACTGCTGTACATAGCAGCTACACACCAGGTGGTGAGCACCGTACTGGTGGTCGAGTGACACGAAGAAGGCAAGACCAATGGGGTCCAACGCCCAATCTACTACCTCAGCGAGGTATTGACGCTGACAAAGCAGAGGTAACCTCACTACCAGACTCGCCTACGGCGTGTTCATGACGGCTCGTTGGCTGAGCCACTACTTTCAGGAGCACCAGGTGATGGTCGTCAATGAGGCACCACTAACCAACATCCTAAACAACCCGGAGGCCACAGGATACGTGGCCCTATGGGGCATTGAGCTGTCACCTCTAGAAATCGTCTACGAGAAGCGACTCGCGATCAAATCTCAGGTCCTCCCGGACTTCCTCGTCCACTGGATGGAGCTGCAGCTGCCAGACATACCGGACATGACACAGTCATGGACGATGCACTTCGACGGCTCCAAACGCGAGGCTGGAGCAGGAGCCGGGGTCATACTGACCTCCCCGCAGGGCGACAAGATGAAGTACGTCCTTCGGATGAAATTTGGAGCTTCCAACAACGAGGCCGAATACGAATCCCTCATCCACGACATGAGGATGGCAAAGATCTGCGGCGCAACGCGCCTGGTCATCTACGAAGACTCGAACCTCATCTTGCAACAGACGATGAATGAGTGCGACGCACACGTCGAAAACATGATCGCGTACCGCGCACTCTACAAATCACTCGAAGGAGACATTTGACGGCTGCGAGCTTCGACACGTTGGGAGTGAAAGCAACGAGGAGGCCGACAGACTTGCCAACATCGACTCCACTTGTGCACGGGTGCCACCAGGCGTGTTCCTCGAACAGATCTGCGTGCCATCCATCAAGCGGAAATTCCCAAAGGGATCACCCGAAGAAGCAGAACACTCGGGGGCTGCGCTACCCGAAGGACATGAAGGACCTGAAAAGCTAGAAACAGAGGTCGCTGTGGTCAACCTGATGCAGGTCATGGCAGTCGAAGAAACTTGGACACGACCATACCTCAGGTATCTGATAGACGGGGAACTACCTGATAGCTCGACAGACGCCCGACGCATATCTTGCCGGTCCAAGGCCTTTACAATCATCAATGGCGAGCTGTACAAGCGCAGCATTTCGGGTGTACTCCAAAGGTGCGTCACCATCGGTGACGGTAAAACCATACTCCAAGACATCCACGAGGGAATCTGCGGCCATCATGCAGGCATCCGCTCCCTTGTCGCCAAAGCTCTACGAGCTGGATTCTACTGGCCAACGGCCATGAATGACGCCAAGGACATCGTCCGACGATGCAACGAGTGCCAAAGGTTCGCCGATAAACCACACGCACCCGAATCAGAACTCTGGCCCATACCTTTGGCCTGGCCCTTTGCCCAGTGGGGCCTCGACATGATCGACAAGCTACCAAGGTCCTCGAATGGAGGTCACGTCTACCTCCTGGTCGCAGTCGACAAATTCACCAAGTGGATTGAGGCCATGCCAGTCACTAACCAAAAGGGCAAAACTGCCGTCAAGTTCTTTGAATCCATTGTCTACAGGTTCAGCGTGCCGCACAGCATCATCACCGACAATGGGTCAAACTTCATCTCCAAAGAATTCCAGGACTTCTGCGAAGACCTCAGAATCAACATCACATACGCCTGTGTGGCGCACCCGCAAACAAACGAGCAGGTCAAGAAGGCCAACGACCTCGTCGGTGATGGCATCAAGAAGCGCCTATTGAGCCCACTCGAGCGACTTGCAGGTGCCTGGACACAAGAGCTACCTTCGGTCCTATGCAGCCTGCGCACAACGCCAAATAGCTCAACCGGCTACACGCCTTTCTTCATGGTGCACGGAGCCGAAGCCGTGCTGCCAGCAAAGGTATGCCACAAGGCCCCACGGGTCGTCGCTTACAGCGAAGCCGAACCGACGGCCGCACTCAAAGACGCCGTCGACACACTCGACGAGGCGCGTGACATAGCAGCATCTCGATCAGCGGTGTACCAACAGAGTCTCCGCAACTACCACAACCGACGGCTATGCCCAAGGTCCTTCATCGAAGGAGACCTAGTCTTGCGACTCAAGCAAGAGCGACCGAAGAAATTCGAGTCACCATGGGAAGGACCCTACATTATCACTGAAGTCATCCCAGGTGGCGCCTATCGCCTCAAGCACGTGGAGTCTGGAGTCGCATACTCCAACCCATGGAACGTCACGCATCTGCGACGCTTCTACCCCTAGCTACCCCCCTTTTACTTTCAATAAGGCTATTCAGCCAAGGCTACTCAGACGAACTGTGTACATCTTCCTGATGATATGAATAAATCTAAGTGTCTCGCCCCAAACTTTTTCGTTCAACATCTGCATTTTACTCCATATTACAAACACACTCGGGGGCTCCCCCTCCCTCACGACTTCGTCGACTGAGAATAACACGTGCATCCTGAGTAGCTGACCACGTCAGGCTAACGAAAAGGACACGTAAACAAATAGAGCACCACGTGCTACACAACAATAAACCTTTACAATACTAAAGGGCACAACACGCCCAGTTGAATATATACAAATTTTACATCTACCTTTTTTTACAGGTTCTACCTATTCTGCACAATAGCCTGCATACGCTGCTCAAACAGGTCTACAATCTGTTCGGCATACTGCCTTACAGCCGCATAATGTGGACGCATATCCCACTCACCACCATCCGGACGAAGAGGCGGCCCATCCGCTACAGCAGAAAGATCTACATCGGGACGATGCGACCACACAAGGGAAAGTGCGGCCTTCACCCCCGCAACAAGCTGATGTCGCACCAGTTCCTTGACATGGCGAATGTTCTGAAACTTCGTCAGTAGGCCAGAGAGAGTCGACGGCGCCCCATCCAGCGGATACATCACATGCAAAACTGACGCCAATGAAGACTGCACCCGACGAAGCACCCGCGATACCTGGTGGACATGATCCTGCATTGTCGCAAGGACCATGGCACGATCACGGTCCATCCAGAAGAACCTGCCGGCCTCCATGTCCTGCTGGATCAAGCAGTTAATCTGAATAGCAACATGCTCCTTTTCCTCCTTCGGAGAAAGGTTAGCACCTGCAATACTTGCAAAAGTAAGATGCAAGGCCAACAGGCGCATCCGAGACAATGAGCAGCAACTCGAAAAACTCACATTCAAGCTGTTCGGCTAGACGACGCAACTCCCCCATCAAAAATTCCTCTCGGGCAGCGCCTCGCTCGCCTTCGACTTCCAAACATCAGCATGGCCACGCACTCCAAGAAATTCCCTCTGAAGACTACGGACGCGGTCTCGAAGAAACACAAGCTGCAATGCACCATCCAAGGATGGCCGCAGCAGTGGTGCAGATGAAGTGTCAACGGGATCATCATCCGTAGGATCCTAGAGTAAAAGAAGACAAGGATATGAACAAGCAGACGAATGAAGACAGAACTCGAAAATTCATTATGTACAGCAAAAAGCCACTACGTGGCGTAGGGATTGTTCATAAACACAATTACAAAAGCTGAAAAAAAATCTATCCTACGAATAGAAGATCTAAGAGGCTGCATCCTGAGTAGCCTCGGATCCGGACTGTCTCCCCTTGGCCTCTCCCTGCTGCTTCAACGCGTACTCAGCCAGTAAGTCAATCAACTTCGTCCCATAACGCTTATAGCGAGCAGCATAGATGGCAAAGGCTACCTCGGATCCGCCAGCATCAGTTGGCATCCGGGAGGTGACCTGATGAAGATCCAGCTTCGCTCCAGAAGCCAGGGCCATCGCCAGCCCGACGGATGCACCAATGCCTTTCTTCTTGCGCTTGTACGCTGCAGGTGCTTCGGCTGACAATGCCTCCGCCAAGGCATCGACATCTTCAAGGGCGATTCCCTTGGGGACGAGCTCCTTGTAGAAGCGCCCGAGAACCTCCTTGGCCTTGGCAAGCGAGCCGACCACGGTACCGCAGCGGTCTTCGACCGCCGCAGCAGCATCATCCAAAGAACTCCCGTGCTCCAGAGCACCGCGATCAAACTCGATGCCCGCGGCATCTAAAATAACAAAGGAAACATCATAAATAAAAGCACTACAAGGAAAGGCAACAAAGTCGAAAAGAGAAGACAGAGAAACCCACCCGAAACATCCTTGGCAGCCGCCATCAGCCTGCCGGCTACCTCTCTCTTGTGTGAAGCCGTGGCGGTGGCGAGCTGCTCCTCGCGGTCCGTAGCCACCTGCTGTAGGCGCTCCTTGGCCTCGGCCGCGTTAGCCAGGTCCAGCTCTAGGCTCTCCTTCGCACTAATGGCGACCTCGACTTTCTTCTCCGCTTGCCCAAGGCTCTTTTTGAGAGCATCAAACTCACGGAGAGAGTTATTGTGGTCCTCTGCAGTCAGCAACACACCTATCAGATCGAAGGACAAAAATACAAGAAGAAGCAAAAAGACCAAGTCATAAACATACCTTGATGCTGTTTGAAGCTGTCCTCCAATGCCAGGTGCTGCTGCACCAGCTGGTTGGCGCCTTGCACAAAAGGCTGCAAAAAGAACTATTGGTCAAAAGAACGGCTTAGGGGCTACACCCAAAAGAATGCGCAAAAACAAGGTACACATACGAAAAACGCTCGGGTGCTCCCCCGAGACTCGAAGGAAAAACGAACAACAAAATACCCTACAGATACTCGGGGGCTCCCCCCGAGGCACGAAGAAACAATGATCAACAGATCATCCGAAAAGGCTCGGGGGCTCCCCCTGTGGCAGAAAATAGAATTACTTACATGTATAGACGGTGACTCCGAAGGTTCGCCTGCAGTATTCTAAGGGAACGCCACCAAAGTCTCATGCGGAGAAGACCTCGGAGCAGCGCCCTTAGAGGTGGCCACCGTCTGAGGAGGAGGAGAAGGAATCTTCGACTCCCCCACCATCTCTCGAGCGCCATCGTTGGAGGAGCTATCAAAGGAGTGGCTGCAAAAGAAAAAACGTCAGCCAAGACAATCAAGCGAAATCAAGAGACAACAAAAAGGAACTGAGGAAGCTTACGAGTCAAGGTCACTAAGGTCGAAAATAGGAGGGGTCTTCTTGACCTTCTTCTCTTCCTTCTTTTCTTCCTTCTTCTGTTCCTTCTTCCGCTTCGCCGGCGGGTGCGGTGCCACAGCCCGCATGGGAACGACAGGAATCAGAGAAGAAGAGCCCCCATGCCCATCACTGTGACACTCAAGGCATAGCGGGTTCCTAGGCGTCGGCGGAGTCAAGGCATCCGATGATTCGCTGGAGCTCCTCGTCCGCTTGCGAGTGTGATCCTCGTTCGACTCGTTAGCCTCTTCAGCCGGAGATCGCGCCGACGGCAGCTCGGACATGGAGTCCACCACCTCATTGTCCGGAGCATCCGGGAATACTTAGGGCAATGGAGGTGACATGCCTGGCACCTTGAATTCCTACGCAAAAAGATAGCAAAAATTTTAGCACAAAGGTGGAAAACCAAACACAGTCGAAAAATAGCGCTACGCGCACATCACAGTTCTACACCTGCGGAATCGGACGAGAAGCAGAGAACGGAGAAGTCAGTGACTTTCCCGGAAGATCCTCTCCATCCTTGAACTTCAGCAGCGGACGAAGGATCCCGTCGAGATCCCCCTTGGAGAATTCCTCAGCTGAAACCCTAGTTAGATCACGGCGACTCGAATAAAGAAACATCGGGTGCACCCTAGCCTGGAGCGGCTGCACCCGACGTTTGAGAAAAGTGCGGATGATATCCACACTGTTCACCTCCTTATCCGGAATCAGCTGGAGATTCTCCACCCGATGATAGAGCCCCTCTATCTCCACCACCTCGCCATCCAAGATCTGGTTCTTCAAGGACCTCTTCGGCTCGATCTTTTGGGAGGGGTCAAAAGGAGCAAGACCAAAATCCTGCCCAGCCACGGTGGAGTCGCAGATGTAAAACCATCGCCTCCACCAGTACTGGACAGATTCGGACATAGAAAAGGAGAAGAAAAGAAGATTGGATCGAAGGGAAATGATGCAACCCCCAATGGGATAGACACCATCAGAACCAGATTGCCTCTTCACGGAATAGAGTTTCCAGAAGAGGCCAAAGTGCGGCTTGATACCGAGCCAGCACTCGCAGAAAGTGACGAAACAAGCGATATGAAGAAGAGAGTTGGGAGAAAGATGATGCAGCTGGATGCCGTAAAGAAAAAGCAATCCACGAAGGAAATTGTGGACTGGGAAGGAAAAGCCCTGAAGAACAAAAGCGAGGAACATAACCCGAAACCCAGCGGGGGGACGGGGAATTACCTCGTTGCCAGGTAGTTTGACGGCCTCCCTATCCTGCGGGATCAAGCCTCGCTCATGGAGATTGCGGAGATCACTCTCCCGAATCTCCGATCGCCGCCAACCACCGTCGGTGACACGGGCAGTGGCAGAACCTTTCTTGCCACCAGCAGCGCTGGTGCCAACTGCAGAAGAGGACTTCTTCGGCTTCCCCATCGCTGTGCGGCGGCGCTGTAACACCCTCAGAATCGGACCTATGCAAGTTTTAGCAAAATTCGCCAAACCCGCATAGAAACGATTCGAAGGTGCCCACCAGGCACTTTCGTGCGGGTGGAAAACGAAGTAATAACATTACACAACAGTCCTCGATGGGACCCACCGAACAAATATATATAACAGCGACTTCAAGAGACAAGAATACGGATATAAGTACAAAGATCCAAGTCACCTGGGAAAACGATATAGCGTCCAGCTACGGACAAGATGCAAATGGGGCTAAGAGCCCTGAAGAATAACCAATGGCGTCCATAACCCTGCCCAGGCCAAGCCGGAAGGGTAACCCTGCTAACGGCGTCGATCTCAAAACCTGCTTAAACAAAAGGGGTGCCAACAAAGGGCAAAGGAAAAAGAGGAGCGTCAGTACTGAGGCCAGTACACGGCGAGGCTAGAGTTCGGCGGTCCTCGCCTACATAGGTATGGTGGACTGAGCGGCAACGGCAGCATGCACTAAAAAACCTATAGAGACTCGATACACTTGCGTCAAACAGAGGGGGTAAGAAGGACCTATTCGGAACCAACCTGATTCTATCATCAACAAACCCATCCTGGCGTTTCCCCCTCGAGACCAAACGAGGAAGTCAACCGAGGAACTCACACAGTTGGCAGTTTTATTTATTCAGTTATAGTTGCGGCACTTTACTAGTCCGGTGTAGATAATTGTCCTGATAAAATAAGCAGTGGGCCCTTTTAATTAACCATTCCGTTGTAGTTGCAGCAATTACTAATCAAATTCAGATAGCATGATGTAATCCCGAAACCCAGCAGTTGTTGGTACTTTTAATCAGCCAATTCCGTTGTAGTTGCCATACTTACTAGTCAGGTACAATGGTCGCAAGCGACAATCCAAACAAGCAATTGTGGGCAGTATTATTAGCCATTCCATTATAGTGAAGCTGATTACTAGTCATTATAAGTCAAATTTATAGCAGTAAACTTTAGTTATGCTTGTCTATGATCGAGATACTGTGCTCCAAGTCGTCCATATCCGCGGACACGGCTTTCAGAAAGTTTTACCCGGCCGGGGTGCACCAATAGCAACACGCCGATCAACCTCGGAAAAACCAAATCAAAACCCAACGAGGCTTTCACGAACAATCACAGATTCAGAAATATTTCAGGGGCCACCCCATTGAGTAGATCCCAGCGGAGTAAGCAAGCTCGAGATGGACTCAAGGTTTGCGTCGATTGGTCAGCATCGGGAACCCGAAAGTGTGGCTGGGCTTGTCGATACTGAAAACACTCCGCTTACCTAAGCGATGCAGTGTGCTCCTCGCACAAATGTAAATACATAAAGTAGCATGGCATAAGTACAGGATCGTAAATAAAACCTCAAACTAGTTTGTGGCCCCAAGAAATAAGACTGAATCAAGCTCTGGCTCAGGGGGGTCCCATATACCTCCCGGATGTGGATAGCGCGATAAATCAAGGAACATGTATCAAGTACTCGGGGTCTTACGGGACACAAGTGGGCGTTCGGAAACCAAATATTTTCTATCACCCACCGATGCCTCTGCTTATTTCAATTTTAGTTGTTAAACAGAAATTAAAGTGACGATAAGTAAAACTAGAATCATCTCCAACATCAACATGCGGCAATACATCAGCAACTGTGGCATATGACGACACACATCAGCACTTGAGCAAGCAACTACTACGCGCAAGTCCAACTATCTACCAAACAACAGGCAATAGGATGTGTCCAAGGCAATATAGGGCTGCGGTTGATCACGGGTACGAAACTAAAGCATCGCAACCAGATAGCAATAGATCAACAGGAAGTAAATACTATAAAAGTAAGATAGGTAGAAAGAGGAGAGATGCTTTGAAAACATTGTCGAAGGGTTCAACCGAAGATCGGTAAGCTCACATCAACTCAACGGCCTTATCCGAAGAAGCAAAACACTAGAAGAACACGGATGCACTATTTAATACATCGATTGAAGATCGGCATGATGCATGTATGATGCATGGCATGGCAAAGATGCGATGCAATTAGGTCATATTAAGCGGGCAGGTCCCGACAATTAATTAAACGGTCCAAGTTATTTAGATACCCGCAATTTAAATGTTGTTTTAACAAGGCAAGATAAGATACCGGTTCGCTACACAAGTTTAAATGAGGCCAATATAAGGCTAGATTTGCCCGCATATGGGCCCCATATTTAATTATTAGGTGAATCGGCATAAGCCCCCAAACCACATGATTATGCATGCGAGATGTCAATTAAGTATGCAACCATTCATATAGTTGACCTTATAAAATAGGGTTCTCGGAGGGTTCACACATTGAGGGTCTCGGCGAACTTGGGGTTCGGGGTTCGGGTTGGTCTCGGGGTCAGGTTCGGGTTCGGCCTTGGCGGGATCGTTCTCGGACTCCGGGGGTTAGGGTCTTGGCGGTGCGTTCTCTGATAACGGAGGTATATCTTGTCGAATCCGGGTTCTCGGCGGACTCGGCGTCCGGAAAGGGTACTTGGTTCGGTGTCGGGGGCGCATCGGATTTCCGGGTCGGGGCGTTCTTGTCGCATGCAGATCTTGTCGGGTTCCACGGGATCGGTCTTGGCGTTCGGGGTGAAGCACTCGGCGTCCTACGGTCCCATGTCGACGGCCTCGGCGCTCTACATCGGTTTTCAGGGCGGCGGCTTCATGTAGACGGTCGTGGCGGCTTCAGGGGGAGTCCTGGGCGTCCCTTGTAGGTGACCTGCGGCTTCGGGGTCTTCAGGGTCTCGACGGAGTTTGGTCTTGACATCCGAGGCTTCTTGAATTCGTGAAGGAGATCTTGTCGCCGATGTCCGGGTAGACGAGCTTGGCGTTCGCCAGCGATCTTGGCGGTCATCGGGTTCGGCGCCGATGGTTCTTCGGGTTTATTTTCTTGTCGAAGACGATCTTGTGAAGCTAATTACATCGTCAGAGCAGATCTTGATGAGCCATGGGCCCTCTCTGTTACAACGGTCTAGCAACAAATACAGACACGAGGTAGAGGTACTGCGTTCGCTGGCGAGCTCGCTGGCAGAGAAGGCAGAGGCCGCACGGGCGAGGAAAACGTCGGCGCAGAAGCTTGGTGGTGCTGCGGGGCCCATGCCGGCGAGGTCGACGGCCGGAGGAGCGGCGAGGGCCTGGCAGCGAACGGAGGGAAAAGGTCGCGGGGGAGCACACGCAGCGGCGGACGGCGGCGGCGGGGTCGATGGAGCTCGCCGGGGATGCGCGCAGGACGGCGGAAGGAGGGGCTCGCCGGCGAAGGGGACGACGACCGGCGGGGCGGTCGCGGCTCAGTCAGGCGGCTCGAGGTGAGCGCTGGGGGCGGGCGAGGCGCGGCAGCTCTGGCGAGGGCGCGTTCGAGTGTGGCGGAGGCGGGCGAGGCGCGCTGGCTGGCAGCTGGCCAGGCCGAGAGGGCAGCGCGGGGCTGCAGCAGCTCTGCGGGCGGTGGCGGGAAGGCTCGGCGCGATCATGGGCGGCGGCGGGCCTTGGGCGAGCTGGCGGCGGAGCGGCGAGAGGCGGAGCGAGGCGAGAGGGAGGCGTGGCGCCCAAGGAGGCGGGCTCATGAGCTCTGCCAAGGAGGCTCTGGGGCCAGCGGCGGAGGAGGTGGCGAGGCGACTGGGAGGGCTGGCGCGGCTGCGAGGGACTAGCAGGCGCTACGGGCGAGGCGCTGGAGGGAGCAGGGAGGTAGGAGGAAGCGTGCGGGCGTGGGAAGAAGAGAAACAGGGAAGGCAGGTGGTGGGCCGGGCGGTTGGTGGGCAGGGAGTCGAGAGAGGGGTTGGGGGCAAGGCGTGTGAGTGGTGTCTTTGGGCTGTGGGGTGAGAGAGAGAGAGAGAGGGTGGGGTCTGGCCAAGTGGCAGTTTTAGATTGGTTAGGGGGGAAGGGTGAGAGGAGGTGGCACACACTGATTGGATGGAGTGAGGTGGAGGGGAGAGTTGGGTAGGAAGATGGGTAGATTTAGGAATAAAGGGTGGGCTGGTTGGACCGTTTATTATTTCCTGGGGTGGTCGATCGGGTCAATCGGCCCGTTCGACTGCCCCTATTAAAATAATTTAAATTTTTATTTATTCTAATTGGGCCGTTTGCAACCCGATAGCAACAAACAACTTAACTCCGGAGACCCGGGTTTTTGCGTTTGAATAAAGATGGGGCGTTTGGAAATTCAAAACAGGTTTTCGAAATTAGTTTTTGACAAACAATACATGATGATGACGATGCAATGCACAAAATCAACGCGATTTTCTGGTAGTGGTTTTGCGGGATGCCACAATTCGACACCACTAACAATGGATCTCGCCCTCGAGATCCGCCTCATGGTACCGGAAGGAAAGGTCGGCAATCTGAATCTTCTCGCTTCGTGTAGATCCTCGCGACACCACTAACGAGGGTTCCTTCTTCAACTGGGAAACGGCGGCACCACCAACAAAGGTCGTTGTCCGGACCGTCGCGAGAACACTCCGGGAACAACAGGTCGAAGGTAGAGGTATCAACAAATAAAGCCACCCCTAACTTCCGTGGGCGGAGTAAAGTTGCTGGATCCACTGATTCGATGTACAAAAGCGAATGATAAGGGTAGTGGTATGGTAGCTACTCCATCCCGCACTCAAACCATTACTCTGCACACGAATAGGCGGATTATGCAACCGACTCTCGGAATCAGACTGAAGATCTCGACAAGCGAGGTTCGGAACAAAGGAGTGATGCAGACTCTGCATCGGATCTGGCGTAGATGATGTCGTCGCGTCGGAAAACACCGGGAGACACAAACAAGGAACAAAGAAGGGTAACACGGAAGACGGATTCCTCAGGCAGCTTGAACACCAGATGTAGCAACACCGTTATCAAAGAAGGGAGCGAAACCCTGAAGGTACGACGGAACCCAACCACGAGAATTCCTGGACTCGAAGAAAGAGAAGAGAGCGGATTCAAAACACGTCGAGATAAGAGGAGAATAGCAGAGGGGTAAGGAGTAAAATCAGACCTAATCAGAACTATCCAACCGATTTTGCAAAATAGTTTTGACACTCTACTTCGGCCGTTAGCTAGGTTATCCTACAGGCTGGACTTGTGGGGTATCGCAACTGCTGAGCTCTGATACCACTCTGTAACACCCTCAGAATCGGACCTATGCAAGTTTTAGCAAAATTCGCCAAACCCGCATAGAAACGATTCGAAGGTGCCCACCAGGCACTTTCGTGCGGGTGGAAAACGAAGTAATAACATTACACAACAGTCCTCGATGGGACCCACCGAACAAATATATATAACAGCGACTTCAAGAGACAAGAATACGGATATAAGTACAAAGATCCAAGTCACCTGGGAAAACGATATAGCGTCCAGCTACGGACAAGATGCAAATGGGGCTAAGAGCCCTGAAGAATAACCAATGGCGTCCATAACCCTGCCCAGGCCAAGCCGGAAGGGTAACCCTGCTAACGGCGTCGATCTCAAAACCTGCTTAAACAAAAGGGGTGCCGACAAAGGGCAAAGGAAAAAGAGGAGCGTCAGTACTGAGGCCAGTACACGGCGAGGCTAGAGTTCGGCGGTCCTCGCCTACATAGGTATGGTGGACTGAGCGGCAGCGGCAGCATGCACTAAACAACCTATAGAGACTCGATACACTGGCGTCAAACAAAGGGGGTAAGAAGGACCTATTCGGAACCAACCTGATTCTATCATCAACAAACCCATCCTGGCGTTTCCCCCTCGAGACCAAACGAGGAAGTCAACCGAGGAACTCACACAGTTGGCAGTTTTATTTATTCAGTTATAGTTGCGGCACTTTACTAGTCCGGTGTAGATAATTGTCCTGATAAAATAAGCAGTGGCCCTTTTAATTAACCATTCCGTTGTAGTTGCAGCAATTGCTAATCAAATTCAGATAGCATGATGTAATCCCGAAACCCAGCAGTTGTTGGTACTTTTAATCAGCCAATTCCGTTGTAGTTGCCATACTTACTAGTCAGGTACAATGGTCGCAAGCGACAATCCAAACAAGAAATTGTGGGCAGTATTATTAGCCATTCCATTATAGTGAAGCTGATTACTAGTCATTATAAGTCAAATTTATAGCAGTAAACTTTAGTTATGCTTGTCTATGATCGAGATACTGTGCTCCAAGTCGTCCATATCCGCGGACACGGCTTTGAAAGTTTTACCGGCGGTGCACCAATAGCAACACACGCTCGATCAACCTCGGAAAAACCAAATCAAAACCCAACGAGGCTTTCACGACTGAACAATCACAGGATTCAGAAATATTTCAGGGGGCCACCCCTTGAGTAGATCCATAACGGAGTAAGCAAGCTCGAGACGGGCTCAAGGTTCGTCGCTGGTCAAACGCATTGGGAACCCGAAAGTGTGGCTGGGCTTGTCGATACCGCGAAAACACTCCGCTTACCTAAACAGTACAGTGTGCTCCTCGCACAATTTAAATATAGAAAGTAGCATGGCATAAGTACAGGATCGTAAATAAAACCTCAAACTAGTTTGTGGCCCCAAGAAATAAGACTGAATCAAGCTCTGGCTCAGGGGGGTCCCATATACCTCCCGGATGTGGATAGCGCGATAAATCAAGGAACAGGTATCAAGTACTCGGGGTCTTACGGGACACAAGTGGGCGTTCGGAAACCAAATATTTTCTATCACCCACCGATGCCTCTGCTTATTTCAATTTTAGTTGTTAAACAGAAATTAAAGTGACGATAAGTAAAACTAGAATCATCTCCAACATCAACATGCGGCAATACATCAGCAACTGTGGCATATGACGACACACATCAGCACTTGAGCAAGCAACTACTACGCGCAAGTCCAACTATCTACCAAACAACAGGCAATAGGATGTGTCCAAGGCAATATAGGGCTGCACGGTTGATCACGGGTACGGAAACTAAAGCATCGCAACACAGATAGCAATAGATCAACAGGGGGGAAGTAAATACTATAAAAGTAAGATAGGTAGAAAGAGGGAGATGCTCGCCTGAAAACATTGTCGAAGGGTTCAACCGAAGATCGGGGCGAAGCTCACATCAACTCAACGGCCTTATCCGCGAAGAAGCAAAACACTAGAAGAACACCGGATGCACTATTTAATACATCGGCAGAAGATCGGCATGATGCATGTATGATGCATGGCATGGCAAAGATGCGATGCAATTAGGTCATATTAAGCGGAACCGGGGTCCCGACAATTAATTAAACGGTCCAAGTTATTTAGATACCCCGCAATTTAAATGTTGTTTTAACAAGGCAAGATAAGATACCGGTTCGCTACACAAGTTTAAATGAGGCCAATATAAGGCTAGATTTGCCCGCATATGGGCCCCATATTTAATTATTAGGTGAATCGGCATAAGGCCCCCAAACCACATGATATGCATGCGAGATGTCAATTAAGTATGCAACCATTCATATAGTTGACCTTATAAAATAGGGTTCTCGGAGAGGGGTTCACACATTGAGGGGTCTCGACGAACTTGGGGTTTCGGGGTTCGGGGTTGGTCTCGGGGTCCAGGGTTCAGGGTTCGACGGCCTTGGCGGGATCGTTCTCGGACTCCGGGGGTTAGGGTCTTGGCGGTGCGTTCTCTGATAACGGAGGTAGATCTTGTCGAATCCGGGTTCTCGGCGGACTCGGCGTCCAGAAAGGGTACTTGGTTCGGTGTCGGGGGCGCATCGGATTTCCGGGTCGGGGCGTTCTTGTCGCATGCAGATCTTGTCGGGTTCCACGGGATCGGTCTTGGCGTTCGGGGTGAAGCACTCGGCGTCCCACGGTCCCATGTCGACGGCCTCGGCGCTCTAGATCGGTCTTCAGGGCGGCGGCTTCATGTAGACGGTCGTGGCGGCTTCAGGGGGAGTCCTGGGCGTCCCTTGTAGGTGACCTGCGGCTTCGGGGTCTTCAGGGTCTCGACGGAGTTTGGTCTTCGGCATCCGAACAGGCTTCTTGAATTCCGTGAAGGAGATCTTGTCGCGCGATGTCCGGGGTAGACGAGCTTGGCGTTTTCGCATCGGCGATCTTGGCGGTCATCGGGTTCGGCGCCGATGGTTCTTCGGGTTTATTTTCTTGTCGAAGACGATCTTGTGAAGCTAATTACATCGTCAGAGCAGATCTTGATGAGCCATGGGCCCTCTCTGTTACAACGGTCTAGCAACAAATACAGACACGAGGTAGAGGTACTGCGTTCGCTGGCGAGCTCGCTGGCAGAGAAGGCAGAGGCCGCACGGGCGAGGAAAACGTCGGCGCGGAAGCTTGGTGGTGCTCATGGGGCCCATGCCGGTCGACGGCGGAGGAGCGCGTAGGGCCTGGCAGACGGAGGAAAAGGTCGCGGGAGCACACGCAATGGCGACGGGCGGGGTCGATGGAGCTCGGGGGATGCTGTGAGACGGCGGAAGGAGGGCTCGCTGGGCGAAGGGACGACGACCGGCGGACGCGTCAGCTGTGAGCGGTCAGGCGGCTCGAGTGGCGCGGGGCGGGCCCAGAGCGGCGCTGGCTCGAGGTGAGCGCGGCCAGGCGGCTCGGCAGCGAGGGCGCTTCTGGCGGCCGAGCGCAGAGGGGCGGCGCGGCTGGGCACGGAGCTCTGCTGGGGCGGCGGTGGCGGAAGGGCTGTGAGGCCATGGTGGCGCCATGTGTGAGGCGAGGTGTGGCCTGTGGCGGGCTCGTGGCGGAGCGAGGCGGAGGCGGAGGCGAGAGCGGAGAGGCGGCGTGGCGCCGGAAGGAGGCGGGCTCATGGAGCTCGGGCGGTGGAGCTCTGGGGCCGAGCGACGCGCGGCGGAGGGAGGTGGCGAGGGCGACTGGGGAGGAGCGCCGGCGGCGGGCGGCTCCGGGGCGGCGAGGGACTAGCAGGCGTCGGCGGGGCGAGGCGCTGGAGGGAGCAGGGAGGGAGGCGTGAGGCGTGGGAAGAAGAGAAATAGGGAAGGCAGGTGGTGGGCCGGGCGGTTGGTGGGGAGGAGTGAGGAGAGGGTTGGCGGGAGGCCTTGCGTGTGGCGCGTGGTGTCTTTGGGCTGTGGGAGAGAGAGAGAGAGAGAGGAGAGAGAGGGGGTGGGGTCTGGCCAAGTGGCAGTTTTAGATTGGTTAGGGGGGAAGGGTGAGAGGAGGTGGCACACACTGATTGGATGGAGTGAGGTGGAGGGGAGAGTTGGGTAGGAAGATGGGTAGATTTAGGAATAAAGGGTGGGCTGGTTGGACCGTTTATTATTTCCTGGGGTGGTCGATCGGGTCAATCGGCCCGTTCGACTGCCCCTATTAAAATAATTTAAATTTTTTATTTATTCTAATTGGGCCGTTTGCAACCCGATAGCAACAAACAACTTAACTCCGGAGACCCGGGTTTTTGCGTTTGAATAAAGATGGGGCGTTTGGAAATTCAAAACAGGTTTTCGAAATTAGTTTTTGACAAACAATACATGATGATGATGATGCAATGCACAAAATCAACGCGATTTTCTGGTAGTGGTTTTGCGGGATGCCACAGGCGCCGACAGAGAGAACGTAGGATCAAAGAAGGAAATGCTCGAGGATATTCCAGCGCAGCAAGAAAGCTCAGAGCAGATTGGAGCAGTGAAACAAGAATGGCTGCGGTGAAAACAAATTAACTTTTACCCAATGATTATAAGGACGAAGATGACGCACGATGACCGTCCATCGGGAATACCTAGAGCCAACAGCAAGATCTGGCCGTCCACGTGTAAGCACAGCAGCGAACCGTCGCTCACACGCCGTCCACTACGCGCGGAAATCGAGGCGAAGCCGTAATTATCTCCACATCGCGCGTGACCAGTCAACTCAAGGTCAGAAGGTGGGACCCATGTTCGTCCAGTCAAGTCACCTCTGGCGCCGCAGACACGTGCGGTCACCGATAGTTAGCACTGATGTCATCAAAAGCTATACTAGCAACGGTTATAATTCTTCGACTACACAGCTAAGAGTACTCACTCAAATCTACGATTCGAGTAATTACTCGGGGGCTACTCCTATCAGGAGCGCTAGCCGAGCACCCGAAGCATAATCAAGATATCACACTGCAAAGCTATTTTTCGAGTCCTACGTCGAGTCTACGACTCCACTATGGACTCGGGGGCTACTCCCATAGGGAGGATGGATTCAAGCATCCGAAAAATTTGTGTCCTATGGACCTGGAGTCAAACAACGGCTAAGTTAAAGTCTCTGCTTGAGTCTACGACTCGAACAGACACTCGAGGGCTACTCCCATAGGGAGCGCTGGTCGCACACCCTATGAATTCGTCGACTGCGATCCTTCGGATCAGAACGCAAAAACTTTTCGGAAACTCTGCCCCGATTAACGCTAAGTGAGAAGCATCCTCCTTGGCCACCCGAAACGCCTCCGCGGCGATAAAAATTCGGATGTTGTGTCCGCGACACAAAGATAAGACCTACAAATATCATCTGATGGCCTAGCAACGCACACGACTGTGCTCTGCTAGTGGAAACCCGTGCCAGCAGGCGCGATGAAAATCCCGATGGACGCGTTGGGTACATCATTTAAATTTACTGGAATTCCACTCCTGTAAGTCCTCGACGGCCTGAGTCGAATTACACCAGCATCTGTTCCGGATTCGAGTCAAGGGACTCGAATCTGAAGAAGATCGTGTTGTTTTGTCCTAAGAGAGTTAACTGACCCTGATCCTTCGGGAGAGTCAGGCACACGCATCAACAATCCCTACACACTCAAATCATTTCTCAAGCAAACAGATATCCGCACACGAAAGAATGAGGAGTCCTCAGTCGAATATATGATTCGACTGAACACTCGGGGGCTACTGACATGATTATACCCTATGGGTACACGACCTTAGCATACCTGGTCCAGCCCAAGGAAGGCCTATGACAAATATACGCCGGCCCATGAAGACTTTCGGGTGACCAGGGCCCATGACGCCTTCGGATTCTTGGAGAGCAAGACTAGAGTAGATAGAAAATGCAAAGGGTCAACCCCTAAAACCTGTAACCGACTTGATCTGTGCCTGGGACCTGCCTTCCTCTATATAAAGGCCAGGAGGGCATGACGAGGAGGCTCTCTTACAATCTCTCGCATACCACCGCATACACACCTCCACGCCAGATTGCATCTGCGCACCCCTGTAACCTTCGGTTCCACCATAATCAGAGAAGACAAGCAGGAGTAGGGTTTTCCCTCTGGGGGACTAAACCTGGGTAAACCTCGTGTCCCCATGTTGCTTGTTTGCTAACCGTTCCGAGATCTCTAGCATCCCCATCTTCTCCAAAACCCAAGTCCATAACAATGGGAATTGACGAGATTAAACCTCGTCAACTACAAGTCAAGGACTAAATGATCATAGAGGCGAATGGTGACTTGTCAAAGTCATAACATGGTGTGAGCATGTGCCAAGTCAAGCCAATCAAAGCATCAAAGGAGAATACCATAATACTATGCTTTTGCATGCTAAAACAATGCATAATTTCTTCAAAGCACACTAAGCAATCCCAATTTTTTGGAACAAGACATGCTACAACAATAATCACTAAGCATAATGCTAAAACAACACCTAGAATGTCATGCTAAAATCTAAGTCACAGTCAATGCAAGCTCCTCTTGCACTTCAAGCAAGAACTTACTACTCCTTTCCAAACACCAAGCAAACTCATTTGCAAAACAACATAGCGAGAACGGGGGTCCAAGCTTCTTTATTCAAGCAAACTAAAAAAAATAAGAAAAGCAAACAAAAACTAAGATGCTCCAAGAACAACACAACTGTGCGTGAAACAATAAAAACGAAGTGCCTAAACAGACTTGGGCTTTTTATTGATGAAGAAGGGGATGCCCAAGGCATACCCAAGCTTTGACGCTTGTACCTCTTGGATATTTCTTGGGGTGACACCATGGTGGCATCCCCAAGCTTGAGCTTTTGTCCATTCTTCATCTCATTGCATCATTCTCTCTTTACACCTGAAAATTTTCCTTCATACAAAACTTCACACAATCTTCATTAGCAACATCAGCTTATTGAAAAGATATTAGACCACTGGCAAAACTTTGAAATTGGAAGGCTTTTCACTAAAAACACAAGCTACTGTAGTAACTCCTTCAAAAAGCTCAATTTACCTGAAGAGAACTCAAAAAGGAATCAATAAGAAGCAAATGCAAATAATGGCAGAAATCTGTCAAAACAGACCAACAGGTAGAAACAGATTTTTTCGAACATCTTATGTTGCTCAAATAAAAAAGTGTTGTACTAACGAAAGTTAGCTAACATACTGGGGGATTTACTCGTAAATTTTCAGCTCAATCTGAGTTACAGATCCTCCTCAAGAATGTTTTTGGTGGAGGACAGAAATCTGTTTCGGGACAGCAACTCCTCAAATCTTACTTCCCTCTCATTAGAGGTCATTATTGGCACAAAAAGCAAACAAAAAGGATAAGGAGAGGTCATTACTGAAGTAATAACTTCTAAGACTCAAGGAAACTCTTGGATTATCTCCCAACAAGTACTTTTCTTTAACGCCTTTAAGTTAGGCATGATAGCTTGAGAAGATGCTCACATAAGAAATATGAATTGAAGTCAAAGAGAGCATTAAGAAGCAAATTCAAAACACATTTAAGTCTAACCCTCTTCCTATGCATCGGGATATTTTACACAAATAAATTCACAAAGAACCAAGTGACAAGCATAGGAAGATAAAACAAGAGTAACTTCAGAACTTCCAGAACATAGAGAGGTGTTTCAGTACCATAAAAAAATCTACAACCATACTTTTCTCTCTCATAATAATTTTCATTAGCATCATGAATAAACCCAACAATATAGCTATCACATAAAGCATGCTTTTCATGATCTACAAACACATAATTTCTATCAAGCTCAAAAATAGTGGGATTAAAACCTTCACAGGTTTTACCCAAAGTAGATATTTCAAAGGGATCCACAGGAACATAGCATTCATCCTCCTTTGGTCGCATGGGGGACAATCAAATAATATAAGAGGTAAAGAGTTACTCTCATTATAAGTTAGGCATGGGTAGATCCATTCTTCCTCCTTTTGTTCATCACTCTCCTCCTCTTTTTCATCTAATGAGCTTCCAGTTTCAACAATTTCTTCTTCCATAGGCTCCTGGAAGGCATTAGTCTCTTCCAAATGTGGAAAACTCCTATTAAAATATTCAAGAATATAGCCATTTTCTTCCTTGTAATTATCAAACAAAATTTAAGTATCTCATAAACCTCATATTCATAAGGTGCATCATCAGTATTTTCAAGCAAACTAGCAAGTTCAAATGCACCCTTGAAAGCAATAAATTCTTCAATTTGTTCCACATCATAAAAGTCATAATTTCCCTTAACATAAGAAGATATGGTAACATTATCATTATACTCACATTGACAAGGAAGGTGTTTATACCTCCTACAACAGCAAGATTTATCAAAGAAATAAGTAACATTATAAGTAGAGAACACGTCTCTAGCAATAGTATTCAACTTATCAATTTGTTCCCATAAGTGTTTCCCTTTTTGTGACAAATGGTGTTCCTTATAATAATACTTTTGTTCTTTCTTGAACCCACCTTGACAATAAGAACTAGTTTCAAAGAAACCATCCATAGATAGAAAGAATGACCAAGCAAGGCAATAACAGACCACCAACTAGAGTATGAACTAATTTTTTTGTGTTTTTGAATAAAGCAAGCAAACCAAACTAAACTATTTTTTGGGGGGTTTTCGAAAGAGGCTAACAAAACCAAGCAAAAGAAACAAAGCAAACTAAAAACAAAGTAAAGAGAAAGGAAGTGAAGGACTCCCCTAGTGAAGACGTCCTTAGCCTCCCCGGCAACGGCGCCAGAAAGACTTGATGGTGCCCGACGTGGCACTTTGTTGGTAACCCGAAGCGCAGGGTGTGAAGAGCAAGCAACAAGTTTTCCCTCAGTTGAGACTGAGGTTATCGAACGAGAAGGAGGAAGGAAACATCACATAGGTGTTGCAAGCAACATGGAGACCTGCACAACACAAACTCAAGACTTTTCCCCAACGAACAGTGAGGTTGTCAAGCTCACCGGTTTGCTGTAACAAAGGATTAAACGAATGGTGTGGAAGGTAATGTGCAACAAGTAAACAAGTAACAGTGGAAGATATATCAATGATAAAGATTGGACCGGGGTCCATAGTTCACTAGAGGTGCTCTCCTTAGATAAACAACATGGCATGAAGGGTAAACAAATTACAGCAGGGCAATTGACAAGAACTGAGCAAGGCATAACAATGCAATTACTAGTCAAAAGATCCTATGAGGTTGATTGGGCAATACAACAAGATACATAGACCGCCATCCAACTGCATCTATGATTAGAAGTACACCTTCAGGTTATCATCCGAACCCCCTCCAGTATTAAGTTACAAGCAATAGACAACTGCTTTAAGCAAAGTGTGTAAGGTAAACAGTCCACATGTTCCATGAAGAAGAGACTGTTTTTTTCTCCCTAGTAGCAATAGTACATGTACAACCGAAGATATTTCTGTCACTTCCCTTGGAAACTAGAGGCATGAACCTACTATCGAGCATAAATACCCCCTCTTGGAGTCACTAGCAACTACTTGGCCAAGATAGCTACTAACAACGGAGAGCATGCAAGATCACAAACAACACAGACATGATAGAATCATAAAGACAAAACCATTAATCAAACCATCATAATAAACCCAATATCCATTGGATCCGCGCAAACACAACATGCATGATTACAAATAGATTAGATCTTGATCATGAACAGAGCTCACAAGATCTATACATGAAAGCACAAAGGAGGAGATACAACCATCTAGCTACTACATGGAGCCTTAGTACAAGGTGGAAATAATCACACATCATACCGGAGATAAGGCCTTCGGGATGATCTCCCCTCCGGCAGGGTGTCGGGAAGAACTTCAGATACCCCGTTCTAGGGACGATGGTGGCGGCGGCTACAAAATGTTTCGTGGATATTTGATCGGGTACCCAGGGTTTCTGCATCGGGTGCTTCTTATAGGCGAAGGGGGAGACCGAGGCAGCGGCCAGGCCGACCAAACCCTAGCCAGGCACGGGGTGGGGCCCGCCCGCGCCTGGGGTGGGTCTGGCCCCTCTGGCCGACCCCTCCGGCTCTCCTCTGGACTTCTTGTTCCCCACGGAAATTAATTGACTTTGTCCTTTGTCCCATCTAATTCCAAGAATATTTCTTTACTAACTATTCTGAAACCAAAAACAGCAGAAAACAGACCTCTGGCACTGTTGCAACTTGTTAGTAGGTTAGTACCGGAAAACATGTAAAAAGCACCTCAAAGTGTGGACAAGTAAAACAAAGTAGATACTAAACAAGCATGGAGCATAAAAAATTATAGATACGTTTCCAACGTATCACGAAACACCATAACTTTTGTAGCAACATTTGTAGTAAAATATGATGCCGCAATTAGCATCGCTGAAGGTCTCATAGCGCCGCACCGGCCACATGTAGAAAACTCGACTGTAACACCCCAGTTTTTAGTAAATCAATATTTAGGGCTGTTTGTGCATTCATGAGCATCATAATTTAAATTGTGCATTAAAGAAACTAAAGCAAACCCTAAAACCCTAATCTCCCCCCTCTCTTTGAAACAATTCAAATGATTTGAATTTTTAAAATTACTAAAACATTGGATCCCAAATGGACTAGAAGGGCCCCTACAATACTTTATAAATTTCATAAAAGTCCCTGGTAGTTTTGAAATGGATCAAAAAGTTTGAAATTGAAAATACAAAACAGAAATCAAAAACAGGAAAAAGAAATGTTTCTGGAAAAAAGAGAGCAGCAGAGCAGCCCAGCCGGCCCACTCCTCTCTTACCTCTCCATGTCGCCCACGTGCATCACCCCGCAGCCCACCTCGGCCCAAGCCGGCCCGTACCGCTTCACCCTCTTCTCCTTTCCTCTTCCTCCGCTAGAAGGATGCAGCGAAGCTGCTGCGTGCCTCGCCGTCAGCCGTCGATCGTCCTCACGGTGAGATGCCCGCCGCCGCCCGCTAAGCAGGGGATAAGAACACCGACGCTCCCCTCTCTCTTGTT
Organism: Avena longiglumis; assembly: GCA_030063025.1. Lineage (NCBI taxonomy): Eukaryota > Viridiplantae > Streptophyta > Magnoliopsida > Poales > Poaceae > Avena > Avena longiglumis. The sequence goes on from CP125979.1 coordinate 415,093,660, forward strand.
GCAAGGTGACCGAAACCCTATCCGCTACTCGCTGACGAATCGCTGCCGTTGTTGTGCTCCTCTCGCCTGCCCGAGACCAACAAGAGCACCGCCATGATGCCAGCTCCCTCCCCGCGGAAGGAATCGAAGAGAGGCGCTCAGAATCTCCGCATCGTCGTCGTCTTCCTCAAGCCCGACGAGCTCCATCACCGGCGCCATTGATTCCGGCCACGCCACGCCTCACCGATCGTACCGCCGCACTCCTGGTGAGCTCCTGAGGCTCAGGGTGGCCTCCTTTTGGCTGCTTGCTTCCTAGGTTAGCCTCGTGTCGTTGTCCTGTGAGCATCATCGCCACCGTTCGCCGTAGCTCTAGCTCCGGCGACCTTTTGCTACCAGCGCTGCCCTTTTCTGGTTTGCCTTGCTCCTCTGCGTCAAAACCGCACAGCTGCACAGCCCCGCATCGCCTCCTTCGCCGTGGCCGTGGTCGTCTGAGCGCTGCCACCGTTGAGCCTCCGTGGCGTCTGTGTGGCATAACGACGTGGCTTTGGTCCCACCCGTCAGCCGGAGTGGGTAGCCCTAGCCCGAGTGAAAAATGCCCCTGAACTACTTTGCTTGCGTGGCTGCTGAGGTGGCTCAGGGCCCATCAGTCAGTCACTGTGGGTAGCCTCTGGATCGGTGTAAAAAGTATTTCTAGTTTTATTTTAATTAAGAAAAGGTTTAATAATTCCAGAAAATGTTTTCAATATTGTAAATTCAATAAGTAATTCATATTAATTCAGAAAAATACAAATAATATATCAAAATGTTCAGAAAAATGAAACCTACCTCTTAAACGCATTGTTCAACAACTTAAATGACAAGTTTAATTAGAAGAACAAACTAACCCCTCTCATATGTTCCGGAGTTTCTCCGAATTAGGGTTTTCACCCCTCGGAACCCCGTTTAATTTTTCGAGCATGCTTTAGGGTTTCAGTTCAATACAATTTAACTTGTCATATCATCATCCTTGCTTGAGTATTGAATCGATGCGATGTGTTAATTGTTTCCCTTCCTTTCCGGTATTTGGTTCTTCCCGGTAGAATACGATGTCGAGATCGAGATCGAAGACCGAGATCAAGACCATCGAATATCGATGAGCAATACTTGACCAACTCTAACCAAGTCAAGTTCAAGACTTCCGAAGATCTATTTATCTGCTATTAACTGGCAAAGGCAAGCATAGCCCCACCATGATATAATCCTATGTTTTCCAAAGCATTTCAATTCCTGCCATGATGCATACGATTCTACTATGGTCTTTTATCGATAGATAGAGTATCCTATCTATTGCATACTCCCTTTGAGCTTATATTACCTGATACACTGCTCCTAGCTTATCTAGGTTTGGCTTGTGTGCACTGCTAGAGCTCTTATTTGTGTCTGCTTAGCCATGCATAGCTGTCAGATCTGGTCCATCCAGATGATGTATCAGATGCAGAGAATCTAGTATGACAGGAGAACGTAATGAGATGATATTAGAGGTGATATGAGTTAAACATGCTAAGGCTTGTATGGGAGGCCACTGTGGGATGTGTTTTTTCTAGTCCCATGCTCGCCACCACTAGGACCTGAGTTCTTGCCTTTGGAACCAAGACGAGCGTGCAACCACACGGGGCCTGGACAACCTCATGACTGACTAACTTGCCTAGTAGATTCCATGAGTCACATAGTTCGGGCGTTCCATTCGACATATGCATAGAAAATCTTTTGAAAGATTTGCCGAAGTTGGTGCATTCATAACAGGTAGGTAAGCGTGGCCGAGGTTGCTTGGGGAAGATAGCGCCCTTGGTAAACCAACCTCGCCTCACATCTTTAAGTACCGGCTTCGGGATTTGACCCATTACAGCGGAACCATACTTATTGCGTGACTCATGGTCTCGGCGAAGCAAGGTAAAGGTCGTGTCTATCCACCCTTAGCCGGCCTTCCAAGGAAGAGGGCTTATCTATTGGCGTTAAGAGAAGGTTAGTACGTGTGGGTAAAGTTGTACACCCCTGCAGGGTAATAATCCTTTCGAAAAGCCATGTTCAAGGTTATGAACGACTTGGCGGCCGGACTCAAGATCATATAGAACATGAACCTAATCGTAAAACTTAGCAAATAAACATGTGCTTAAGGATGCTTCCTCATGGGTACGAGGGGGTGATCCTAGTTGGTAGATGATGATGATTTGGTGGATATCAAAAGATGATGATCAATATTTTAGAGATGTCACTCTCTTATCCCCTTTTAAAATACTCTGACTAGACGAGCTTCTTCTCTCTCTCTCTCTCTCTCTCTCTCTCTCTCTCTCTCTTGTTTTACAAAAAAAGATGGCTTTATGCAAAACAACTCCACCAGCCATAAGTCTTGCGGAGTACACCCTGTACTCACCCTTGCTTTGTTGATACTTTTGGCAGAGTAAGTGCTCCCTGAAGATCAGTTTGGTACTACATCGACATCGACAAGTAGCTTGGGGTTCCCGGCCGACAGCCGGGAATCTATGGGCTGAGACGTCATCGTTATGCTTCAGGCCTCTTTAGGCCATTTGTTAAGTTTGCTATACTTAATAGCATAATTTTCCTTTCGTTGTTTGGTGTTTGTGGTCAGTGACCTTTGCTTGTAATAATTTGGTTCTCTGCTCAGATATGAGCTTGCTGTAATACATTTTTGTGTCGTAGGGTCACTATCGTGTTACCGATTCTTCACTGGATATTCTCGAGCTCAAGTTTAAGCTTATTTCAGACGGATGTCTGGGATTTGTTTAACCCTGATCCCGGGGGTGTCACATCGACACCCTCTTGTAGCACCGCTACCGGCTGCATGTAGCAAAACTCTACTCTTCTTGTAGCACCATGGTCGGCTGCACGTAGCAGCACCGCCGGCACCATGTAGAAAACGTCTCGGCCAATGGGAGGGCACGAGAGGTGTCTGTGTGGTGCGCCTACTAGCTCCCATGGCGGTCTGTCGGTACCTACGGTGCCGGTCGGTGCGGCCCTATCCGCGACCATCTTTGTCTACTTCTGGTCCAGCCTCACGCTGGAGGAGAGGGACAGACCCCAGTGGCATCCTGACAATCACCACGGGTGGATGATCTTCTTCGAACAGTAGCACGCGGGCCGCATCATCACCTGTGACGGCGCTGGCCCGTCGCCGGAGAAAAACGATATCGATGGCCAGCGGCGATGGTGGAGCGCATTAGGGCGCACTGTCCCCGGGAACCACCCGCATCTGGTGATTCCACGCGAGAGTTTTCGGCGAAACCGGTGAAACACACGAGCTGCTTAGATGCGTGGGGCAGAGGGTTCATAGTACCCAATAGCGCTGCTATGCAGTGGAAGGGAAGGAGCTAAAAACTCATCTTTCTTTTTTATTCACCGAACATTAGCGGCTCTAAGCTTATCATGAGTTGCGTTGCTGCTGATCCGCACCACGGGGGGGGGGAGGGTCTTTTCCCCCTCCATTATTAAATCTTGAGCTTGTCCTCTCCCTCTTTATCCCATGATTTTTGCATCTATTTGAGCGAAAAGATAAAGGTGATCTAGATCTACAATCCCACCAATCCATCTCTCCTCCATGTGAGGGGAACATCTTGGAATTTAGATCTCGGGGACTTTTATGGTTTTCCTTTTGTGTTCTTCCACTCTTATTCCCCCAATAGATTTTTTTAGGTTTGGTGGAATTTGAGAGTGAAGGATTTGCCATTGCATTACATGGATCGGTTTGAATTCTCCTCGGAGGATTTGGTTGGTGAAATCAAGAAGATTGTTACTCTTGGGTTCTTGGAACCCTATACGGTGAAGTGGCCTTGGATTTGATTATTGGGAGCCTCCAATTAAGTTGTGGAGATTACCCTAATCTTGTATGGGTTTGGTAACCACCCTCAAGTTTCCCATAGTGGATCGGCTGCTTGTCGTGTGGCGGATGCTCGAGGAAATAGGGTGAGGCCTCTTGTGGTGTTGGTGATCTTAGTATCGCCCACCCCTCCAACGATACGTACTCCCTTATAGCGAGGAACTCGATAAAACATCCTCGTCTCCGCTTTCCTCGGTTATGTTTATACCTGAGTTCTTTCTTATGCACTTTACATTGTGATAGCCATCATGTTTGAAGTAATCTATCTTGCTGTCACCTTGTGGTTTATCTTCCTTAGCATAAGTTGTTGGTGCACACAGGTGAACCATAGTATATATAGGCTTTGTGCTTGACAAAGTAAATGCTGGTTTTATTCCGCATTTGTTAATCCCATCTTGTAAAAGTTTTAAACCACCTAGTCACCCTCCTCTAGGGGCATCTGTGGTCTTTCAACTACTAGTACTCATATTATGTACTTAGTTTTTTATGGTTATTCTATGGAGGATGCCAGGCATCCCGGGGATGGAAACTTTCCATCCCGGTCTCCAGTCGTTGGATCAAATCAACCCAATGGTCAGATCCCTCTATCGCGTCCTTTTTCCCTCTTTTACTACAATGTAGTAAATAAAGTCCCGCTTCGGCGAAGAACAAAAAAGAATCTCTCTCGCTAGAGACTATGAACCAAAAAAGTTATTCTTATGTAGAAAAACGGACTTCACCAGAAACATCGCTGCAGATCTCACTACAGATCTCGATGGAGACATCATAACAAAATCTTTGCGTTACTGTAGAAAAGCCATAAATAGGTTGTAGCAGAAAAACACCCTACTATTGTAGCAAATCCGACTTCGTCGGAGACCTCACCAGAGATCTCATTGCAAAATCTTTTTATACTATTATAGCAAAAAACATAACTTTTGTAGCAACATTTGCAGTAAAATACGACGCCGCAATTAACATCTCTGAAGGTCTCATAGCGCCGCACCGGCCGCATGTAGCAAACTCGACGCCCTTAGCACCGCTGCCGGCTGCATGTAGCAAAACTCTACGCTTCTTGTAGCACCATGGTTGGTTGCACGTAGCAGCACTGCCGGCACCATGTAGCAAACCTCTCGGCGATGGGAGGGCACGAGAGGTGTCTGTGTGGTGTGCCCACTAGCTCCCATGGCGGTCTGCCGGTACCTCTGGTGCCAGTCGGCGCGTCCCTATCCGCGGCCATATTTTCTCTACTTATGGTCCGGACTCATGCCGTAGGAGAGGGATGACCCCCAGTAGCATCCTGACAACCACCACGGGTGGACGATCTTCTTCGAACAACAGCACGTGGGCCACATCATCTCCTACAACGGCGTCGCCCCAGCGTCGGAGAACAACAATCTCGATGGCCAGTGGTGATGGTGGAGCGCACCACAACGCACGGTCACCGCGAACCACCCGCATCTGGTGATGCCACACGAGAGTTTTTTTTGGCGAAACCGCTGAACCACACGAGCTTCTTAGATGCGTGGGGCAGAGGGCTTGTAGTACCTGATAGCGCTGCTATGCAGTGGAAGGAAAGGAGCTAAAAACCCATATTTCTTTTTTATTCATCGAACGTTAACAGCTTAAGCTAATCTTATCACAAGGTGCATTGCTGATTGATCCACACCACATGGGGAGCTCTTTTCCCCCTCCATTATTGAATCTCGAGCTTGTCCTCTTCCTCTTTCTCCCATGATTTTTGCATCTATTTGAGGGAAAAGAGAGAGGTGATTTAGATCTACAATTCCACCAATCCATCTCTCCTCCATGTGAGGGGAACATCTTGAAATTTAGATCTTGGATACTTTTATGGTTTTCCTTTTTTGTTTGCCCCAATAGATTTTGTAGCTTTGGTGGAATTTTAAAGTGAAGGATTTTCCATTGCATTACATGCATCGGTTTAAGTTCTCCTCAGAGAATATGGTTGGTTAAATCAAGAAGATTGTTACTCTTGGGTTCTTGGAACCCTAGACGGTGAAGTGGTCTTGGTGGTGATTATTGGGAGCTCCAATTAAGTTGTGGAGATTGCCCCAATCTTGTACGGATTTGGTAACCATCCTTAAGTGTCCCATATTGAATCGGGTGCTTGTCGTGTGTCGGATGCTCGGGGGTATAGGGTGAGGCCTCTTGTGGCATTGGTGATCTTAGTACCGTCCACCCCTTTAACGAGACGTACTCCCTTATAGCGAGGAACTCGGTAAAATATCATCGTCTTTTCTTGCCTCGGTTATCTTTATACCCGAGTTTTTTCTTATTCACTTTACATTGTGATAGCATCGTGTTTAAAGTAATCTATCTTGCTATCACCTTGTGGCTTGTCTTCCTTAGCATAAGTTATTGATGCACATAGGTGAACCATAGTATATATAGGCTTTGTGATTGACAAAGTAAATGCTGTTTTTATTCCGCATTTATTAATCCCATCTCGTAAAAGTTTTAAACCACCTAGTAACCCCTCTAGGGAGCATCTGTGTTCTTTCAACTACTAGTACTCATACTCTGTACTTAGTTTTTATGGTTATTTTATGGAAGATTCCAGGCGTCCCCTAGGGATGGAATCTTTCCATCCCGGTCTCCAGTCGTTGGATCAAATCAACTCAACAGTTAGATCTCTCTATCACGTCCTTTTTACCCTCTTTTACTACAATGTAGTAAATAAAGTCCCCGCTACACAAAATAATGTCTCTCACCGAAGAACGCTGTAGCAAAAAAGTTATTCTTATGTAGAAAAAACTGACTTCACGAGAAACATCACCGCAGATCTCGCTACATATCTAGTCGGAAACATCGCAACAAAATCTTTGCTTTATTGTAGAAAAGCCATAAAGAGGTTGTTTCATAAAAAACCTAGCTATTATAGCAAATCCGATTTCGCCGGAGATCTCACTAGAGATCTCATTGCAAAACCTTTATATACTATTATAGCAAAACAACATAACTTTTGTAGCAACATTTGCAGTAAAATCCGACGTCGCAATTAGCATCATGTAGCGTAGTAGCACTGCCTGCACCATGTAGCAAACCTCTCGTCCATGGGAGGGCATGAGAGGTGTCTATGTGGTGCGCCCACTAGCTCCGCGGTCTGCCGGTACCTCCACAGGTGGACGATCTTTTTCGAACAGCATCACGCGGGCCACATCATCGCCTACGACGACGCCGACCCGTCGTCGGAGAACAACAATCTCGATGGCCAGTGGCGATGGTGGAGCGCACCAGGTCCACGGTCGCCGGGAACCACCTGCATCTGGTGATGCCACCGCCACAACCGAATTATAAGTCTTTAGGCTTGGGCTCCGCGCCGAAATTGGCCCCCTCGCCTAGCTAGCCATGGCCGCGAGTAGTTTCGTATTTTTTCTTGTTTGTTCAAATTATGTGAAATCATTGTTAATTTCGTATTTGTCAATTATATGAATGTTTAAAGTTTTTGTATCGGGGGCACAACTGGCGTCAGCGTCCTCCCAAATATGTGATCATTGGAGGACCGAGTGGAGATGCTCTTGGACCACGAGATTACTTCTAAACGCGTGGATGTGCAACTTGCCGGTAACTATATGTTCTACGAGGAGCACTGGCGACGAATTGATAGAGCCAATTCGTCCGGTCCCATACTTGTGGAGACAGTGGCTAGGTTTTCAAAGGCATGGAGTAGTAACCATGCGTAGTGGATGCATATGCCACTACCTCTGGGTATGCATTCCAATTTTATTAAAAACCCGTCACATGAATCCAACTCGTTGACCATGTTCTTGTCCGGTTTGGTCCAACCCAGCGAGCTCACTGTTAGTAGTGTACCATATCTAACTACTAGCTTCGTTCTCTTAAGTGCGTGACCCATCTTAGGTAATTTTTTTTAATGTAATGTAGAATCTTCTTTGGCCCTTTCTTACTATTAATAAAATATATTTTAAAAAATATTTATGAAAAGGTCGGTGCCGAACCTTAATAATTTAGCATTTATGCAGAGGTGGTGCCGACCTTAATAATTTGGGAAATGATTTCCCTCTCCCGGGGATACGACGCTTTCCATCCCCGGATGGCCGGGCCGTCCCGTATCGTGAGAGTGCGCAGTAGGGCCCACCATCCTCTTCTCGTTTTCTTTCTCCAACCTTACATCCCGTATCGTGAGTGTAACATTCCAAAAATATAAAACAATGATCATCAAACTCTAATCACTAAAATTAGGGTTAACAAAATTTTTGATTAATTTAAAGCATATGAATGCATGTGTGTATGTGATGATTTGATAAATGCATGAATGAACTTGTGGGATTAACCTAAATAGCAAGAAATGGTTTAAAAGTGAAAATAACATCATATAAAACATTTCCAAATAGAAAACAAATCAAGAGAAAATAAAAAACAAATAGCAAATGGTCATTTTTGCCAATCTTGCTCACTAGGTCACTTTGAGTGTTTCTAGTCCAAAATTTCAAACAGAAACTTTTCGAATTCTTTTTACCCCTTGCTAGACCAAGTAAAAGTGAATCAAAGCCCACCTTTCAAACTTGCAGAAACAATTGGCAACCTCATTCAAATCACAAGTGAAAATTGAATCTTTATCATATGTGAAGATCACACCTTTTCAAAATCCAACCAAACCAGTGCCCCTTGACTAATCCAACTAACCAGATACTCCCTAGTGTGTGCCTAGCAAAACCATTAAGTTTGAATCCAAAATTCAAATTTGAATTTTTTTCGGCCATTTCATCAAACACCTTGTGATCAGCAAACAAACAAACAACAAACACTCGATAGTGTGCAGTGATTTTGGCCAACCTTGTTCCCTCTCTACCTCACTCTATACTTTCAGTAGATGAACTAGCAAAATTAACAGGCCTTAGCACCACTGTGAGCTTGGCATAGCCATTAATGGTGACCATGCCGAGCCTCTTTGCCACCCCCGATGTGGACAACAAGCTACATGCCTCTCTAGCCTCGCCAACCTTGTCTCATAGACGCAGCACCGTCCACCGCCACTCCCTGTCCCAGCCTCGAGCACTGCCAACCCCTGGACCACACGGCAAGCTCGTGCCAAACCTCTCTGCGTGCGAGCCGAGAGCGCGCCAGTGCGCCACCCTCGACCAGCACCCACAGACCACGCGCCACCCTCGCCGCTTGCGTGCGTGATCACCACCGCCCCAGCAACCCCGCAGACATGCCCGTTCGCTGCCGCACGACCAGGAGCACCCGTGGGCCATTAAAATCGCCGTCGGACCCATCCAGAGCGTCGATGTGTTCCGACCGATCAGCACCGCCCCACGCCTCACCACCACGTCGTTGAGATTCGCCAGGGAGCACAACACCATCCCCTACCGTCGCCCATGCCAGTAGCACTCTGTGCCGTCGACCACGACAAGCTCAGCCCACAACCTTCGGTCCCCTCGCCGCACTATAAAAGGAGACCTCCCCCGCTCGTTTTCTTCACACCAGTCCCACCTCTCACTGATCACACCCACTCACTCCCGGAGCAAGGCGAGCACCAGGTGCCGAAATTTCACCGGAGTTCGCCGCTGCAGAGGAAGAGAGGCGCCGTCGATTGGAGCCGCCCCAGGAGAAGCTGCTGGTACCAGGAGGACCGCCGTCGTCGACTTCGTCATTCGCCCCTGTCGCCGACCATCGCCGGAACCCCGGTGAGCCTCCCACAACCCCCACCTGCCGCGCTAGGGTTCGTGCTCGTCGCGTCCTGTTTAGGCGTGGACGATGAACTCGATCCGTTCGATTAGAATTAGATTCTACGGTCCACATTGCCCCGTACCGCTTCACCCTTCACTATCTCACTGACGCGTGGGGATAGCCGCTTAACCAGCCCGCGCGTGCGCTGTGTGTAGTGGGACGGCCCAGTTAATCCTCCCGCACGACCCAACAATTCAAATTTACTTGTATTCATTTATTTCCAAACACAGTTCTGTACCTAGATTCAAAAATCAACCCAGATCAATTCACTAAACCAAAATGCATGAAACCAATTTTGTCAGAAAGGTGCTGGAAAGCTTAATCCAAGCCCTTTGGATTCAAACCATTTAGATTTATAGATCACCTCTGGTAAAAATAACAAGGCAGAAGCTTTTCTGCATTCAAACATTTTTCAAAATTCAACCATAAGAGCTTTTGAGTTGATTCCAACTCTCAAAAATCACATTTGACCATACCTTTCAGAATATATAAAAATATATAGGTTTACTTACATAAATAATGATCAAGTAATAAAAGAATGCCACATAGGCATTTCTAGTCAATTTAATTAAATAAAATAAAAAGATTAAACCTTATTAAATTGTGACACCAGTTTAAATCACATTCCCGTGTACTGAAATATGTGATGATGACATGTGTCAACATGATCCCATGTTTGAGATGGAGAATATTAAATCTTAAGTAGTTTTCAATGAGTAGAAATTACTTTTCTACAATAAAATAAATAAGACAAGTATTTTAATTCTTGTAATGTTAGTGATGATGATAGATCATCTAGTGTGAACCTTTGTGTGATGATTAGAAATAGTTAAGTATTGTTTGGTGATTGTGTACCTCATATTTATTTATAGACACTAGTACCGACCAAGGATACAAGGAGAAAGAAGGATACTACGAGGAAGAAGCTGAGGAGTGACATGGTTGTACCCTATGGGTACACGATCTTAGCATACCTAGTCCAGCCCAAGGAAAGCCTATGACAAATATACGCCAGCCCATGAAGACTTTCGGGTGACCAGGGCCCATGACGCCTTCGGATCCTTGGAGAGAAAGACTAGAGTAGATAGAAAATTCAAAGGGTCAAACTCTAAAACCTGTAACCGACTCGATCTGTGCCTGGGACCTGCCTGCCTCTATATAAAGGCCAGGAGGGCACGACGAGGAGGCTCTCTTACAATCTCTCGCATACCAACGCATACACACCTCCATGCCAGATTGCATCTGCGCACCCCTGTAACCTTCGGTTCCATCATAATCAGAGCAGACAAGCAGGAGTAGGGTTTTCCCTCCAGGGGCCTGAACCTGGGTAAACCTCGTGTCCCCGTGTTTCTTGTTTGCTAACCGTTCCGCGATCTCCAACATCCCCATCTTCTCCAAAACCCAAGTCCATAACAATGGGCGTTGGCGAGATTAAACCTCGTCAATTGGCGCCGTCTGTGGGAACTGGGGGCGCTGATTGTGCGATCGTGACGGTCCCAACCAAAGCGATCTACAATTCTGCGATGACGAAGAGTCATCTCCTCTTCGGCGCCTTTAACTTCACCGCCCACTCGCCGGCCACCCTGAAGGACTTCGAGCCCGTTGGCAACGGACTCGAGATCCTGTTCGGGAGTTTCTGCTTCCAGGTGGGGCAGATCGGCACTCTCTGCCTCCCAGAGCGGGTGCCCCTGCCATCGATCAGGCCTGCTTCGTGGGCTCCACACCCCGTGCTACGCACATCACCATCGACAGATGAGTCCTATGACAGCAGCAGCTGCAACTCAGATCTGTGCGATCCACCATCAGATGAAGGGACCTACGGTTCCGGATCCGAAAGCTGTGGCAGCAGCAATCCGATCTACAAGCGCTACCAAGGCTCCGCAGTCATCCAGAGTGACGCGGATCAGGAGCACAACCCACCACCCAACCCGCGGGGTAGAAACGGTGGAAACAGAAGAAGCCAGTCCCCCCACCCAACAGGGACAACAATAATCAGGTCATCCACCTCAGCGAGGAGGGATGGGCCCAAGCACGCAAAGCCGTAGCAGGCAACAAGATCCTGCCAGCAGGTGCCTCATGGGACCTACTGATGGCATACCACATGCTCCTCATCGAGGAGCACAAGAAGCAACTGAGGATGTAGGAAGTGCTCGACAAGCGCAAGCAAGCAGCCTCGAAGTCCAGTGCACGGCGAGCTGCGCTCTCCGCCATGGGCATCGGCTCCAGCTCACATGGAAACCACGGGAACAAGCACCGTTCTCGCACAGAGAACATGGATCCCATGGCACGCCGCAAGGTGACCAGATCCCTCAACGCGTCCTTCATGGAGATGGATGCCGACGACAACGTCATCCCGAAGACGCCGCAAGCTGCGATTACGACAGCCACCGCATACCTCGTGTCCCATCCACCTCCGGAGGGGGACCCAAAGAGGGCCATGCACAAGTCCGCACTCACCGGACTCGGACTCCATGGACACGGAGAAGCTCCTACGGAGCCAAAGAAGAAGGCTGCGGTCAGGTTCAACCGCAGCCCCTCACCCTCATCCGAGGACGAAGAGCACGACCTTCCTCGAAGGCATAAGAGCTTGCACCATCGCAACCGCGACTACGACGCTCAAAACGGGCTAACACAGCGCAAGATCGACAAAGCGCGCGCCAAGCGCGTATGCTCGTCCGAATCCGAGGAGGACGACGATGAAGGAGAACTCTGTGGAGCCCGATGCTTCAGCAGATCCGTCCGGCGGACGCGGATGCCGTGAAACTTCAAGCTTCCTTCGGACACTCCGAAGTTTGACGGTACACAGGACCCCAAGGCATGGCTCAGCAACCACCCGTCGTCCGTCAAGCTACACGGTGGGAACAAGGAAACCGCCATGCAATGCCTTTAGCTGCAGCTGACAGGCGCAGCCCGGATCTGGCTTAGTAGCCTATCCTTGGGATCCATCCGAAGCTGGGAGGAGCTGGCGTACAGTTTCGTCCGAAACTTCAAGGGCACCAGCAAGAGACCTGTCTCGATCGAAGAGCTGCGGGCGTGCACCCAACGAACGGGCGAATCCATTCGCTCGTACATACTTCGCTGGTCCAACACCAAGAACTCCGCGGCGCATATCTCCGAGTAGAGAGCTATCGACGCCTTCAAGGACGGCGTCAAACTCCAGGACTTCAAAGAAGAACTTGGGTGCGTCAAGCCCAGGACACTCGACCACCTAATGGAAATCACCAACAGGTGGGCTGATGGCGAGGACTCTATCCACCGAGCGCACTCGGAGGAGGAAGACAACTACGGCCGGAGACGCGAGCACCGTAGCAAGAGAAGATCGCACGTCTACGACGATCGTGATGGACCCGACATGGTCGCGGCTGGCTACACCGACAGCCACAGTGATGGCAACCGCAGCAACGGCGGATACCGCGGAAGAAACTTCCGTGACGGAGGATGCCCAGCACAGTCGTGGCAGCGCCGCGGTCGCGAAGACGGACCCTCAACATACGAAAAACTGTCGGGTCCATGCACCATCCACTTCTACACCGACAAGCAGGATGGTAAGAAGAAGGCAAGCCACATGCTCAAGGACTGTCACGAGTTCTAGAAACTCAGCGAAAGCATGGCTCAGATGAGGCAGCAAACCCCGAACCCTGGATTCGGGAACGCACCCGCACCAGGCGAGATCGCGCATGGAGCTCCTCCACTGCCACCTGCAGGAGGCCCAAACCACCCAATCGCACCCGCACAGAATAACGGTGGGCACGGGTATCCCCCGCCGAAAGGAGCGCTGATGATCCAAAAAGGGCGCCCAACGAATAGGGTGCAGAAGAAAATCACCCGTCAGATCAACCTGGCTGTGACCGCTCCACCCGCCATCCTTGAGTACCTCAGCGGATCGGAGTCCTGCATCACATTCAGCCGTTTGGATCACCCTTGCCAGGTCCCTTGCCCAGGTCATGCTGCCCTGGTGCTTGAGGCGCAGACCGAAGGGTTCGAGATGAGCCGCATCTTCATGGACGCCGGTAGCGGCATCAACCTGATGTTCGCTAGCACCCTAGCAGCAATGCGGATCCCGCTATGCAGCCTGGAACAGTCAGACACAATGTTCCATGGCATCGTCCCAGGAAAGGGAATATTCCCCTGGGAAAGATATGGCTCGACGTCATCTTCGGTAAGCCGGATAACTTCTGATGTGAGCGACTCGAGTTCGAAGTGGTGGACTGGCCATCACAATACCACGCCATCCTCAGGCGTGTAGCATTCGCAAGGTTCCTGGCGGTACCGCACTACGCGTACCTGCTACTCAAGATGCCAGGACCCAGGGGCGTCATCACGGTCCACAGGAGCTTCACCCGATCGGACAACCGCGACAGGTACTTCAACAGAATCTCCCAGTCATTCGCATGCAAGAGGAGCTCGTAAGGCTCCGCGAGGTGACGGACAACGGGCACCCCCAGTCGCACAACAGAACACACCAGATATGTCCTTCGACTCCACCGTCAACACAAAGAAGGTGCAGGTCCACCCCACGGATGCCACCAAGACGGCGCTGATCGCCAACGATCTCAGCTCCGCATAGGAAAGCATGCTTGTCGAATTCCTCCGTGAGCGCTGGGAAATCTTCGCCTGGTGTCCTGCGGACATGCCAGGAGTTCCCAGGGAATTCGCCGAGCACGCACTCAATATCTTTCCAGACCCCAAGCCCGTCAAGCAGTCCATCCGACGACTGTCCGAACCACGGGCCGAAGCAATCGGAGTCGAAGTCAATAGACTACTCGACGCAAACTTCATCAGGGAGATCAAGGAGAGCGAGTGGCTCACCAACACCGTAATGGTCCCCAAAAAGGACACGGACATCCTGCGGATGTGCGTGGACTTCACATCGCTGAACAAGCACTGCCTGAAGGATCATTTCCCTCTCCCTCGGATCGACGAGATCATCGATTCAACGGCAGGATGCGAGAAGCTCTCCTTCCACGACGCCTACTCAGGCTATAACCAGATTCGACTGAAGGTCGAAGATCAGGAAAAAACGGCATTCATCACGCCGTTCGGAGTGTTCTGCTACAACACAATGCCCTTCGGGCTAAAGAACGTGGGTGCCACGTACCAACGATGCATACATGCATGCCTGAAGGACCAAATCGGTCGCAATATCCAAGTCTATGTCGACGACATAGTCATCAAAACCAGTGAGGCGAGAACGCTCATCGATGATCTCCACGAGACGTTCGATAATCTCGACCGCTAAAGGATCAAGCTTAACCTTGAAAAGTGCGCTTTCGGCGTCCCATCTGTCCAGCTGCTTGGTTACTTCATCTCCCAGCGAGGGATCGAGGCGAACCCGAAGAAAATCCGGGCCATAATGGCCATGGAGAAGCCGAAGAACCTCAAGGGTGTCCAACAGCTTGCAGGACGAATCGCGACATTGAGCAGGTTCATCAGCCGCATGGGTGAGAAAGCCCTGCCATTCTATCAGCTGCTGCGCAAGGCAGACAAATTCGAGTGGACGCCTGAGGCGGATGATGCATTCGAAGATCTAAAGAGGCTGCTCTCTACCTCGCCCGTCTTGGTTATGCCAAAGGAGCGCGAGCCTCTACTACTGTACATAGAAGCTACACACTAGGTGGTGAGCACCGTACTGGTGGTCGAGCGACCCGAAGAAGGCAATACCCATGGGGTCCAACTCCCAATCTACTACCTCAGCGAGGGACTGACGCCGACAAAGTAGAGGTACCCTTACTACCAGAAACTCGCCTACGGTGTGTTCATGAAGGCTCGTCGGCTGAGCCACTACTTTCAGGAGCACCAGGTGATGGTCGTCAATGAGGCACCACTAAACAGCATCCTGAACAACCCGGAGGCCACAGGACACGTGGCCCTATGGGGCATTGAGCTGTCACCTCTAGACATCGTCTATGAGAAGCGACTCGCGATCAAATCTCAGGTCCTCCCGGACTTACTCATCCACTGGATGGAGCTGCAACTGCCAGACACACCGGACATGACACAGTCATGGACGATGCACTTCGACGGCTCCAAACGCGAGGCTGGAGAAGGAGCCAGGGTCATACTGACCTCCCCGCAGGGCGACAAGATGAAGTACGTCCTTCGGATGAAATTTCGAGCTTCCAACAATGAGAACAAATACGAAACCCTCATCCACGACATGAGGATGGCAAAGATCTGCGGCTCAACGCGCCTGGTCATCTATGGAGACTCAAACCTCGTCGTCCAACATACGATGAATGAGTGCGACGCAAACACCGAAAACATGATCGTGTACCACGCACTCTACAACTCACTCGAAGGAGACTTCGACGGCTGCGAGCTTCGGTACGTTGGGAGAGAAAGAAATGAGGAGGCCGATAGACTTGCCAACATCGGCTCCACTTGTGCACGGGTGCCACCGGGCGTGTTCCTCGAACAGATCTGCGTGCCATCCATCAAGCGGAAATTCCCAAAGGGATCACCCGAAGAAGCAGAACACTCGGGGGCTGCGCTACCCGAAGGACAGGAAGGACTCAAAAATCTAGACACAGAGGTCGCTGTGGTCAACCTGATGCAGGTCATGGAAGTCAAAGAAACTTGGACACGACCATACCTCAGGTATCTGATAGACGGGGAACTACCTGATAGCCCGATAGACGCCCGGCGCATATCTCGCTGGTCCAAGGCCTTTACAATCATCAATGGCGAGCTGTAGAAGCGCAGCATTTCGGGTGTACTCCAAAGGTGCGTCACCATCGGTGACGGTAAAACCATACTCCAAGACATCCACGAGGGCATCTGCGGCCATCATGCAGGCAGCCGCTCCCTTGTCGCCAAAGCTCTACGAGCTAGATTCTACTGGCCAACGGCCATGAATGACGCCAAGGACATCGTCCGACGATGCAACGGGTGCCAAAGGTTCGCCGATAAACCACACGCACCCGGATCGGAACTCAGGCCTATACCTTTGGCCTGGCCCTTCGCCCAGTGGGGCCTCGACATGATCGGCAAGCTACCAAGGTCCTTGAAAGGAGGTCACGTATACCTCCTGGTCGTAGTCGACAAATTCACCAAGGGGATTGAGGCCATGCCAATCACTAACCAAAAAGGCAAAACTGCAGTCAAGTTCTTTGAATCCATTGTCTACAGGTTCGGCGTGCCGCACAACATCATCACCGACAATGGGTCGAACTTCATCTCCAAAGAATTCCAGGACTTCTGCGAAGACCTCGGAATCAACATCACATACGCCTCCGTGGCGCACCCGCAAACAAACGGGCAGGTCGAGAAGGCCAACTGCCTCATCGGTGCTGGCATCAAGAAGTGTCTAATGAGCCCACTCGAGCAACTTGCAGGTGCCTGGACACAAGAGCTACCTTCGGTCCTGTGGAGCCTGTGCACAACGCCAAACAGCTCAACCGGCTACACGCCTTTCTTCATGGTGCACAGAGCCGAAGCCGTTCTGCCAGTAGAGGTACGCCACAAGGCCCCACAAGTCGTCGCTTACGGCGAAGCCGAATCGACAACCGCACTCGAAGACGCCGTCGACACACTCGACGAGGCGCGTGACATAGTAGCCGCTCGATCAGCGGTGTACCAACAGAGTATCCGCAACTACCACAGCCGATGGCTACGCCCAAGGTCCTTCATCGAAGGAGACCTAGTCTTGCGACGCAAGCAAGAGCGACCGAAGAAATTCGAGTCACCATAGGAAGGACCCTACACTATCACTGAAGTCATCCCAGGTGGCGCCTATCGCCTCAAACACGTGGAGTCTGGAGTCGCATACTCCAACCCATGGAACGTCGCGCATCTGCGATGCTTCTACCCCTAGCTACCCCCCTTTTACTTTCAATAAGGCTATTCAGCCAAGTCTACTCAGCCAAACTGTGTACATCTTCCTTATGATATGAATAAAGCTAAGTGTCTCGCCCCAAACTTTTTCGTTCAACATCTGCATTTTACTCCATATTACAAACACACTCGGGGCCCCCCTACCTCACGACTTCGTCGACTGAGAATAGCACGTGCATCCTGAGTAGCTGACCACGTCAGACTAACGAAAATGACACGTCAACAAACAGAGCACCACGTGGCACACAACAATAAACCTTTACAATACTAAAGGGCACAACGCGCCCAGTTGAATATATAGAAATTTTACATCTACCTTTTTTACAGGTTCTACCTATTCCGCACAATAGCCTGCGTACGCTGCTCAAACAGGTCTACAATCTGTTCGGCATACTGCCTTACAGCCGCATAATGTGGACGCATATCCCACTCACCACCATCCGGACGAAGAGGCGGCCCATCCGCTACAGCAGAAAGATCTACATCGGGACGATGCAACCGCACAAGGGAAAGTGCGGCCTTCACCCCCACAATAAGTTGATCGCACCAGTTCCTTGACATGGCGAATGTTCCGAAACTTTGTCAGTAGGCCAGAGAGAGTCGACGGCGCCCCATCCAGCGGAAACATCATATGCAAAACTGATGCCAATGAATATTGCACCCGACGAAGCACCCGCGATACCTGGTGGACACGATCCTGCATTGTCGCAAGGACCATGGCACGATCACGGTCCATCCAGAAGAACCCGCCGACCTCCATGTCCTGCTGGATCAAGCAGTTAATCCGAACAGCAACACGCACCTTTTCCTCCTTGGGAGAAAGGTTAGCACCTGCAATAGTTGCAAAAGTAAGATGCAAGGCCAACTGGCGCATCCGAAACAATGAGCAGCAGCTCGAAAAACTCACATTCAAGCTGTTCGGCCAAACGACGCAACTCCCCCATCAAAAATTCCTCTCGGGCAGCGCCTCGCTCCACCTTCGACTTCCAAACATCAGCATGTCCACACACTCCAAGCAATTCCCTCTCAATACTACGGACGCGGTTTCGAAGAAACACAAGCTGCAATACGCCATCCAAGGATGGCCGCAGCAGTGGTGCAGACGAAGTGTCAACGGGATCATCATCCGAAGGATCCTAGAGTAAAAGAAGACAAGGATATGAACAAGCAGACGAATGAAGACAGAACTTGAAAATTCATTATCTACAGCAAAAAGCCACTACGTGGCGCAGGGATTGTTCATAAACACAATTACAAAAGCTGAAAAAAGCTATCCTACGACTAGAAGATCTAAGAGGCTGCATCCTGAGTAGCCTCGGATCCGGACTATCTCCCCTTGGCCTCTCCTTGCTGCTTCAACGCGTACTCAGCCAGCAAGTCAATCAACTTCGGCCCATAACGCTTACAGCGAGCAGCATAGATGGCAAAGGCTACCTCGGATCCGTCAGCATCAGTTGGCATCTGGGAGGTGATCTGATGAAGATCCAGCTTCGCTCCAGAATCCAGGGCCATCTCCAGCCCGACGGATGCACCAATGTCTTTCTGCTTGCGCTTGTACGCCGCAGGTGCTTCGGCTAACAATGCCTCCGCCAAGGCATCGACATCTTCAAGGGTGACGCCCTTGGGGACGATCTCCTTGTAGAAGCGCCCGAGAACCTCCTTGGCCTTGGCAAGAGAGCCGACCACGGTACCGCAGCGGTCTTCGACCGCCGTAGTAGCATCATCCAAAGCACTCCCGTGCTCCAGAGCATAGCGATCAAACTTGATGCCCGCGGCATCTAAAATAACAAAGGAAGCATCATAAATAAAAGCACTACAAGGAAAGGCAAGGAACCCGGAAAGAAAAGACAGAGAACCCACCCGAAACAGCCTTGGCAGCCGCCATCAGCCTGCCGGCTACCTCTCTCTCGCGCGAAGCCGTGGCGGTGGCGAGCTGCTCCTCGCGGTCCGTAGCTTCCTGCTGCAGGCGCTCCTTGGCCTCGGCCGCGTTGGCCAGCTCGGCGCTCGCCGCTATGGCGACCTCGGCTTTCTTCTCCGCTTGCCCAAGGCTCTTTTTGAGAGCATCAAGCTCACGGAGAGAGATATTGTGGTCCTATGCAGTCAGCAACACACCTATCAGATCGAAGGACAAAAATACAAGAAGAAGCAAAAAGACCAAGTCGTAAACATACCTTGAAGCTGTTTGAAGCCAGCCTCCAATGCCAGGTGCTGCTGCACCAGCTGGTTGGCGCCTTGCACAAAAGGCTGCAAAAAGAACTACTGGTCAAAAGAACGGCTCGGGGGCTACAGCCAAAAGAACGCGCAAAAACAAGGTACACATACGAAAAACGCTCGGGGGCTCCCCCCGAGAATCGAAGGAAAAACGAACAACAAAATACCCTACAGATGCTCGGGGGCTCCCCCCGAGGCGCGAAGAAAAAATTATCAACAGATCATCCGAAAAGGCTCGGGGGCTCCCCCTGCGGCAGAAAGCAGAATTACTTACATGGATAGACGGTGACTCCGAAGGTTCGCTTGCAGTATTTTGAGGGAACACCACCAAAGCCTCCTGCGGAGAAGACCTCGGAGGAGCGCCCTCAGAGGTGGCCACCGTCCGAGGAGGAGGAGAAGGAATCTTCGACTCCCCCACCATCTCTCGAGCGCCATCGCTGGAGGAGCTTACAGAGGAGTGGCTGCAAAAGAAAAAACGTCAGCCAAGAACAATAAAGCGAAATCAAGAGACAGCAAAAAGGAACTGAGGAAGCTTACGAGTCAAGGTCGCTAAGTTCGAAAACAGGAGGGGTCTCCTTGCCCTTCTTCTCTTCCCTCTTTTCTTCCTTCTTTTCTTCCTTCTTCCGCTTCGCCGGCGGGTGCGGTGCCACAGCCCGCACGGGAACGGTAGGAACCAGAGAAAAAGAGCCCCCATGCCCATCACTGTGACGCTCAAGGCACAGCGGGTTCCTAGGCGTCGGCGGAGTCGAGGCATCCAATGATTCACTGGAGCTCCTCGTTCGCTTGCGAGTGTGATCCTCGCTCGACTCGTTAGCCTCTTCAGCCGGAGATCGCACCGACGGCAGCTCGGACATGGATTCCACCACCTCATTGTCCGGAGCATCCGGGAATACTTCGGGCAATGGAGGCGACATGCCTGGCACCTTGAGTTCTTGCGCAAAAAGATAGCAAAAATTTCAGCACGCTACGCGCACATCACAGTTCTACACCTGCGGAACCGGACGGGAAGCGGAGAACGGAGAAGTCAACGACTTCCCCGGAAGATCCTCTCCAGCCTTGAACTTCAGCAGCGGACGAAGGATCCCGTCGAGATCCCCCTTGGAGAATTCCTCAGCCGAAACCCTAGTCGGATCACAGCAACCCGAATAAAGAAACATCGGGTGCACCCTAGCCTGGAGCAGCTGCACCCGATGTTTGAGAAAAGTGTGGATGATATCCACACCGTTCACCTCCTTATCCGGAATCAGCTGGAGATCCTCCACCCGATGATAGAGCCCCTCTATCTCCGCCACCTCGCCATCCAAGATCTGGTTTTTCCAGGACCTCTTCGGCTCGATCTTTTGGGAGGGATCGAAAGGAGCAAGACCAAAATCCTTCCCAGCCACGGTGGAGTCGCGGATGTAAAACCATCGCCTCCGCCAGTACTGGACAGATTCGGACATACAAAAGGAGAAGAAAAGAAGATTGGATCGAAGGGAAATGATGCAACCCCCAATGGGATAGACACCATCAGAACCAGATTGCCTCTTCACAGAATAGAGTTTCCTAAAGAGGCCAAAGTGCGGCTCGATACCGAGCCAGCACTCGTAGAAAGTGACGAAACAAGCGATATGAAGAAGAGAGTTGGGAGAAAGATGATGCAGCTGGATGCCGTAAAGAAAAAGCAATCCACGAAGGAAATTGTGGACTGGGAAGGAAAAGCCCCGAAGAACAAAAGCGAGGAACATAACCCGAAACCCAGCGGGGGGACGGGGAATTACCTTGTTGCCAGGGAGTTTGACGGCCTCTCTATCCTGTGGGATCAAGCCCCACTCGCGGAGCTTGCGGAGATCACTGTCCCGCGTCTCCGATCGTCGCCAGCCACCGTCGGTGACACGGGCAGCGGTAGAACCTTTCTTGCCACCAGCAGCGCTGGTGCCAACTGCAGAAGAGGACTTCTTCGGCTTCCCCATGGCAGTGCGGCGACGCCGGCGGAGAGAACGTTGGATCAAAGAAGGAAATGCTCGAGGATATTCCAGCGCAACAAGAAAGCTCAGAGCAGATTGGAGCAGTGAAACAAGAATGACTGCGGTGAAAACAAAGTAACTTTCTCCCAATGATTATAAGGACGAAGAAGATGCACGATGACTGTCCATCGGGAAGACCTAGAGCCAACAACAAGATCTGGCCGTCCACGTGTAAGCACAACAGCGAACCGTCGCTCACACGCCATCCACCACGCGCGGAAATCGAGGCGACGCCGTAATTATCTCCACATCGCGCTACCAGTCAAATCAAGGTCAGAAGGTGGGACCCATGTTCGTCCAGTCAAGTCACCTCTGGCGCCGCAGACGCGTGCGGTCACCGATCGTCAGCACTGATGTCATCAAAAGCTATACTAGCAACGGTTACAATTCTTCGGCTACACAGCTAAGAGTACTCACTCGAATCTACGATTCGAGTAATTACTCGGGGGCTACTCCTATCAGGAGCGCTGGACGAGCACCCGAAGCATAATCAAGATATCACACTGCAAAGCTATTCTTCGAGTCCTACGTCGAGTCTACGACTCCACTACGGACTCGGGGGCTACTCCCATAGGGAAGATGGATTCAAGCATCCGAAAAATTTGTGTCCTACGGACCTGGAGTCAAACAAAGGCTATGTTAAAGTCTCTGCTCGAGTCTACGACTCGAACAGACACTCGGGGGCTACTCCCATAGGGAGCGCTGGTCGCACACCCTATGAATTCTTCGACTGCGATACTTCGGATCAGAACGCAAAAACTTTTCGGCAACTCTGCCCCGATTAACACTAAGTGAGAAGCATCCTCCTTGGCCACCCGAAACGCCTCCGGGGCGATAAAAATTCGGATGCTGTGTCTGCGACACAAAGATAAGACCTACATATATCATCTGATGGCCTGGCAACGCACACGACTGCGCTCTGCTAGTGGAAACCCGTGGCAGCAGGCGCGATAAAAATCCCGACAGACGCGTTGGGTACATCATTTAAATTTACTGGAATTGCACTCCTATAATTCCTCCGGGGCCTGAGTGAATTACACCAGCATATGTTCCGGATTCGAGTCGAGGGACTCGAATCTGAAGAAGATCGTGTTGTTTTGTCCTAAGACAGTTAACTGACCCTGATCCGTCGGGAGAGTCAGGCACATGCAGCAACAATCCCTACACACTCAAATCATTTCTCAAGCAAACAGAGATAGCCGCACCCGAAAGAATGAGGAGTCCTCAATCGAATCTACGATTCGACTGAACACTCGGGGGCTACTGACATGGTTATACCCTACGGGTACATGACCTTAGCATACCTTGTCCAGCCCAAGGAAGGCCTATGACAAATATACGCCAGCCCATGAAGACTTTCGGGTGACCAGGGCCCATGACGCCTTCGGATCCTTGGAGCGCAAGACTAGAGTAGATAGAAAATTCAAAGGGTCAAACCCTAAAACCTGTAATCGACTCGATCTGTGCCCGGGACCTGCATGCCTCTATATAAAGGCCAGGAGGGCACGACGAGGAGGCTCTCTTACAATCTCTCGCATACCACCGCATACACACCTCCACGCCAGATTGCATCTGCGCACCCCTGTAACCTTCGGTTCCACCATAATCAGAGCAGACAAGCAGGAGTAGGGTTTTCCCTCCGGGGGCCTGAACCTGGGTAAACCTCGTGTCCCCGTGTTGCTTGTTTGCTAACCGTTCCACGATCTCCAGCATCCCCATCTTCTCCAAAACCCAAGTCCATAACAATGGGCATTGACGAGATTAAACCTCGTCAAGGAGAACTTCAACCACTGCTCTGCACAAGGCAAGCTAACACTTGCAAGATACCCTACTTATGCAAGCCTATACTTGCAACCTTGCAAGCTAACACTTGCAAGATACCCTACTTATGCAAGCCTATACTTGCAACCTTGCAATATACCCTACTTATGCAAGCCTATACTTGCAACCTTGCAAGCTAACACTTGCAAGATACCCTACTTATGCAAGCTACTACTTGCTGGTTACTATCCCAACTATATGCCTTAAGCATATGTGATTATACCCACTTGACACACCATCCTATTTTTACTTGTAAGCTTAGTATTTTATTTTCTTTATTAAAAGCTTTCTATCAAAAGTTTACCTAGTGACTTGTAGATTCTAGAAAGATAATTGAAGGTAGCATAAAGAGCATAAAACTTGGCCTGAGTTAGATAATCTTAATGTCATTCTGAGGCATGAGATTTACTTAGATAATATACACTTGTTTAGTACCCCTCATTAGTATTTACCCCCACTTGTAGATGCTAGTGCTAAGCATAAAATTTGATCAACTTTAGATGGGAATACTTGGTGAAAATGGTTATGAAAACCTTAGAATGATGAGTCATTCTACTAAAATGTTTTGACATGTGTTTCTGAACACCAGATGATTTTGATGATGAAAATGTTAAGGCATGAGCCTTAGCCCATTATAATACTGATGGTTGTCTGGATGCGATACCATTCCAATTTTACCGTACAACCACAATACCCGAAATTTGGGTAGGGCTTGACTGGAAATTTATATACCTTAGTATGGGTTCCCTTGCGGCCAAGGTCTGAGCTGAGGCTACCTTGTGAAGATTTTCCACCTGTGCAGTACCCAAGATGACAGTTGGTCATGGTTGGGAGGCCAAACTCACAGGAGAGGTGCCTATACTAGGGCGTGTAATTGAAAGGTTAGGATTGGTAATCCGTATACTGAGTATGGTGAATTCAGGATTGTTCCTGACGGATGTATCGAATGTTATGGTGAAAGTGTATAATCTCTGTAGAGTGTTAAACTATTCGAATAGCCGCGTCCGCGGTTATGGATAGTTGGAGTGGCCATACTGTTCCCCCGTCAGATGTTTTCAAAATGACTTGTGAAATGAATTTTGACTTTGACTTGACCACAACAGAGTTGTGATATGAAATTCAAGTTCCCACTTAGGTGTTATAAAATTTTTAACTAGTTTTCTTTTCTTCTGAACTTAGTAGAGGTAAATCTGGCTTTTTGCAAAACAACCTTAGAGCTTAATACCCTACTACAAAAACCCCCTTAACTTGTTAGTATTAGTTTGCGAGTACTTAAAGAGTACTCATGGCTTTGTCCCTGGCTATTCCCGTGGCCAGACTATGAAGAGGAGTATCAGGATGACAGACCGCAGAAAGATTACGACAACTAGGATCATCTCCCATCGTCAGCATTGCCTGTGACCATGAAGATGGAGCTTCTCCTATGCTATCGTTACTATTACGTTATTCCGCTGCTTGAATTGTATTAAGAACTGGATCATAAGATCCTTATTTGTGTAAGACCTTATGTATGGTTTGTAATGGATAATGTACTGTGATATCCAAATCTGTTATGTCTCACAAAAATGGTAATCCTGGGATTGCAAGGTATGGCATAACAGGCATCTGGGATTAAAAATCCGGGTGTTGACAGTGAGAGTACACAGCAGGGCCCACCATACTCTTCTCTTTTTCTGTTTTCTTTCTCCAACCTGTCGCCGGATCTCCGCCCCCGTCCACTCTCCCACACTCCTCCCTTCTCCGCTCCACAGTGTTCTGCCATGGCCATGCAGATCTTGGCGGCGGGGTTGAGAATCCATGGCACAACGTTGCGGTGACCTCTGCCATGGCCATGGAGATCTCGGCGGCGGGTTGAGAATCCATGGCACAACGCTGCGGTGACCTTGCTGGCAATAGGACCTCAAACCAACAAGTTTTACCACGGCCTAGGAGTCAGGCGATGCTACAAGCGACTCTGTTTTTCGCGACATGCGGCCGACGTGGTGCGGTAAGTGGCGTCGAGGTTTTGCTACACACTCCATCGGATTTTGCTACTTGCGGCCGACGACGGTGCTACAACCGCTCTATATTGCTACAATAGTATAAATTGTTTTCTATGACGTCTCCGGCGAGAGTCTACGTTGATTTCTCCGACGATTTTCTGGCGAAGTCATATGTTTTCTACCTCCACCGTTGATTTTTTTCTATAACTATTTTATGATTTTGCTATAATAGCGTAATTTTTTTTGCTATGAGGTCTCCGGCGACATTTTTTCGGCGAGAGTCTTCGGCGATCTCTCTGGCGAAGTTGGTTTTGCTATATTAAGAATTTTTTGCTACAAGATCACCGGTAAGGTCTAGTCTGTCACTTCTTTTTCTGAACCAAACCGTTTTCTGCTACATGCAGCAAAAACCGAATAATTTGTAGCAAAAACGGGTCGTTTATAGCAAAAGCGGGATTTGGATCGTTTTTAGGAAACACGTGTCGTTTAGATGACCCTAGGAATCGGGAGGAAGTTATCCCCTGGGGCTTGGGGGGCATGTTAAATACACTAGCTGGATGCCGGTGTGTTGCCATGGCACATCAAATTTAGTTCTAGACATATTAAATCAGAAGATGTATAATTTACAGATAAGCATCCCTCGCAGCTTATGGCATATTTTGGACAAATATCGTCTTATATTAGAATTTCCATCAATTGAAATTATCTCTAATGTCATTCAAATACCTATAAAAGTGTGCATATGACAACAACAAAATAAAGAACCAACCCAGTGAGCAAAAGAAAATTCAACTATGCATCCTCCTATCTAACTAAATTCTCATTCCTTTCCTGACATCAACCAAAGGGAAAAATGATGATATTTGAACAAATCAGTAAATCCTTTGGTAACCGAAACATATTGGGGGCAGAAAATACAAGACAAGAACAAATCTAGCTACCGAACTGAATCCGTGAAGTCATATATCATATGCCAAAGTAAAACTGTATATCAATGATGTCTACCAAATCCGCTGTTTAGTAGAGTTGACAGAACTTAGGTCTCCTATTTTATATACTATAAGAATTTAAGCAAAGAAAAAGAGATTAACTAAAAATAATCAACTGATAGCCTGTTGCCTGATTCATGCGCATGGCTAATTTTCTAGTTTTCTGCTCGATGCTCAGGCGGCAATTTAATAGTATAGAGTGTGTGCGCTTGCTACGGCATCATATTAAAGCAAATGAAGAATATTTTAATATGTTTAGATTAACACATCAATTGAATCTAAATGGCAGGTAGTCCTTAATTGACATATCATCCATACAGTGCAATTGTTAAAATCACGGAACATACACACGATCAATCGAATCTAAATGGCAGGTAGTCCTTTATTGACATATCACCCACACCATACAATTGTTAGTCATGGAATGTATAACGTATTTACAAGTAGATAAAGGACAAAACAACAGCCAAGGAAAACCATTTTCCATGTTATGCTGATCAAATTTCATAATGTATAGACACGACCCGAATTAGCTGCTCCTGAATCGAAGAATGAAGGGGTAGGAAAGAGCAGAGCAATCTTAGATTATCCCTTACAATACTGATGTACACTCCATCCCAAATCTGATCCGATGTTTAATCCTCGAAAATTGCTCGCCACTGCCACTAAAACGCAAGCTTTTGTGCTTTGGAAATTGGAAGTAACTGCATGAAAGAACTCTAGCGGTGTACAAGAACATCAGGATGGTAAGATTGCATACTTTGCACCCTTGACGGCCAAACTTGTCTTGAGAACACGCACCAGAGACAAGACGTCCAAGATCCATGATGGCCATCAGCGTGTTTTGGCCGACTCCTCCCATAACCCAGGGCGCTCCTATCGGAGACTTCACCGCGCGTATTACAGCCCAAGGCAAGGTGCATCCAGTGGCCTTCCAACGCGGCGGTAGCATCGCCAGCCGTTGCTCGTCGGCATCCTCCGATGCGACGCGAGGCGACAGTAGTTTGTGGGTGTGGAAAACTTGGCCGGCACGCCAGCGGCATCCCTCGGCGGGAGACCTCCGGGCGTGGCGCTCCGCCTGCTGCCCCAGCCTCCTCTCTCCTTTGCTCGTCGACCGTCTGCCGGCTTGTCTCCCCGCGCGCGGTCCCGACGAGGACCATCACTGATGAGGACGCCTCCATCTCCACCCAGCCCCGATCTGGGAGGCGGCGGCGCATCAGAGAAGGGGATGCACGAGGGGAGTCAGGTGCGGCGCAGGCAGTCATCAGAGAAGGGGACGCAAGGGGGTTCGCTCGGGAAGTGACTTTGCGGTGACAAGGCATGTAATATGTCTAAAATCGCAGGGGAAAACTAGTCCAACAAAAGTCGGACGGAAAAACTGAGACGACAAACCTACCGCAGACAAAATTAGTAGATAGAAGATAGAAGATAGATAGATAGATAGATAGATAGATAGATAGATAGTGCAGCTTCGCTTTCCCAAAAAACAATCATGAGAAGTACAAAGCCCGAGCCTCTGGAAGGTATCAATCGTTCGGTTACATTTTCTAGACACTATACACTGAACTCACATTCATAATCCTGAATGCAGACGATCATCTCGCAATCCCTAAGTTTCAATCGTTCGGTTACACTTTCTAGACACTATACACTGAACTCACATTCATAATCCTGAATGCAGACGATCATCTCGCAATCCCTAAGTTGCATGAAAATTTCAGTATATTCGACAAGAACACTCTGATTCTTCACAACAAAACCAAAAAGCTTCTACCCAAAATTGCTCTACATATATATCTCGCAACTATTCAAAGTTTTTCTGTTTTACAATCAGGAGTTGCAGCACGACACTAGTACCCTCCGTACCAAGGTTTATACCCAAACAGATAGTTTGAGTCGGCCTCTTCTTCTTCTTCTTCTTCCTCGTGCTCATCGACGTGGCTACCGTGGTAAGGGACGGAGCTCCACGGGCTGTCGTCCAAGACGCTGCGGAACCGGCTCCGGAGGAACGTGGCAGCCTCGTGCGCTGCCGCCTGCCTCGCCTCCTTGGCCGATCGCCGGTGCTGCGTGAAACTTCGCGCGTCGAATCTGCGCATTGCTGCTGTCTTAGGGACGAAGATCCGCACCGTCACGCGTGACCCACCTACACCGTGGTACTTGCGGTTGCGGGTTGTGTAGGAGGGACTGACGGTTGCTCCCAGGCAGTTTGTCAAGTTCCACAGCACCTCCTCCGCCGCCGACAGCGCCTTATGCACAGGCGGTCCCATGGCGGCTCTGTCCGGTAAGCGTTGTACCGTCACGCATCTCCAGGTTGCTGAAGACCATGACGATGATGGTTCGGGTGGTCGGTATGTACGAATGCAGTCGTTGCGGACATCGTAGGATTGCAGCTGCCGGAAAGGCCGGAGGCTGTAGGCGGCCAGCGACGTCAAGTTCTTCTCATCGTCCACGAAGCAAATCTGGTTCTCCCTGATCTTGGCGCCACCTGACGAGGATGCACCGGCGGGGAAAGCGTCGCAGAAGGCGTCGCCGACGAAGATCGCGTGCCCCTCCAAGTCCTTGACCCGCTTCGGCCGCTGGGCGGCCGTCCCGCCGCCGAGGCCGAGCGCGAACACTCCGACATTGGAGGTGAAGTGTGTACAGCCGGGCACGCGGTTTGTCCCGAAGGCTCTACCGACCATGTACAGCCTCCCACGGAGGACAACCAGGTGCAGCGCGGCATTGCCCAAATCCATCTGTCGGCCTGTATACTGGGGTGGCTTCCACGGCGGCTTATCACGTTGGAATATGTCGTCGTCTTTGAAGACGTGGACGCGAGCTTGTTCGTCGAGCGCATGGAGTTTCCCCTCGAAGAAGATGATGTCGTGGAGCTGGAACGCCCTGGTACGGTCCGCCAAGAGCCCTCTTGCCCTACACGGCAGACCACGATCTTGCTTCTCCTTTCGTAGTCGCTGTCTTCTTCGTTGTCAAGGATGGCAGCAACCGTGCAACTCGTCGAGTCTGGCGGTGCCGACAAGACGAACTTAACCATCGGCTTCTTCTTCCGCCGCGGCAGCATGATCCGCTCCATGGTAAAAGCGTTCAGCAGGAAGGGTCGGCCTGTTGGCGGCACGAGGGCGAGCCAGTCGCCCAACGATCCTCGGCAGACGGCAGCGGCGGCATCCTCGGGCAGCGAGATGCGGTGGATGGCGGCATCGTGGAGGCTGACGCAGTGCCCCGGGGCGACGAGCCATGGCATGGGAGGACGTGGATGAGCAAGCTCGGCGGCGCGCCATGCCTGGCAAACGCCGCGGAATCGGACACGGTCGCCGAAGGACGGAGTGAGTCGGTCGAGGATGACGCTAAGCAGCTCGTGCGGGAGCTCGGACCATGGACAGCGCTGGCACCTCGCTCGTTTCCTGGTCGGTGACATGTTACGACGAGTACGGGAGATTATAGCCGCCACGCAAGACGAAACATCGAAAGATATATCTTGTAAAGCAACCCCAAGTCAAATCCATAAATAAAATAGGAGTAATCCTGCTCGTATTGGACATGATTTTGTTTGGTTGGAATCTGCTAGTGCAGAGCCCAGTCGTGATACGCAAGAACTCATCGTGATTTGGTTGAACCTGAACTCATGTACGCTCTAAACGTGTTTTTCACATAAAAACCGGAATTTGTACCAATGCTCTCTTAATTTAAAAAACATATAAAATATATTTTATAAGTATAAAAAATATCTGAACATAATCAATAATGTTGTATCCACAAGCATTCAAAACTGTACCGTGAAATTCTTTGTATTTTGGCCTACGCAAAAATGACAAATCTGATAAAATTTAGAGATTTGAAAATATACTTGCACGGACCTACATTCTTGTTATTTTTTACAGCTCATAATACAAATTATTTAAAATTGCGGATTTGCTAGTTCTCAGGCGCCTAAAAACTTTTTAGGTCTCGATCACCTCTCTCGTCGGATTTGTCTCGCGATTCGTGCAATATAAAACTTACACATGAGGTATAACTAGGTTGTAACTGAGATTTTAATTAGTTGCAACTAGGTCGCAACTGAGAATTAGTAAAAATTGTATAAGTTGCAACTAGCTTGCAACTGATAATTAGCACAAATAGTAGAATAATATCAGCGACTTAGACAAAAAAAGTTCCCACGCATCTGAGATCTAGGCACTCCTTTAAAATTGATATTTACACATTTATAGGATAAATCATGGGAAACATCCAAAAGAATTTAAAATATTTTCTGAAACTTATAAATAAAATTTTAAATAACAACAATAATGGAGCTCTTGAGCGAAAAATCTCCACCCCTATAAAAACTTCCTAAATTCTTTATAGCACTGCTTCGTTGGTTCGAGCACACCCCCGCTACGCGACATACGTGATTAAAAAACCCCTACTCTCATCATCTCCAAATAGATGTCTTAGGTTTTTCAAAATTTGGATAAATCTATATACTAAATATTATCTAGATTTATTTAAATTTTGATAAAATTGAGATATCTATTTTGAGACGGAGAGAGTATTATATTGACTCTCTACCCGCCACCCATGGAACCAACAACTTTCGGCAGGCAGCTTCAGCCGCCGACTGCCTTCCCACGCACGTCTGTCGTTGCCACATACCTCCTCCACCGATCACCCCACTCCGACCCGTCCTCTTTTGCACCCCCCCTCCCCGTGGACCGACCGACCAACCCGCTCCTTCCTCTCCCAAAAATCTCGTCTCTCCCTGCGTCGGGTGAGATTGGTTTAAACGATGTCTTGTCCTCGACTTACCTCCGTGTTAATATAGATGGTCAGCAGACCGATAGATACAAATCTGTTACAAGAGTACAAGTCAATAAACATACCCTCATCCGGTTTATACAAAAGACAGTGCTAGGCGTCCCTTGGGGGATCGGAAGCTCCAATCCCCCTGCATCGAGCGTCTTACACGTGTCCTTTCCCGTGAAACAAAACGGACAAAAACGTGCGGGGATGTCCCACCCAATCGGTCCTCTCCTGGGCTCCTGGCCTCAATTACCTCTAGCAAGCACCACCATCAAGCCTCGGTAACTTCCATGCAGAACCTCCATTGCTGGAGCACCACCAGAAGCAACGCCGGCAGCATCACCAGTGATAGCAACGCCGGCAGCCATTAGTGGCAAATCCTGGGGCTGCATGTAGCAAAGCCGAGTACGGTCGGTAGAAAAGCTTGGCGCCGCATGTAGCAAATGTTGGAGATCATACGGATCCATGTATCCAAGGTGTGGAAGACACACGGACCCAAAAAAGACGGTTTATGAAAGACACACGGACCCGAAAAAAAAAACAACGGCTTCCTTTCTAGGCTTGGATGATCATACGGATCCATGTATCCAAGGTGTGAAAGACACACGGACACGAAAAAAGAAGGTTTATGATATAGTTGTTGTTAGACGAAGTGCTAAGTTCAATGTTTGGAAAAGATACGTTTAAAATGAGAGATATGATGTGGAATAGTGAGGGTCTTCGGGACCCCTGCAAAATTTGGTTTTTTCAAGAATCTTTCCATGAACAAAAATTAGATTTTATTGCGTTGCTTGAAACTGGTAGATCAAATTTTACCACACCCTTTTTAAAAAACCTTTCTAGAGGTATAGATTACACGTGGTTTTGCCTCCCTCCACATGGAAGATGAGGAGGTATTTTAATTGGCATTAGTACTACAACACTTCTAGTTAAAAAAGTTGACACATGAGACCTTTTAGTTAAGGTTCACTTGCGTTTAAAATTGGTTGGCTTTGAATGTGTGTTTGTGGCAGTATACGGCGCTGCCCAAAATGATAAAAAACCGAATTTCTTGGTTGAGCTAGTACGAATGTGTGAGAATGAGGCTTTACCAATGTTAGTGGGGGAGACTTTAATGTATTAAGACGACCTGAATATATGTGAGGTGGTCTTTTATGTTTAATGCGATTATTGAAAGTCTCAACCTTAAAGAAATCATTCTCTCGGGTAGACAATTTACTTGGGTCAGTCGTCGTGATGTACCCACGTAAGAAAAGCTGGATAGGGTGCTGACTACTGCTGATTGGGAACAAAAATTCCCTCTTGTCACGGTTAGGGCTCTAACTAGATCGGGGTCGGACCACACTCCTTTGCTCATTGATTCGGAAGATCTGGCTCATATGGGTAATAAAGTAAACTTCTCGTTTGAACTATCATGGTTAAGACTAGATGGTTTTTATGATATTATCAAGAGAGAATAGAACGTTGTTACTAAAGGTGGGAGTAACATTGAGCATTGGCAAAAAAAAATTAGACACCTCAGGAATTTTTTGAGAGGATGGGCCCAACACCGTAGTGGAGTTTATAGAAAAGAAAAAGAGAGGCTCAGAAATATTATTGACGAATTTGATAAAAAGGGTGAAACTATTCCGTTAAGTGATTCTGAAAGGCAAGCCTTAAGGAATGCTAACACTGAACTTTCTAAACTAAGACATGATGAGGAGTCTAAATGGGCTCAGCGCGCTAAGGTGAAACATGTACAAAAAGGGGGTATCAATACCAAATATTTCTATTGTATAGCGAACGGTAAGCATCGTAAGAAGAAAATTTTCCAACTAGAACAAGACAAGGGGACAATTGTGGGGGATGAGAATTTAAAAGTATACATAACGGAGTATTATAAGAAATTATTTGGAGAACTGTCTCAAAATAATTTGGCTTTGGACGAGACTCGAGCACATGATGTACCTCAACTATCATCGGAGGAGAATGGTATTCTAACAGAAGATTTTACAGAGCAAGAGGTGCATGATGTTATTGTTTAAATGGAATTTAATAAGGCTCCAGGACCAGACGGATTTCCTGCCGAGTTTTATCAAAATTTTTGGAAAGTGATTAAAAATGATCTTATGCCTTGTTTGTGCAACTAAGAGGGGGAGGTCTCCCTTTGTACAAACTGAACTTTGGGGTAATAACACTTCTCCATAAAAAAGAAAATGCAATACAAATCCAACAATATAGACCAATTTGTCTGCTTAATGTGAGTTCTAAAATATTCACTAAAGTTGGTACAAACAGGTTACATTATTTCTCACAAAGTAATAAAACCTACTCAAACATCCTTTATGCCCGGACGCAATATTTTAGAAGGTGTTGTCATACTTCATGAGACCATCCATGAACTTCATCGGAAAAAATTGGATGGAGTAGATTTTGAGAAGGCATATAATAAGGTGAAATGGCCCTTTTTGCAACAAGCTATGCGAATGAAAGGGTTTGAACAAGACTGGTGTGAGTTGATTACACATTTTGTGCAAGATGGAAGTGTTGGAATAAGTGTCAATGACGATATTGGCCATTACTTCCAAACTAGAAAGGGTTTGAGACAAGGCGATTCTCTGTCTCCTGTCCTTTTTAACATTGTGGCTGACATGTTGGCCATTCTCATTGCTAGGGCAAAAGGAGATGGTCAGATTGGTGGACTCGTACCTCATCTAGTTGAGGGAGGAATATCCATTTTACAATACACAAACGACACAATCTTATTCATGGAACATGACTTTGACAAAGCGGTCAACATGAAATTGATTTTATGCATATTTGAACAATTGTCTGGCATAAAGATTAATTTTCATAAGAGTGAAATCTTCTTCTTTGGAAAGGCGAAAGAGGAGGAGAACCAGTATAAAAAAATCTTCGGCTGTGAGAGTGGTTCTCTTCCTTTCAGATACCTCGGTATCCCCATCCATTATAGAAGATTGTTGAATAGTGAATGGAAGCCAGTAGAAGATCTCTTTGAAGGGAAGCTCAGATGTTGGCAAGGAAAGTTTCTCTCATATGGGGATAGACTTATTCTTATTAATTCCGTTCTCACTACTCTACCTATGTTTATGTTATCTTTTCTAGGGATACCAAAAGGGGTTAGGAAAAGATTAGATTATTATCGCTCTCGCTTTTTTTGGCAGAGCGACGAACTAAAAAAGAAATATAGGTTAACTAGATGGAATATTATTTGTCGTCCTAAAGATCAAGGTGGTTTGGGGGTGGAAGTATTGGAGCTTAAAAACAAATGTTTGTTGAGCAAATGGTTGTTTAAGATGATGAATGAAGAGGGTATGTGGCAAGAATTACTACATAATAAGTATCTTAGGAATAAAACGCTTTTCCAAGTTACTGTTAAACCCACTGATTCTCCTTCTTGGAAAGGACTTATGGAGTTAAGGATGACTTATTTGAGAGAGGCTCTTTCATCGTTGGGGATGGCTTAAAGACCAGATTTTGGAAGGATACTTGGTTAGGGAATAAACCTCTAGCTAATCAATATCCGTCCGTTTACAACATTGTACGTCGTAAAAACATTACGGTTGCACAAGTGATAGCAAACGCACCTCCCAATATTGAATTCAGAAGAACTCTAATTGGAAATAGATGGAATAGGTGTCTACAATTAGTACAACATTTGATGGGAGTACGTCTTACATCTGAATCTGGTTCGTTCTTATGGAAGTTAACAACTTCGGGACTATTTATAGTCAAATCAATGTATGTGGATTTCTTGAATGGTCACACAAAGTTCCTTCAGTGTTATATTTGCAAAATGAAAGTGCCACTAAAAATTAAGAATTTTATGTGGTTTCTTTATCAAAAAGTGTTGTTAACAAAAGACAACTTATCTAAGCGTAATTGGTATGGTTGTAACAAATGTTGTTTATGTGATTCACCGGAATCTATACACCATTTGTTTTTTGCTTGTTCCTTTATTCGTCTTGTTTGGAGAACTGTTGATTTTACTTTTAATCTTGCACCTCCGACCAATGTAACAAATATGTTTGGAAATTGGCTAAATGGAGTTGCAAAATGTGACAAAGATAGAATCCATGTTGGAGTATGTGCTATGTTATGGTCTATTTGGAATTCTAGGAATGATTTGGTCTTTAACAAATCTAGAACGATCAACTTTATGCAGGTTATTCGCAGAGCTACATACTGGACCCATATGTGGTCCTATCTACTCCTAGAGGACCAGTGGGGCCCTATGGATTTTTGGTGCAACCGTTTGGAGACGGTTGCATGGGATATCTACAACCAAGTTGGGTGGCGGCATTCTAATAGGCTAGATGTTGCTTAAGCGACCTTTGATTTTCTATTTTAACTGGCTCATTTTTGTAGCTACTTTGAGTGATCCCTGAATGAGAGACTTCTATTTTAACCGTTTCGTAGCAACATTTTCTATTTTAACCGTTTGCTATTTTTGTAGCAACATTTTCTATTTTAACCGTTTGCTCTATTTTATGAGAGACTTCTGAAACTTGCAATAAAAAGGCTGTGTGCATTAATTGATGCAAAGGCCGGGGACTACCCCATTTCGAAAAAAAGAAAATGTTGGAGATATGCCCAAGAGGCAATAATAAAGTGGTTATTATTATATCTTTGTGTTTATGATAAATGTTTACATCCCATGCTATAAATGTATTAACCAGAAACATTAGTACTTGTGTGTTTTGTAAACATAAAAGAGTCCCTAGTAAGCCTCTTGTTAAACTAGCTTATTGATTAATAGATGATCATGGTTTCCTGATCATGAACTTTAGATGTTATTAATAACAAGATCATATCATTAGGAGAATGATGTGATGGACATACTCCTATAGTTAGCATAGCATAAGATCAAGTCATTTAGAGTTTGTTTGCTACAAGCTTTCGAATACATAGTAACCTAATCCTTCGACCATGAGATCATGTTAATCACCATCACCCGATGGATGTTTTGATGACATCAAACACCACTTCATAACTTGGTGGTTATAAAGGTGCCATTAGGTATTCTAAAAGTATGGGTTGAAGCGCATGGATCAAGAGTGGGATTTGTCCATCCATATGACAGATAGATATACTCTAGGCCCTCTCGGTGGAGTGTCATCCAATTGGCTTGCAAGCGTGTGACAAGGTCACAAGGGATGTCACATCACAGTATGAGTAAAGAGTACTTATCGGTAACAAGGTTGAACTAGGTATAGATCTACCAACGATCAAACCTTGGATAAGTAAAGTATCGCGCAACAAAGGGAATCGATATCGTATGTAAATGGTTCATTCGATCACGAAGTCTTCATTGAAATATGTGGTAGCCATATGGATTTCCATATCCCTCTATTGGTTATTGACCGGAGAAGTGTCTCAATCAAGTCTACATAGTTCGCGAATCGTAGGGAGACACACTTAATGATTCGATGTTGTTTAAGTAGAAATGAAATATGAGTTGGAGACCGAATGTTGTTTGGAATCTCGCATTGGATCTAGGAAATCACAAGGAGATCCGGAATGGTCCGAAGAATAATATTCATATAAGGAAAGTGGTTTTCCGGGGTTCAGAAAAGTTTTAGTGTTTCGACCGGATACTTCTAGAATGTTCTAGAGGAACCACCAGTGGTTCCACCACCCCGGGAGGGGGTCACTTGGGCTATGACATTCCCAAGGGGCCAGCCGCACCAAGCCCTAAAGGGCCCGTCGGCCAACACTAGTAAAAGTGTCAAACCCTAGTTTGAATAGTCAAATCCTAGTTTGAAAAGTCAAACTCTAGTTTTTGCTAAGAGGGAAGACTAGGTGGGAAAGGTGCCAACTCTTCCCCTTGGTAGCCGAGTTGGAGGGGGGGAGGGGACACGGCTTGGGCTGCGAACCCTTGGCCGGCTGCCCCCACCTATATAATGAGGGGTGGGGGCGCACCCCCACACCCCCTTGTCCCTTGGCGCCTAACCCTAGCCGCCGCCTCTCTTCTCTCTCGTCCACCATCCTGCTCTGGCTTAGGCGAAGCCCTACAAAATATCTCCTCCACCACCACCACGACACTATCGTGCTATTGGGATTAGGAGGAGATCTACAACCTTCGCTGCCCTGTTGGAACAAGGGAGAGGAAGGACTTCATCGAATACCGTACATATGACCGACTGCGGAAGCACTGCCGGAATGCGGTACCAGAAGGATCGTCTACACGATCTTGAGATCGGCAAGTGATCGACTACATCAACCATGAGAATCCGATCTTTTTAAACGCTTGGGATCTACGAGGGTTAGTTCTCTACAATCTCGTTGAAATGATCTCGTAGATTATATATTGGCTTTGCCATAGATTGGATCTTGGTTCTAGCGTTCTTGTGATAGAATTTTTTTGTTTTACATGCAACAAACCTTACAGTGGTATTAGAGCCAAAACTATGCGTTGATCTGTTGCACGAGTACAATACAATGGTTTTGTGGGCGTTGATGATTTTGTTGTCGCTTTCTTTTCGTGTACTTTGTATCTTGCGGTATGGTGGGATGAATGGCCCGTTCTAACCTTACATGTCGTCACACATGAGACTTTCTCCACGCTCAACGTGCAACTTTCATTACACAAGTGACTTTGCGGGTGTCTGTATCTCCCACCATAGTTAAGATCCAACTTACAATATGCTCTTGACAACACTTGTATCCATGTTGTGGTTCTTGTTCGTAGGTAATAACGGTTCTTATTCGAAAGCCCCAAGCCACGTAAAACTTGCAAAGAAAATTAGAGGCATCTAACTTGTTTTTGCAAGGGCATGTGATGTGATATGGCCATGATGTGATTGTGATATATTAGATGTATGCAATGATCCTTATTGTAATATGGCAGTCGGCAGGAGCCTAATGGTTGTCTTTAAATTTGTTAAGACATGCGTGCCTATTCATCATGTAATAGCTTTATTCCAAGTAGTTGCAATAGTTGTTGTTGTAATATCAAGTAATAAAGTGTTCATCCTTAGTAGGCACCATTGGTAAGACTCGTCGTTTCGAAACATCTCGTGATGATCGGGTGTGATAGATTCTACTCCCTCCCTTTAGAAATATAAGATGTTTTAGGTTTATGAAGGAGATGTATCTAGACACCTTGTAGTGTATAGGTTCAAACGAATCTAGACACTAAAAGGTGTCTAGATACATCTCATTCACAAACCTAAAACATCTTATATTTCCAAACGGAGGGAGTACGTGTGTATACAATGGGTGCAAGCCAGATTTGCACATGCGGATACTAAGGTTAATCTTGACGAGCCTAGCATGTACAGACATGGTCTCGGAACACAAAATACGAAAAGGTAAAGCATGAGTCATATGGATAATATGATGAACATGTTGATTGTTCGCCTTTAAAGCTACATCTTCTCTCGTGATGATCGGACTTGGTGTAGTGGATTTTGTTCGTGTAATCACTAAGGCAACGCGAGGTATGTTGTTTTGGTGGGAGTTCAAAAGTAATATGATTAAAGTTGAATACAACTTATCATAAATTAAATCAAAGTGAATTTGCATAATTTTTGTAGTCATTGGCATCCGTTCACCATCTTACACTTAGTT
Source organism: Avena longiglumis (assembly GCA_030063025.1). Lineage (NCBI taxonomy): Eukaryota > Viridiplantae > Streptophyta > Magnoliopsida > Poales > Poaceae > Avena > Avena longiglumis. Next base: position 415,132,394 of record CP125979.1, read on the forward strand.
ATAATTGAGATAATAGAACTATAGAGTTCTGGATAGTTACTTTACAAACTAGTATCGTATTGTTTTGGGTGTCAATGTAAAGTTTAAAAGTCCTATTGCAAAATTTCAGAAAACTCCGCTTACTCCGTGAAGTTTAATAATTAGTATTAAATCAAGAGTAACAATTCTAGTGTTAGTATCTAAATATCATATTTTCCTCCATAATTCTTGATATGCAAAAGATTGTTTTAATATCAAGGTTATCTAGGAGCTGAAAGGATTGTTTCAGAAACCATCATTAGTGGAAGATATTGTGATATCTGAAACAATGTTTTGGTTGCAACATGATAGAGTATAATATGGAAAAAAATATTTGCTCATATTTGATGAGAATTTGCGAAGGTTGGATACACTAGGTGTCCTAATCCTCCAAAAAGGGTTTTGGAAAAGCAACATTTTACTCGTGATTCGCCTTTATAAGCTATAGTAGCTTGATCATGAAAGTTGTCATGATAAGGATGAATAAAAGATGTAGGTAAAATGTTTAATACACTAAAATATTACTAAAGAATGGAATGCGAAAGAACGCCAAACATTTGATGATGGTGATCTACTTCAAAGTGCAAGTCCAAAGATATCAGTATTTGACTATACACGCTTTGAACTATGTTTTATGTCTATGGCGCCACTGTTGATGCTGATAGATTATTTTAAAATAAAAAGTAAATGTTGAAAGAGAATCTCAGAAATATTTGGTAGAAAAGGAAATACTAGAATTGTCCGGCATAGGTATATAGATGATATACATGTTAGGGTTGTATTCTTTGCTTGTTAAACAATGTGGTTCTTGGGTATTGGATACCGAATTTCTTGGTGTGAAGGGTCATATAGAGCAACATAAGTGATGAACTGCAATGGCCTAAGTAACTAGCAAAAGAATATGTGATGATGTTCATCAAAAACAAATAAAGTGTTGTTGTGTTTCTCGTTGACATCAAAGCTTGCCTTCAAGATTTCTTTTAATAATTGTTATTTTGATCAGGTATTATGAGAACAGAAGTTTGTTCAAATAATTTCTATATTACATAATATATGGATGATATACAAGTCTAGTTGGATAAATCGCATCCATAAAACTAATGCTAAAAATGTCGCAAGACAAAATGATTGAAAGTTCACTTAAGAAGTGACATCACCGTTTAAATTATATTGGAAAGAAAACATGAAGAAACTAATTGTTGATGGAATTTTGGAGTCTTTTGATTTTTGATAAAATGACACTTGGGAGACTTTCCTAGAAATAATTGAAACTTCTTTCAAGGCCAAAGTAGAAATAACGGCTAACTTATAGGAATTTGTACATATCGATGTATGTTGTCCATTATGTGTTGCCGTGAGTGATGGATTTCAACTTCGTATACTTTCTCGGAAAATTTGAGTGAATATATGTGTATATTTACTTAATGAGGAAGAAGTATGAAACATTTTAAAATTTTCAAAGACTTTAAAGATGAGTGGAAAATCATTGTGACAAGAAAATAAAGAGTTTATGATTGGATCATAAAGGGAGATATTTGAGGAATCATTCCATTGATTTGAATTTCCTGAAACACCATAGGAGTATGGAGTGTTCGAGATATCTAATAAAACCTTGTTTGACATGGTAAGATCAAAGATATCATTTATAAAACTGCCATTATATTTTAAAGATTAAAGCTTTAGTGACTACCGCTTTTACACTAAAAAGATCTCCATCGTGATTCGTTGAAATGACACCATATAAGTTATGGTTTGGGATAAAACCTAAGTTGTCCTTTCTTAAATTTTGGTATGCTAGGCATCAGAAAAGGTTTACAACCAAAGTCGGATAAACATGTCTTTGTAGGTTATTTCGAATGACCGTTGGGTATTCCTCCATAACACCAAAGACAAAAGTGTTTGTCGCTTAGAAAGTCAAGTTTCTTTAGAAGGCATTTTTCATGAAAAGTTAAATGGGAGGACAATAGAACTTTGATAAAGTTATTGGACCTTAGCTAATATGTGCTGAGTTGTGCAGCACCGGAAAGTGTCCTGGAGGCAGCAACAATGCTCATGTCTCATGTGCCTCGAAGGTTGTGGTCACAGAGGTCTAAGTTCCTATTGAACCGAGTAGGCCGGGTAAACAATCAAATACTAAGATTTAAGAGTAAATAATTATTGCTTAATAATGATGAACAGACTACATGCAAAGAAGCAATGATGGGCCCTGACTCCGTCAAATGGCTTGAAGCCATAAAATCCATGATATTTCCATACAGGAAAATTTAAGTTTTTGAACTTGGAAGACCCTTCGGAAAGGTGTAAGACCTATCGGTCGTATTTGGATCTATAAATAGACATGGATGTTTCACATCTATGAAATTATAGACATGTCGGTAAAGAGTTTATGACAATGTTCAAGGAGTTGACGATGACAAGATTTGATCTTTCATAGCGATATTTAGTCTAGACGGATTAATGTAGCAACCACTACATATAATTTTGGTATATGGTAGTCGAACAAAAAAAACAAATTTCTTCTAATAGAATGGTTACCTAGGACGTGTACATGACATGATCCAAAGGGTTTTGTTAATTCAAAGGATGCTAAAAGAGCATGCAAACTTTAATGGTTGAAGTAAGCATCGCGGAGTTGGAATCTTCACCATGATAAAACTGTTAAAAGAGTTTAATTTCATCGGAGACAATGAAGATGCTTGCATTTGCAAGAAATTAAGTGGGAGCGGTGAGACATATTTCTAATATGTTATGTGAAAGACATATTGTTGATTGGAAATGATGTATCTTTTATTGAGACAGGTTGAGAATTTCATTTCGATGAAAGACTTAGGAAAAACCCGAATATTTGGCATCAATGTCTATATGGATAGATTGAGACGCTAATATGGTTGTGCCAAATGTACATAGATGAGATATTGAATGAGTTCAATATGGAAAATACAAGAAATGTTCTTGTAGCACGGAAAGGATTGAATCAAGATTCAAGTGTATTGACACTTGGTAAGTGAGATGAGATCCAAGTGTTTTTGACACTTGGTGAAAAAAATCACAAAGAGTATTTCGATCAATCATACTGTGATATGTAGACATTTAGATATGTCCTATGCTCTAAATGTTATGAGCATATACCCAAAATGATTCATATGATGATCATTGGCCGATAGTAAGGATATTCTTACGATCTTTGGAAGAAGTAAGAGTATGTTATTTATGTAGAGGTGACAAATAGATAGATAGTTCATTGTAAAGTGTTATATTGATACTAGTTTTGTCACAAGATACAAATTAAGTTTATCTCAATTTAAACTATGGGTGGCACAATGTAATGGAAAGGAAGTTCCATAATGGATTTGTATGAGTTCCAAAGTTAAGACATTGTGACAGATACTATAACAAAATGCTAAGTATATGACTGCTATATATTGTAGCAGAAAAAGAGAGCATTTGTGTCAAGTAGTTTGTTATCAAAATAGGTGTGGTTCTGATGCAGCCCGTCCTCCGACCGCTACTACATCTACTCCCACGAGCTACCCAGATGGACCCATGACTCGTGCCCGAGCCAAACTCCTTCAAACTAAGGTGAACTCGCTCCTCTCCTTGTGTGACTTCGACACACCCTTGGATGGCTTGCTACTTCACACGCAAACTCTGTGCATCATCAGGTACGAAGAAGCCACCAGTCATGCAGCGAAGCGGTACTACCGGTTGAACCGTACTACCGCTCAAGCGGACCTACCGCCTCCTCCTACCGCCGCCACAGAAGCACTACCCCATGCCCCAGACGCAAGCGGTACTACCGGTGGCGGTACGACCGCCCCCTCCTACCGCTCGCCACAGGCGCCCCCGACGAAAGCTCCAGGCCCTCAAGCGGTACTACCGCTCCCTGAGAGGTACTACCGGTCACCACCGGTACTACCGGATGCAGGACCGGTACTACCGGTCCTGCCTGACCCTGATCACCTAAGTTCGGCCCTGTGCCTTGTAACCCAACCTATCATTTATCTCTCTGTTCCGAAACTACCCCTGTTTTGTGGCTGGACTATATATAGCCCCCACCCTCTATTGTAAACGGGCAGACTTGGATAATAATAGATATTAAGGAAACCCTTTGAGGACTTATATCTATTGGTCTCATGCTCCTACCAAGGAGCACCGGATTATCCACCCACCTCTTGGATCTTGCTTAAGTGCGTTCAAGTTGTACAAGGCCTTGGGTTCTCGGTGTCTCGCCCCCAAGTCGTCAAGGTCTCACCAAGCACCTCGTCCCCCGTTGTTGGCGTGGAGAGCGAGCTTCGCCCAACACCGATCCTAGGGATTATGTTGGACCGGTTGCCACCGGCGTGAGGAGTAGGCGTGTATCGTGTTTTGGTGTGTGTGTGTTCGTGGTTTTCATCGCCTTCATCGATTTCATCCCCCGACCACCTCGTTCCCCTCGTTTCTCGTGGAATTCGTGAAAGATCGGGCCAACCCCAGGGTTACCCCATAACATATTGGTATCAAGAGAACGGTTGATCACGATTTTCCCCCCAATTTTTCTTTTATCCACCTTAAAATCGAAAATCCTACCAAAAAGAGCCCCAATTTGCCTTCGGATCGATCTCTGGATTTGGTGAGTTTTTCGTGGTTTTGGTCCATAGATCTGTTGCTTTGGGAGTCGATCTATAGCCCCTGTTGTTTCTAGCCCAGCCTTTCGGTCAGTTTCTCAACGAATTTGAGGTTTTTGGCAAGTTCGTCACGTTCCAGTTCTGTGCCAAGCGGTACTACCGGCCGTGCAAGCGGTACTACCGCTAGTAACCGGTACTACCGGTAGTACAAGAGGTACTACCGCTCACCGGTACTACCGGTTGTCGCAGGCGGTACTACCGCTGGACCCTGACCGTTCTTCCTCGCCCGTTGCCGCCTCAATTTCGTTCGCTGACCTTTTACACCTCGCTTGTTCGTGTTCCGCGTGTTTGTCGCCATATTCACAACAGCTTCCGCATCAAAGTCTTTCCGCGCTCAACGACACCGCGACACTCGAACATTTCCACCCACCATCGGTTGCAAGTCGTCAACGATACCAAAGGTATAACTTGCACCACCTTGACAGCCCCATATCTTCCTTTGTGTGTACCTATCCTATGAGAGCAACTCATTTTGTGTTTGTCTAAGCATTGTGCGCTTGCCTTCGGAAAAGTGAGAGTGTGAGGACATATACAAAAGCTAACATAGTAGCATAGCAAGGGAGAAAAAGAAAAAGAATCAAAAAAAAAAGAGTAAAAAGAAAAATATAGAATAGAAAGATACATAGTCTCCCAATACAAAGAGTATACCAAGCTTGTAAGCCAAGAAAGAGAGAAGAAAGAGCGCTCCGCGGCAAGTGCACAAATCTATTGCTTACCCTCTTTTGGCAAACGAGTTGTGGTCTCTCCTTGTGTTGGCACGACAGCCGAGCGTAGTCTTCGTTAGGACCTTTTGTGCTCATTTTCATAGTCGTGCTAACCCCGTTCTCTCCACGTGTGTGTTTTCCGTGTTTTTGGTAGATCGTATCCTTTTTGCTTTTGATCTTTGGTTCTTTACCACGTAGGACAATAACCTTTTGCTTGGATCGTTTCGTTTGGTTTTCCACAACCCTTACTTTCCACCAAAAGCCGTTGAGAGTTTCTTGCCATTTCACTTTGCACGCTTTTCGCTCATTTGTGTGGCAATTGGTCTGATATAATCTCCAAGGTGAGGTAAAAGGCTAACTCTCCACATCCGTTCTCTCCACATACAACCCCTTGTTGGCTTTGCATTATGGACAGGAATGGAGAGCCATCCCAACAACCACCACCTCCGGAGGATGATAACCAATTCATGACAAGATGGGACCATTGGAAGGTCCGAGGAGAATTCAACTATCGTTGTGACGCTCTCGAGCGGCGCCAATATGAACAATTTAGCGAGGCCCGTGTGGAATTCAAAAACATCGACAACCGCTTCGAAGAAGTCCGTGGACAAATGCATGCCATGCAACACAACCTCGGACATCAAAATGAAGCTCTTGGTCGTGCACTCGCCTCAACGGATGAGAAGCTTCAACACATCATTGATGGACTCGCACGGCCACGCTCGCGCGAATCTAGCTCATCTCGACACTCCCCAAGTGAATCAAGTGCACCTCGCCGTCACGCTTCAAGGCACCGGAATGGACCCGTTCTTCAATCTATGAGCTCTTCGCAAGCGGTCCCATCTCCGCGTCACGCTGCAACGTCAAGCTACGATGGTGACCTCTCCGCAAGACCTCCAAGGCGCGAAGCGAATCGGCCACAACCAAGGGCACTTGTGATTCAACAAGAGCAACCGCGCATGGACCACCAAGACCATCGACGTCGACACGCTCCTTCAACAACAAGTGAAGCATCCGAAGAGGACGATCAAGATCATCGTCGGCGAGACGCACTCGAAGATCCTCCAAGGCGTCATCATCGACCGGAACGTCCACGTCGCCAACATGATGATCGTGATGAGACTCCTCTATACCAAGAAGAAGAAGAGCAGCCCATCGCGCATGTGGCTCGACGTCCTCCTCGCCACAGGGCGCACGACAATGCTCCTCGACATCACCCACGACAAGAACAAGAGCAAGCTCCCCAAGCTCGTTGTGAGGACCATCAACCTCCTCCTCGTCCTCAACCGCGACAACAAAACGAGCAAGCTCCCCAAGCTCGTCGTCCACAACAAGTTCCACCACCAAACGCGGCACCTCAACAACCGCAAGAGGAACGAAACAATCACCAAGCAAGACATGAGCGCTCGGATGATGATGATGATGCCCGCCAAAATCATGGCAACCGACGCAACCGGAACCGCAATGGAGAAGAAACTTTCGGCAAGCTCAAATTCACCATGCCAAAGTTCACCGGTTCCAATGAGCCCGAAGAATATCTCTCTTGGGAACTCAAGGTCGACAAGATCTTCCGCATGCACAAATATAGCAATGAGAAGATGATGGCCATGGCATCCCTCGAGTTTGATGAGTATGCCAACCTTTGGTGGGAACAAGTCCAACTCGCTCGCGAAGCAAAAGAAGAGCCTCCAATTGCAACTTGGCAAGACATGAAGGCTCATATGAGATCCCGCTTTGTCCCTTCACACTACACGCGTGACCTCTTCAACAAGCTTCAAACGCTTAGTCAAGGAACAAAGACCGTGGAAGAGTATTTCAAGCAAATGGAGCTCAACATGATCCGTGCCAACATTGAGGAGCGAGATGAGCAAACAATGGCACGCTTCCTTAATGGCTTGAACCATCCTATCAAGCGCATCACCGAGTTCCAACGGTACAACAACATGGTTGAGCTTGTGCACATTGCATCAAAGGCTGAACGTCAAGTGCAAGAGGACATCAAGTACAACAAGCCAAAGACGTACTTCACCTACAAGCAAGCGCCAACCACTACTCCAACAACACCAAGTGGAAGCTCCCCAAGTACAACCAAGCTTCCCTTCAAGCCAATGATTCCCCAAGGAAAACAGCCCCCAAGTGGCAAACAAACACGGGATGATCAACCATTCAATGGTGAATGCTACAAGTGTGGAGGCAAAGGGCACAAGTCCAATGCATGTGGAAACAAAAAAGTTTTGTTCATCCATGACAACGGCGATGAAGAATACTTGAGTGAAGAAGAGTTTGATGCAAGGGTCAAGGAAGCCATGGCAAGGCAACACTTGGAAGAGGACCAAGAACTTCTTGTGTGTGAGCATGACGCAAGTCCATCGCTTGTGGTCACAAGGGTCTTGACTACCCAAGCCAATGAAAATGAAGACCAACGCTCGAACATCTTCCAAACTCGTGCCGGCATCAATGGGAAGTCCATCAAAGTTGTCATCGATGGAGGAAGTTGCCACAACCTTGCAAGCACGGAATTGTGTGAGAAACTCAACCTCACCCTTCATCCACATAGACACCCCTACCATATCCAATGGCTAAGTGACCAAGGATCCGTCAAGATCAAGCACACCGTCTCGGTGACGTTCTCCATTGGACACTACAAGGACACGGTGGAATGTGACGTGGTTCCAATGACGGTTTGTCACATGTTGCTCGGAAGACCGTGGCAATATGACAAGTGTGCTTTGCATAATGGTCACTCAAACACCTACACTTTCAAATGGCTTGATAAAACTTGTGTGTTGCAACCAATGACTCCTAGCCAAATAATTATGACAATGCAAAGGCTTTAGCGAGGGCGCACACGCAAAAACACCGTGTGAGAAGAGTGGTGAGCGAGAGAACCACACCATAGTGAGTGAGAGCTACAAGCCAAACTCGGCGGAAAAACTAAGAGTGTTCTTCTTGCCACCAAAAGTGAGATGAGAGAAGGAACAACCCATCCATCTTGCACTCGTCCTCGTATGCAAGGGACTAGCGCAAGGAACTAATGACTTGACAAATATTCCTCCTTCTTTGATGGCTGTTTTGCAGAATTCCAAGATGTATTTCGAAGAGCTTCCTCATGGCCTTCCTCTTCGTGGAATCGAGCACGCATTGACCTCATACCGGCGCACCACTACCAAACCGCTGCGTATCGCACAAACCCGGAAGAGACAAAGGAGATCGGCGTCAAATCAACCAACTCGTCTCCAAAGGTTTGATCCAAGTAAGCACTAGCCCAAGCCGGTTCCGTGATCCTAGTCCGCGGATGATACGTTGCGGTTATGCATGGACCGTCCCAATCAATGCTATCACCGTGCTATCGACATCCTATACCGCGTCTTGATGACATGCTTGATGAGTTATGTGGAGCCACTATATTTTCGAAAATTGATCTTCGTAGTGGCTACCATCAAATTCGCATGGCTGAAGGTGATGAGTGGAAAACCGCCTTCAAGACCAAGCTTGGTCTCTATGAATGGTTGGTTATGCCTTTTGGCTTATCCAATGCCCCATCTACCTTCATGCGCCTCATGAACCATATTTTGCGATCTCTCATTGGAAAGAGTGTAGTTGTTTACTTTGATGACATTCTTGTCTATAGCAAGTCACTAGGGGAGCATGTTACTCATGTTAAGGAGGTCTTACAAATCCTTCGTCATGAAAAGCTTTATGCTAACCTCCCCAAGTGCACTTTTGCAAGAGACAAGCTGATTTTCCTTGGTTTTGTCGTGTCTTCTAATGGCATTGAAGTTGATGTATCAAAAGTCAAGGACATACGAGATTGGCCCACCCCTACAAATGTTAGTGAACTTCGTAGTTTTCATGGGTTGGCTGGCTTTTACCGTCGCTTTGTGAAAGATTTTTCCACAATTTCTTGCCCCCTCAACGAATTGACCAAGAAGAATGTCACGTTCGTTTGGGGAAAAGCACAACAAAAGGCTTTTGATGAGCTCAAAAGGAGGCTCACCAAAGCACCACTTCTTGCATTGCCGGATTTCACAAAAACCTTTGAGATTGAATGTGACGCTAGTGGTATTGGCATTGGTGGTGTCCTTATGCAAAATGGGCGTCCTATTGCTTACCATAGTGAGAAACTTGATGGCGCACGCCTCAATTATCCCATTTATGACAAAGAACTTTTTGCCTTGGTTCGTGTCCTTCAAGTGTGGCAACACTATCTTTGGCCCAAAGAATTTATAATCCATTCCGACCATGAGTCGTTGAAGTACCTTAAGGGCCAAGCCAACTTGAGTAAAAGGCACGCAAAGTGGGTTGAGTTTATGGAGTCTTTTCCTTACATTGTAAAATACAAGAAGGGTAAAGAAAATGTGGTGGCGGACGCCTTGTCTCGCAAAACCACAAGCCTTCTTACACGACTCGAAGTCAATGTTTTGGGTCTTGAGGACATCAAATCTTTGTACGCGTCCGATTCTTTCTTTGGACCAATATTTGCGCAATGTTCAATAGACAAAGGGATTGACGATTTCTATTTGCACAAGGGTTTTCTTTTCAAACAAAACAAGCTTTGCATTCAAATCCTCTCCAACTTTTGCTTCTTCAAGAGTCCCATGGTGGAGGCCTTATGGGTCACTTTGGCCGTGACAAGACATATGACATGCTCTCCACTCACTACTTTTGGCCAAAGATGAAGCCTTGACGTGAGCGCCACGCTCAACGATGCACTACATGTATCCAAGCTAAGTCTAAGTCCAACCCTTTGGTCTTTATATGCCATTGCCTATTCCTCATGCACCTTGGTGGGACATTAGCATGGACTTTGTATTAGGCTTGCCTAGATCTAAACATGGTCACGATTCCATATTTGTAGTCGTGGATCGCTTTTCAAAATGGCACATTTCATTCCGTGCCATAAGACCGATGATGCTTCACATGTCGCAAATTTGTTTTTCAGGAAATAATTCGGCTACACGGCGTACACGAACAATCGCTCCCGACGTGACGTAAAATTCATGAGCTACTACGAAGACCCTCATGGCCAAGCTCGGCATCAAACTCCTATTCTCGCCTCGCATCCTCAAACCGATGGACAAACCGAGGTAGTCAATCGAAGTCTTGGCACACTTCTCCGGGTGTTGATAAAGAAGAACCTTAAAGACTGGGAGGAATGCATTCCACACGCCGAGTTCGCCTACAACTGCGCCAAGCACTCCACCACCATGAGGAGCCCGTTCATGATCGTCTATGGATTCGAGCCTCTCACCGCGCTCGATATCCTTCCACTTCCACTTCATGAACGTGCCAATATGGACGTTGTCAAGCGTGCCCAAGCAATGATGAAACTCCATGAAGAAACACGAGCTACTATCGAGCAACAAGTCCTTCGCCAAGCATCAAGGCTAAACAAGACCAAGAAAGAGATGATCTTTGATGAGGGCGACCTTGTATGGATACACTTGAGTAAAGACCGCTTCCCCAAGGAACGCGACTCCAAGCTAAAGCCACGAGGCGACGGACCATTCAAGGTGCTAAAAAGGATAAACAACAACGCCTATGTGATCGATATACCAACATCGAAGTATCTTGTGAGCTCGACATTCAATGCCAAGGACCTCTCACCCTACCATGGCGAAGAGGACGTTGTGACGGTTGAAGAGTCGAGGACGACTCTTTCCCAAGGGGGTGGGAGCTGATGCAGCCCGTCCTCCGACCGCTACTACATCTACTCCCACGAGCTACCCAGATGGACCCATGACTCGTGCCCGAGCCAAACTCCTTCAAACTAAGGTGAACTCGCTCCTCTCCTTGTGTGACTTCGACACACCCTTGGATGACTTGCTACTTCACACGCAAACTCTGTGCATCATCAGGTACGAAGAAGCCACCAGTCGCTGCCAGACGCAAGCGGTACTACCGGTTGGAACGACCGGTACTACCGCTCCAAGCGGACCTACCGCCTCCTCCTACCGCTCGCCACAGGAAGCACTACCCCATGCCCCAGACGCAAGCGGTACTACCGGTCCTATAACCGGTACTACCGGTACAAGACTACCGCCTCCTACCGCCGCCATCGACGCCCGACGGAAGCTCCAGGCCCTCAAGGTACTACCGCCCAGGCGGTACCGGTCACCACCGGTACTACCGGTTACCGGACCGGTACTACCGGTCCTGCCTGACCCTGATCACCTAAGTTCGGCCCTGTGCCTTGTAACCCAACCTATCATTTATCTCTCTGTTCCGAAACTACCCCTGTTTTGTGGCTGGACTATATATAGCCCCCACCCTCTATTGTAAACGGGCAGACTTGGATAATAATAGATATTAAGGAAACCCTTTGAGGACTTATATCTATTGGTCTCATGCTCCTACCAAGGAGCACCGGATTATCCACCCACCTCTTGGATCTTGCTTAAGTGCGTTCAAGTTGTACAAGGCCTTGGGTTCTCGGTGTCTCGCCCCCAAGTCGTCAAGGTCTCACCAAGCACCTCGTCCCCCGTTGTTGGCGTGGAGAGCGAGTCACCAACACCGATCCTAGGGATTATGTTGGACCGGTTGCCACCGGCGTGAGGAGTAGGCGTGTATCGTGTTTTGGTGTGTGTGTGTTCGTGGTTTTCATCGCCTTCATCGATTTCATCCCCCGACCACCTCGTTCCCCTCGTTTCTCGTGGAATTCGTGAAAGATCGGGCCAACCCCAGGGTTACCCCATAACAGGTTCACAATGGGCTATTACTATGAAGATATATTGTATGACAATTGTATCTACATGGTTTAACCCCAAGGAACTAAAGGTATCACCAAAGGACCAAATTTATACAATGCCATCTCATTGGAGAATTAGTGATGCATAGAGATGCAAAGACATGCAAATACACATAGACCTAGAAGTGTTAGATCCAAAGATTATGTTTACCACTGGCAATCGTGTATATACAACACCAGAAAGCCATAGGTGTTGAATGCACAAGTTTTTCCAAACTAGATTATTGACTCTAGTGCAAGTGGGAGACTGTTGGAGATATGCCCAAGAGGCAATAATAAAGTGGTTATTATTATATCTTTGTGATACAATTATAACATTAATACTTGTGTGTTTTGTAAACATAAAAGAGTTCATAGTAAGCCTTTTGTTAAACTTGCTTGTTGATTAATAGATGATCATGCTTTCCTGATCATGAACATTATATGTCATTAATAATAAGATCATATCATTAGGAGAATGATGTGATGAACATACTCCTATAGTTAGCATAGCATAAGATCAAGTCATTTAGAGTTTGTTTTCTATAATCTTTCAAATACATAGTAACCTAATCCTTCATGTTAATCACCATCATCGGATGGATGCTTTGATGACATAAAACACCACTTCATAATTGGATGGTTATAAAGGTGGCATTAGGTATTATGAAAGTATGGATTGAAGTGCGCGGATCAAGAGTGGGATTTGTCCATCCATATGAAGGATAGATATACATTGGGCCCTCTCAGTAGAGTGTCATCCAATTGGCATGCAAGCATGTGACAAGGTCACAAGGGATGTCACATCACATTATGAGTAAAGATTACTTATCGGTAATGAGGTTGAACTAGGTATAGAGATACCGACGATCAAACCTCAGAAAAGTAAAAGTATCACGCGACAAAGGGAATTAGTATCGTGTGTAAATGGTTCATTACATCATGAAGTTATCGTTTAAATATGTGGGACCATATGGATTTCCAGATACCTCTATTGGTTATTGACCGGAGAAGTGTCTCAATCATGACTTCTTAGTTCACGAACCATAGGGAGACACACTTAAGGATTTGATGTTGTTTAAGTAGATATGGAATATGAGTTGGAGACCGAATGTTGTTCGGAGTCTCGGATTGCATCTAGGACAACACGAGGAGATCCGGAATGGTCCGAAGAATTAGATTCATATAAGGAAAGTGGTTTTCTGGGGTTCAGAAAAGTTTTGGTGTTTTGACCGGATACTTCTAGAATGCATGTCACATCCCAAAATTTTCCAAAATTTGAAAGGTGAAAAATAAATAAACAAAATAAAACTTTGTTGAAATTTAGGGTGAGAAGAAACTTTTTGATTCCAATTGGAAACATCAAAACCTATTTTGGTCAAATAAAATCCTAAAGGGATTTAAAAAGATAAACAATTAATAAATAAAAATTATAATCACTATTTTTAGATCTTTTAATAAAAAGATTTGATTTTCAAAAGCAAAGGTAGAATTTTAAATAAGGATTATTTTATAGAGCCAAATTAAATCTTGGCCAAGCTTTTGAAATAAAATATTTCTATTTGATAAAAAGAGTAAAGGATTATTTAAATAAAATAATCAGGATTTATTAATATCCAATTTTATTAAAGAAAAGGCTTTTCCCATTTTTAAATAAACACTAAAACTTGTTAATTTATTTTAAATAAGATTTCCATGTGTTTTATATTTTCAAATAAAACCTACTGAAATGATTTTGGTATTATTTTAGTTTTCAAATAGAGTTTTTTTTACATAAATTAAATCCTATTTGAATTAATGACTAAGGTCTATTTAATTAATTGCTAATGGATCCTAAAAAGAATAAAAATTATTTTGTTTTGGACTTTGGATTATGTTGTTAAACAGAACTAAAATCAATACAAAGTTTGGTGGAAGTTTGAATTCATTTGGATTTTGAATTATTTGTTTGAAAATCAAAACAGAAATTCATATTGGAAAAAGAAAAAGATTTCAGAATAAAAGAAAGTGAAACAGACCCAGCCCATCTGGCCAGCCCAGCAGCCAACACTAGCCCACCTACTCACCTCATGCTGAACCATTTTTCACTGAGCAACTCACCCAGACAGACACAGACAAGCAGGCCCCACTCCCACTTCCCCCACCTCGCTAACGGACGGGCCCCACGCCAGCACATCGTCGTTCTCACCCGCGGCCAGCTCCTCGCGACCGTTTTTTGCGCTTTGATTCGAGGCTTAATTCCGATTGATGGAGTGATCAATTCACACCAGTAAGCACGCATACATAAGCGCCCAAGTCTCCTCTCTCTTTCCCCTCACTTGCTAGCGCCTCTCTGCCCTAGGCTGCTCTAATTTCGAGCTCGCATCCCACTGTCTCCGACGACGTCTTAGAGCAATTCTGGCGAACCACGGGCGCCCCTCACCTCCCACTGCACTCAACTTTGTTCCCCATCGTCTGACGCGTCTCCCAGTACCAGCAGCTTGTCCGCGCTTGCCCTAGAGCGTCGGCAAGGACAACCTCAACACGCCGCCGTCGTCTGCTGACGCTCCGGCGAACTCTCCTGGTAAACACCGACTGCCCCGAGCCTTCCTTTTGATGCTCCTAAGATCCCCAGGACAGTGCGCGTCAAACCATGTGCTCCTTTGCCTTAGGGCGATCTACAGCTCCGTCCCCGACGACGAACAGAACCGCCTGACGCCGCCACCGACTCCGGGGAGAAATCCCCTCCATTCTTGAGCGCCCCTCGCCAAGCCAACGCCACCTCGAGCTTCGCCAACCCTCTGCGAGTAAGGGGAGCTGTTTCCCTCCTTCCCTTGCTTCCTGTATCGCCGGAACCGCTGTAGCCAGAGCGTGCTCCGCCGCTCACCGCCGCGCAGCACAGCCAGTCCTGGACCAAGCAACCTAGTCCGCTGGATCTCGATCCGTTGGCTGAGATTAGAATTAGACGAAGGGGTATGAGTTGATCAGCGTCGTGCGATTTAAGTGAATCCTGTGGTCCAGAGAGGCTGATCCGCACGAAGCGGTACCGACCAGTTAGATTGCGCCACGTGGACAAGGTTTTGTTAAAAACAGAAAATAGAATCTGATTGAATTGCAAACTTGTAAAATTCATAACTTTAATTCTACACATCCAAATTTTGCAAATTTGATATCAGTAGAATCAGTAGAACAAGTACTTTGCAACCATGCATTTTGTTTAATGTTTTGCTTCTGGAAAATTGGTTGAAATTGCAGAAACTTGTGTAGGCTTATTTTGAATATAAAAATTGTTCTAGATATATTTTTAGTATGAAATCTTTGCAAAATGGATTGTTGTGAACCTACTGACCATAGGAACCAACTTATGGATTTAAAAATGTAGTTTGTGAAGTTAAGGAGTAAATATTTGAGTTAGCACATTTCTAGTCAAATAAAAATATTGTTTTTGTTTTAGAAATGATTTTTGAGTAAAACCTTTGGGAAATGACTTGATTCAAACCTTCTGACCCTAAACACCAAGTTTTGAGAATTAAAATATATTTGGTGAACTCTTTAAAGAATATTGCTTTGCTAAAAGCATTGTCAACCACATAAAATATTGATTTGATTTAAAAATGGTTTATAGATAAAACCTTTTGCAAATGGTTTTACCACTTTAGTAAATAACCACTTTTGAACTTTATAATGTTTAGAGCCTAGTAGAAACCACTTTTGCAAGTAAAACTATCTTTTGCATGCTTGCATGCACTATTATTTTATGTGTGATAAATTGGTTGGAATGCTAGTTGAATCTATGTTTGCTTGATTGAATTGTAGTGGAATTAGAAGAGTGTGATATTTGCAAGATCAAGAAGTGAACCATCATTCTCTACTAAAAAGTCAAGTGACACTAGCGTCCATGTCCTTCTATTTTCATTACACTTAGTGGATTTTTGTAACATGCATGATAAGGACTACTATATTTTATGCTATGCTAAATCCTATTAGGATATCATTATATCTCCCTTAGTGGAAACAATGTAGTTGTAGTATGCTTAGCCCTACTATATATTTTGGATGGGATACATGATATAATTATATGAAGTGTTGGAAAGATATATGTTTTATATAATAAAACAAGTACTCAATGAACCACCTGGGTGGAAAAGGATACTCAAGGTTGGACAAGGTGGCAACAAAAGGAACCATGTTTATATGGCTATATTTTTGTGTGTGCACTAGAAGAAAACCACCTAGGGACTTAGAGATTGAACATGTTTCTCGTATAGTGGCTTCCGTGTATAGCCACATGCTAAATGGGCTCTGGATTAGTCAACTACATAGTGGAAGACCCATGCATTGGCATCTTCAGGTTAACTAGAATTGTGTAAGGGAAATTTATCCCTACATTGGTGTCTGGTTGACAAGCTAGCATTGTGTATTGGGAGGACTTCTATGGAAAGACTTTGTCACATTCTCAATCTGCCAGTACTCCATCTTGGTGAGTACTTATCCAGCGGCCACCGGTGGCATCAAGATGAGATTGTGTCATATGGGTAAAGTGTACAACTTCTGCAGAAGATCAAATTCTAAGTACTTAGCCGTATCCCCGGTTATGGACAATACTGATCAACTAAGGCCTGAAGCTATGGAAGATCTCAACATTCCAATTTCTCAAAGTAAAACTTGATGGTGACAACAAGGGATTTGAAGCACTTGGAGTTCAGAAATATTTTGACAAAAGATTAAAACTATTTTGAAAAGATAGGACAAAACTATATTGCTTTCTGCAAATGAGCCTAAACCCTACCTAGCCAAATATGCATGTAATGATAGGATCCACATATTTCTACATAGTAGTGAAACTTGCCAATACAATTCAAATGTATTGACCCTTGTGGCTGCAACTTATTATGTTGCAGGTTTGTTTAATGTTAGGGAAGTTTGTTGAATAGGATTACAAGTCTACAACCAACATGATTGTCTGTGGCACTTTGAAGATGAAGGACTCCATGCTTTATAGATTTCTGCTGCAATGTAATGTGATAGCCAGATGAGCTATGTAAGATGTAATAACTTATTTTATTCCTGGTTATAAAGTTGTATTATGAACTTTGTTTCTGGATAGTACATCTTAACTGTGGATGCTAGCTATTGATCCAGGGACTAGCATTGTAAACATAGGGATCTCTACCTTATTAAAGGTTGGGAACCTTACAGATGGTATCAGAGCACTGTGTTGCCTGTAGGATTGTAACCCTAGGATTGGACAAAACCCCTTAGAAAAAAATAGGAGTTGTATTTGTTCCAAAAACTAATTTACAAACAATCTTGTAAACTCTTTCCTCAACCTTTTGGTTTTGATTCTACATCTTGTCAACACCCGGATTTTTTAATCCTAGATGCCTGTTGTTGTTGAACTTGGGTGGGGCACGGGTGAAATTGCTAGAGTTGCCGGGGTTGTTGTGATTTCCTCCGGTTCTAGGGTTTCCACGGTTGGGGTAGGTCGGACGGGTCATAGGGGGTCGGTTGGTTCTTGGGGCAAATCCTGGAGATGGGTTGGGGCGATACTTTGGGGTCTGATGGGTTCCTGGTTGATGCATCATGCGACGCTTGCAGTTCTCATTGGCCTGGTTGATATTTCCTTCCATTTGGATAGCAGAGTCTACAAGGGCTTCAATATCAACAAAGGGGGATATTGACTAACACTGTCTGCATCTCGTCATGCAGACCATTCAGGAATCTTTCTTTCTTCTTGGCTTCGGTGTCTATCTCGTCCGGGGCATACCTAGCTAATGACAAAAAATTGTCACGGTATTCCACTACATTCATCCTTCCTTGCTTCAACTCTCTGAACTCGTCTCTCATTCTCTTGATCAAACCTGGTAGCACATCGGTTCTGCAGAACTTGACCTTGAATTCCTCCCAGGTCATCATATGGCCTCCGGTCATTGCACGAACACTGTTCCACCATGCCCTGGCATCTCTGGCTAGATAATGGGTGGCGAACAGGACTTTCTCATTGGCTTCCACTCCGGTGACTTCTAGGTTGTTTTCCATGGTTTGCAGTCAATCATCAGCATCTAGGGGTTCTTTTGACTTGGTGAAAACGGGTGGGTTGGTATTCTGGAAATTCTTGAGCTTAGATCCGTGGTTGTCCTGATTTCCGTGGCCTTGGTTGTTGTGGGCTAGCTAGGATATCTATTGCAGAGTGGCTAGGTTGGCTTGACGTTCCGATCTTTCAGCTTCGCGGTCAGAAGTCAACATTTGCAGGATCTGCAACATCGGGTCCGGGGCTGAACCACTTCCTCCACGTGGCATCTGAAGATTGATATAGATCATGAGAAAAGAGGGAAATTTCTAAGGTTTTGGGTTTTTGAAAAGTTTTTAGAGTTTGACTCAAGTTTTTCTAGAAACTTGCTTTTTCATTCATTCATTCACTCGATACAACGCACACCACAGCAAGGAAAAACAGATGGTTTTAAGAACCATTCTGGAAACTACGATACAGTGGGACCGACTACTACTCACTACGCTAGTGCTCAGTGCTACTACTCCTCGGAGTCTGTGGCTTCATCATCTTCAGCATCATCGATGAAGGCGAAATCATCCTCATCGGTGAAGAAGTCCATGGCCTGATCCTCCAGAAAATCGTCGTCATCACTGAGATAGGAGTAAGGGTCTCCACGAAGATCCTCTCCAGCATTCTCCCTTTCCTCTAACTGCATGTCTCTCTCGTGGATGGTCTCCTCCAGAGATGAGATGCGATGGCGAAGACGGGAAATAATGCGCTCCTTCTTGTCGAGCTGACGACGGCAAGACTTGCGATCCTTTGCTATCATGGCGATGGTCTGGTCCTTCGTCTTGGTGATGGCAGACTTGTGGCTGCAATAGTCACGGCAGTTGTCCAATTCTTGCTGACGATCATACATCATGAAGCTAAGGTGGTCCAATTGAGTCTTCAGCTCGGGGTGGTATGGGGCTTCCAATGGTTGTCCATTTGCGTCACGCCTTGGGCAAACTCAAAGCGAGTACCCTTGATCTGATTGATGCTCTGCCCACACAGATGGGAAAGAGCTTCCTGCATTGCTCTGGCAAGTCCATCGAGCCAGTTGTTTTCCCTCAAGGTAATCTGAATTCCCTCCGCAGTGGGAGGTTCAATCTTTCCTCGGAGACTTGCAACAATTAGCCACTGCATATCTTCTCCTCCTTGATCATTGAGCTGAGCTCCGAAGAACTCGGGATGCGGACGTTCCAGAAGTTCCGAAAGCTGATCCAGATCCCTCTCAAAGATAAGGTCTCCTCCATTCCCAAGTTGGTAAAACTTGCTGTACTTCACGTCCATCTATAAAAATAGAGGATGAGTAGATTAGCAGAGTGACCAAGTGTGTTAAAATTTTATCTATTTTGCAAGAGTTTTTGAGGAACATGAAGTTTTATTAAAGAATTAAAGAGGTAAGAATGAGAATAAGTTTCGTAAATATTTTTGTTCTTTGGTTTTGAAACTAAGTTTTTGGTTCAACGTCCAATCTAACTAGGGTCTCCTATGGTCAGGATGGCTCTGATACCAACTTGTCAACACCCGGATTTTTCAATCCTAGATGCCTGTTATGCCATACATCGCAATCCCAGGATTACCATTTTTGCGAGACATAACAGAATTGGATACCATATTACTTCATCCATTACAAACGATACATAAGTTCTTACACAAATAGGGATCTCATGATCCAGTTCTTAATACAACATCACGCAGCGGAATACGTAATAATAACGGTAGCATAGGCGAAGCTCCATCTTCGGGGTCACAGGCAATGCTGACGATAGGAGATGATCCTAGTTGTCGTAACCTTCCTGGGGTCCATCTTCCAGGTACTCCTCTTCATAGTCTGGCCATGGGAATAGCCAGGGACAAAGCCATGAGTACTCTTTAAGTACTCGCAAACTAATACTAACAAGTAAAGGGGTTTTTTGGATAATAGGACACTAGGCTCTAGGGTTGTTTTGCAAAAGCCAGATTTATCTCTACTAAGCTCCAAAGCTAGTCACAATTGTATAAATCCTAAGCGGGAACTTGTATTTCATATCACAACTCTGTTGTGGTTAAGTCAAAGTCTCAATTCATTTCACAAGTCATTTTGAAAAGTCTGACGGGGTAACAGTATGGCCACTCCAACTGTCCATAACCGCGGACGCGGCTATTCGAATAGTTTGACATTCTGCAGAGATTGTACACTTTCACCACAACATTCAATACATCCGCCAGGAACAAATCCTGAACTCACCATACTCAGTATGCGGATAATCAATACTAACCTTTCAATTACACGCCCTAGTATGAGCACCTCTCCTGTGAGTTTGGCCTCCCAACCATGACCAGCTGTCATCTTGGGTACTGCACATGTGGAGAATCTTCACAAGGTAGCCTCAGCTTAGACCTTGGCCGTGAGGGAACTAATACTAAGGTATATAAGTTTCCAGTCAATCCCTACCCAATATTCGGGTATTGTGGTTGTACGCTAAAATTGGAATGGTATCGCATCCAGACAACCATCAGTTTTATAAAGGGCTAAGGCTCATGCCTCAACATTTTTATCACCAGAATCATCAAGTGTTTGGAAACACATGTCCAAAACATTTCAATAGAATGATCCATCATTCCAAGGTTTTCATAACCATTTTTTCACCAAGTATTCCCATCTAAAAGCTGATCAAGTTTTATGCTTAGCACTAGCATCTATAGGTGGGGGAGTACTAATGAGGGGTGGTAACTAGTGGAGTTTCACTAAGTCCAACCTTATATCTTAGGCTGATATCAAGGTTTCTAGCTTAGGCCAAATTTTATGCTCTTTATGCAACCTTCAGCATCTTTCCAAAATCTACCAGTCACTTAAGTAAACTCTAAGTAAGCTTTGATAAAGAAAATAAAGTGAGAAGCTTGCACATAAAACTAGGATTGGTTTATCAAATGGGTATGATCACATATGCTTAAGGCATAGTAACAAGTAGGGGTTTGTTGCATCAATAGGGTATGTTGCAAGTGTTAGCTTGCATCAATGTCAATATAAGCCTGCCTTGTGCAGAGCAGTGGTTGAAGTTCTCCTCGGCTTCTTCTTCGTAGTATCCTCCTTCCCCCTCGCACTTGGCCTGCATTTAAGCCTATGAATAAATACGAGGTACACAATCACCAAACAATACTTAACTACTTGCAATCATCACACACAAGGGTCTTATAGATGATCTAACATCATCTCTAACCTTACAAGGTTAAGGCTTGATTTGATTTTTTTTATTTTTAGAGAAGTAATTTCTACTCATTGGAAAACTACTTAAGATTTAATATTCTCCAAACCACATATGGAGGATCATGTTGACACATGTCATCACCACATATTGTAGTCCATGGGAATGTGATTTAAAGTGGTGTCACAATTTAATAAGGTTTTACCCTTTTATTTTAATTAATTAAAGTGGCTATAAATGCTTATGTAGCATTCTTTTATTACTTGAACATTATTTCTGCAAGTAATCCTATATATTTTTATATATTATGAAAGGTATGGTTAAATGTGATTTTTGAGAGTTGGAATCAACTCAAAAGCTTTAATGGTTTAAATTTGAAAAATGTTTGAATGCAGAAAAGCTTCTGCCTTGTTATTTTTACTATGGGTTATCTACAGATCCAAATGACTTGAATCCAACGGGCTTGGATTCAGCATTCACAGAACTTTCCAACAAAATTGGTTTCATCCAATTTGGTGCACTGAATCGGTCTGGGTTGATTTTTGAAGTTGGGTACAGAAGTGTGTTTGAATTTAAAAAGAAAAAGGTTTAATTTGAATCGCTAGGCTGCGCGGGAAAAAGTACTGGCCGGCCTGCTAAGCGCAGTGCTCCCGTGGGCTGCTTAAGTGGGTGTCCCCACTCGTCAGTGAGACAGGGAGGGGCGAAGCGGTATGGGGCAACGTGGATCGTTCGATCTAGTTCTAATCCAACGGCTGGGGGTCATCGTCGACGCGAGACAACTCCGGCGAGAACAAAACCTAGCGCGGCCAGTGAGGGGTGCTGGGGGCTCACCGGGGTACGGGCGAGGGTCGGCGAGGCGGGCGAACGACGAAGTCGACGACAGCGAATCTCCTGGTACCGGTGGCTTCTCCTGGGGCGGCTCCAATCGCTGGCTCCCTTCTTCTCCAGAGGCAGCGGGCTCCGGTGAAATTCCGGCGAGGTGGTGCTCGCCTTGCTCTGAGAACGGTGTGGCACGATCAGTGAGGAGAGGGGAGTGAGATGGTGTGAAGAAATCGTGCGGGGGTGGCCTCTATTTATAGTCGAGCGAGGGGACAGTCGGGGCGCACGGTGAGCTCGTCGGGGGCGAGGTTACATGCGGCTAAAGGCATGGGCAAGGGTAGGGGACGGTGCGGTGTCTCCTGGCGATGCTCAACGACATGGTCTTGAGGCATGGAGCGGTGCGGCTTCGTCTGGAACGGGCGGTGCTCTGCACGGCAGAGGCGGCGTCTTTGACGGCGGGCGGTGGCTTTATGGCACGGGGCGGCAAACGGGGATGTCTGGCGGTCTCCTGGGTCGGTGGTGATCGTGTGTGCACGCGGTGAGGGCGGCGCACGGCCTGTGGACACTGGTCGAGGGTGGCGCTCTGGCGCATGCTCGGCATGGTCTGGGCGCGGCTTGTGCGCATGGTCCAGGGCTTGGCAACGCTCGCGGCTGGGACAGGGAGTGGCGGTGGACGGTGGGCTGCCTCCCAGACAAGGTTGGCATGGCTAGTTCTTCCTCTAGCCTGCTGTCCACAATGGGTGGCAAGGTTGGCTTCGGCTGTTCACCATTGATGGCAATGGCAAGCTCACAGGGGTGCTAGTCTTTAGTTAAACTTCCTAGATGATCTACTGAGCTGTGTGTGAGATAACTAGGGAACAACTTAGGCAAATTTTACTGCACACTACAGTGTTTGATGTTTGTTTGATTTGTGTCTGCAACCTATTTGATGAAATGGCCGCATGAAATCAAGTTTTGAATTTTGAAATGAATTTTGGTGAGTTTGCTAGATTGGTGCTGGTGAGTCTGCAGATGCTTGGGTTTTGAAAGTTGAGCTTGTTTGAGTGGTTTTTGAAAAAGTGGGATCTTCCCATATGATAAAGATTCAATTTTGAATTGTCATTTAAATTATGCATTTGGAAGTTTCTGGATGATCACAAAGTGGGCCTTGATACCTTGTTATGAGTACATTCAAGGGGTGCAAAGATCTAGAAAAGTTTCTGCTAGGTTTTGAAAGTTTGAGACAGCCAAAGTAGGCATGGGAGTTAAATTGGCCAAAATGACCATTCACTTCATATATGTGTTTTGATTTACTTGTCTTTAGGAAAAGTGTGGGAAATGTTTTAGATGATGTTTATTTCACCTATGAAACATTTTACAAGCAATGAAACAAACAAACAAGGTGGGTTTAAAAGAATTCAAAATCAATGCATACACATATGCATGCATTCATAATTTTATTTAGAAAAGTTTTTGTTAACCCTAAATGTGAGGATTAGAATTTGATGATCCAAGTTTAGTATTTTCGGGATGTTACACATCTTTTCCTTTTCAACTTGATGGACAAAGCCATGACCAATGACTTCAACTTTAGTCTCACCAGGGACTTTAACTTAGACATCACTAAGGACTACAAGTGAAAACCAAGAGACATTAGATTGCCTACCAAAGATATTGATATCAAGTTAGAGTATGGATCATATTGACCTATGAGGTATGACTATACTAGATTGATTGTTTCAAGAAAACTTGTTGTTTCCTTCAACTCATGAGTTAAGCTCATAAGTTGTTAAGTGGATAGTTGCTTGTTGATTGTTTGATTGTTTGATTGTTTGATTGAACTTGGTTTTTTTGAGTTGTGTGTTGGAACTTCTTAAAAAACTATCCAACATTACTCATCCCTATCAAACCAACAGATGCCTCCCCGGCGTGCCAACCCCAACCAAAACAACAACATCACTCCTGAGATGCAGCAGATGATGACAGCTTAGACACAACTGATGCAGATGATAACCACGTTCATACAGAACCAGAACAACAACAACAACAACAATCAGAATAATCCTCCAGCACATGACATGCTCACCAAGTTTCTGAAACTTAGGCCTGCAAGGTTCTCTGGAACAAATGATCCAATGGAAGCCAATGACTGGTTACGTTCAGTGAACAAAGACTTAGTGACTGTTGGCTGCACCGATGAAGAAAAAGTAAGGTTTGCAGCATTTTTGCTTGAAGGACCAGCAACAACATGGTGGGACAACTTTCAGATCACCACTCCCCTTGGGGATGTGACTTGGGATATTTTTGAGGATGGTTTCCGTACAACTCACATCTCACCTGGAGTGATGTACTTGAAGAAAAAGGATTTTCACAATCTGAAACAGCGTCACCTCAGTGTGGCTGAGTATATTGAAGAATTCAACAATCTGGCACGCTATGCACCGGATGAAGTTGACACAGATGCTAAGAGAAATGAGAAATTTCTTGAAGGACTTAAAGATGAGTTGAACCTGCAGCTAGCTGTTGCCTATGTCCCAACTTATCAATCACTCTATGACAAAGCCACTATATTGGAAAACAAGATGAATCAAGTTGAGAACAGAAAGAGGAAACATAAACTCAAGAATCACTCAGGATCATCAAAAAAGAAGCATTCATTTAAAAAGAGCAATGAAGATTCTGAGCCACATCAGTATCACCACAACAACAATGGAAGTGAGAATAATGGAAATGATACTGACAATGGAGATGACCTTGGTCAGAATCAACAAGACACTTTCAGGAAGAAAGACATTAGCCAGTTGCAGTGCTATAATTGTAAGGAGCTTGGACACTATGCATCAGACTGTCCTGAGAAGAAAAAGAAAAAGGATGCTAGAAGAGCCAATGGAAGTGACTCCAATGTGACCCAGAAAGGACATGTGAACCACATTGATATGGATGGAAACTTTGAAGAGATAGAAGAAGTGGATGTCAGGAACTAGATAACTCAGTTGAGTCAAATAAGGATTCCTTGTCAGGATAAAAAGTGTTGAACTCATAGTCAAGTGAACCATCAATGTAGCCCTATGAGACTTTATTTTAAGGGTGGTAGTACCCTAGTTGTTTCCAAGCCAACTTGTAATCCTAGCCTTCCCAAATCTCGGGACTAGATTTATTTCAAGGGTGGTGGCCTGTCACATCCCAAAATTTTCCAAATTTTGAAAGGTGAAAAATAAATAAACAAAAATAAAACTTTGTTGAAATTTAGGTTGAGAAGAAACTTTTTGATTCCAATTGGAAAGATCAAAACCTATTTTGGTCAAATAAAATCCTAAAGGGATTTAAAAAGATAAACAATTAATAAATAAAAATTATAATAGTTGGAATCACTATTTTTAGATCTTTTAATAAAAAAGATTTGATTTTCAAAAGCAAAGGTAGAATTTTAAATAAGGATTATTTTATAGATCCAAATTAAATCTTGGCCAAGCTTTTGAAATAAAATATTTCTATTTGATAAAAAGAGTAAAGGTTTATTTAAATAAAATAATCAGGATTTATTAATATCCAATTTTATTAAAGAAAAGGCTTTTCCCATTTTTAAATAAACACTAAAACTTGTTAATTTATTTTAAATAAGATTTCCAAGTGTTTTATATTTTCAAATAAAACCTACTGAAATGATTTTGGTATTATTTTAGTTTTCAAATAGAGTTTTTTTTACATAAATTAAATCCTATTTGAATTAATGACTAAGGTGTATTTATTTAATTGTTAATGGATCCTAAAAAGAATAAAAAATATTTTGTTTTGGACTTTGGATTATGTTGTTAAACAGAACTAAAATCAATACAAAGTTTGGTGGAAGTTTGAATTCATTTGGAGTTGGAATTATTTGTTTGAAAATCAAAACAGAAATTCATATTGGAAAAAGAAAAAGCTTTTAGAATAAAAAAAGTGAAACAGACCCAGCCCATCTGGCCAGCCTAGCAGCCTAACCATTTTTCACTGAGGAACTCACCCACACAGACACAGACAAGCAGGACCCACTCCCACT
The DNA here is from genome assembly GCA_030063025.1 of Avena longiglumis. NCBI lineage: Eukaryota > Viridiplantae > Streptophyta > Magnoliopsida > Poales > Poaceae > Avena > Avena longiglumis. The sequence goes on from CP125979.1 coordinate 415,158,545, forward strand.
TCCCCCACCTCGCTGACGGACGGGCCCCACGCCAGCACGTCGTCGTTCTCACCCACGGCCAGCTCCTCGCGACCGTTTTTTGCGCTTTGATTCGAGGCTTAATTCCGATTGATGGAGTGATCAATTCACGCCAGTAATCACGCATACATAAGAGCCCACGTCTCCTCTCTCTTTCCCCTCACTTGCCAGCGCCTCTCTACCCCTAGGCTGCTCTAATTTCGAGCTCGCATCCCACTGTCTCCGACGACGTCTCAGAGCAATTCCGGCGAACCACGGCCACCCCTCACCTCCCACTGCACTCAACTTTGTTCCCCATCGTCTGACGCGTCTCCCAGTACCAGCAGCTTGGCCGCGCTTTCCCCAGAGCGTCGGCAAGGACAACCTCAACACGTCGTCGTCGTCGTCTGCTGACGCTCCGGCGAACTCTCCTGGTAAACACCGACCGCCCCGAGCCTTCCTGTTGATGCTCCTAAGATCCCTAGGACAGTGCGCGTCTAACCATGTGCTCCTTTGCCTTAGGGCGATCTGCAGCTCCGTCCCTGACGACGAACAAAACCGCCTGACGCCGCCACCGACTCCGGCGAGAAATCCCCTCCATTCCTGAGCGCCCCTCGCCAAGCCAACGCCACCTCGAGATTCGCCAACCCTCTGCGAGCACGGTGAGCTGCTTCCCTCCTTCCCTTGCTTCCTGTATTGCTGGAACCGCTGTAGCCAGAGCATGCTCCGCCGCTCACCGCCGCGCAGCGCCGCGAGTCCTTGACCAAGCAACCTAGTCCGTTGGATCTCGATCCGTTGGCTGAGATTAGAATTAGACGAAGGGGTATGAGTTGATCAGCGACGTGCGATTTAAGTGAATCCTGTGGTCCAGAGAGGCTGATCCGCATGCCGGTACCCGATTAGATTGCGCCACGTGGACAAGGTTTTGTTAAAAACAGAAAATAGAATCTGATTGAATTGCAAACTTGTAAAATTCATAACTTTAATTCTACACGTCCAAATTTTGAAAATTTTATATCAATAGAATCAGTAGAACAAGTACTTTGCAACCATACATTTTTTTTAATGTTTTGCTTCTGTAAAATTGGTTGAAATTGCAGAAAATTGTGTAGGCTTATTTTGAATATAAAAATTGTTCTAGATATATTTTTAGTATGAAATCTTTGCAAAATGGATTGTTGTGAACCTACTGACCATAGGAACCAACTAATGGATTTAAAAATGTAGTTTGTGAAGTTAAGGAGTAAATATTTGAGTTAGCACATTTCTAGTCAAATAAAAATATTGTTTTTGTTTTAGAAATGATTTTTGAGTAAAACCTTTGGGAAATGATTTGATTCAAACCTTCTGACCCTAAAAACCAAGTTTTGAGAATTAAAATATATTTGGTGAACTCTTTAAATAATATTGCTTTGCTAAAAGCATTTTCAACCACAAAAAATATTGATTTGATTTAAAAATGGTTTATAGATAAAACCTTTTGTAAATGGTTTTATCACTTTAGTAAATGACCACTTTTGAACTTTATAATGTTTAGAGCCTAGTAGAAACCACTTTTGCAAGTAAAACTATCTTTTGCATGCTTGCATGCATGACCTTATTTCTATTATTTTATGTGTGATAAATTGGTTGGAATGCTAGTTGAATATATGTTTTCTTGATTGAATTGTAGTGGAATTAGAAGAGTGTGATATTTGCAAGATCAAGAAGTGAACCATCATTCTCTACTAAAAAGGCAAGTGACGCTATCATCCATGTCCTGCTATTTTCATTACACTTAGTGGATTTTTGTAACATGCATGATAAGGACTACTATATTTTATGCTATGTTAAATCCTATTAGGATATCATTATATCTCACTTAGTGGAAACAATGTAGTTGTAGTATGCTTAGCCCTGCGATATATTTGGGATGGGATACATGATATAATTATATGAAGTGTTGGAAAGATATATGTTTTATATAATAAAACAAGTACTCAATGAACCACCTGGGTGGAAAAGGATACTCAAGGTTGGACAAGGTGGCAACAAAAGGAACCATGTTTATATGGCTATCTTTTTGTGTGTGCACTAGAAGAAAACCACCCAGGGACTTAGAGATTGAACATGTTTCTCGTACAATGGCTTCCGTGTATAGCCACATGCTAAATGGGCTCTGGCTTAGTCAATTACATAGTGGAAGACCCATGCATTGACATCTTCAGGTTAACTAGAATTGTGTAAGGGAAATTTATCCCTACATTGGTGCCTGGTTGACAAGCTAGCATTGTGTATTTGGAGGACTTCTATGGAAAGACTTTATCACATTCTCAATCTGCCAGTACTCCATCTTGGTGAGTACTTATCCAGCGGCCACTGGTGGCATCAAGATGAGATTGTGTCATGTGGGTAAAGTGTACAACTTCTGCAGAAGATCAAATTCTAAGTACTTAGCCGTGTCCCCGGTTATGGACAATACTGAGCAACTAAGTCCTGAAGCTATGGAAGATCTCGACATTCCAATTTCTCAAAGTAAAACTTGATGGTGACAACAAGGGATTTGAAGCACTTGGAGTTTTCCAAGAAGTTCAAAAAGATTTTTACAAAAGATTAAAACTATTTTGAAAAGATAGGACAAAACTATATTGCTTTCTGCAAATGAGCCTAAACTCTACCTAGCCAAATATGCATGTAATGATAGGATCCACATATTTCTACATAGTAGTGAAACTTGCCAATACAATTCAAATGTATTGACCCTTGTGGCTGCAACTTATTATGTTGCAGGTTTGTTTGATGTTAGTGAAGTTTGTTGAATAGGATTACAAGTCTACAACCAACATGATTGCCTGTGGCACTTTGAAGATAAAGGACTCCATGCTTTATAGATTTCTGCTGCAATGTAATGTGATAGCCAGCTGAGCTATGTAAGATGTAATAAATTATTTTATTCCTGGTTATAAAGTTGTATTATGACCTTTGTTTCTTGATATTACATCTTAACTGTGGATGCTAGCTATTGATCCTGGGACTAGCATTGTAAACACAGGGATCTCTACCTTATTAAAGGTTGGGAACCTTACAATGCAAGTCCTAGAGGAACCACCAATGGTTCCACCACCCCGGAAGGGGGTCACTTGGGATCTGACATGTCCAAGGGGCTAGATGCACCAAGCCTTAAAAGGCCAGCATGCCAAAACTAGTAAAAGGGTCAAACCCTATTTTGAATATTCAAATCCTAGTTTGAAAAGTCAAACTCTAATTTTTGTTAAGAGGGAAGACTTGGTGGGAAAGGTCCCAACTCTTCCCCTTGGTGGCCGAGTTGGTTGGACACGGCTTTGGCTGGAACCCTTGGCCGGCTGCCCCCACCTATATAATGAGGGGTGGGGGCGCACCCCCCACACCCCCTTGTCCTTGGCGATTAACCCTAGCTGTCGCCTCTCTTCTCTCTCATCCATCGTCCTGCTCCGGCTTAGGCGAAAGCCCTACGAAAATCTCTCCTCCTCCACCACCACCGCCACACTGTCGTGATGTTGGGATTCTGAGGAGATCTACTACCTCCGCTGCCCTGCTGGAACAAGGGAGAGGAAGGTCTTCATTGACTACCGTTCGTGTGACCGACTGCGGAAGCACTACCGGAACATGGCGCCAGAAGGATCTTCTACATGATCTTTAGATTGGTAAGTGATCGACTACATCAACCATGAGAATCCGATCTCGTTAAACGCTTGGGATCTATGAGGGTTAGTTATCTACAATCTCATTGCACCGATCTCATAGATTAGATCTTGGCTTTGCCATAGATTGGATCTTGGTTTTATGCGTTCTTGCGACAAAAAAATTTGGTTTCCGATGCAACGAACCCTACAGCCAATCCGGGTGACACCGGTAGCATCACCGGCCACAGCAGGTTGCGAAGCCGAGCGCCATGGGGAGCAAAGCCGGCCGGCACCAGGAGCAACGCTGCCCTTCCCTTGTAGCAGTTGCGGGCAGCCCATGCTACAGCGACAACTGATTCTCACAAGTGGACGCTTGTAGCAATGTCGGTGAAGCCATGTAGAAACACCAGAGAATCCCATCGTGGCGTCACCGATGTAGCAAACGCCGATGTCCATGATAGCACCACTAGTGGCCCATGATAGCAACGATGATGACCTGTGGTAGAATCCGAGGCCTGCCTTTGTAGCAGCCGCGACCGGCCTTTTTAGCATCGGTTCATAGACAAGCGTGCACCGTCATCCTTCACCCATAGCTCCGGCAACCACTGCTTGCAGCAACGCCCACCGGCCTCGTAGCAAGAGCGGACCACCGCAACCTCGACCGCTAGGTCGACCATGACGAGGAGCATGAAGTAGTGGCAGGCGGTGACTACATGAAGCCGCGACGAGCGACCACGCCATGAAGCAGCAGAGGGCGGCCATGCAAGGTACCACCGGCGAGGGCGATGTCGGGAACCAGTGGTGGGCGGGCGCCCATGCGAGAATCAGTGGCGGGCAACTACGCTAGGCACCGATGGGCGGTCACGCAAGGAACCACCAGCGAGCTGTGTGGTGCTTTGTAACACCCTCAGAATCGGCCCTATGCAAGTTTTAGCGAAACCCGCCAAACCCGCATAGAAACGATTCAAAGGTGCCCACCAGGCACTTTCGTGCGGGTGGAAAACGAAGTAATAACATTACACAACAGTCCTCGATGGGACCCACAGAACAGATATATAATCAACACGACTCCATGAGTCAAGAATACAGATATACAATACAAAGATCCAAATCACCTTGAAATTGATACGGCGTCCGACTACGGACAAGATGCAAATGGGGCTAAGAGCCCTGAAGAATAACCAATGGCGTCCATAACCCTGCCCAGGCCAAGCCGGAAGGGTAACCCTGCTAACGACGTCGATCTCAAAACCTGCTTAAACAAAAGGGGTGCCGACAAAGGGCAAAGGGAAAAGAAGGAGCGTCAGTACTGAGGCCAGTACACGGCGAGGCTAGAATTCGGCGGTCCTCGCCTACGTCGGTATGGTGGACTGAGCGGCAGCGGCAGCATGCACTAAACAACCTATAGAGACTCGATACAACTGGCGGCAATCAGAGAGGGGTAAGAAAGACCTATTCGGATCCAACCTGAAGCTAACACCAAACAAACCCATCCTGGTATTTCCCCCTCGATACCAAACGAGGAAGTCAACCGAGGAACTCACACAGTTGGTAGTTTTACTTATTCAGTTATCGTTGCAGCAATTACTAGTCAGGTTTATATAATCATCCTGATAAAATAAGCAGTGGGCAGTTTTAGTTAACCATTCCGTTGTAGTTGCGACAATTACTAGTCATATACAATTAGCATGAGATATCCCCAAAACCCAGCAGTTGTTGGTACTTTTATTTAGCCATTCATTGTAGTGAAGCTGATTACTAGTCATATCGGATACAAGTCAATTTATAACAGTAAACTTTAGTTATAGTTGTCTATGATCAAGCACTGTGCTCCAAGTCGTCCATAACCGCGGACACGGCTTCTCGAAAAGATTAAACCCTGCAGGGGTGCACCAAAGTATCCACACGCACTTCGACCCTTTTTGCCAGATCAATTAACATACACCCATCGGTATGTCGGCGGGGCCTAAGTCATGACGTTTCCTGCACCAAAGCAAGCACGGGGCCACCCCACTAAGTACACCCGCAACAAAGTCGGCCGGTCTCCGAGACGGACTGGTTTCACGGTGACAGAACGATGTGAAACCCCAAACTGGGCCTATCGATACCGCGAAAACACTCCGCTCCAAAACAAAGATGTGCTCCTCACACAATCGTAAATAAAGCAAAGAAAGCATGGCATAAGTACAGGATAGTAATAAAGCCCAAACTACTTGTGGCCCCAAAGACAAGATTTTGAAATCAGGTACTAAATCGATGGGGGGCCCATATCTCCCCACATGTGGTTAGCGCGCTCGATCTCGGAACAGGTGTCAAGAACTCGGGGTCCTACGGGACACAAGTGGACGGTTAACAACCAAATAACATCTATTTCCCACCTGTGCCTCTGCTTACCTACTTCAATTTTAGTTATTAAACAATAATTTAAAAATAAACGATAATTAAAGCCATGGTCATCTCCGACCTTAAACATACGGCAATACTCCAACAACTGTGGTACTTGACGACACGCAACAGCACTTGAGCAAGCGACTACGACGCGCAGGTCCAACTATCTACCAAACAACAGGTAATAGGAGGTGTCCACGGCAATATAAGGCTGCAAGGGATATCACGGGTACGAGAACTAGAGCAACGCAACACAGATAGCAATAGATCAACAGGAGGGTAATAAATACTATAAAAGTAAGATAGGTAGAAAGGGGAAGATGCTCGCCTGGAAAACATTTCCGAAGGTTCAACCGAAGATCGGGTCGACACTCGCATCAACTCAACGGCCTTATCCGCGAAGAAGCAAAACACTAGAATAAACACCGGATGCAATATTTAATACTACGCAAAAGATCGGGCATGATGCATGAATGATGTTTGACATGGCAAATGTGCAATGCAATTAGATCATAGTAAGCGGAACCGGGGTTCCGACAATTAATTAATAGGTTCAAGTTATTTATCTACCCCGCAAATTAAATGTTGTAATAACAGGCAAGATAAGTTACCGGTTCGCTACACAAATTTAAATGAGGCCAATATAAGACTAGATTTGCCCGCATATGGGCCCCATATTTAATTATATGGTGAATCGGCATAAGGCCCCCAAACCACATACAAGTATGCATGCAACATGAATGATTTAATGCATCAAGTTTTATATTAAGCATTTATAAAATAGGGGCTCGGGAAAAGGTTCACACATTAGGGTTCGACGATCTTGGTGTTTTCCGGGGTTCGGGGTTGGTCTCAGGGTTCAGGGGAACGAGGTGCGGACTCCGGGGTTTAGGGTCTTCGGATCTGCGAAGGAGATCATGGCGTCCGTGAGGCGATCTTGGCGCTCGGTGCCCGTGAAGTAGAACTTGTCGTCCATCTTTTGTCGGTGGTGAACTTGACCGATGGTCTTCGGGTCCGGGAAGGAGCACTTGGCACGGCGCCGGTTACGGGATCGGTCTTCAGGTCATTGGATCCATGAAGAAGATCTTGGGGTTCCCCAGCTTCGATTCACAAAGGCGAACTTCTTTCATGCCGCCGGCCTGGTCAATGCGAAGATCTTGTCGCACCGGACTCTTGTCGATTCCTCTTCGGAAGATCTTGACGAGACAAGGGATTAGATATCTTGCGGCCTTCGATATTATTTGGGGTGGCCTCACCACCTTCATCGTCCATCACCATACCCTCACATCCATCTACATACGGCCTTCACTGTTGCAACATCATAGCACCACACATGTACCTCTTTTGTAACCGCTAGCGTAACCACATGGCGTAAGAAAGCGAGAAGCAGGGCCTGAGCAGGCAAGACAAAGCGATGGGCAGAGGCGGATGCACGGACGGCGGCGTCGGTCAGGGGCGGGGGCCGCGGCAGCAGGGGCTCGCCGGGAGGAGCCTGAGCGGGGCGGACGGCAAGGGGAGGAGGCAGAGGGGGCGCCGGACGGCGGAACAGGGGAGGCGGAGGTCGCGTGGGCGGGTGGCGGCGGCTGCTGCAGAGGGTGGCCGACGACGGGACGCTGGGGAAAAGGGGGACGCCGGAAGGGCGGCAACGCTGGCGAGAGGAGGCGAGCCGGAGGAGGCGGTGCTCCGGCAGGAGCGAAGAGGGAGCAGCGGCTGCTGAGAGAGAGAGAGGAAGGAGGGCGGATGCAGGCGGGCGCCGAGGCCGAGGAGGAGAACGGCGGCGCGGGCTCAAGGGTGGCGCTCGAGGGGTGGCGCCATGGGCCGGCCGGAGAGGGACAGGGGAGCGAGGAGGGTGGACGCGAGGGTGGGGAAGCGGAGAGGAAAGGCGGCGGTGAGGAGAGGCCGGGAGGGCGGGCCAAGGCCATGAGTGAGGAGCTCAGGCGGGGCAGAATGGATTGAGGAAGAGAGGCGCGGTTGGTGGGGGGTGGGCCCGCGGGGTGGAGCACGAGGCAGGTAGGGTCGGCGGCCAGGGGGTGGATCTGGGTCGGTGGGGTGTGGGGATTGGGGCAGGTGTGGGGAGGTGGCAAGGAGTAGGGTGAGAGAGATGGGGAGAGGGGTGAGGTGGAAGCAGATAAGTGGTGGGGGAAGGGAGAGAGGTGAGGTGGCGAGAGAGGATTGGGTGGGGTGAGGTGGCTGGAGGGGTGGGTAGATTAGTACAGGGTAGAAAAGATTTGGGGTAGGGTTTAAGGTGGACCGATTTTATTCTGGGGGTGGTCGACTGGGTCGAATCGGCCCGTTCGACTGCCCCACTAAAAATAATTAAATATTTTATTTATTTCAAACAGGGCTTTTGCAAACCGATAGCAGATAAAACAAAATAATCCGGAGACCCGGGTTTTGCGTTTGGAACATAGACGGGGCGTTTAGAAAACAAGAACAGGTTTTTCCGCAAATAGTTTTATGCAAGCAAATGCAAGATGATGACGATGCTCAAATGCAATGTGGCATGATGACATGAGCATGTGGTAATGATGATGCAATGCACAAAAACCACGCGATTTTTTAGTAGTGGTTTTTGCGGGATGCCACATGCTTGGATTTGAAGAGGAGAGGATCAACCCTGGGGAATAGTACACATAGGGATGGGGAAAGAAGAGAGCAAGAAAAGAGATAAGAAACCGTAAGTGGAGGTGGGTCCACCCTGGACGTGTGTCGCTCGCGTGAGCCGGGGGACATGTCGCGTGAGATCCCCAGATGAATCCTATCGTTTTCCTTATAAAAATACCAAAAGAAACAAGTCGTTACAACAACTAAAACCTCTTATCTCAAACAAAGAACAACTAAAATCTCTTCTCTAAAAAAACAACTAAAACATCTAGAAGCTTCATCGTTTAACATCCTCCCTCAATGTCAACTTCTCTAAGTTGAGATTGGTCTTGAAAGATTCCAACTATCAAATTCGCAGTGGCTTCATAAATACATCAACAACTTGATCACATGTTGGAATAAACTGAATATCGAACTTTTCAATGCAACTCGTCCTCTTACAAACCAAAAATCAATCTCTATATGCTTTGTTTTTGCATGGAAAACTGGGTTTGCTGAGAGATATGTTACACCAAGATTATCACATAACACATATGTTACTTGAGGATGACCAACACCAAGGCCTTGTTCGGCAATCCTACAGCTTCCTGCAAATCCTCAGATTCTGCTTTTCCATCGCTCGCCATCGCTAGATTCTGGCCTGTAGTGGAAAACGTTCGGCAGCCTGATGACTAAAAGTGCACAGATTGTTTGTAGCTAGTTTCTAAATAAATATATCGATCCCACTAGGAGCAGGAGTCTAAAGTCTAATAACTCTTAAATTAAATACTAAAATAGAAAAGCTAAAATAAAGTTCTAAGTAACAAGATAAAATACGAGTATTGTGTAAAAAGGTTTTTTGCGGTTTTTGGTATAAGAGAACAATAAGTAAAGTAAAACAAGATGAATATAAAAATTAATTATCGCGTATGTAAAAGAGATGTGAAACTGCGATGGGAAAAAGCATTCTCAGGGATTAGTGGATACACCTCTAGAATTATAAAGGGATAAGGTAAAGATTATTATCATGAAAATTCTCAACTATGTATGTGTGGGAGGAACTACGTATTTGGACAAATAGGTAGCAACCACTTCTCATATCGTCCTCATAAGCACAACAGACAGCAATCAACATCAATTAAATTATTGTGCTATTAAGGGACTTGATCCCGTATGATGTATCCCATGGTATGGATAGTGTTTCATGAGTTTCCTAGGTTTCCATTGATACGTAAGGGATGCCAACATCTTTATAGTCACTGTAAGTGCTAACACACCTCCGTCTACCAACAAGTAGTTCCCTCCATCAAGTCCCCACAAGAGGCAAATATTGAGAGGTCGACTTCTCCCAACATCAAGATGAATACAATCTAAAACATGGTCATAGCAATGAATATCATAATAAACTTTATCTTCTTTCAATATCATGCTAGGGTTTATCCATCTCCCCAAGAACTAATGATCTAGTCAGACATAGAGGCAATCAACATGATGACAAAATCAATGGAATCTACCATAGATGAATAGTACTTGTATAAATCCACAACGAGTACGGAAATTACAACAAGATATAGACAAGATTTAGATGGGATTGATGGAGATGTTGGTGATGCAGTGGTTGATGATGAAGATCGATGCCTTAGCCTTCTGGATATGCGTAGGGCGAAGATGGATCCCCGGTGGATGAGTTCCCCCACCAGATGCCTTCTAGAGGTGACGTTTATGTGATTTCTGGTTGTTTGTATGTCATCTCCCCGATCCAGTTGCATGGGATGAAAATATTTGAAGAGGCGGAGGCGGAGCCAAGTATACGGCGGGAACTATACGACCGGAGAAATTCCTCCCGCTGTATAGTTTGTCGTTAAACCTACTGCATACTTTGCTCGCTTCGGGTTTTCTTCTGGTGTTATTGATATTTCCCAATTTAGTGATTTACGTTGTTTTTTACTCCTTTCGCCCCAATACATCTGCTCCAAGAATTATTCCATCGTGTCCATGATCTATCCTGATCCTGGTGAAAATAGACATAAAAGATGCGCGTGAACGCCATAAAATACCAAGATCCTACCACTACAATGCAAAATAATATTATAAAACATGTTGCAAATATGCACTCATCAACTTCCCCAAGCTTAGACTCTTTCTCGTCCCCGAGCAAGTTTAGCTTAATGGATGTGATCGTCATATTCATGAAGCTGAGTCGATAAAATAAATGAGGCAGTTGCAACATGTGTTTATCATATATGATACATAAGAATAAGTTCATGAATAGTACCTTACTCGAACCATCTGAATAATATTAGTAGGCTTCAACACCTTAGAATTTAAAAATTCACAAAATATTACTTTTGATATGATGTAAAAGTATTTCGGTTCGAAAAAATGAGTTAGCGATGTAGTCCCAAGTGTTTTAAGATTAACATATTCACTTGGGATTTAAAATCTCAAAACATTCCTTTATCTCTCCACAACACAATGGCTCTTTTTCTTGTTTTCTTTATATATATATATATATATGCTCACACTTTTGTTAAGTGATGTTCAAAGGATCTAGACATACATTCCACTTCATGTAGGAATTCAAAGTTTAACGATATCATTTACTAAATTCCAATTGTATATGAAGCATATTTATGGCTTGAATATTCTACCTCGTCTTGTTCTCACTCTAATTTTATAGCAATTTTAATTTTCCTTTTTTTCAAGGTTTTCTTTTTCAACTTAACTTACTAGATATTTTTTCCTTTTGTAAATCAAACCATGAACTTACAACATATTGACCAAATTATCTTTGTATGCTCCATTAATACCTATGGTGTGGAAGAATCCTATTGCTATCATCAAGTGCAAGTAAAATTATACTCAAGCTATTCGTATATCTAATAAGACAAGCACAAACTCAATAATGCTCCATATATGATAATAAACTCGGAATTTCATAAAAGGGATCGACTATTCCTGAAGGGAATTCTAATGATGCAAACTTTATTTCTAAACTCGAACTAATGCAAAACTAAAATAGTAATATAAAACTTATAAGCTAGATTACAAGGTCTTAAAGATCTCCCCAAGCTTGAAATCAAGCCAGGCGGGATCAAATAATCCCTCATGATTATTTGATACCATGATTTATTGTAGATCACCGTGGTGCCATGGCACGTGGTATCTTCTCTTCACGAGCAAGCCTGAGGCGGAGGGATTGATTGACAGACTCCAGTTCTTTAATGCACAGCTTGTAGAGGAGATTGTTCCTCTCCATCATATTCACTTGTTCTTTAATGATCTCATTGTTATCTTGGAGGGTTTGTATCGCCTTAAGACTCATAGAAAAACCTGATTCGGTTGTCTGCTTAATATCTTCATCAAGTTTATCAAGATAAAGTCGAAGCAACCAAAGATGTCTAGGTTTCCCTGGCACCTCCTTATCCATGTCTGCAATCTTCAGCTCGAGGGATTTCAACTCCCTCTTCCGGTGTTCCTTGTCGGTGTCAATAAAGTCCATAGAAATGGCCTTGATCTCCTTGTCTTGGTTGCTATTGCTCCCAATCTCCATAGGAACTTCTCTCCTTGGCTTATTGTCCCTTGGTTGCTCTATGGTTGCGTGGGATGGCCTTGATCTCGTTGTCTTGGTTGCTATTGCTCCCAATCTCCATAGGAACTTCTCTCCTTGGCTTCTTGTCCCTTGGTTGCTCTATGGTTGCGTGTCCTTTCATATGAACAAGAGGTAGATTGGTGCCTGGTGATTGTGATTAGAGAGAGATACAATGGAAGTATATAAGAGGGGTCAGAGGTCGGTAAAACTCGAGAAACACAAAATTCACGCCCAAGAAAAGAATCTTAACGAAACAAGGAAAAATCATGAATTTGGAGAAATCCTGCCGCGTAACTACCAACTATACGGGCGTGTCTCGTATAGCTCTGGCCGTATAGTTGGTTCTGGGCAGATATTTTCAAATATATCGAGTCCAGATCGATTAAGTTACCGACTTGGAAATAATAAAAACATTTTTAGATGAAATTAAAAATAGAAAAAGGGATGAAACATCCAGAAGGTTTAACGACCAACTATACGGCGAGAGATTTTTCTCTGGCTGCATAGTTTGGTCGTATAGTTCCCAGACGCCAAAATATATTTCACGAAGAAGGTATAGAAGGTTTAACCACCAACTGTACGGCGGGACATTTTTCTCCAGCCGTATAGTTGCGACTGTATAGTTGGTAAAAACCTTCAAAAACTTCATAAAAACATGAGGAATTCAAAGGCAAAGTTTTTAGAAGCAAATATTGTGTAGAAAAATCACTTATTAGAGTAAGAAAACTTACCTTGCTCTTACCGTTTATTTATTTGGTGATTGCAAGATCCTCCAAAAGCAAGGACTTCCTCTCTTTTGGAGGAATTGACCTTAGTTCATCTAATAATTCTCGTAAACGAAAATCACCAGGACTAAAGTTCCTCTCAATAAGATTGGTGTCTTTTGCTGAGCAAATATGGACACTACATCCAACATCTTTATTTCTTGCCTCTGCATAATCTACAACTCAAATTCTTGAAGTAAAAGGATCCAACGGATCAGTCTTGGCTTATGGTTTTTCCTATCAAGTAGTTCTTTTAAACCATCATGATCCATATGTACTCTTACTTTTGCATCAACTATATAAGAACGAAATTTATCGCAAGAGAAAAATATAGCAAAAAGTTCTCTTTCTTCCTTAGGATAATTCTTTTGAGCACTATTAAGAGTTCTACTAGCATCATGTAAAATATTAAATCTGTGACCTATATGTTGTCCCAGAGTTACTCCTACAACATCATCACTAGCTTCACATATTAAATCAAAAGTCATATCCTAGATAGGTGGTTTAATGGTAGGAGCATGGGATAAAGCATTTTTAAGTTTATCAAAGGCTACAAGGCATTTATCATCAAAATTAAATCTTACTCCCTTTTGCAAAAGGTTAGTCAAAGGTTTGGAGATTCCAAAGAAATTTCTAATGAACCTTCTATAAAAACCTACATGACCAAGGAAACTTCTTATACCTTTTACATCCCTAGGTTGTGGCATTCTCTCTATTGCTTCAACCTTAGCTTCGTCTACTTCAATACCCTTACCTGATACCTTATGTCCAAGGACTATACCTTTGTTGACCATAAAATGGCACTTCTCCCAGTTTAGAACAAAATTGGTTTCTTCGCAACACTGCAAACTCTTTTGATATTATAAAATCAACTAGTAAACGAAGTTCCATAGACAGAAATTCATCCATAAATACTCCATTATTAGTTCTATAAAATACACAAAAATAGCAGTCATGCATATTTGAAAAGTAGCTGGAGAATTACATAAACCAAAAGGCATGCGTTGGTAAGCATGTAAACCATAAGGACTAGTGAAAGTTGTTTTAAGTTGGTCATCAGGATGAACAACAATTTGGGAAAACCAGAGTACATGTCCAAGTAGAAAAAATGAGTGTGGTTTGCTAACCTCTCTAAAGTTTGGTCTATGAACGGTAAAGTATAGTGATATTTCCTAGTTTATTTATTAAATTTTCTGAAATCTATGCACATCCTATGTCCAACAACAGTTCTGGTAGGTATCACTTCATTGTTTTCATTAGGAACAACAATAAAACCGCCCTTCATAGGAACACAATGAACAAGACTTACCCATTCACTTTCTTTCATAGGATAGATTATACCTACATCCAGTAGTCATACTATTTCTTTTCTTACCACTTCCTTCATTTTGGGGCCTCAGACGTCTATTAAATTCTGCAACTAGTTTAGCACCTTCCTCCATAAATATTCAATGGACGGTTATCATGGGACTAATGCCCTTCAAATCATCCAATGAGTACCCAAAGGCCTTGTGATGCTGTAACATCCCAGCATTAGAGCTTAGAAATAAGCTGAACACATATGTGTGCATTGCATTCATGCATAGAAAATCTGAATAATTTTCGCGCTTTTAAATAAAAAACTTGTCAAAGTGATTGAAGCTTCTCTTAACTTGATGGAATGGAAGTAGATCATCAAGTTGACTGCGATAAGTTTCAACATGACCTTTGATAAAACCTTATTTTGGGTAAACATGATTTGATCTAAGGGTAGATCAGATGGAATAAAATTAAACCCTAATACATTACTTAATGATTTATATTTGATCCTTAGGTGATCATAGCATAGTATTCATTATAATCACTCATGAATACCAAATAATAAATATAACACAAATAATAAGGATGTGACAACTATATCTTAATCTCATCTACTTATACCATGAGTATCATGGAATTACCTAACTTTAACTCTCTAGTGAGATTGAGTAGGAAAGAAACCAAAGTTAAGATCATTCACCATATATCTTTCTTTCCATACCAATTCGTATCATCTCTATTGAATCCTATCCTTATATTTGTTGTTCATCAATATTGAGTAATCAACTATTGATTCACCAATCCTTAACCTATCAATTCTTGACCTATCAACTCTTGTCCTTATTATAGCATTCACTTAAGGCTTATAAAGAAAGAAGTCAGAAGAGATAAATAGTGATGCTAGTTCTAGATGTTATCTATAGGATAGGAGTGATTGGAGGAAATCAAATCAATATGGTAACAAAGAAGATTACAAGGATGAAGTCTGAAGATAGTTACCAGGAGTAGTCCTATTGGATCAAGTAGGTATAGTTAATGAATTATATCTCTTAATCCAATAGAGCTAAATAGAATATAATTATTATACAACTGTAATGTCGTATGGATGGAAGCCTTGTTTAGCCAACTGGAAACCTGAACCATAAAGGATCAAAGGATTATAATGATCATGCCTTATTCACCAATAGTGAATGCTTATACCATGTATAAGTGACACTAGTGGATAAAACATGATTGAACCATAGTATAGATATATTATCCTACTTACATAAAGCTTCATAAAGATATTTATTATTTCAAATTACCTGAGCACATCTCTGTCATATTTCAACCATCATCATCAAAGGTGCTTAGGAACCATCTTTATTAATTGTTTCTCATAAGTTATCCTAGAAGACAATTCCCCTATTTTACTTTAAATGGTGATATTATTAAAATCACAAACATAAATACAATAGGTTTAGCCATTAATCTTTATTCACATCAACAAAAGGAAAGAAGTATAGTAAGTAACTTAAACCCTAGGGTGAGTAATTACAATTCAGAACTCTAAACTTACTAATAAGTTTTCTCATCAACATCTCATAAATATTCTATATATAATCATAAGACAAAATCTTTAATTCATTTCTCTAACCACTCATCCCATATGAGGATGGAATAAGTGGGGATCCAATAGTATAAACCATTCTATCCTATACTATGTGATTAAATACATATAAATAAACCCTATGAATATTATTAAACATTTTAAAACTTAATTAATCCAAATAAAAGTGAAAACAATGTTATAGAAAAGAATATATATAAAGCAAATAAAGAAAATATCACAATACATAATAAAAGTTCACAAATGGATTTTTAATAACTTTATTGTTGCTACATGTATTCAACAAATAAAATTCCAAAAAGAAAAGTTCAAACCAAATCTAAAAATACAAACCTGAAAACAAACAGAAAATGAAAAAGGTAAAAAACAAGAAAAAAATATAGGAATACATTTCTGGCCCGTGGTCCATTTCCTCTCTCCCTATCTTCTGCTCACGAGAAACCTACAGCAGCCCAATAGCGGCCCGGCTAGGACAACATCCAGTAAATCTCTCTGGCTGACAAGTGGGCCAGCCGAGGGACTGCGGGTTGAGTTTGAAGGTTTTCCAGGGGGGTTTCTGCGAAATGACTGTCATCGTCTTCCTCCCCGACGTCACAAGCAGCTGGCTGTCAGCATCGCCGCCGTCCGCCGCCGCGCCGTGATGTCCGGTAGCGTCAATATCCGCGCCACCGCTCTACATCGTCTATTTAAACCAGCATCACCACCGGAGAACCCTAATCCCCTTCTTCCTCTTTGTTTCCTCTTAGAGGCCAAACCCTAGCTTTAACCACCCCGGAGCCGTCCGAGGATGCTGTGAGCTCTGTGTCGTCGCCCTCGTCATCCTGGAGGAAGGAATCGAGCCGGGATGTACAGGATCGACCGAATTGTGACAATCTTCTCCGACTCTGACGAAGTTCATCGTCGACGATTAGATCACTCCCGACCAAGTCCGGCCTCGCCGAGCCCTTCATCATGCTCCTGGTGAGCCTCTGAACCTCATGGTCCTGTTGGATTCGTTGCTCGCGTGTTGTAGCTATCAACCCACGGGGATGCCGAATGTACCGTCGTAAACGCTCGTTGCCGACCAACTTTCGATGACCAAACAGAGCGGCGCCGCCACTATAAGGTTCACGGCGACGTCCTCTTTCCATTAAGCCCAAGGATAGCCTCGCACAATCACCAAATTGCTGAAATCGAAATCGATCTGAGAGGATCTGTTCGTATGACGTCATGGTGAGGTCACGCTTGCGTCATCTTGACTAAGTCCACCCTGTTGACTGGTCTTTGCTGATGTGGCTTATGACGTGGCCTAATCCCCACATGTCTGCAACTAGGGTAGATCCCCTCTAGGTGTAAAAAGGTTTAATGTCTGTTTAGGAAATAATTAAAACAATATAATTCAAATATTAATATTATAGAAATTAAATAAAGGGATTAAATCTTGTTAAATCAATAACTTATATTTTGTAATTCAGAAAAATATGTTTAATATATGAAAAATATTAGAAAAATAAAATCTACAACTTAAAACTATTATCAAATATTATCATGATGATTATTTAAATAAATATTATTTAATAAATACTTTATAAAGTTTTAATACTTTGATAATTAATATTTTAATAATGGTAAATTTTAAAAATCTAAATAAAATCCTAAAAATCTTAGAAAAATAAGAATTATAATTTAAAACTTTAATCATGCATTATTATTCCACTTAATTAAATATTTGTTATTTATTAAGTCTTTAAAAAGTAATAAGTATTATAAAAATCATATCTTATTATTTATAATTCACAAAAATAAATGTAATATACCAAAATGATCACAAAAATAATAACTACATGTTAAAAATGTGATATTCCACTTTTGAGTTAAATAAAAAGTTAAAAACTTTTATAACTTGAATTTAAACCTATCTCCTTAATTTATATTTCATATTAAGGTAAATAAAACATGTAAATAGTTCTAAAAATTAATCAATAGAGTCTAATAAATAGTATTAATCTGAAATATGGATAGTGTGCATTCAAAATGAATTAACTACTTTGAATACAATTTTATTAAATTAATTCTCAACCATTAATTTAGATTATTTTAAAGGATCCTTATCCAATCTAAAAACTCCAAGAATAATTATAATAAGATAAAAACCATTCTTTATATTAACCACAAGTTTATAAAAAAATCAAAACACTATAGTGAGTTCATAAGTAGTAAATAATATTGTTTACTTATTCATAAACCTTAACCACACCTTATAAGGAAATAAACGCCTTCATATATTTATAATGTAAAGAAACCACTACCAAATCAAAATAATACCATTCTTAAGTAACTTTAAAGAAACATTATAAGGTGAACAATACATAAGTATAACAAGCATTACACCTAAATTCCATCTATGGTTTAAAGTTAACTTTAGTCTACCAAACTTTAAGTATGATACTAAAGGCTTTATTATATGCTTTATAGTTAACTTTGGTATGTTATAATTAAGTTATAAAGTATCTTAATACCAAACCAACCCAGTTAAAAACCAAGATAGATAAGTCTCAAATAATACCAATTTCATTATTCCAGTAAAGGCAATTCTTTCTGACTTAAAGACTATAACTAGAAAGAACACCTCATAAGGTTAACTTAAAAGCTTAAATGCTTTTGCTTAGTTGAGTAAGATTTTCTTCAAAAGTTATTCATTTTGCCACTTCAATCAACAGATGACAATTAATAGTAAACACTTTACTTTATACTTTATTTGTATAATAAGATTGTTAATACTTAAATTCTTTATAAGTAACATTACTTGTGAAGTAAAACTTGAAGATAAACAATTAAGATGTAAGAAACCTTGTGTAGCATTCCATATGTGTATATTTCATTGTTGTATAAATACATGTTGTTTTCCACAAACTCACAAGCCTTAATAAGAAGCACATGTGTGAAACTTAATCCAAAAGGGCAACACATTCCAAAGAAACCATTTCCAGTATCCAAACCCTAAAACAATGTTATTCTCGGGATTCACGTTTATCAACTTGCATTACATTACTTATGCATAATAGCATCTTGCTTCTTTAAACATTAGTCCTTACCAGACCAATGATGCAGATTTCCGCTATTGGATCTTATATTGTCATGAAGACCGTGAGTGCATAATCTTGCAATCACAAAAGGCAAGTTCACACTTGCTCATGTCCTTTGATTATTTTCTGTAAAGTATTTTGCTCATTATTTGTCATCACCTACATTTGAAAAAGGACAGAAAACACTATCTTTTATAATAATGTGATTATAGGTTATTTACCATGAGGTAATAACCTACTATAAGAGTTCCGGTGGTAAAGGAACATATTATCTAGGACTTAATAACCAATGTCGCTAGTGATTCTTGCGTCGTATAATACCCGTTGACCATGAGATTTGGAATGGGACGAAGAAGTCAGCTGTATCTTTTCCCTCTCGCATGGAGCTGGATGTGCGGGTCGTGGCTGTTATCACTCGTAGCGTGCATATTATTTATGGTAATTCGTAGAGGATATGCAACATATGGGTGGGAGCCCTCAACGTCCCATGATAGTTTCGGCATCTGAACGGTATGTACTACCATTGCCGTAATTCAATAGGTGGGCTGGCGTACACCAAAGAGACACGCGGGGTCGCGGAGAAGGCAGTGATTGGCTTGGGTCTTAGTCTGGGCCTCACACCAAGGAAGTGTGAATGGTTTCGCGGCCCGGATGTGCAACAAAGCTAATATCTCTCATGGGTAAAGTGACGCACCTCTGCAGAGTGTAAGAACTATAACTTGTTACTCCCTGTTCCGGGAAGGAGCTGCGAACGCGGCGGGAAAGGAACTCCATGAAAGTTCCGGTAAACCTGTGTAGGCTGATGGACATAGCTTTTCAGAATAAAAGCAACCTTTGAAGAAATGTTTACGAAAACATGCATTGCCTACGACCAACGGTCTGTGGCTGTAGCTATAGTGCATCAAACACTCCTTTTCTAGTGGATTTGCTGAGTACACTCGTACTCAAAGTATCTTCTTAACCCTTGCTAGGTTCTAAAGCCAGTACAGACGATGTCTACATCAACTTATGCTCCAGGAACCATCATCAAAAACTAAAGCTCTTCAATAAAGTCAAGAAAGTTAACATATACATCAGCTCAAGTGAAGACAAATTTGTTGATTATATAAGAATAGAATCTCTAGCCATAGAACCTATTTCTATAGTTTATTGCAATAGCAGCAATGCCAGACCATTAGTTAAGATATTAGTCTTATTAGTATTATAATTTTGGAGTTGTTTATTTTTGATTCTTCTTTGTAAGAAGTTTCTTTCTCTTTCTTTAACCTAGAGTGTTCTCTGGATCTTGTGTAAAGAGTTGAGTTGTAACCTATAGTCATGTCTTGGACCTGCTGTGTTTCTGTTGTACTACTCTGAGAGATGTAATACTAGTGAACGGTGTTTCATTGGTATTATGTCAACGACTATAGTGTACTACATCATGCAGTGGTATGCTGGGTCACCGCAGATGCTCCTTAAGTACTTTCATGAGTTCTTCTTTTTCATCCCCTAAAAGTTTAGCACTAATAATAATAGGAAATTTATTTGTATTGTCCAAAAATCTATATTTAAGATTACCTGGTAAAGTCCTCAATTTTGGGGGTGGTAATTCCTCGGCCCCCTCTCTTTTCTGGCTCTTCAAAAGCCTCATTAGTTGGAGGCCCTAAAATGGGAAGTGAATCGAATTCACTTTCTTTTTCTTCTAGGGATCTGTCCTCCATAAATATTTCTTCATAATATGAGTCTTCATTTGTTTATTCTTCTTGATTACTAAAGAAGAGAGCTGCCATCTCCTCAATAGTTTTTTCTTTCTCTTCTTGTATTTGTAGAGGCCTGTCTTTAAATTTGTAAAAGTGGAATTATTTTACCGCTTCCCTAAGCTTAAGAGATACAATCTCCTTTTTGAAATCAACTTTGGCACCTACAATGCTCAAAAAGTTGCTTCCATATATAATTGGGCAAAGAGTGTCAGCTGGCATATCAACAGCTACAAAATCGATAGGAAATTTTTTATTGCACCTTCGACTACTACCATTGAAATTCTAAGAGTTTTATTGTCTAACATGATTACCATATCAGTATTTTCTATTGTAGCCAGTACTATCTCTTCTTTTATTTCTAAATAAAAATCATAAGATATAACATTAACTTCGGTGCCAAGATCACATAAACCACAATGCGAGGTTTCTTTAATATGCATGGAAGAATAGGCTTACCCACATCTTTTACCTTAGTTTTACCTTCAACCAATACGAAAGTCTCTTTATCAATTTCAACTATGTTACAATGTGCATACATATCCATAATTGCTTCCTTGGTTACCTCTTCATGTTTGGTTTCATCCAGATGTTCTTCAACTTTTGGCACGCTTTGCTCATCCTTCTTCTCATGTACTTCTTTAACCTGTTCATATTCCCAAATATGCTTTTGTGCAGTGTTAGGGAAAGTTATCTCATATATTATTTCTAGGGAGGATAGTGTTTCTATAACTTCTCTTTTCTTCTCAGGTTCGGGTGGTGGATCATACTTGACCGAACCCTTTTTTGGAGCTTTGATGTGTTCTGTAAAAGCTTTAACAACATCCAACACAAGATCTGAATCCAAATAAAGTTCTTTAGATAATTCATTTACATGACCCTTTTTATTATAGTCCTAAATACAATCATAATCTATTTATATGCCTCCTTCGCTTCCTAGACCAAAATTCCATGAAACTCTATGATCGCGAATTCTATTAAGTAAAGCCCAAGCTTTAGAGATGGGAAGATTCATAATAAACTTTATCTATTTCAGTCTCATGCTAGGGTTTCTCCATCTCCCCAAGAACTAATTATCTACTCAGACATGGAGCTAATCAACATCATGGAAAAATCAATGGAATCTATAATAGATGAATAGTACTTTTATAAATCCACAATGAGTACGGAAATTACAATAAGATCTAGACAAGATATAGATGGGATCGATGGAGATGGTGGTGATGCAGCGGTTGATGATGAAGATCGATGCCTTAGCCTCCTAGATCTGCGTAGGGCGGAGATGGATCCCCGGTGGATGAGTTCCATCTCCAGATGCCTTCCGGAGGTAAGGTTTCTATGATTTCTGGTTGTGCTGTATGTCGTTTTCCTGATCCAGTTGCATGGGGTGAAACTATTTGAAGAGGCGGAGGC
The DNA here is from genome assembly GCA_030063025.1 of Avena longiglumis. Taxonomy (NCBI): domain Eukaryota; kingdom Viridiplantae; phylum Streptophyta; class Magnoliopsida; order Poales; family Poaceae; genus Avena; species Avena longiglumis. The sequence continues at coordinate 415,180,632 of CP125979.1, forward strand.
GGGGCCAACTATACAGTGAGAACTATACGGTGGGAGAAATTCCTCCCACCATATAGTTGGTCTACTTTGCTCGCTTCGGGTTTTCTTCTAGTGTTATTGATATTTTCCAATTTAGCAATTTACGTTGTTTTTTACTCCTTTTCGCTCCAATAAAACTTTTCCAAGAATTGTGTCCATCGTGTCCATCATCTGTTATGATCGTGGTGAACATAGACATATAAGATGCGCGTGAACGCAATAAAATACCAAGATTCTACCACCCAAGTGCAAAATTATAATATAAAACATGATGCAAATATGCACTCATCATAGCTAAATCATGCTTCTCCTGATCGATCAGCTGGGTTGTTGGCCGTTTAAGATGGGCTGGCCTACTGGGGCGGATGGCCAGGTCTTGTCGGGGCGGTATATGCATTTTTCTGTACTGATTTTTCTTATACGTGAAGCTTAGCCAGATCACGTGGTTGGGGAAAGGAAGCTAGTTGCTTTCTGCTTGAGGGAGGAGGTGAGAAGGAGGTCCCGAAGTCCCTTTGCTGCTTCCGGTCTCGCAGGTGGAGGGGGCAATTCTTGTAGGTTGTTCACGCGAGCAGAGGCAGAGGAGATCTTGGGGAGGCCGCACGCGAAGGAGCAGTGCCAGCGGACGGAGGGGGATGCAATAGGTGTCGGATGGAGGAGTGGGGCGCGGGGGCGCTGACAGACCCCTCTCGATCTATCCATGAAGAACTAAGAAATTGGGGAATGAAATCTGAGATGGAATGGGTAGGAGTAGCTTTTGATTTCATTCCATATATACCGTAATGGGGTTTAAAACTAAGGAAAGCTACTCTACCTATCGCTAAACCATAATGGTGATAATATTTAGCATATTCCATTTAGTAACAATATTCTGGCATATATAGCCGAGCAGCTCACAATCGAGCGTAAACGGAATAGTAGTTGGCCGTTACAACTTGACAGTAACGTAAGTGACATGGTGCGATCTTAGTCGTTCTTCTCATCTTCAGTTAACCACCATATGTATCCGTCTTGTACTCCATCTTCTAGTAACAGTTGTGCCAGCATGTCAGCAGAAGGGTCCTAACAATTGCCTCACCCTGATGATGATCCTTCTCCTCGAGGATCGGTGGAAGAAAACCATTAACGAATAGTCGCAGCATAGAATGCTGGAAATGTACTTTTGATGAATCCAACATCTTCCCAGGTTGCTTCTTCTAGTGACATGTTAAGCCATTCTACCATCGAATGTGTGACAAGGACTGGATGGACACGAGTGTCCAGTACCGGGATGGATTCACTTTTGATGTTACCTTTAACATCAATCAATGGTAAGTTTGCGTCAAGAATAGCCTTGGCACCCAGGTGCTTTTTTCAACCGACTCACATGAAAAACATTATGGATTTGAGTACCAGGTGGCAGAAGTAGTTGATAGGAAACAGGGCCAATGCGCTAGGGAACCCGAAATTGACCGTAGTATTTGGTAGCCAATTTTAATCCATCCTGAACATCGAAAGCAGCTATGCAATAGGGCTGTAGCTTTAGGTAGACCATATCACTAACCACAAACTGCCGCTCAATATGTTTTGTATCAGCGTACTTTTTCATACGAAGCTGTGCGTGGAGCATGAGTTCATTTTGCTTCAGAAATTCAATTGCATCATCTTCCGAAGGACTAGGGACTGAAATTTCGCTGATCAAAGGTGTTGGAAATCCATAAAGATCCTGGAAAGGAGTGAATTTGGTTGTTGTATGATAAGTGGAATTATACGACCACTCTACCAGTGAAAACCAATAACTCCAACGTTTGGGTTCAGTAAAAGCCATGCTACGCAGATAGGACTCGAGACACTGATTTACCCGTTCCATTTGACCATCTTTTGAGCATGATAAGTTGTACTCATTCACATATCAACCTTCAGTGTTTTGAATATTTACTACCAGAATTTGCTGGTGAATATCCGGTCTCGATCAGTAACAATTGACTTGGGCATGCCATGGATCTTGAAAACGTTGTCGATGAATGCAGTGACAACAAAAGTGACTTTGTATGCATGAACAAGTGGAATGAAATGAGCATATTTAGTTAATCTACACACAATTCCTATGATTACTTCCTTGCCATTTGATTTAGGAAGGCCCTCGGAAATATCCATGGAAATGTACCGCCAAGCCATGTCAGGAATATGAAGTGGGACTAACTTGCCTGGGTAGTGGCGGTGTTCAACTTTTAAACGTTGGCAAGTTGGACATTGTTGAATGGATATTTCTACATCTTTCTTCATGTTAGGCCAATAGAAAATTCGCTTCAAGAGTTGATAACTTGCTCTTGTTCCACAATGGCCACCAATAGGGGAAGAATGGAAGGTGTCGAGCAGTTTGTTCTTGAGTGTGTCATCTGATCCTACTGCAATTCTGCCTTTATACCTCAAAATTCCAGAGTGATAAGTATAATTGTCAGGTAATGTTTTACCTGCAATATATGAGCAATGAGTTGTTGACAGTGGGTATCTTGGGAGTAAGATAATTCAATATCTTCTGTCTAGCCATGGCTAACAGTAGTGATAGCCATGAGTTAATCCTTGCGAGAGAGAGCATTAGCTACTATGTTATCTTGTCCTTTCTTATACTCAATCTCATAATTGAATTCCAACAATTTTAGGAGTAACTTGTACTGCATTCCAGTACTCACTCCTTGCTCATTTATGGATTTTAAACTCTGGTGGTCAGTTTTGATAATCAACTTGTTCCCTAGAAAGTAATGGCACCATTTCTTCAAGGATTCCAGTATAGCTATGGCTTCTTTTTCATATGTGGATAGAGCAGCTGCTTTCACCCCCAAAGCCTTGCTGTAGAAATCAATAGGTTGTTTTTTTGCATGGGAACACCACCTACATCACTCTCCAAAATGAATGGGGCAGTAAAATCTGGCAAGGCTAGGACATGTACTATAATCATGCATTGTTGTAACTATGGAAACGCTGGGTCCTAATAGGCGCACCGCCGTGGGGTCACCGAAGGAGAGGGAGGTCGAGGTGTCGTTGGATTGTCGACAAGTACACCATAGGGGGTCCTAGTGGCGTTGGAAAGATGGGGTGTGAGACGTCAGATGTTCCAGGAGCGGTGAGCACAAGTTTACCCAGGTTTAGATCCGACTGCGGTGGTCGGATCCTACTCCTGCTAGCAACCCCGTAATATATCGGTGTAAGTCGTATGTTACAGCGGATTACAAGAGAGGTTTGCCTGTGCGAGTTGTGATTGTGGTTGTTGGTATTGTGTTTCCCTAAAGGCTCCATAGGGCTGGTTTATATAGTCACTAGGACCTAGGGTTACAGGAGAGACCTATCCAGCTACGTTATAGAGTCGGTAACTAGATACATCTTGGACTACAAGTAATACTACATGCCTAAGTCGGTAACTCTTCTAGGCCTTGTCGTAGCCGGAACTGGCCCATCCTCTTTCTCTGACTAGGCCGCCCGTGAAGCAAACCTCTAACCTATTGGTGGGCCACCCTTGTCAGCGATGCTTATGGGTATACCCGGAAAGTATAACCCCAACAGTAGCCCCTAGAAGTCTCCAAGATCCAAAGTCGGATAAATCGTTTAGCTTGATGGTTTCTTCGTCTTGAGAATCTTGAAGGGTTCTCGAAAACTTCATTTAGCAGTGTAGGATTCGCAGTCCTTTGAGTCGGATATGTTTTGGTCTGACTTTAGTATTTTCCTTTCTCAGTTTGAAACATGAACCGGATATCACAGCGGCGTGCGGGGTGACAACTTTTCAGACCAGGTCCTATCACTGACAGGAGTCCCATTGACACGACCATTAGTGGGTCCACTCCATACGGAACAGAGCATCGGTTTTAATGCTCACGCAAGAATCGAAGGGGCAGAAGAGTCGCGAGGAAGCTACCTCCCTCTCCCCTATACGCATGGCGCTAACCGCGTGATTGATGCACGAATCTTGGCACAGAGGTAAATAAAAGAGAGGAGAAAAACCTTCTCTCCCAGATTCATCTCTTCACCGCTTCATTCATGGCCTCCTCGTAACCCTCGATCCCTCCGCCGCATTCTCATCTACACACCGCGAGAAAAATCTCTCTCCCCCACCAATCCTTCATCTTCTCCAAGAGCGATGGCATCTGCATCTGGCTCAGGAGCTACGGCAGGTACATCGGCGGCGGACGAGAAGAAGATGCGGGGCCTCTGGGTCACAAGCGTCATGGACGACGCCGAGCTCTAGGTCATGGAGGATGAGGGATTTGTCGTCCCTGGCGTGTGGCGGAGCGCCTCAGGACACGCCATTCCTACCCGGCGCGACGGCGAGCGGGTGTTGTTCGAAATGCACATTGACCGTGGCCTCAGCCTGCCATTGTCGGACTTCTTCATCGAGGTCCTCAAATATTATGGTGTGCAGCTCCATTACCTCCCTCCCAACTCTCTACTTGAGCTTAGCACTCACGCAACTCTGTGCAAGGGGTTTCTTGGCATTAGGCCAAGTCTCACCCTTTTCCGGTACTACTATGGTACCCGGAAGAACTCCATTAGTGCTGGTGTGCCTTACACCACTAGCACTCTTAGCTTAGTCCTTAGGAGAAACCGAGTTTATCCTAGGATTAATGCTAGGAAATACGTCAAACGCTGGGATGGAACTTTCTTCTACCATAAGGATATTCCGGATCCTGGAAAGGCGGAAGGTCTTCCGGCCTTCGTCGACGGTGCCGCTACCCACCAAAAATCATGGGACGCGGAAGCGCCGGAACTGTCAGATATCTTGATCCTCACCAAGAGGCAGATTGAGTTTCTGATAAAGCACATGGGTCTCCGTGGATCCGACTTGATTCACTGCTGGATGGAGCACCAGATTCAGCCTCTGTAGCACCATGGAGATCGCCTCATGTACACCATCACCAGCAACAAGAAGGACAACATGCGGGTCAGCCCGAACCGGATTTCGGCGAAGGATTACAAGACCCTCATGCAGTATTTGATCAAGGAGAGAGTGGAACGAAAAGTTCCGGATGTCTCCTTGAAGATGTTCACGTCTAACCATCCTCTGACTCCGGTAACTATTTCGACTCTGCTTCTCATTTTTTCATTCTTCTTTGTTCTTTCTCCAACTCTATTTTCATCGATGCTTTTTGACTTTGTCAGCTCGAGAAACTCTCCCAGTATAAGCTAGCTCCACTAGAGGGCTATCTTTCAGACGATCCGGAGGCGACGGAGGATGACGAGGTGCAAGAAGTTTCTGCCTCCACCTCTAAGAAGCGCAAGGCGAAGGAAGTTTTTATCACTGCTGGTATCCAAGTGCTGCTAGTAGTTAAAAAGTAAGCACCATGTCTTTGTTTTCAGTACTTGGTACCTTTCTTTCTTTCCAAAGCATACCTGATATTTGGTTTTTGCGTGCTTCAGAGCTAGAGCAGTTTTGAAGAGTAAAGAGAATCCAGACAGCAAGCCGGGCAAGCACCCGCGTCAGCAGAAGCTTGTCATCTCCCCTGCAATGCCGCCATCGATCCCATCCAGTACTCCATCAGCACTAGAGGCTTCCGCCTCTCCTGGTGCTGGTAACATCTCGAAAGCCCTGGTCACCGTTGGTGATCACGCAACTAAAAAGGGTGAACCATCAAGGTAATGATCCCATGGTAATATCTACAGGAGCATTAGATAAAGTGTTCGGCTCTGCTGCCTCCGGCCTAAACGGAAGAAGGAGGAGATCCTCAGGCTGGCTCAGTCCAGCCTTGAGAAGCAAACCCTCACTCCAGAGGCAGCAAGCCAGGAGGTGGAGGACGTGAAGTTGGTCAGTCTCCTGGACCAAATTTTGGTCCGGGATGCGAAGATAGAGTCTAGCGAACTCCCAGCGATGGACGTTCCCTCCCTCTCCCTTGCTGAGAAAGTGTTTCACAACACTAAACTCTGATTTGAGAAGTTGCACATGGAACACATTGTAAGTTTCTGATTCTTATTTGCAGTTAATTTATTATCATATCCTGTATCCCCCAAGCATAAATTTGGATAAACATCTTTGAATCCGAGTTGATGCTTATAGGATGCAAAAGAACGATGTAGTGTAGCCCCCAAGGCTCGTGCTATATTTTTACTTAGTTAAATTTGCAGCCCGAGTCTTAGTAGCCGTCTGATGGTATTCCGTCTTCTAAACTTATAGAAAACTGCATCTTCCAACCAAGAATTTATCAAGAACATATGCAATAAACACAAGGAAATCAAAGCCCTGCGCCTTGAGAATTCAAAGTTAAAAGTTGAAAAAGATGAAGCAGAAGGTAAACTTTTCTGACTTGTTCTGTCCGACTGATATTTTTCTCTTTGCATAACTGTTGTGTGAGTCTAGCAAGATGGTGGAGCAATCCTAGAACTTCAAAGTCTTGGAAATGGAGAATGCTGAACTCCGGGACAAGCTTTGAAAGCTTACTATTGAATCGGAGAAATCTGTAGCTGCTGTCCTGGAGTCAAGCAACCATGAGACCGTGAGGATCGAGAAGCTATTAGCCCTCCAAGACAAACAATTGGATGATATCAAGAAGGACTTCGATAGTCAGAGGGATCTAGCCCAGGCCATAGAGAGTGAACTGGACAGCCTTTGCGAGGAGCATGCTCAATGGTGTAACATCCCAGATTTTATATTAGGATGTTATTAGCGTCATGCATCATCCTTGCATCATTGCATCCTACATTTGAAAACTGCAATAAGAATCCTAACACCTAAACCTATTAAAAACCCTATTAATTATTTACATAAGTGAGAACCTTTGTTGTAGTAGTTTCATGTTTTTAGTCCTATGTTGACCACCTTAATTTTATGAAAATTTAGAAACAAGTTTCATCAATTTTGGACTTAGTTTGCAAAAGTTATTTAGGTTTTATTAAAACAGAAATTGAAAAGTGTAAAAGGAAAAAAAAGAGGACACCATACCTAACTGGGCCGCAGCGCAGCCCACCAGCACCCACGCGGCAGCCAGCCTACCCGCGCCAGCCGCCGCAGCCCAGCATCGGCCCACTTCTCCCCTCCGCCACCGACAGCCCTACCCCACCTGTCATCCCTCTCCTCTCCCCCAACGTGGACGGGACAGAGTCCCCGTCGGCCACGTTCCCCTGCCCTCCGTGTCCGTCCAGGACTCTCCCAGGCCGAGTATATATGCTTATCCGCGCGACCCACCCCCTCCGTTCCCAAGCTCGCGAAACCCTAATCCTTCCCCGGTTCCGCTGGTACAAGACGCCGCCGACCAGATGAGTTGAGTCGATGTCGAGCCTCCCCTCTCCCTGTTCTTCTCCCTGGGATGACCCCTACGCTCGACCGTTTCGTCTCACCTTCCTTGCCCTATGTCTACCACAGCGTGCCATCGCCAATTGCTCGTCGGAGCTGCGGGAGAGGCGCTGCCACCGCCACCATTAGAGGAAGAGAGGGACAAAATCGAGGCGACAGACGGGACCGCGAGGAGGAGACGACCACCAGCTGAAGCTTCTTCTTCCTCGAAGTGCACCCGAACGCCGCCGCCGTCGCCACCGACACCGCCGCCGCCCACCGCCACCGTCGTCGCAATAGTAAGTCGCCGCACCCACCTCCTCCGTTCGATCTTCGATCAGTGGCTCAGATTAGATATTGACCCGAAGGGGTATGCGCCAATCGCACGCTTCCGCGTGGCTGCCACGTCAGCTCGCCGATTCACCGCACCGCGCTGCGCCGCGTAACCCCCCATCCCCCCGTTGCCAGCTGGGCCGGTCAGAAGCTGCCACTTGGCAAGCTCTTTTAAGTGAAGTTAGATCTGTTTGCAGATTTGAATTAAAACTTGCGAAATTCATATAAAATTGAATTTTTGACCAAACTTAGATTATAATATACCGTTGGATTCCTAATTTGAGTAGAATCCAAATCTGCAATAATATCCCAGGTTCACGGTAAAGTTTTAGGTGTAGATTTTGATCATTAGATCAAGGTGTTTATCCTATAGAAAATTAATTAAAATTTTGTTTTAATTGATTCTTGTTGCAATAACTTTGTTCCCATAGTACCTACTGATCCAAATCATTAAACTTTGCTATGATAATTAGATCTAGCTTCGGGCTATTTAGATGGTTTGATCTTCTATAATCCTAGGATTTGTTTTAGTGACTCTATTAGATCTAAACCCTTGGGAAAAATCAATCCCAGTGACACCCTTACACTATCACAACACAAACTTGCTACATTGGTCAATTTAGAAGAACCAACCTTGCATAAAATACCATGTTGCATGCATGCATGATTTTCTTTGTGATATGCCTTGAGCAAGTTGTGATCAGATCTATGGTTGTGATTCGTTAGATTGCTCGGAGTGCGCTAAGGAGTGCTATTGTGTAGAGTGCTGCTCGGATCAAGGCAAGTTACACCACTTGTTCATAATTTTTTCCCAGTGTTGATTCTATGCATGTGATCTTCAAAATTCTGTAGTATGCATGTGTACGATGTTCTAGTAGAATTTTTCCTTAGTATTATTTTGCAAGTGCGATAATTTTGTAGTATGCCATGAGTAGCTCTATGCTTAGGATTTCCCATCCTAATAGGTTACCCCTGTTTTTGCTAAGTATTGCTTGCTATGCTATATATACAAAGTACCGTTGGGGGGTTCGAAAGACAGAATTTTTCTAAGTATAAAGGCTCTCTAGAGCAAACTTTTCTTCTCAAATCCACTTCAAAATAAAACTAAGTTTTCTTCTGGGCGGAATGGTTGTCGGGTCAACGAGTGAGATTTTGGTGGAGGACGCCCAGAATCAAAGAAGTCTGCCATGTTTCGAATTGAGCTTCCAGTGCAACCACAATACATTATGGGCTCTGTCTTGGCCTAGTACTTAGTGGGAAACCTCACCTGGGTACCAACATTTGGAGGTTCTTGGCACGGTTGGATCCAGAAGGTAGAGGGGCTACTAAGGGAAAGCCTCGCCATGGTCTCTTCTGTAAAAGGACTTGATCGTGGATTGTGGGTAAAGTGCACAAAATCTCGAGAGTATTGCAATCTGATCGATCGATCACCGTGTTCACGATAATGAACAACAATGAGCGCCCAAGGATGGAGCCTCTGAAGGATCTTCCTCTCTCTTTTCTAAAACAAAGTTTTGAAACCCCATGGCGTGCGTAATATCGCTAATGGGTGGGAATTTGGGAACTTGGTGTGTAATATCCAAGTGACGCTTGGTGCGTAATATCCAAGTGTTTGGTTATTTGGACACTTGGTGCGTAATATCCTCGTGTGCCACTCGACCTTATTTTATCTAAGAAAATGTTTACAAAGTAGGACAATCCTCTCTTCTTCTCTCTACTTAAGAAAACTAGCTTTGAGCAAATGAACTCTACAGCCTATACCAGCCTTGCATGTAGAGATAGTCTTTTCTCTCCTTGGTGTAATTTGCCAATACATTCAAAGTATTGACCCAACTTGTTGGCTGCACGTCTTATGTGCAAAATCCGAAGATTGAAAGGTGCGTAGGGATCGCGGGTCTACACTCGACAAGCCTGGGGCGTTGATGGACTCATGCTGCTTTTATGTTTCCGCTGTTATGTGAGCTAGCATAATGCTAAGCAATTTTTGTAATAAATTCATACTCTGGATTCTCCGTGTAATAAAGACTTTGTGTTTTACATGATATTTCATCGACTGTGAGTGCTAGCTATTGATCTAGGGACTAGCATGTTAATCACAGGGACTTAGGATCCTTGCCGATCCGAGGTCACTACAAATGGAAGCATTCTATGCTAGGTAAGATTTTCGAACTTCTTTATTTGATTGATTTTTCGACTTTCTTTTGAGTCAAATTTTGAATTTTGGTTCTTTCCCAGCCCCCTAAATCTTTCCGACTCTCCTAAATCTTTCCGAACCTCGCCTCGAGCGTATCAAGATCTTCAGAGATATTTTGTTCGACTTCTTCCAGACTCTTCAAGAGGCTGTCGAGTCGGTCAAACTTTCCGACTTGCATAAGATGTCAGTGCAAGAGGTGAGGGACAAGGCTAAGGAGATTCCAAAGCTTATCGAAGACTGGAAGATCTCCTACGCTCGGACTGCTGCACAGACTTTTCTTACCATGGTAATGAGCCACCACAGCGAGGTGGAAATCTGGCATTGTCACCAAAGGTATTGCCGAGGAGGACGATAAGGGTAACCCGCAGAAAATCAAGGCTATCCAAGATTCCTGTGTAGGTTACGCTTGTCGTGTGGAGGAGATGACCAATTACACGATGCCATTCTTTGAATCCGTCGTTGTGCCTCCCTCGCCTCAAGATCTAGAAGACAGCCTCGTGGAAGCAGCTTCCAGTCTGAGATCCAAGGCGACGATGTTGTCGAGTCCAGCGCTCCATTCTCTTTATCACCACCACCTGATTCTGCAGTATAAACAGTTTATATGCATTATTATGAACTTTGGGAAATGTAATCATGGAAACAACATTTTGATTGTGTTGGTCTGTAAGAACTAATGCTTTTACTATCGTGGCACTTTTTGTTTATAAATATTTTATGTGTGTGCTTGAAAATTTCTGAAGCACTAATTTTTATGCTTATACTTGTCGTTTTATCTGGCTCTCTGCCTCGTCCCTTTCATGAGCCGGCCAACCTTTAGCATGGAAACTTTGTCGAGCAACGGAGCTCTATTGCTAAACCAGTTTAAACTCGGAAACAAAGCCGGCTTCCAGTACCAACAATTCATTACTCGGAAGATACCCGCGTCTAAGCAATTAGATAAAAAAACCAAAGTATAAACAATAAATTGAATTTTTTTACCCTAAGGTAACATTTTTTAGATATTCAAAAATCATAACCAGAATGAACATGAGCATAAAGTACTTTGAAGCATTCAGGGATTTTTGAAAACGACATGCTCTTTTGGAAATAAGATGGCAAAGAACTTCTCAAAGATAACATATGAGGAAATCAATACTTTATTTCACTTTGAACATGTACATATATGATTACAAGGCAATATAAATAAGAATAGAAGGGGCGTAGTTGTGCAATATTCCATGGACGGTATATCTCATCCGGGTCTGTACTATTGTTAGATCTCTTTCTTTTCTGAGTACATAGTCTTTCCTTGACTGGTATCATATCAATTAAATAATATGAACCATTATGCAGAACTCTGCTAATCATAAAAGGTCCTTCCCAAACCGGGGAAAGTTTGTCCTTTCTTTTTTGCACAAGCCGGAGAACCAAATCGCCCTTCCTGAAAGAACGGTTCTGTACTCTCTGACTATGATACTTGCACAACTTCTGTTGATAGGCTGTAGATATCTGCTTAGCAACGATGCTTACTTCTTCGATTATATCGAGATCATCTTGTCGAGAAACTTCTGCATCTCCTTTGATATACGCTTTGACTCTAGGAGACTGATGGATTAGGTCACTTGGAAGAACTTCTTCTGCACCGTAGACCAAGAAGAAAGGAATGTATCCAGTTGATCTGTTAGGAGTTCTACGTAAGCTCCATATCACAGAAGGTAATTCTTCCGCCCAAGCCCCCACGGCACGACGAAGTGGTGCCTCGATAGGAGGTCGGAGTCCTTGTAAAATAAGACCATTAGTTCTTTCAACTTGTCCATTATCTTGTGGATGCGCAAATGATGCAATATCGAGTCGGATCCCTTGTTCTTCGTAGAATTCGGTAATTTATCCCATGGAAAAATTGCTCCCGTTGTCAATAATTAAGCCAAAAGAATCCGTGTCTAAAAGCTTTTGCTACTAAGGATCTGGCTGTAGCATGGTGACCACACTTGCCTTCGTGGATTTATCGTAAGATTTCCACTCCTTCCGAAGAAATACATCGCTGAAAAACCCCAAAAACACTCAACTTGTAGAGCTCACCATTTATTATTGTGTAGGCTTTCGATCGTCGGACGATCTTCCGGCTCAGGACTTCGTCTTCGGGTCATTTTCCGTCTATCAGGAAATGCAAATAGGGTTTTGTACTGCTGGGAATTTACAGCAAGAACTGCTATTAAAGGTGAGTCGGATTTTGTTGGATAGTCGTCATCAACTCTAGTTATGGAGGGGACCCTTAGATGCTCTAAAAAGCGCCATCCAGTACTTGTTTCCGCACAGAGCCTATCCTTGATAGAGCATCTGCTTCCTCATTTTCTACTCGAGGGATGTGTTGTACTTCAAAACCCTCGAACGATTTAGATAATTCATCCACGACAGCTGTGTATGCTGCCATGTGCTTGTTTGCATTGCATATATCAGGTACTTGTTGAGCAACTAAATCCGAGTCTCCGTATCACATGAGTCTTGTAACGCTAATGTTTCTGGCCATGTGTATTACATGTAACAATGATTCATACTCGACAATATTATGGGTCGCCGTGAAGTGTATTTGTAACATATAGAACATCTTATCTCCTTGGGGTGATTTCAGCACCACGCAAGCCCCTGGGCCTCCTCATGCTTTTGATCCGTCAAAATGAAGGGTCGAAAATTCCGAGTCTGGAGGACTTCTGTTTTCTGCCGTATCTGTTCAATCAACAATGAAATCGGCAAGTATTTGGGAATTGATTGCTGTACGCGGCTTGTACTCAATGTAGAAAGCTGCAAGCTCTATTCCCCCAATTTACAACATGTCCTATGGCATCGCGATTATTGATTATATCTCGCAGGGGAGCAGTGCTCACCACTATGATCTTGTTCTCTTGAAAATAGTGGCGTAGCTTTCTGGATGCAAAGAACACTCCATAGGCTAGCTTTTGATGGTGTGGATACCTTGTTTCGACTCTGTCAGAACCTCACTCAGGTAATAAGTTGGACGTTGCACCTTATGCTCGTGGTATTCTTCCTCACACTCCACTACTGTTTCCACACTTATGACCTTGTTGGTTGCTGCGATGTAAAGTAACATAGGCTCCTGAGGTTCTGGCGCTGCGAGAACTGGTGGGTTTGAAAGTAGGTATTTCAAACTTTGTAGGACAGTCTCAGCTTCCTGGGTCCAGAAAAATTTGTTGGTTTTCTTCAAGAGTTTGTATAAAGGTGCGGCTCTTTCGCCGAGCCGGCTGACGAACCGGCTCACTGCTGCAATGCAACCAGTGAGTCGCTGCATGTCCTTCAGGCAAGTCGGCCTGGTGATGTTGATTATAGCCTTGATTTTGTCCCGGTTCACCTCTATGTCTCGCTCAGAGACGATGAGACCTAATAGTTTTCCGGCTGGAATTCCAAAGAAACACTTCTTCGGATTTAGCATCATATTGAATTTTTGTAGGCTAGCAAATGTTTCCTCTAAGTCAGAAATTAAAGTTGCCTTCTTTTTGTACATAACTGCTATGTCATCTACATATACATGGATATTGCGTATGATTTGATTGTTGAGACAACATTGCATAGTATGTTGATATGTTGCTCCTGTGTTCTATAAGCCAAAAGACATAGTTTTGTAGCACAAGGTTCCGAAAGGAGTGACGAAAGACGTCTTAATTTGATCCGACTTTTTCATCCGTATTTGGTGATATTCGGAATATGCGTCGAGAAAACAGAGTAATTCTGACCCTGCCGTTGAGTCGATGACTTGATCGATTCTTGGCAAAGGGAACGGGTCTTTTGGGCATGCCTTGTTCAAAGCGGTATAATTAACAGACATCCTTAAATCAATAGTGTCCTTTTTAGGGACGAGTATAGGATTTGCCACCCAATCTGTGTGGATGACCTCTATTATGAATCCGACTAATTCTAGTCGGGATAATTCCTTGGCTATTGCTTTGCGCTTTTCATCACCAAACCGCCGTAAGTACTGTTTGACGGGTTTAGCGTCAGGGTACACATTGGCGAGGATAGCTCGAGCTGTAGCAGCGTTTTCCAATGGTGTGTTGTAGACTCGGGTCTTCTCTGCAGTTTTTCCGTTGAATAGATCTATGTGGAAATCCGGGTTCTTACTAGCAAGAACCAGACCTCCTCTTGTCTTGTTTGATAGTAAATTGAAATCTGACTGATATTTGGCAGGATCACTATCTAACTGTTGCTTAAGCTCGACGATGCACGCGACCTCTTCGAGTAAAAACAGGAGATGCTTTTCCAGGTCCTCAGCCCTTTTCTCCTGTGCCTCTGGAGTAAGATCCGAAGCCGTTGGGATTGTAATTGTGAGAGCATCTCCATAAATTTCATGTGCACCCTTGGTGACAACGTGTCCATCCACGGGAGGGTCGATCGGTGCGGTATTAATCGGATCTCTATCCTGATTCTCCATCTCGATCTCGTCATCAACTTTTTCTTTGTTGGTTTCCTCGACGTCCGGCTCTGCCGGTGTCGAATTCTTGGTATTCTTCTTCTTCTTCTTTGACCGCCCAGTAGACTTGATGTGCGTACTAGTGGCAAAGATGGATTTTGGTCCGGTACCGGGGGATAAACTTCCGTCGGTACTTTCTGTAGTGGTTGTCTTGTGGACCTCGGAGGAATCTCCAGTGTCTATGTCATCCTGCAAGGTGTATCTTTCATTCATGCTATCATATGGACTAGGGGGATTTTTCGGCTCACCTTGCGTTGACTTGGAGGCGTGTTCTTCTTCGTACTCTTCCGTCTCTTTCTCGAAGTCCTAAAGTTCCTGTGATGTTATTGACTCCTGAGGGGAGCCAGGTAAGTTGGCATTTTCTTCGATTGCATCGAGGACTGAATCGCTGCCGGCTCCAACATCGATAGAGTCGGATCCAGAGCTTATGTGGTACACGAAACAGTGCTTCTTCTTGTTAATGTTCTTGTGGTAGTGGTACAACTTGGTTTCCGCCTCTTCCATCTCAATGTTCTCCTTGATATCAGCGATTGCTTTGTAATCGATTTAGGGGCGTCTCGTTATCTTCTTTATGTTTCTCCTCAAGAGTGCTTTTTCTGCTACGACATCGGCAGGGCCGGATCCGTAGAGGATATATTCTTCGTACGTGTATCCGATCTCGTCAGGGAGATTAGATACGGATTTTTCCTCCACCGATTCTTCCACTGCAAGAGTGGGTTGGGTGGGTTTGATTTTCTCCGGGATATTGAACTCTTTCGCCTCTGCGAACAAAGTAGATCCGGATTTTTCTTCCGCCATGGTCATCACCTCAAGGGTGGGTTGGGCGGGTTCAGCGAAACCGAGATAAATATCAATCTCGTCGATGTCGTCATGGGTTTGCTAGCCGGAATCTAGGTCTCGTCGAGAAGGACAAGAGGGACATCACTAGCATAGACCACGCGACCCATGGCGATTGTTTCGCCGATTCCTGCACGCGCAGATTCACCTGGAACGGAGCTCCAAAGGTCACTTGCCCCATGGTGGGCGCCAACTATCGTCTGTCGACAAGTACGCCATAGGGGGTCCTAGTGGCGTTGGAAAGATGGGGTGTGAGACGTCGGATGTTCCAGGAGAGGTGAGCACAAGTTTACCCAGGTTCAGATCTGACTGCGGTGATTGGATCCTAGTCCTTCTAGCAACCCAATAATATATTGGCGTAAGCCGGATGTTACAGCGGATTACGAGAGAGGTTCGCCTATGCAAGTTGTGATTGTGGTTGTTGGTATTGTGTTGCCCTAAATGCTCCCATAGGGCTGGTTTATATAGTCACCAGGACCTAGGGTTACAGGAGAGACCTATCCGGCTACGTTACAGACTCGGTAACTAGATACAGCTTGGACTACAAGTAATACTATAGGCCTAAGTCGGTAACTCTTCTAGGCCTTGTCATAGCCAGAACTGGCCCATTCTCTTTCTCTGACTAGGCCGCCCGTGAAGCAAAGCTCTAACCCGTTGGTGGGCCACCCTGGTCAGCGAGACCTGTGGGTATACCCGGAAAGTATATCCCCAACACGGGGCGGTGGGGTGAGGGCAGTGGGAGGTCAGTGCGGTGGGGTGTGGAGAGATTTGTTCTGGGATAGAAGCGTTGAGATCATTCAGGTATCGAAGCGGTCGTTTGACTAGGCGGTGGAAAATTATCGGTAATATTTCACTGCTCTAGCTTTGCTGACCCGTGGAATTGCGAAAGAGGTGCTCCTTGTATTATGAACAAAATTGGACCAGCTTCACGGATCTGGCTACACGGAGTTAGGATGTTCGGTGCTTCTTCGCCGTGGATTTTTGGGAAGCTGGAAGCCAGCAAGTTACTGAACACGCCCCAAGTTCATCAAGTAAGAATTCTAACCACATTGTCTCATCTGTAGCCTTTGCCATGGCCTTATATTCTGCTTTTGTACTGGAATTAGATATCGTGGCTTAATTCCTTGCACTCCATGACACAAGATGTTCAGCCAAAAAACACATCGAAGCCCCTAGTAGACCTTCTATCATTTGGAAACCCTGCCCAATCAGCATCAGAAAAAGCTCTAACAAGCAGTGATTATGTAGACATACTAATCTTTATCCCTGTATTCGTACTCCCACTAGTAAGGAAAATGCCTATAGTAGTCATTTTTCCAGTGGCGTGCCCTAGGAAAAGACGTCGTTGTTGAGAGCCAACATGGTAGTGGCATTTCGAATATATGGAACACCACTACTAGAGCTTAATTGTGTCGTTCAATGTACTTCGGGCGCAACTACTAAAGCGGACACCCAGGTGGAACCGGGACAAACTAAGGGGTTGCATTCGTAACTTGCAAACGCCACCAACTCTTATTTTTCTAGTGGCGTTTGCCGAAAAGAAATGCTGCTCTTATTCTGATAAGTGGGTCCCATGGCGAGTGGACCTTTCCCCGCGTCGGCCCGGCCCGACACGCATCTCCACCCCATCACTCCCTCTTCCCTCCTTCCTCTTCCCAACCGCCACCGCACCTCACATCCACCGCATTGGCCACCGCCGCCGTACCGCTCAACCGCATCCGCTCCTTCACCCGCCGCCTCGTCCTCTCTCCCGTCGGTGCGTCGTCCTCGTACCCGTGACCTCTTCCAGCCGCCTCAAGCCACCGCCGGTGAGCACCGCTCTTCCCTTTTTATTTATTTTAGTGTAGATGATTTAGTGTTGATTTTTGTGTAGATGATTTAGTGTAGATGATTTAGATGGTTTAATGTACATTTTATTGTAACTGATTAGTGTAGATGATTGTAACGCCCCTGAATTGGGTCTATGCATATCTCATCAGTTTCATCAAAATCCGCATAGAAGCGATTCTGTAATAGTTTACAACAGAACCCACAAGAAACATATATATACAACATTGACTCGGCGAGTCTAGAATACAAATGATACAATTGAAGAAGAAATCAAAGTAGTATCCGAGTACGGATAAGAACCTAATGAGACTAAGAGTCCTAAAGAATAACCAAGCGGCATCCATAACCCTGCCCATGGCAAGCCGAAAGGGTAACCTTGCTAACGTCGTCGATCACATACTTGTCAAATCCAGATGGGTGCAGAGAAAGGGCAAAGGAAAAACAGAGCAGTCAGTACTGAGACAAATACACGAGGAATCATAGAATTTAGCGGCTCTCGCCTATATGCATATGGTGGTATCAGCGGCAGCAAAGCTTGCATTATCTAAATTAGTGTCATGGTGGTGTCATGGCAGATGCCATGGGTAGGCTTAACTTGGGGGATGGATGGATGCTTGAGGTAACCAGGGAGGGTGTGCGCAGTCAAGCCACACACGATGAACACGATGAACTATCAAGAATTGTGATTTTATTTCTCCTTGGAACTTACGAGTGCTCCTTGAGCTGTTTTAGCATAGCCCTGTGGCACCAATTGTGTTTCTCTCTAAACCCTAGTTATGCCCTCCTAATATAGGCAACGGGAATAGCTAGGTTACATTTTGGGCCCTAGGGTTTACTATTTGGATCTTGTCCTTACTATGCAGGCCGGTTCATGGGGCCAGCCCTAGGCCCTTGACCCAATCAGCAAAGCCGTATAGCCAACGGTCCTTCCGTACGTAGACGCCAGCTCTACGGCGTCATACGGTGCTTTATACGTCATTTCGTGCTTTTAGCATCACACGGCTCCTTTGTTGTCACCCGGCGGCGTCCCTCTCTTTTGACTCTTCTTTAACGTGGTCCCTCCTGGATCTTACTCGGAAAGGGGCCATGCGTCGTTCCTCACTCGGCTTCCCCCTGTGGCATCCGGCTCATCGTTCCTTTCAAGTTAAACTTCCTTGTCATGCATGGGCCAACATATTTCCTAAGTCGTCCTTGCACAAGCTTCGTATCCCAGCCATTAAGACTCGGCTGGTATTTTCTTGACTCGGCCTAAGCCCAGCTGGGTAATTTTACCCCTTATGACCCTACCAGGGGTTATCCCCCGACATTAGTCCCCTAAGCTGGTGATGCCTAGCAGGTCTTGCTGTTAGGCGTCTCCAGGTTCCTTTAATGAATCTGGAACTTCTCTTTTTCCTCTGCGTTTCTTTATGCAAGATGACCCATCTGGCCTGATTTTGATCTTTGCCAAGTTCAACAAAGCTTTGCTGAGTCTCTTTTTGACTTAGCAAGATTATCTTATGTTGTGCCGAGTCATTTGGCCTATGCCGAGTCATTTTTGGCATTTAATATTAGCCTTAGTCACTGACAGCTCATAGCGGTTTGCCTCAAATTTGTATCAAATCCTAACAGCACAGTGATGGCAGCGCAGTTACACCCGTCGCTGTGGCAGTCCCATCACGCAACGCCTCGGGTTCTTCGATCCCTCGACGGGTCCTTGGCAGTCCAGGCCGCTACCGATGGAGGAACCGCCAGAAGCACTGGAGCACATGGATGCCCGTGACGGCGGCGAGGAGGTGGAGGAGCATGAGACCGCCGGTGACCGCGGTGCCTGGGAAGGCTCGGAGGTCACCCGGGAGGAGATTGAATGGCTCCGCTCCACCAGGTGCATTCCTCTTGGCATCGTTTCTTGCCTCCCCATTGGTGATATTTCTCCTAAGCCCGAGCCAGATGAATGCGTTGTCTTTCTGACCCACTTTGAGCATGGTTTTGCTCTTCATGTTAGCGATTTCTTTGTGTCATTTCTGTCGACCTTTCATTTGCAAACTCACCATCTTCTTGACAATGCTATTGGCTCTCTGTCTTGTTTCATCTCTTCCTACGAGGGCTATCTTGTTCTCTGGACCATAGTCCTTTTCAGGGCCAAGTATTTTTCTTTTTGCATTCAAGTTGTTCCTAATCCCGGTGTCCCCTCTTCGGATAAGAGGCCCACCCAGTGTGGCCCTGCTAGTATCACTCCTAGGAGGAGTTCCATTTTCCCTGAGTCTCTGGCTTGGATTCTTGCAAGAAGTGGCATAGAACTTTCTTCTATGTCAAAAACACCGGGCATAACGACTACATTCACCTTCCTCCCTTCAAAGACGAAGTGTCCAACAAGGATTACTGGAAGTTTGACCCATGGGATAAGTACCCAGCGGTGAACGAGGCATGCCGTCATTGAGAGGATGCTTGACCCGGTAGAGGGGTTTAACTTGACTGGGGAGGATCTGATGTGCAGATTCATTAGCCGCCGATTCAGCCCCCTCCATGCCAGGTGTCACAAGATTTTCTTCATGAGTGGCTTGCGCGATCCCACTCACCATTCCACTTTTAATCTTCCGAATGACGTTGTTGCTCGCCGAGTTAGCTCTATCTTCAAGATGACATTGGCGAACAACTGAGCCTGGAGCTTTCCCCCTTTTATCCGCGAGAAACTTGTCCCCTGGGTAAGCCTCCGAGTAACTTGTTCTTGCAAACATGCTTCTTACTCGGCTTCCATTATACATCTGTTACTCGGTGTTCGTATGTTGATCTTGCTCTATATGCTTTTTCCAGAACCTTGTGGCCCAAGGTAATGACAGTGTCGTTCCTCCTATTGGCTATTATGAGGATCGCCCCGACGAAGATGATGAGGATTTTGACTCGGAATGCTTTATGCCTATTTTGTTTGCTGTTGCCGCCCCTTCTCTAGGTAAGAATCCTACCCGAACTGCTTTGAGAGATTGGCCGGATGATAATGACGATGACTGTCAAGTCCTAGAGGTACGTGATCCTTGCCTTACGCTCCTAGTCTATACCATTGAACTTTGCATTTGCTGATGTAGTTGGTCAGGTACACGAGGTTGCTCCTCTTGCCACGGGTGGTTGTGGCAAGATCCCCGCTATCAAGTTGACTAAACGGCGTGGTGCCTCGACCAGTGGTGCCCAACCTTCTAAAAACACCGAGTCACTGCTGCTTTTGCCCCTGAAGCTAGGACTTCACAGCCCCGAAAGACCCGCTAAGCTAGTCGACGCGCGCCATGCGACCCCATTGTTTCCGGGTAAACTCCGCAGTTCTTATTCCTTATCTTACTCGTAGTGCTTCCTTTACGAGCTTTCAGCTTTTATTTTTAGCCATGCCATGTCCGTGAATCAATCGGCCACCTTCATGGCATCATATATCTCCAAGACAGTCTCTCCTCCTCGTGCTATTTCTGAGCCATATAGCCATGTTCGGGTATCTTCTTCTACGATTGAGGCTCCAAGCCTCATCCTGAAGCCGACCTGGCATCCCAACCTAAAGGAGAGACTCGGACTGCATCACCGGTTTCCCTTGACAGTTTGAACCTGGGACTCGGTGCCAGGAACATCGACGCCGAGTCAGCCCAGAATGCCTCTACTACAGCTTCCCTTGCAAATGAGATGAAGGCAACGTCTGCCTCTTCTTCCTAGCCAATTACTCATCCTGCTCACTCGGCACCTCTGCCGCAGCAATAACGCAGGAGACCTACTACTCCACTGCCATCACAAAAAAGCTAAACTCGTCCCCCTCTGGTTGGCCAGAATCAAACTACGCCCGTCAAAACGACGGGTTCCAAGCAGCAAACCCTGAGTTTTGGCCCAGGCACAGCTCCACAGAAGAAGCCAAAAAGATCAACAAAGACACCTGCTTCGGCGGGTTCGTTGGGTAAATCTGCAGCTGTTTCTGGATCCAGCAACACTCCTAGAGCAACCACTTTGCACGCTAGCCCCACTGACACTCGCGCTGTTGTTGGAGCGGCCTTGAAGGACCAAGTTCTTACTCGAACGCCTAAGTGGGCATAGCCTTGGTTCTGCTAAGCCCTTTGCGTTAGAGTGGAATGCTGCAAGCAATCATGAGGTGAACTCTGGCCTTCCTTTGGGTTCTGGTCAATATCAAGTGCAGTTGGGCCCTAATATTGTGTCTGAGATGACTCATCAAGCCATCGAGATTATGACGCAAGTCCATCGGGTGAATGAGGTATGCTTCTGTTCACACTTTTATGTTCTGTGTGTTTTTATATGTACGTATTCCCTAGTCTCTGAGGTTACTATCGAGTAAAGCATTTACTCGGCTGTAAGATCGTAGTTAGGGTATGCCTTTTCTTTCTGTTTGCCATGATCTTGTGTCGAAAATCTGACCCCTAGCCGCCAAGCTTACCTCCGAGTAAAGAAGTTACTCGGCTATAATCTTAGAACTAAGTTTCCATTCTTTTTGCTGCTTGGCGGGATCAAATGTCTTAAAAAATAGAACCCTATCCCCCAAGGTTACTACTGGGTAAGGCACTTACTCGGCTTTAAGCTCAGAACCAAGTTACATCCTTTCTTCGCTGTTTTGCTAGGATCAAACGTTTGAAAAAAATCGAACCCTAGTCCCCGAGGTTATAGCCGAGTAAGGAACTTGCTCGGCTGTAAGCTCACAACTAAAGTGCATCCCTTTTTATTCACTGCCGGGATTGAATATCTTGATCCATTGAGGACTTTTTGTTTATATCTCTTTTTGCACCTTACGCATAATAAGCGCACCAAGGTACACTAGGCCCTGCTATGGAAGTACCAGAAACTTGCTGCCGATCACCGCGATCTCCTTGCTGAGAACCAAGGCCGAGGTGTATCCTCTTACTCGGCCTCCCTCTGACTGGTCGTCTTGATTTTTATACTAATTTTCTCTTATTATTCTTGTTCCGTAGCTAATGCTCAATCTACCATGGATGCACTCTATAAGCAAATCTCTGACGCTGAAGGTACTGCTCTTCTCCTTAGAAATTTCATAGCTTCTAGCTTTAGGCCTTCCTCGTCAATTTGTTATATCTTGGAGTAGCCGAGAAACTTTTGCTTGCAGAACAACTTCGGTATAGTGTTTCCATGCCGGAACTGATGGAGAACTGTCTCGAATAAGCAGGGTAGCACCAGATCGAGCTCCAAAAGGAGCGAGATGAGGTGACCCGGCTCAAGCAGCAGATCACGGAGATGGAGCAGAAGCACCAGTCCGAGATCGAGGGACTATGCCAGGAGTTTGCCGAGAAAGAAGGGAAGTTTTTGAGTAAAGCCGAAAATATGGACAAATTGCTTAAGGAGGCCGAATCAGCTTTAGACTCGGCTCACCAAGACCTTGATGCTCTTAGCGCTAAGTAAAAAATTTGGCAGTCCAAACTCGGCCGCCTCAACTCATTTATCGGTAGTGAGTCCTTACTCTTTTCATCGCGTTCTTGCTCTTATTTATATCTTTGTTGTCCTTTGACGATTTCTTATTTTCTTGTAGAGAACTTCCCCGAAGCCAACATGTTTGCTCTCAGGGCTATGAAGAAGGTCTGGTTCGAGTCTAGTGAGCCGGCGGATGGCGAGGTGACCATATATGAGAATTTAGCTGCGCTCTCAAAGCGGGTAACCACCCTGAAGTCATGTGGGGTCGATCTGCTGAAGTCGGCAATCCATTTCTTTAGGACGCTCTGGCCGGATGAAGATCCTCCTCAACTCATTGACCTGCTCGCAGCTAGGCTACTGCTCTCTGAGGAACGGCTAGATCAATGGCGTGAATCCGCCGGCCACACTGCTATAGACAAGGCCTTTTCCTTTGTGCTATCTTGGTATGAGGATATCAACTTGGATGTTCTGCAGAACATGAGAGCCAAAGGCAAGTGGTCCCATGATGCAGATCTTATCAAGAAGCGCCAGGAGCGATCCTATGCAATGGTTGAGTATGCCCTAGTTCATGTTTGGTGTGACGGTCCAAGTTTTCTTGATGATGCCGAGCCTGCCGAAGAAGTCGCTGGGGAAGGTGCTGCTGATAGCGAAGAAACTAAGTCAGATGTGGCTGCTTCAGCCGAAATAATTGACTCGCGCCTGATGATGCGCCGAGTTCCAAGCCTGGTGAATCCCCTTCGAGTCCAGCTGCTTCTTAAGCTGGATAAAAACATTTAAGTTTTATGAGATCCCCAGTAAGTTGGGTGCAGATGTAATAAGTATTGCAGTTCTTTTGGTTATGTGCCTTTGAGAAGGCGAAGACTTATATGTTGGCTTTAATGTGCATCACTGAGGGGAAAGTCCCCGAGTTTCATTTGTCGTTTTCTTTATCCCTTGACTTTGGCTCTTGTAAACCTTTTTTAGCGTTCGACATTAGAGTCTCAAAATCATAAGGATCACGTTAGTGGTTATGGAACTAGGCAACTTGACCTAGAGTCATTCGACATAAAGGCCGACATATCCTGCAATGGGTTAGATATAAATATAGATAGGGTCGGCTTGCATTTTTCCTTTCCTTACCCGATGTTCATGTTTACCCGTGTTTGGCCTTTTTCTCTTGCTTGCCATGAAGCCGTGTTTTCGGACAACAGCTAAGTCGAAGAGTTGACGTTAGACGAGTATACATTACTATTTCGAGATAAGTTTAGGCGACCGCGCTATACCACTTAAGAATAGAAAACAATAAGCATGAGGGGGAGTCCCCGAGTCAATTTTTCGAGTCAGGCCATTTTTATTATTAGCACACAACCGACATAAGTGTCCGACATATGAGAGTTTGAGATATACATACATTGCTTTCCCTAGGTATAGAAAGGACAAAGCAATGCCACATTCCACGGCCTTTGGTTTCATCACCTGACATGTCCGCCTTGTTCTTTTGTGCCTCACGGGCATCTATTAGATAGTAGGAATCATTGTGTCGTGACTTGCTTACAATGAATGAACCTTCCCATGGGGTGATAACTTGTGCATCCCAGCTGTTTGTTGCACTAGTCTGAGTACCAAATACCCTTCTCCGAATACATGAGGGTGAACTTTCCGGCTATGATAGCGTCAGAGATTTTGTTGGTATATGGTGAATCTGGATAGTGCCAGCTCTCGAGCCTCTTCCAGTAAATCGACTCCATTTTCTTGAGCTTCTTTTACCTCGACTTTTGTAAATTGCCTTACTCTTGGTGAGTCATGCTCTATGTCAGCAGGCAAAACTGCTTCTGCCCCATAAACAAGGAAGAACGGCGTATAGCCAGTTGATCGATTTAGAGTTGTTCTTAAGCTCCACAATACTGAGGGTAATTCCTCTATCCAACAGCCAGGTGTTCTCTGGAGTGGTTCCATTAGCCGAGGTTTTATCCCGGATAGGACTAGCCCATTAGCTCGTTCGACTTGCCCATTCTATTCCGACTGAGCGACTGACGCTACTCTAGAGTCTTATTCGTTTTTCCATATAGAATCGAGCAAAATCTCCTTCGACAAAGTTTGTGCCATTGTCTATAATTACGCTATACGGGTAGCCATATCTTAGGATTATATCCCTCAGGAATGTTACAGCTATTTTCCCATCGCATTTCTTGGTGGGTTTCACTTCTATCCATTTGGTGAATTTGTTAACCAGTCATGCCACCACGTGTGGGTTTGAATGGTCCCACCATATCCAGGCACCATATTGCAAAGTCCCAAGTGATTGGTATAGTTTTTAGCTCTGATGCCGGAAAGTGTGTTTATGCCGAGTATCGCTGACATCCATTGCATTTCCTTACTAATTCATGTGCCTCTTGTAGCGCACTTGGCCAATAAAACCCATGTTGGAATGCCTTAGCTACCAACGCTCTAGATGAAGCATGATGCGCACATTCTCCTTGGTGAATATCCAACAGTATCTCTTGGCCTTGCTCTGAGCTAACACATCGCTATAAAACATTTTTCTCACTCCTCTTGTATAACTCCTTATTAATTATGGTGTATGATTTAGCCCTTCTTTCTATCTGTCTTGCTAATATCTCATCATCCGACAAAGTTCCATCTTTTAAGTAGTGAAAATTGGTTGCAACCAAACTGGTATCATTGGTGCTCGGTCCGTATTTTCATCAATATCCATGGGCTCAGCAGACATAGTCTCTTCCGACATAACTTGAGGAGTCCCCGAATTCTGTGGGACTGTCCCCGGGTTACTCGAACATGCCCCTGTGTCGATATCCATTGGCATAGCATCCAACTCATGGCTTGTCGGGATGAAGATTGAATCAGATTTGGGTGACGGTTTGATTGATGGCTTTCTAAGATGTTCTAGTGCTACTCCTAGTGGGATTGCTTTCCTAGATGATCCTAACTTTGATAGCACATTAACTGCTTCATTTTATGCTCTGGGTACGTGGTGAAACTCACATCCATTAAAGTATCCCGAAATCTGCTGAACATGGAAACAATACAATGCCATATTCGCGTCTAGCGCGTCCCAATGCCCAGATACTTGCTAAATAACTAAGTCCGAGTCACGAAAGCACATGAACCTTTT
Source organism: Avena longiglumis (assembly GCA_030063025.1). NCBI lineage: Eukaryota > Viridiplantae > Streptophyta > Magnoliopsida > Poales > Poaceae > Avena > Avena longiglumis. The sequence goes on from CP125979.1 coordinate 415,206,022, forward strand.
GATGCCAATTTCTTTAGCCACTTTTATCCCATGAACAAATGCTTCATACTCGTCAACATTGTTGGATGCAGCGAAGTGAATCTGCAACACATACTTGAGCTGGTCCTTCTGTAGGGAAAGGGCGAAGCATATACCAGTGTTTTGCCAACGGCACGAAGCGAATCTTGAGCCTAGATTGATAATCGTAGCATGGAAAACAAAAAATTTCTATCGCATACAAACAAACAAGCCAAGATCTATCTACTAAATTTTAGCAACGAGTCGATGGAATAACTCACCCTCGAAGATTCCAAAGTGTTTAACGAGAGCGGATTCTCGTGGGTGATGTAGTCGTACTCTTCCCGATCTCAAGATCGCGTAGACGATCGTTCCGGCGCTGCGTTCCGGCAGCGCTCCGCCGATCGGTCACGTTCGTTGACTTTCGTGAAGACCTTCCTCTCCCTTGTTCCAGCAGGCAGCGGAGGTTGTAGCACTCTCCTCGCGATTCCGGCAGCACAACGGCGTGGTACCGGAAGTAGAGGGGAGATCTCGCAGGGTTTCGCCTTAAGCCGGAGCGAGTATGGTGGACTATGAGAGAGCCCTCGACGATCTAGGATTTATACACGCCGAGGAGGTGGCTTGGCCGGCGGCTAGGCTTGCTAGGCGGCGGCGGCGGTTTGCCCTAGGGCGGCGGCGACGGCAGCAGGTGGCGGCGCCGGCGGCTAGGGTTTAGAGGTGAAGGTGTTGGGTGTCTAGGAGGGGAGCCCTGCCCCTCCTTTTATAGGTGGAGGGGCCGGCCAAGGGGAGGGGAGTCCCTCCCCAACTCGGCTTCAAGGTGGGCCGGCGGTGGAGGGGAGGAACTCCTCCCCAACTCGGTTTCCACCTCCCTCTCCACTTCCCAAAAATAGTCGTTTGACTTTCAATTTGGCGTTTGACTTTTTCAAACTAGGATTTGATTAAACCCTTTATTTTGTTCAGCGATGACACCTAGTACATGATGCAATCATACCAACTTGATATAACACATTCATGTACCCTTCCCCTTCGGAGTGCCGGACATTCCGGAACCTTCTAGAAAATTCTCGATGAAAACACCGGAACCATTCCCCAACTCCGAAACAGGACTTTCCTTATATGAATCTTATTCTCCGGACCATTCCGAATCTCCTCGTGATATCCCGAATCCCATCCGAGACTCCGAACAACATTCGGTCTCTTTCTCATCATTCCATAACTACTCAAACAACGTCGAATCCTTAAGTGTATCTCCCTACGGTTCGTGAATTATGCGGACATGATCGAGACACTTCTCCGAAAAATAACCAATAGAGGAATCTAGAAATTCATTTGGCTCCCACATATTTCTACGATTACTTTGCGATCGAATGAACCACTTACATACGATACCAATTTCCCTTTGTCTCACGATAGTTTACTTATCCGAGGTTATGATCGTCGGTATCTCTGCATACCTAGTTCAACCTCGTTACTGATAAGTACTCTTTTCTCGTTCCCGTGATATGTGATCCCTTGTGAACCAGTCACATGCTTGCAAGCTAATTGGATGACATTTCACCAAGAGGGCCCAGAGTATATCTATCTGTCATATGGATGGACAAATCCCACTCTTGATCCATGTGTCTCAACCAATACTTTCCGAACACTCAATGCCACCTTTATAGCCACCCAGTTACGGTGTGGTGTTTGATGTCATCAAAGCATCCATCCGGTAAAGGTGATATGCATGATCTCATGGTCGAAGGAATTAGGTTACTATGTATCAGAAAGCATATAGCAATTGAACTATTAAAATGACTTGATCTTTATGGTACGCTTATCTATAGGAGTATGTCCACCATATATTTTGAAGGGTTTCGCGGCATAGTAAATCAAAATTTTCTACGGATGCGAACAGAGGGAAAGCCAAGATCTAATCTAGGAGATGCAAACAACGAGAGAGATTGGATTAGATCTTCATACCCTTGAAGATTCGCAATGAACGTTCGTCGGAACGTGGGTGATGTAGTCGTACTCGCTTCTCCTCCTCGCGATCCGATCCGATCTAGCACCACAAGTGGCGGTGCCTCTGTGAGATGCACACGTGCAGCACCTCGACGTCTCCTCCTTCCTCGGACCAGCGAGTATAGTGGAGAGATAGATTGGATCTACAGCACGACGGCATGGTGTATATGGTGGAGAATTTCTGCTGCAGGGCTTCGCCTACAAACAGTCGGGAGGGAGAGAGGAAGGTAGCAAGGCTGCTAGGGTTTGGAGGAGAGGTGTGTGGGGGGAGGGGGCGCACCACCCCTCTATATATAGAGGGGGGGGGGGCGGCCAGCCCTTGCCCCTCCTCCAAGCCTATCTCTAGTTTAAACAATTTAAACTCTCCCTTATCTAGAAATCCTATCTCTAGTTTAAACGATTTAAACTCTCCCTTATCTAGAAATTCTATCCCGAGATTTAAACGAGTCAAATCTCTCTAGAATCGGCTGGGCCCTATGGGGCCTTGTGCCCCTGGCCCAATGCGGCCAAGACACTCCCTCATAGGCCCATGCCCCCTCCCGGAAGGTGGGGCCACGTTGGTCCCCTTCCGGAAGGTTCTAGAAGCTTCCGGTACAATACCGATTAACCCGGAACAATTCCGAACTCCAAAAACTGCACTACCTTATATGAATCTTATTCTCCGGACCATTCCGGAACCTCTCGTGATATCCCGGATCCCATCCGAGACTCCGAACAAAAATTCATAAACCAATTATCCAATCTATCCTAGCGTCGAGATACGTTAAGTGTGTGACCCTGCGGGTTCGAGAATATGCAGACATGATCTTCTATCAATAATCAACGGGGTGCAGGCACCCATATTGACTCCCACACATTCATCGATGATCATATCGGATGAACCACGATGCCAGGATTCAATCAATCCCATATATATATTCCCTTCGTCTCGCGTTATTTTACTTGCCCGAGATTCGATCGTCAGTACCGTCATACCTAGTTCAATGTCGTTCACAGCAAGTACTTTACTCGTTCCGTAATCCGATATCACTTTGTGATTAACTCCTTAACCACATGCTTGCAAGCGGTGTTGATATCGATTACCGAGTGGGCCCGAAGTATATCTCTCCGACTTGGGAGGGACAAATTCCATCTCGATACATACAACCCAACAGATACTTTCCGATCACCTAAGAGACACCTTTATGATCACCCTCTCATAGGATGACGTTTGATGACCTCAAAGCTTTCTTCCGATACCAGGGAGTTGCATTATCTCATGGTCTAAGGGATACAATATTTGACATAGGAAAAGCTTCGCAAAGACGAACACGATGACACGATCTAATTGCTCTGCTTTGTTTGGGTCTATCCACCATATCATTCTCCCAATGATATGATCTCATTATCAATTGACAACTCATGTATATGGTTAGGAAACCTTAACCATCATTGATCAATGAGCTAGTCCATAGAGGCGTACTAGGGACACGGTGTTTTTTACAAACCACACAAGTATTAAAGTTTCCGCTTAATACAATTCTAGCATGGAACATAAACTTTATCATGAACAAGAATTATAATAATAACATCTTTATTATTGCCTCTAGGGCATAATTCCAACAGTCTCCAACTTGCACTAGAGTCAATAATCTAGTTTACATCTGGCAACAATCTCACACCCATGGAACTGAGGTGTTGATCATGTTTTACACGTGGAAGAGGTTTAGTCAATGGATCTGCGACATTCAGATCCGTATGTACTTTGGTAATCTTCAGATCTCCATCTGCTATATAATCTCGGATTATATGAAACTTGCGGTTGATATGCTTGGTCTTTGGATGATATCTTGGTTCCTTAGCGAGTGCTATGGCGCCAGTGTTGTCACACAATATCTCCAGTGGGTCCAATGCACTTGGAACCACGCCAAGCTCAGTGATGAAGTTTCTGATCCAAACTCCTTCACTTGATGCTTCTGCAGCAGCCATGTATTCCGCTTCTACTGTAGATCCCGCGATCACGCTTTGCTTGCAGCTTCTCCAGCTCACAGCTCCTCCATTCAAAATATAAACGTATCCTGTCTGAGATTTAGAATCATCCTTGTCGGTGTCGAAACTAGCATCGACGTAACCTTTTACGACAAGCTGTTCATCACCCCCATAGACTAAGAACATTTCTTTAGTTCTATTTAGGTACTTTAGGATGTTCTTCACGGCTGTCCAGTGTTCCACTCCTGGATCACTTTGATATCTGCTCGTCAAACTAAGAGCATTGGACACATCCGGTCTAGTACACAGCATGGCATACATGATGGAACCTATGGCCGAGGCATAAGGCACTTTGCTCATAGCTTCCCTATCATTTACCGTAGCTGGACACTGAGCCTTGCTCAATATCTTACCTGACAACATAGGCATTGAACCTTTCTTTGCCTTATCCATTCTGAACCTTTTCAGAACTTTGTCTAGGTATGTACTCTGGCTTAAAGCTATCAGGCGTCTTTGTCTATCTCTATAGATCTTGATGCCCAATATATAAGCAGCTTCACCTAGGTCTTTCATTGAAAAACGATTGTTCAAATAACTCTTCACATCGTTAAGCATGTTGATGTCATTTCCGATAATCAATATGTCATCCACATACGATGCGTAAACGTCACCGAGCTCCCACTCACTTTCTTGTAGATGCAAGCTTCGTAGCAATTTGGAACAAATCCAAAGCTCTTGATCACTTGATCAAAACGAAGGTTCCAACTCCGAGATGTTTGCTTCAGCCCATAAATGGAACGCTGAAGTTTGCATACTTTACTAGCATCCTTAGGATCGACAAAACCTTCGGGTTGCATCATATACAACTCTTCATCAATGTTGCCATTGTGGAAAGCAGTCTTGACATCCATCTGCCATATTTCATAATCATGAAACGCAGCAATTGCTAATAAAATCCGAATGGACTTAAACATCGCTACGGGAGAGAAAGTCTCATCGTAGTCAACACCTTGAACTTGTCGAAAACCTTTTGCGACAAGCCGTGCTTTATAGACGGTAACATTACCATCCGCGTCCGTTTTCTTCTTGAATATCCATTTGCACTCAACGGCCTTTCGGTCGCTAGGAGGATCCACCAAAGTCCATACTTGGTTTTCGCTCATGGATGCCAATTCGGATTTCATGGCTTCCAGCCATTTCTCAGAGTCTGGGCTCATCATCGCTTCCTCATAGTTCGTAGGTTCACTGTCTTCTACCAACAAGACAGTCAAGACAGGGTTTCCGTACCACTCAGGAGGGGCACGCGACCTTGTCGACCTGCGACGTTCAGTAGCAGCATCGTCCGAAGCTTCATGATCCTTGTCATTAGCTTCCTCTATTGTTGGTGTAGGCGGCACTGGAACAATTTCAGGTGCTGCGCTACTCTCCAATTCAAGAGAAGGTTCAATAACCTCGTCTAGCTCTACTTTCCTCCCACTCACTTCTTTCGAGAGAAACTCCTTCTCAAGAAAGGAACCGTTCTTCATGACAAACACTTTGCCTTGGTTACGTGATAGAAGGTATACCCAATAGTTTCCTTAGGGTATCCTATGAAGACGCATTTCTCCGCTTTGGGTTCGAGCTTGTCCGCATCAACTTCTTGACGTAAGCCGCATCCCCAAACTTTAAAACGACAACTTAGGTTTAGCACCAAACCACAGTTCATACGGTGTCGTCTCAACGGATTTAGATGGAGCCCTATTTAAAGTGAATGCAGCGGTTTCTAATTCATCACCCCAAAATGATAACGGCAAATCAGTAAGAGACATCATCGATCGGACCATATCTAATAGGGTTCGATTCCATGCTCGAACACACCATTGCGCTGTGGTGTTCCGGGTGGCGTGAGTTGTGAAACGATTCCACTTGCTTTAAGATGCGTGAGAAAATCATAACTCAAATATTCGGCCCCACGATCGGATCGTAGAAACTTAATCTTTCTGTTACGATGGTTCTCCACTTCATTCTGAAATTCTTTGAACTTTTCAAACGTTTCAGATTTATGTTTCATTAAATATATATACCCATATCTACTTAAGTCATCGGTAAAAGTGAGAAAATAGCGATATCCACCGCGCGTCGAAACACTCATCGGTCCGCATACATCGGTATGTATGATTTCCAACAAGTCCGTTGCTCGCTCCATCATACCGGAGAACGGGGTTTTGATCATCTTGCCCATGAGGCATGGTTCGCATGTGTCAAATGATTCAAAATCAAGAGACTCCAAAAGTCCATCAGAATGGAGTTTCTTCATGCGCTTTACTCCAATATGACCTAGACGACAGTGCCACAAATAAGTAGTATTATCACTATCTACTTTGCATCTCTTAGCCTCAATGTTATGGATGTGTGTTTCATCCCTTTCGAGATTTAGAAGAAATAAACCATTCACAAGAGGTGCATGACCATAAAAGATGTTACTCATATAAATAGAACAACCATTATTCTCCGATTTAAATGAATAACCGTCTTGCAATAAACACGATCCGAAATGATGTTCATGCTCAACGCAGCACATAATAACATTTATTAAGGTTTAAAACTAATCCCGAAGGTAAAACTAAGGAGAGCGTGCCGGCCATCACATCAACTCTTGATCCGTTGCCAACGCCAAGATCGTCACCTCATCCCTCACAAGCCGTCTATTCCGTAGCTCTGTTTGAGTTACAAATATTAGCAACCGAACCGTATCAAATACCCGTGCACTACAACGAGGGCTAGTAAGGAAAACATCAATAACATGTATATCAAATATACCTTTGATGGTGTCACCTTTTTGTCCGCTAAGTACTTCGGACAGTTGCGCTTCCAGTGACCCTTGTCCTTGCAATAGAAGCACTCAGTGTCCGCCTTAGGACCAGACTTGAGCTTCTTCTCAGCAGGAGCATTGCGCTTGCCGCCGCCCTTCTTGAAGGGCTTCTTTGCTCCCTTACCTTTCTTAAAGGAGGGCTTGTTGACCATCAACACATGATTATCCTTCTTGATGTCCACTTCCGCAGCCTTCAGCTTTGCGAAGAGCTCGGTGATCATATCGATGGAACCAATCTTATTATGAGTCACTACAAAACTTTTGTAGCTGGGAGGGAGTGATTGCAGAACCCTGTCAATCTTGAGCTCCTCTGGAATCGTGCATTCCAGTTGCTCAAGGCGTTGAGTGTAGCCCGACATCTTTATGGCGTGCTCACTAACGGAACTCCCTTCCTCCATCTTGCAGTTAAAGAACTTCTCAGAGATCTCATATCTCTCAGAATGGGCTTGAGTCGAAACATGGTTTTGGCTCCTCGAGAATCTCAAAGGGCCGGATAGGTTTCAAAACGATTTTGAAGCTCGGTTCCATAGCAAACAACATGGTGCTCTTAATCACACCATAATCATCTTTCTTGCGATCGATAGACATCTTTCTCATCAGCGCAGTTGCTGTTAGGGGTTACCTAACACTTTCTCAAGGACATAGTCCTTTTGTCCGCAGATGTAATGATTCTTAGATTGCGGAACCAGTTGGTGAAGTTAGACCCATTGTTTCTAAGCTTTTCTTTCTCAGCAAAAACGTTGAAGTTGAAGTTGGACTTGGCCATTGGATCTACAGTATTTGCAAGTACAATTTAGACTATGTTCATGATAAATAGTTCAACTTAATCAAATTACTAGATGAACTCCCACTAAATTCAACATCCCTCAAGTTGTTTAGTGAACACGATCCAAATTCACCACAGCTAATCCGATCATCACGAGAAGAGATGTGGTTTCAATGGTGGACAATGAAGCGTCGATCATATCATTCATATAACTCATGCTTAACCTTTCGGTTCCTGTGTTCCGAGGCCATGTCTGTACATGCTAGGCTCGTCAAGTTAGACCCAATATTTCCGCCTGTGCAAAAACTGGCTTGCACCCGTTGTATGTGAGCGTAGAGTCTATAGCACCCGATCATCACGTGATGCTTGGACACGACGAACTTTCGCAACGGTGCATACTTGGGGAGAACACAGTTTTTATCTTGATCTTTAAGTGAGGAATCATCTTATAATGCTACCTTCGCGATCTAAGCATGATAAGATACATAAAAGGATAAACATCACATGCATATAACTTTATGTGACATGGTATAGCCAATCTTCGCTCAATGATCTCCATCTTGTGCGTTCCGGCATGATCTCCATCACTCCACCATGATTGCCTCCACCACGAATAGCAACTACAACTATTGCTAACTACTTAGCGATAAAGTAAAGCTATTACATGGCGTATAAGAAGTTGACTCGCAGGTCATACACAATTATAAAGACAACCATATGGCTCCTGCCGGTTGTGTACTCATCGACATGCAAGTCGTGAAACATTACAAAACATGATCATCGCATACAATATACACATCACATCTTGGGCCATACCATATCACAGAAAACACTCCCTGCAAAAACAAGTTAGACGCCTCTACTTTGTTGTTGCATGTTTTACGTGGCTTTATGGGAGTAGATGCTAAGAACGATTCTTACCTACGGAAAGCCACAACGGTGATATTATGGTTGCCAAACTCCGGTGTTAATCCCATGACAACTATAGTGAGAGAACTGACATCCACCAGCCGCATGTGTGGAACAAGCCACACGTCAAGTGCGGAGCCGGTCTCATGACGACGTCGCGTAAGGTTGGCCTGGACCGCTTCAATCTCACTATCCCGCGTCATAAGAAGAACACAAACAAGAGGCTTGCAACAGAAAACATCAACGCCCGCAACAACCATGTTGCGTTCTACTCGTGAAACACATCTACGCATAGATCTAGCTCTGATACCACTGAAAGGTTTCGCGGCATAGTAAATCAAAATTTTCTACGCATGCGAACAGAGGGAAAGCCAAGATCTAATCTAGGAGATGCAAACAATGAGAGAGATTGGATTAGATCTTCATACCCTTGAAGATTCGCACAGCGGAACGTTCGTCGGAACGTGGGTGATGTAGTCGTACTCGCTTCGCCTCCTCGCGATCCGATCCGATCTAGCACCACAAGTGGCGGTGCCTCCGTGAGATGCACACGTGCAGAACCTCGACGTCTCCTCCTTCCTCGGACCAGCGAGTATGGTGGAGAGATAGATTGGATCTACAACACGACGGCGTGGTGTATATGGTGGAGAATTTCTGCTGCAGGGCTTCGCCTACAAACAGTCGGGAGGGGAAGAGGAAAGTAGCAAGGCTGCTAGGGTTTGGAGGAGAGGTGTGTGTGGGGAGGGGGCGCACCACCCCTCTATATATAGAGGGGGGGCGGCCAGCCCTTTCCCCTCCTCCAAGCCTATCTCTAGTTTAAACAATTTAAACTCTCCCTTATCTAGAAATCCTATCTCTAGTTTAAACGATTTAAACTCTCCCTTATCTAGAAATTCTATCCCGAGATTTAAACGAGTAAAATCTCTCTAGAATCGGCTGGGCCCTATGGGGCCTTGTGCCCCTGGCCCAAAGCGACCAGGACACTCCCTCATAGGCCCATGCCCCCTCCCGGAAGGTGGGGCCACGTTGGTACCCTTCCGGAAGGTTCTAGAAGCTTCTACAATACCGATTAACCGGAACAATTCGAACTCCAAAAACTGCACCGCCTTATATGAATCTTATTCTCCGGACCATTCCGAACCTCTCGTGATATCCGGATCCCATCCGAGACTCGAACAAAATTCATAAACCAATTATCCAATCTATCCTAGCGTCGAGATCGTTAAGTGTGTGACCTGCGGGTTCGAGAATATGCACATGATCTTCTATCAATAATCAACAGAGGTCTGGCACCCATATTGACTCCACATTCATCGATGATCATATCGGATGAACCACGATGCCGATTCAATCAATCCCATATATATATTCCCTTCGTCTCGCGATATTTTACTTGCCCGAGATTCGATCGTCGCATTACCATCATACCTAGTTCAATCTCGTTCACGGCAAGTACTTTACTCGTTCGTAATCCGATATCACTTTGTGATTAACTCCTTAACCACATGCTTGCAAGCGGTGTTGATATCGACACCGAGTGGGCCCAAGTATATCTCTCCGACTTGGGAGGACAAATTCCATCTCGATACATACAACCCAACAGATACTTTCCGATCACCCGAGAGACACCTTTATGATCACCCTCTCATAGGATGACGTTTGATGACCTCAAAGCTTTCTTCGATACCAGGAGTTGCATTATCTCATGGTCTAAGGAATACAATATTTGACATAGGAAAAGCTTCGCAAAGACGAACACGATGACACGATCTAATTGCTCTGCTTTGTTTGGGTCTATCCACCATATCATTCTCCCAATGATATGATCTCATTATCAATTGACAACTCATGTCTACGGTTAGGAAACCTTAACCATCATTGATCAATGAGCTAGTCCATAGAGGCGTACTAGGGACACGGTGTTGTTTACAAACCACACAAGTATTAAAGTTTCCGCTTAATACAATTCTAGCATGGAACATAAACTTTATCATGAACAAGAATTATAATAATAACATCTTTATTATTGCCTCTAGGGCATAATTCCAACATATTTCTCCTAACGATATGATCTTGTTGTTAATAACATCTCAATGTTCATGATAGGGAAACCACAATCATTTATTAACCAACAAGCTAGTATTATAAAGAGGCTTTACTAGGGACTTCAATTTAAGTTTACAAATCACACAAGTATTAATTTTTCCTTGTTAATACTATTATAGCATGAATGTAAACATTTATCATAAACACAAAGATATAATAATAACTATATTTATTATTGCCTCTAGGGCATATCTCCAACAGTCTCCCACTTGCACTAGAATCATCTAATCTAGATTACATGGTAATATACCGAACACCCATGGCAGTTTGGTGCTGGTCATGTTTTGCCCTCGGGAGAGGTTTAGTCAACGGATCCGCCACATTCAGATTTGTGTGTACTTTGCAAATCTTTAAGTCCCCATCTTGGACATCTTCTCGAATAGCGTGAAAACGTAGCTTGATGTGCTTCAGCTTCTTGTGTGACCTTGGTTCTTGCGCATTGGCTATGGCGCCCATGTTATCACAGTAGATAGACATTGGGTCCAGCGCACTAGGAACCACACCCAGCTCTGTAATGAACTCTTTCATCCATATCGCTTCTTGTGAAGCCTCCGAAGCAGCCATGTATTCCGATTCAGTTGAAGATCTCGCCACAACGCTTTGCTTTGCACTCCTCCATCTAACTGTTGCACCATTCAAAGTAAATACTTATCCAGATTGTGATTTAGAATCATCCGGATCGGTGTTCCAACTAGCATCGGTGTAACCATTAACAACGAGCTGTTCATCACCTCCATAACAAAGAACCATATCCTTAGTTCTTCTCAAGTACTTAAGGATGTTTTTGATTGTCCAATGATCCACCGGATCACTTTGATATCTTCTAGTTAAACTAACAACATATGCAATGTCGGGTCTAGTACATAGCATGGCATACATTAGAGATCCTATGGCTGAGGCATAGGGAGTCTTACTCATCCTTTCTCTATATTCTGCCGTTGTCGGACTTTGAGTTTTACTCAAGGTCGATTAGCAACATGGGCAAGAACCCTTTCTTGCTATCTTCCATTCCAAACCTCTTTAGAACTTTGTCCAAATATGTACTTTGTGACAATGATATTAGGCGTCTCGATCTATCTCTATAAATATTTATGCCTAATATGTACGCTGCTTCGCCAAGATCCTTCATTGAAAAACTATTATTCAAATATTCCTTGACACTATTAAGAAGGTCTACATCATTCCCAATCAACAATATGTCATCTACATATAGTATTAAGAATGCTACAGAGCTCCCACTCACTTTCTTGTAAATACAAGCTTCTCCATAAGTTTGTATAAAACCAAAACTTTTGATCACCTTATCAAAACGTTGATTCCAACTTCGGGATGCTTGCTTCAATCCATAGATGGACCGTTGAAGTTTGCATACCTTGTTAGCATCTTTAGGATCGACAAAACCTTTGGGTTGCATCATATACAGCTCTTCATCAATGTCTCCATTGAGGAATGCTGTTTTGACATCCATCTGCCATATCTCATAATCATAATATGCAGTGATTGCTAACATAATCCTCACAGACTTTAGCTTTGCTACTGGTGAGAAAGTCTCATCGTAGTCAACTCCTTGAATTTGTCGAAACCCTTTTGCGACAAGTCGAGCTTTATAGACAATAACATTACCATCAGCATCTGTTTTCTTCTTGAAAATCCATTTGTTCTCGACAGCCTTCCGGCCATCCGGTAAGTCTACCAAAGTCCATACTTGGTTTTCGTACATGGATCCAATCTCGGATTTCATGGCTTCTTGCCATTTGTTGGAATCTAGGCTCATCATTGCTTCCTCATATGTCGCAGGGTCATCGGTGTTGTCCACCAACATGACACTCATAACGGGATCATACCAATCAGGAGTGATACGAGTTCTCGTTGACCTGCGAGGCTCTGTAGCAACTACAATCGAAGTTTCATGATCATCATCATTAGCTTCCTCTCTTATTGGTGAAGGCACCACAAGAACTTCTTCCGGTGCTGCGCTACTTGCAATTTCGAGAGAAGGTTCGACAACCTCGTCGAGTTCTACTTTCCTTCCAGTCACTTCTTTCGAGAGAAATTCCTTCTCTAGAAAGGATCCATTCTTGGCAACGAAGATTTTGCCTTCGGATCTATGATAGAAGGTATACCCAATAGTTACCTTCGGGTATCCTATGAAGACGTATTTTTCCGCTTTGGGTTCAAGCTTGTCCGGCTGTAACTTCTTTACATAGGCTTCGCAACCCCAAACTTTAAGGAACGACAATCTAGGTTTCTTCCCAAACCATAATTCATACGGTGTCGTTTCAACGGATTTAGATGGTGCCCTATTTAACGTGAATGCGGCTGTTTCTAATGCATAACCCCAAAATGATAGCGGTAAATCTGTAAGTGACATCATAGAACGAACCATATCTAAGAGAGTTTGATTACGACGTTCGGACACACCATTACGCTGTGGTGTTCCCGGTGTCGATTAGAAAGTATTCCGCATTTATTCAAATGCTCGCCAAACTCCTAACTTAGATATTCACCTCCACGATCAGAACGTAGAAATTTAATCTTCTTGTTACGTTGATTCTCTACCTCACTTTGAAATTCCTTCAACTTCTCGAAAGTTTTGGACTTATGTTTCATGAAATAGATATACCCATATCTACTTAAGTCATCCGTGAAGGTAAGAACATAACGATAACCACCGCGCGATGCTACACTCATTGGACCACACACATCGGTATGTATGATTTCCAATAAGTCCGTAGCTCGCTCCATCATACCAGAAAATGGAGTCTTGGTAATTTTACCCATCAGACATGCTTCGCATCTATCAAGTGATTCGAAATCAAGTGATTCAAGAAGTCCATCGGAATGGAGTTTCTTCATACGCTTCACTCCAATGTGACCAAGCAGCGATTACCACATATGTCGAGTTATCGCTCGATTTCAAACGTTTAGCCTCAATGTTATTAATATGTGTATTTCCACTATCGAGATTCAATAAGAATAGACCATCTATCAAAGGTGCATGTGCATAAAACATATTACTCATATAAATCGAACAACCATTATTCTCGGACTTAAACATGTAACCTTCTCGTAATAAACAAGATCCCAATATAATATTCATGCTTAACGCAGGCACCAAATAACAATTAAGTATAAAACTAATCCCGATGGTAGATGAAGGGGTAGCGTGCCGACCGCGATCACATCAACCTTTGATCCGTTTCCCACGCGCATTGTCACCTCGTTCTTCGCTAGCTTCCGTTTATTCTGCAGCACCTGATTCGAGTTACAAATATGAGCAACTGAACCAGTATCAAATACCCAGGCACTAGTACGAGTACTAGTGAGATACACATCAATAACATGTATATCAGATATACCTTTCTCATTGATGTTGCCGTTCTTCAAATCCGCCAAGTACTTTGGGCAATTCCGCTTCCAGTGACCTTCTCCCATGCAGTAAAAGCACTTAGTATCAGGCTTAGGTCCAGCCCTGGTCTTCTTCGTCGGTGCGGTAACTTTCTTACCAACCTTCTTGAAGTGTCCCTTTTACTTAGACTTGCCTTTCTTGAATTTGGTGGTCTTATTGACCATCAACATTTGGTGCTCTTTCTTGATCTCCACTTCTGCAGATTTCAACATAGCAAACAGTTCTGACAACTGCTTGTTCATGTTTTGCATATTGTAGTTCATCACAAAGTTCTTGTAACTTGGTGGTAGTGATTGGAGGACACGGTAAATCCCCAAAGCATTAGGAATCACTATACCCAAGCTTTGAAGTTTGTTTGCGTGCCCAGACATCTTAAGCACATGCTCACTGACGGAGCTGCCCTCTTCCATCTTGCAGTTAAAGAACTTTTCAGAAGCCTCATAGCTCTCAATTGCCGCGTGAGTCTCAAAGATCAATTTGAGATCACGGACAATATCATGTGGGTCTGAATTCTCAAACCTTTTCTGAAGCTCCGATTCTAAACCATACAAGATAGCACACTGAACTGTGGAGTACTGAGTCTTCCGAGCGAGGTAAACATTCTTTACTTCATCGGCAAGATCTGCAGCGGGTCACCAATGGTGCATCCAGCACATAGGTCAAATTACCAGCTGTGAGGACAATCCTCAAATTGTGGAACCAATCCGCGAAGTTGCTTCCATTGTTTTTCAACTTTTCTTTCTTTAGGAACGCATTAAAATTGATGGTAGGGGCAGCCATTGATCTACAACATATTTGCAATAGTTTAGACTAAGTTTATGACAAATTGAGTTCTAATTAATAGTTAAATTAATCTAGGTGAACTCCCACTCAAAACAATATCCCTCACATTGTTTTAGTGATCACACGAACCAAATCCACCACATCAACACCGATCATCACTAGAGTTGATATAGTTTCAATGGCGAACAATCGACATGTTCATCATATCTACTATATGATTCATGCTTTACCTTTCGGTGATCCGTGTTCCGAGACCATGTCTGTACATGCTAGGCTCGTCAAGATAAAACCTTAGTTTCCGCATGAGCAAATCTGGCTTGCTCACGTTGTATACACTTGCGGAATCTAACACACCCGATCATCACGTGGTGCTTCGAAACAACAAGCTTTAGCAACGGTGCTAACTAAGGGTGAACACTTTATGACTTGAAATTCATGTGCATGAGGGATCATCTTATAATGCCACCGTCGTTAACTAAGCAATACAAGATGCATAAAGGATTAACATGTGTTGCCTACCAAAACCCACCGGCGAGCAGCGACGGGCAACACGAAGAGCCGGGAGGCTCCCAGAACTGCTGGTGGGCCCTGTTCCCTCGGGCAACGGCCCGCAAAACTCCGGCACACGTCCTAGCTTGGTTCGAGGGCGTGCCACCTGACCTATACCTGGCCAGGAAGGTGAAGGATTGCTTCGATTGGTTTCCTGCATGGTAAACAAGTATACGTAAAATTCGAGCCGTGACCGGCTCCCAGGTTTCCCTGTAAATCGGCTCTTAGAGCCGATTAACCCATGGTTCTGCATTAGATCGACGATAACATGGGGTTTTGCTTCATCAATACAAATCAAATCGATCTACGACAGTTTAACGTTTTCACTACATGACTGGAACATCCTACACGTAATTGAGCCTGGTAGATACGAAAGATGATGGAAAACTAACCCTAGAGAAGGCCTAAAAACCGACGTAAAGTCAATTCCCGGAACAACTCCTCTTGGATTAGCAAACCATATCTTACATATTCGGATCGTTCAACCCGCTTGCAAGGCCTGATCATGTAGATATCAAACTAAACCTTGGAGAACAAGGCACAACTATAACAAATCAAATCGATTTAAATAAAGATCAAGAAGACGCCACCCTTGCACCCGGAAAAGGTGCAAAGGCGAGATAACTAGAGGCAACATAACTAAACAATCAATAACAAAGAGGTACCGATGCTAGCCTACACAAATCTATGATAATAGTATTACCGCCATCAACAAGGCTTGAGTCGAGTAACACCAGATAACGCATAGTAGATCGCCTAGATCAAAGTGC
The DNA here is from genome assembly GCA_030063025.1 of Avena longiglumis. NCBI lineage: Eukaryota > Viridiplantae > Streptophyta > Magnoliopsida > Poales > Poaceae > Avena > Avena longiglumis. Next base: position 415,222,134 of record CP125979.1, read on the forward strand.
GATCTAGCAAGCATGGCACTTACCCGAGAAAACCCTAGAAACAAGGGTGGCGTCTTGAGATTGTGTTTGTTGTGAACGTGATTGTCCTCCTTTTCTCGATAACCTTAGGTACATATTTATAGTCCGGAGACTTTCTGTCTTTGGAATAACTCTACAACTCTATCTCTTACCTAAATCTAAACGGAATCTATTACAATATAAGATACACAGGCAATTTAGCCCAAATCAACGCACGATTCAACAACACGTTGCATATACGTATCTTCTAAGCCCATCTTGATCACGGCCCAACTCCTCCTTTGGCCAAAATATGGCGATAACACATGCCCCCCTGGTTTTGGCAATAATAATTCCAAAACCACTCTGTTTTTTTTTCTTCTCCTCTCCCCCTTTTTTTGTATCGGGTTGCGCGTTGACAGAATGCGTTGTAGAACAGGATCGTCACGCCACCCCCTCATCATGATGCCTTGTCTTCTCCACTTCCCCGCAGCGCATGATTTGACAACTTCGGCAGTGCATTCTGGGAAACCGCTATAGCATTGAACCGCTTCATACTATTCCCCTTATTTAAATTCACCTAAGCAGTTTGCAGTCCCCATCTTCCCCCAGTAGCCACAAAAAACCCTTCTTCCTCCTCATGAAAAAACCTCTTTCTCCGCCATGGCCTCCTCCGCTTCATCTGGCCTGTCCTCCCAAGCCTCCAACTCAATGAGCGACCGAGAGCCGACGCCAGAACACCCGCCGATGGCGGCGTACAACACTCTCGCCCCACAATGGTGGGACGAGAGGGATTGGGACTTCGCCGCTTGGTCGGAGGACGACGCGTCCTTGACTGACGGCGAGGAGGACCTGCAGTTCCTCGCCGATGGGGAACTGGAGGCGGACAGCACCGATGACGCCATGTCACGGGGCGGCGACTCCTCCGACGAGGAGGAGGAAGAGGAGGACACCTCCTCCGAGGAGTACCAGCCGGTGAAGTACTTCCGCGCCGGGTCCAGCGAGGACACCGAAGACGACGACGAGGACGAGGAGGCCCCCGCGGGCATCTGGATCAGCAGCAGCGAAGACGACGCCGGCAGCAGTGCTGAGGACAGCGAACAGGACGGCGGCGACGACAGCGACGACGACCTCGGCCTCTAGATTAGGAACCAGTAGTAGTAGTAGTGAGCTCCCTTTTGCAATCAATCAACCTTTTGTAAGCAATCAGCTTTTAAATGAATGAATGAATGAAAATCTGTTTCCTGAAGATTGCTTTTTTCGCCCCAATTTTGCCGATAGCCAAAATAGGTCGATGCTCCAGAAGCCGATAACACTGTATCGGCTTTTACCACACTGCCATTCCGTTAACTAAGTCAAAGCTCAAAGAGCCGATGGACATCAGCTTTCCCAAAAACGTTGACAGGGTCAAACTTTGGTCGCATATTTAGGCAAACCTAAGCGGCTGCTTTCCAGTTTCAAACGGTAACCTGCGACCTTCTTCAAAAAGGGCGACCTAGATCTTCAATCTCCCACTGACCAGATCGAGCTCACAGCGACAAGAACCCTCGATCCCCAACTGCATAGATCCACCTCCGCCGGCGAACTAGATGGCGGAATCGTCCAACACCAACCCAGAGGTCTCCGGTCTGAAGGTATGCCTACTCCTCGCAGTCTGAACACGATGCTAGACTTATTGGCGAACACCTGAATTAATGCCTTATTCCACCATTAAATTTTCTAGGTTTCAGACATTCTGCTGCCGCATCCTTCTCTCCCAAACTCTCTCTGTCTTGGCCCTCGCACAGAAAAAGGTCATGATGCAGAAACAGCCGATAACACCTCAATCGGCTTCTAAGAAGCAAGGAACTTCAACATCAGTTGCCCCTCGAGTTCCAACTAAGACAAGAACGATGACGAGGAATGTAGCTGCCAGGAAGACCTTGAGACACCGGAGCCCTTCTCCAGAAAGCTCGCATGTAGGCTGATCCATGTCTTAGTCGATTCTTCTCATTCTTTCATTCTTGCAGACGTGCTCGTGTCTAACAGCCTTCCTTCTTTTGCAGGCTTCCGTCGAAGAAACATCCCACGAGGACACACAACCCAATGAGGGAGAATCGAGCCCAACGGACTCTGAGAGGACCATCACACCGAGCCAGCCAGATGTGCCACCATCGGCTTCCAGGAAAAGGTCGGTTCCTGAACCCGCTGCCCCCCGAGCGCCAGTCGAGGCGGGGCCAGCTGTGGGTCCCAAAAGAGCTCGTAAAGGACCGCAAGCTTCTTCATCGAGCCAAGAGGTTTTGAAAATCATCATCCTTTATGCTCTTACCACTTACTTCCTTTTGTCTGCCGATTCATCATCATTGACATCGGCTAATCACCTTCATGCAGACAACCAATGCTTCTAGTGGGAAGGTGTAACTACCTCGGTGAACTACGCTCCTAGATACAAGCCTGGATGAGAGATAGCGGTTGAAATAGTACGGCGGGGCCCCAAAAGCCACTCACTGGTAGTCCTTTCAGACGTCCCAACCGCTAACCTCTCAACGGGACCTGACGGCGTGGTCGGCGAAGCGAAGGATCAACTACGTACACAAGTGGGTATGTACGCAAGCCACCATACAAGAGTACATCAGGCCACCATCTAGAAAGAAAGGAATATACCAACGCCATACGGCAAGATTCAAATGACCTAGATACATCTATAATTTAGGATAGCTCCTCATCTGACACATCGTAGTATCATGCGGGCGGCAAACAAGATCCGATGCGGATAAGAAGCAAATAGGCATAAGATGCCGAGAAAATAAGCACATCCCAACTACAGGTCTCACGGATCCTCGTGCGAATCTCTACACCATACGATCGTTGCCCACATCATCGGCTTCTTCCACCCAAAGATCCGTCACGAGAAGGTACTGCTCATCCGAATCAAGAATTTATCGTGTGAGACCCTAAGGGTACTCGGCAAGACTTAATGCCTCTAAAGGGGACACAACAGGGTGACGAATTGCAGCAAAAGATAAACCCTAGCAATTCTACGAATAGCGCTAACCATCCGCCTAACCAATGATAGCGGATGTCCGTGAATTAAGTAAGTGATTATAATGGTAATCTCATCGATCCATCCTCCTCCCTACTTACCAACAGGAAGCGGACGTAACAACCCCATCCGTTGGCAATTTTATTAACCATTCCATGAGTATTGCACTATTTACTAGTCAAGTTACTTTAGTCGATTAAAAGCGGTACTTTAGTTATGCTTGTCTATGATCAAGACTGTGCTCCAAGTCTAAGTCGTCCATAACCGCGGACACGGCTTTCAGAAAGTTTTACCGGCGGTGCACCAATAGCAACACACTCGATCAACCTCGGAAAAACCAAATCAAAACCAACGAGGCTTTCACGTTGAACAATCACAAGATTCAGAAATATTTCAGGGGCCACCCTTGAGTAGAACCATAGCGAGTAAGCAAGCTCGAGACGGCCTCAAGGTTTGTGGGGCGTGATGGCGGCCGGGAACCGAAAGTGTGGCTTGTCGATACCACGTAAACGGGTCACCATCCTAAATAAAGCAGTGTGCCCTCGCACAATCGTAAATAAAGCGATAGCATGGCATAAGTACAGGATAGTAAAAACACCTCAAACTAGTTTGTGGCCCCAAGAAATAAGACGGAATCAAGCTCGGCCTGGGGGTCCCATATACCTCCGGATGTGGATAGCGCGATAAATCAAGGAACAGAATCAAGTACTCGGGGTCTTAGGGGACACAAGTGAGCAGGAAAAACCAAATAGCAGATATTGCCCACGGTGCCACTTTCTTTAGTTATCCCACTACTCGGGTTAAGTTGTTTAAGTACCTCGTTATCCATCGACTCTCACAAACCCTACACATGTTGTTCTCGACTGCATGGCTCAAACAACTCCTATAGTAGTGGCTCATGGGATAGAGGATACAAGCTTGGTGGGGTTTAAAAGTAAAGGCTATGCATACTTGGGATTCAATTTAATGCAATCGACTCAATGATGCAAGAATAAGCTAAAGGCAATAGTCTTTGTATGTATGCAAGCATGTGGTAGTGCTTGCACGGTGTCTCTGTTGAAGCAAAGGACGGTTCAGGTAGTGCTCTGGTTCTCTTGATACAACCCCTGCTCAGTGTCTATCCGAGAAAAACCAAACAAACAAGGCCAACATAAATATGGAGCACAAGCATATGAATAAGATGCGTCAAGCAAACAAGCATGCCATGATGAATGATGCACAATTTACATGGCAAGAAGGTAGCATGGCATGGGTGAGGGGTGAAGGACAAGAAAGTAACATTTATTTGGTTTTAGAATCACAATTGTTGCCAGAACATTTGTTGTGCATTATATAGTTATATGATGCATTCTGCAATTGAAGTCAAGGATAGCATAAACAGGAAGGTCTCGTCGAGCTGATCATTTTAGACTATTTACTTGCTGGATTTGGATTTACAAAACAAAAGTTATGAATTGTTGAAAATCCAGTGGCATTTGATGTAATTAACATGAACTTGGAATTTTACTTGAGCAAAATACAAAACAGATGGCATATTTGAATTCCTCTCTTCTTGCTGATATCCATACATATTTTATTTGTCAAATTTGGAATTAGCATGCAAAAGTTATTATAAATCTGAATTAGATTTGAATTTGAATTCATTTTTAAATAAGTTTGGATTATTAAAACAGTCTGAAACGTTTAACACCTCTTCTACTCGTTTCTGAGACACTTACAGGTGGGGACAGGGGGTGCTACGGCCCACGCATCAGTGCCTGGAACCAACTGGACTGCGGGTTGATTAAGCAGAACCACAGGAATCTTTTTGTAAAACTCCCAGAGACTCTGACAACGGGCCCGGAAGGACCGCGGGTTGAGGGATTATAAAGGACAGGGGGTCGCGCAACGCACCGGGCGAGGGGTGGACTGGTTCAAGACGGGTCTTGCGGGAGCCTTTTTAGAAAAAGGCCACCGCCGCTGACAGTGGGGCCTCGAGGGTCGCGGGTTGCTAAAAGGTTGGGGGAAGGGGTTTTGCGCAAAAACGACGCCCGTGGACACTGTTTCTCTTCCTCTGCAGACGAGCAGAGCACGCTCGCGCGACAGGAAAAAGGAGGCGCGCCAGGAGTCGACCTCGCGACGCAGCGGTGGCGGAACCAAAGGCTGCGGGTGATGCTAAGTGGGCCGGGTGCTAGATAGGGTGGCCTTTCGGCGAAGGCAGCACGGCGATCCCACCGTGTCGAGGGTGTTCGACGCCGTGACTCGCGCAACTGTGAAGCGATCAAGATCGGGACGTTATGCAGGGGATCGGGGGCTCACCAGGCGTCTTGGCGTGCTCGAAGCGGGCAGGGTGGAGGCGATCACCGCGGCTTCGCGAACTGGAGGCTAGGGTTTCCGGTCTGGCGCAGATCTGGCGTTCTGGTCCTTCTCCTCCTCGATGCTGGCCTGAGGGACGTCGCAGCAGCCCAGTGAGCTTCCTCGACAACTTACGCAGCACGCCACGGCTAGAACATCTGTGTGGAGGTAGGCTGGCGGTCGGCGAGAGGCGTTGGGGATGGTGGAGAAGGAGGGCAGAGGGGAGGCGGAAGCTGGGTGGATCTGGGAGGCGGAGAGGAGAGGAAGGATAAGAAGGAGGGAGGCACGGTGGTTGCGTGAGGGGAGGGTTAGCTGCGGGGGTGGCGTTGGTCACCTCCCTTCACGTGCTCGGCATGGGCCAGGGGGTGGCGTGGTAGAACTGTGACGGGGAGAGGGAGGCTGGCAGGTGGGGTAGGGAAGCTTTGGTGAGGCAGGTTAGGCTAGAGGGGTAGGGCGTGGCAGGTGCTGGTAGAGAGGGAGGAAAAAGAGGGGAGAGAGGGGATGGCCGGGCTAGGGTTTTAGTTAGCTAGGGGAGGGTCCTGTTCACGTGGGGCAGGTAGGGAGCTGGGGTGGGGCATGGAACATGCTAGATAGGAGGGAGGAGAGGTAGGTTTTTGTTTGGGTTTAGATTAGAGGTAGATGTAGGTTAGGGATTATTTTGAGGATATAAGCAAATAGGGTTTTGTTTAGGATAGAAAAGAAGAGAGAGGAAGAGATATTGTTTGGGTTTTGTTAGAGGAAAAAGTAGTTTAGGGTTTAGTTTAGGATGATGGTAAAATAGGGTTTTTGCTTACAAGGGTAAGTAGGTGGAGGGGTAATAATCTTGGTCAAGCCAACTACAAGCAAGCCCTAACAAGAAAACCAAGAAAAGAGGGGGAAAGGAGAGAGATGGCCAAAAGGTTGGTGAGGGGTTTTTGGGTTCATGCATGATCCAAACATAGGTCAAGCAAGAACAAAGGAAGGGGTGGTTCATGGTTTAGCATTGCTCATTAGCACAAGTGGGTGCAAGGTCCAAGGGGTTTTGATGTAGCCAAAGGAGAGGAGAGAGAGGTTTAGCACTACCAACACAAGACCAACAAGAAAGAAGGGATCCATTTAGAATTCCAACAAAACCAAAAGCTAGGAAAAAGATACTTGCATGGCCCATGCAAGACAATTAAAGCCCAAAGGTCATATTGTGAAAACAACATTATTCATGTGGCTTTTAATCCTTGCATTCCCAAAAGGTGGGCAAAGGCCAAGCAATAGATTAGGAGTGGATCCAACCAACAACATGGGCTAGGGAAACTCAATAAAAGGCCAAGCCCATATTATTGGATGGTGGAATTATAAGGTGGTGAAAGAAAAGGTGGTGGAGGCAAAAGAGAGATGCCCCCAACTCAACTTGGGCATTTAACAATTTAGTAAGAACCAAATACAATATCAAGAGGCAACTACAATTAATCATGCACATGAGATAAGAAGCAAACAAGAAAAAGGTTTTATATGATGATCAAATGCAAGGGGACATGATGACATGAGCATGATATGATGATGATGCAACAATTATATGTTGGAAGTGGCTCATTTTATTATTAAGACATGTAGCATTACAGGGGTTAGACAACTGGGATGCTACAACTCTCCCCCACTAAACAGGAATCTCGCCCCGAGATTCTAGGAAGAAGAAGAAGAGGATACAAAGAGAGAAGGATGGTTGACACGGAGTTCATCTTCACGCTCCCAAGTTGCTTCATCCACAGAATGGTGTGACCACTGCACCTTGCAGAATTTGATGGACTTGTTGCGAGTCCTTCGTTCTGCGGTCTCGAGGATTTTGGTGGGGTGCTCTTGATAAGAGAGATCTTCTTGGAGGTCGATTAGCTCATGATCCACGGTCTTGCCGGGGTCTTTGAAGCACTTCTTGAGCTGAGAGATGTGGAAAACATCATGGACTTTGAGTTTTTCCGGAAGCTCAAGTGCATAAGCAACTTCTCCTCTTCTACCACGTATCTTGAAAGGACCGATGTATCTAGGAGCCAACTTTCCTTTGATACCGAAGCGGTGTGTTCCTCTCATGGGAGTGACACGAAGGTAGACTAGATCACCAGGGGCATATACCATATCTGTGTGCTTCCTGTCATAGTTGCTCTTCTGACGACTCTGAGCAATCTTCAGGTTCTCCAGAATGATATGCACCTTCTCCTCGGCCTGAGTCACAATGTCAGGGCCAAACCAGATTCTTTCTCCTGCACCTGACCAACCAATGGGAGTTCTGCACTTCCGACCATAGAGAGCCTCGAATGGTGCCATCTTCAGACTCTTCTGGAAGCTGTTGTTGTAGGAGAATTCAGCATATGGAAGGCATTCTTCCCACTTCATGCCAAACGAGATGACGCAAGCTCTAAGCATGTCCTCGAGAATCTGATTGATTCTCTCCACTTGTCCTTGAGACTGAGGGTGGTAAGCCGTGCTGAAGTTCAACTTCGTTCCCAAAGCTTTTTGGAAACTCTCCCAGAACTTTGAGGTGAAGATGCTCCCACGATCTGAACTGATTTCAAGTGGAACCCCATACAAAGAGACAATCCTGTTGATATAGAGCTCAGCCAACTGAAGTCCAGAAATTGTTTCTTTGACTGGGAAGAAGTGTGCCACTTTAGAAAGCCTGTCGATGACAACAAAAATTGCATTGTTGCCCTTCTGCGACCTTGGAAAGCCCGTGATGAAGTCCATCTCAACTTTCTCCCATTTCCATTCCGGAGGTTTCAATGGCTGTAGAAGACCAAACGGTTTCTGATGAACAGCCTTGACTCTGCGGCAGACATCACATTCTGAGACGTACTTGGCACAATACCTTTTCAACCCAGGCCACCAGTATTGTGTTTTCAAGTCCATATACATCTTTGTGCTGCCAGGATGGATAGAAAGAACCGAATCATGTGCCTCCTTGAGAACTTGGTCTCTCAGACCCGGATAGTTTGGAACAAACATCCGGTGATCAAAGAAGAGCGTGCCCTGATCATCAACATGGAAGGATTCATACTTCGGAGTGCCAAGCTTAGCGATGAGCTTTTTAGTGTGCGGATCACCAAGCTGACGAGAGCGAATCTGTTCTTCCAAGAGAGGGGTAGCCAGAAGGTTCAGGAGATGCCCTTGTTCCACAATTTCCAGGTTCACCGGTGAATTCCTCGCACAAGAGAGGTCTTGCTCTTCCACCATGAGGTTGTTTACATAAGCTTTACGACTAAGCGCATACGCCATGACATTTGCTTTGCACAGGTGTAGTTGATGGTCACATCGAAGTCATTGATGGCTTCAACCCATCTCCTTTGCCGGAGGAGATTGAGATCAGTGAGTGAAGATATACTTCAAACTCTTGTGGTCCGAGAAGATCTCACGGTTACCAAGCAAGTAGTGCCTCCATAGCTTCAAGGCAAAGACCACTGCTGCTAGCTCAAGGTCATGTGTGGGATAGTTGACCTCATGCGTCTTCAACTGACGAGAGGCATAAGCAACCACCTGTCTCTCTTGCATAAGGACCGCACCCAATCCTTGCAAAGAGGCATCGCAGAATATCTGGAATGGCTTAGATGTATCCGGAGGAACCAAGACTGGTGTGGAAGTGAGCTTCTCTTTGAGTGTCTCAAAACTTTCTTGGCAAGCAGGTGTCCACAGGTACTTCTTGCCTTTCTTGAGGAGGTCGGTAAGAGGCTTTGCTATCTTCGAGAAGTTCTGCACAAAGCGACGACAATAGCTAGCCAAGCCGAGAAAACTCCGCACTTCCTTGACATTAGCAGGAGGAAGCCATTCAACTATTGTCTTCACGGTTTCGGGTTGGCAAATGCCCTTGGCAGAGATAACATGCCCCAGATAGGTTACTTCAGGTAACCAGAACTCACACTTTGAGAACTTGGCATACAAGCGGTTCTCACGAAGCTTGTTCAGGACACACCTCAGGTGCTCTTCATGCTCCTCCTTGGACTTGGAATAGACGAGAATATCATCCAGATATACCACCACAAACTTGTCCAGGTACTCCATGAAAACGGAGTTCATCAGCCTCGAGAAGGTAGCAGGTGCGTTGGTGAGGCCGAAAGACATGACCGTGTACTCATACGGGCCATAGCGAGTGGTGAAAGCTGTTTTGGGCACATCCTCCTTGCGAATTTTGATTTGGTGATAACCACTCCTCAAATCCAGCTTAGAGAACACCACAGCTCCTGCCAGCTGGTCAAACAGATCATTTATCCGAGGAAGAGGATATTTGTTCTTGATGGTTTTAGCATTTAGAGCCCGGTAGTCAACACAGAGCCTATCGGTTCTGTCACGCTTCTTCACGAAGATTGTTGGACTACCCCAAGAAGAAGTGCTATGCTGAATGAAACCCAACTTCTCTTGTTCATCAAGTTGCCGTTTGAGTTCAGCCAGCTCAGAAGGACCCATCTTGTATGGCCTCTTGGAGATAGGAGCCGTTCCAGGTTCAAGGTCGATCACGAATTCAACTTCGCGATCCGGAGGCATACCTGGCAACTCTTCAGGAAAAACATCCGGAAACTCACAGACCACTGGTACCTTCTGAATAGCTTCCATAGCATCATCATTAAGAGTAGCCAAGGAATAGAGCTGGACGGAGAGTCGGACTTGGAGAAAAGACTATGTGGCCTTGAGAGTCTTGAGAGACACCGGCGTTCGGCACAATCAATCACATTTGCATTTGTGTCAACCAGTCCATGCCGAGGATGACATCAATGTCGAGTTGCCTGAGAATCAAAGAAGCCAAGAATGAAGAACCACCAATCTCGATCTGATTGCCATGACTGATATGAGCAGCCCTCATGTTTGACCCAGGAGATAGCACCACCAGACGACGTGATAAAGGGACCCTATCCAGGTTATTCTCTTGTGCAAACTTATGCGAGACAAAAGAATGTGATGCACCAGAATTAAAGAGAACTCGTGCAGGAACTGAGTTAACTGATAGCATACCCATGACAACTCCAGGTGCGAGCTCAGCTTGAGAGGCGTTGACGCAGTTAGCTCGAACAACCGCGGACCCGGGCTTAGTGTTGATGTTGAGAGCCCGAGGCGGTGGTGCACGAATCGAGGGAGAGCTTGTTGCAGATCTTGGCGGGGGTTGAGGGAGAGCTTTGTTCTTCATTGGGCAGTTCCAGGCGGGATGACCATGATCTCCACATGTGTAGCAAGCACCGCGAGGACGTGGAGCAGAGAAGCCAGGGACTCCGCCAGGCGCTCCAGGGTAAGGGTTGTTGTAGCCCCTGGGAGCCGCAGTGGTGAAGTTTGGTGGCCTTGACGTGAAACTCGCAGGTCTTGGTGGAGCCGGGAGCGACGGTGGGGTGTTAGGAACCCAGACACGCCGCTTAGAAGGAGTTGCCATTGCTGCCGAGCTTGATGCATCCCTGCTGTGTTTCTTGGACTCCTCGAACATCTGCCTACTAGCCTCCTCTTGTAGTGCCATATGCTGCAGTTCCAGGAAGGTTGCCGGTCTTGCATGCGTGAGTGCATACTTGATCGACGCATTGAGCCCTTGCCTGAATCTCTTCTGCTTTTTCTTGTCATCAGATACCTCATCACCACCATAGCGAGACAGGTTCATGAAGTTCCGGATGTAGGTGTTGACGTTATCAGTGCCCTGCTTCAAGTTGAGGAAAGCATCCTTCATCCGTTCCATCACAATCTCTGAGAGAAACTGCTCCTTGAAAGCGGCGGTGAACCTCTCCCAAGTGGGCTGGAACCCAGTGCAGCTAGCCTTCAGGTAGTTTTCCCACCATAGAGCTGCGTCTCCCTTGAGCAGGTGAGTAGCACACTTTACCCATTCCTGTTCTGGCACATCAGCAGTCTCTAGCAGCCTTGAGATCTCGCGCAGCCAATCATCAGCATCAAGAGGTCGGTCAGACACATCGAACTGGCGCGGGTTGAACTTGAGGAAGCTCTTGATGTCACCACGCTTGGGAGGTGGAGGAAGTGGAGTGAACTCGTTCCTTCGGACGCTCTCCTCAAAGCGCGGTGGTTCTCTTGCATTTGCCGAGCATTTGCAATGCTTGACAATGAGCCCGATTCGGAGGAATGTCCTCCTCAGTCCGGCGTGGGGGAGCCATCCTGTCATTGATATAAAACTCAAGTCAGTACTATAATGGAAGATGATAATAATCCAAAATAGTACCAAGATGGAATTAATCAAGATTAAAGGATACAATTTACTGAGATGATATGAAAATATCAACAAAGTTCATAGCACCTCAAAGATATTAGGCATATCGCACACGACTGAAAAGAAGTGTGGTACACAAACATATCAAAGAAAAATTTTCCACAAATTTCGGCATTAAAATACCAATAGATGCGCAAAATTACTTAACGAATCAAGATTAGTGACTCTACCGATCCAATATACAAAAGCAAATGATACAAGTAGTGGTATGGTCGCGACTCCATCCCGCACTCAAATCATTACTCCGCACATGAACAAGTGGAACACATATCCTAACCCCTTCTTCTCACGACGAAACCTAAGATTGATAACTACGGAAACGAACACCCCAACAAGATAGCGTCTGATACAAAAGGAAGATAGATTGCGTCGGTTTACAAAAGCCTGTCGGTATGGAACGTACCAACAGTTGATAACCAAAGGCAGATAAGATAACAACTTGGATGCAACAGATAGACAAGAGATTACACACACACACACACACACATCCTATGGTACTACGGAAACCCCGAACACGTGAATCCTAGTTTGAACTTTGAGAAGAGAATTGAAAACGTTACACTTCCTTACCAGAAAAGGGTGGGTGGGAGGGTAAGAAGAAAAGTGGAAGCAGTCCTACTCTCGCGTTTTGTTTTTCCCTAATATACATAACTACTCAAAATATTTGCTAGACTGACAACGACCGTTTGGCTGAAACCCTGAAGGTCGGGATGGCTCTGATACCAATTGTAACTACCTCGGTGAACTACGCTCCTAGATACAAGCCTGGATGAGAGATAGCGGTTGAAATAGTACGGCGGGGCCCCAAAAGCCACTCACTGGTAGTCCTTTCAGACGTCCCAACCGCTAACCTCTCAACGGGACCTCAGGCGGGCGTGTCGGCGAAGGATCAACTACGTACACAAGTGGGTATGTACGCAAGCCACCATACAAGAGTACATCAGAGCCACACCATCTAGAAAGAAAGGAAATATACCAACGCCATACGGCAGATTCAAATGACCTAGATACATCTATAATTTAGGATAGCTCCTCATACAAGACACATCGTAGTATCATGCGGGCGGCAAACAAGATCCGAGTACGGATAAGAAGCAAATAGGCATAAGATGCCGAGAAAATAAGCACATCCCAACTACAGGTCTCACGGATCCCGTGCGAATCTCTACACCATACGATCGTTGCCCACATCGGGCTTCTTCCACCCAAGATCCGTCACGAGAAGGTACTGTTCATCTGAATCAAGAATTTATCGTGTGAGACCCTAAGGGTACTCAGCAAGACTTAATGCCTCTAAAGGGACACAACACGGGTGACGAATTGCAGCAAAAGATAAACCCTAGCAATTCTACAGAATAGCGCTAACCATCCGCCTAACCAATGATAGCGGATGTCCGTGAATTTAAGTACAACAGCTTATAATGGTAATCTCATCGATCCATCCTCCTCCCTACTTACCAACAGGCGGACGAACAACCCCCATCCGTTGGCAATTTTATTAACCATTCCATGAGTATTGCACTATTTACTAGTCAAGTTACTTTAGTCGATTAAAAGCGGTACTTTAGTTATGCTTGTCTATGATCAAGAAACTGTGCTCCAAGTCGTCCATAACATGGACACGGCTTTGAAAGTTTTACCCGGCGGGTGCACCAATAGCAACACACACTCGATCAACCTCGGAAAAACCAAATCAAAACCCAACGAGGCTTTCACTCGAACAATCACAAGATTCAGAAATATTTCAGGGGCCACCCTTGAGTAGAACCCGAACGGAGTAAGCAAGCTCGAGACGGCCTCAAGGTTTGTGGGGCGTGATGGCACGGGAACCCGAAAGTGTGGCTGGGCTCGATACCACGTAAACGGGTCACCATCCTAAAAGACAAGGTGCCTCGCACAATCGTAAATAAAGCAGTAGCATGGCATAAGTACAGGATAGTAAAAACACCTCAAACTAGTTTGTGGCCCCAAGAAATAAGACGGAATCAAGCTCTGGCCCAGGGGGGTCCCATATACCTCCCGGATGTGGATAGCGCGATAAATCAAGGAACAGGAATCAAGTACTCGGGGTCTTACGGGACACAAGTGAGCAGGAAAAACCAAATAGCAGATATTGCCCACCGGTGCCACTTTCTTTAGTTATCCCAGAACTACTCAGGTTAAGTTGTTTAAGTACCTCGTTATCCATCAGACTCTCACAAACCCTACACATGCTGTTCTACGACTCGCATGGCTCAAACAACTCCTATAGTAGTGGCTCATGGGATAGAGGATACAAGCTTGGTGGGGTTTAAAAGTAAAGGCTATGCATACTTGGGATTCAATTTAATGCAATCGCGACTCAATGATGCAAGAATAAGCTAAAGGCAATAGGTACTGTATGTATGCAAGCATGTGGTAGTGCTTGCCTGGTGTCTCTGTTGAAGCAAAGGACGGTTCTGGGTAGTGCTCCTGGTTCTCTTGATACAACCCCTGCTCAGTGTCTATCCGAGAAAAACCAAACAAACAAGGCCAACATAAATATGGAGCACAAGCATATGAATAAGATGCGTCAAGCAAACAAGCATGCCATGATGAATGATGCACAATTTACATGGCAAGAAGGTAGCATGGCATGGGTGAGGGGTGAAGGACAAGAAAGTAACATTTATTTGGTTTTAGAATCACAATTGTTGCCAGAACATTTGTTGTGCATTATATAGTTATATGATGCATTCTGCAATTGAAGTCAAGGATAGCATAAACAGGAAGGTCTCGTCGAGCTGATCATTTTAGACTATTTACTTGCTGGATTTGGATTTACAAAACAAAAGTTATGAATTGTTGAAAATCCAGTGGCATTTGATGTAATTAACATGAACTTGGAATTTTACTTGAGCAAAATACAAAACAGATGGCATATTTGAATTCCTCTCTTCTTGCTGATATCCATACATATTTTATTTGTCAAATTTGGAATTAGCATGCAAAAGTTATTATAAATCTGAATTAGATTTGAATTTGAATTCATTTTTAAATAAGTTTGGAATATTAAAACAGTCTGAAACGTTTAACACCTCTTCTACTCGTTTCTGAGACACTTACAGGTGGGGACAGGGGGTGCTACGGCCCACGCATCAGTGCCTGGAACCAACTGGACTGCGGGTTGATTAAGCAGAACCACAGGAATCTTTTTGTAAAACTCCCAGAGACTCGACAGGCCGGAAGGACCGCGGGTTGAGGATTATAAAGGGTCGTCACCGCAAACGCACACGGGCCAGGGGTGGACTGGGTTCAAAGACGGGTCTTGCGAGCCTTTTAGAAAAAGGCCACCGCCACGATGGGGCCTCGAGGGTCGCGGGTTGCTAAAAGGTTGGGGAAGGGTTTTGCAAAAACGACGCCCGTGGACACTTTCTCTTCCTCTGCAGACAGCGAGCACGCCATGTGACAGAAAAAGGCGCGCCAGAGTCGACCTCGCGACGCGGACGCTGCAGCGGCGGAACCAAGGTCTGGCTGCGTCGATGCTAAGTGGGCCTTCGGGTGCTAGATAGGTGTCTTGGCCTTCGAGCAGACGACGACGGCGATCCCACCGTGCACTGAGGGTGTTCGACGCCGTGACTCGCGCAACCAGGAAGCGATCAAGATCGGGACGTTGTCTGGGGGGATCAGGGGCTCACCGCGGGCGTGCTGGCGTGCTCGAAACGGGCAGGGGTGGAGGCGATCACTGGCGAAGCTCGCGAACTGGAGGCTAGGGTTTCCCGGCGGTGCGCGGCAGATCCTGGCGTTCCTGGTCCTTCTCCTCCTCGATGCTGGCCCAGGGGACGTCGCAGCAGCCCCAGGAGCTTCCTCGACAACTTGCTGCAGCACGCCACCGGCTAGAACATCTGTGGCAGGAGGTAGCTGGCGGTGGGCGGCGAGAGGGCGTTGGGGATGGTGGAGAAGGAGGGCAGAGAGGGGAGAGGCAGGGCGAAGCTGGGGTGGATCTGGGGAGGCCAGAGAGGGAGAGGAAGGGGATAAGAAGGAGGGAGGCACGGTGGTTGCGTGAGGGGAGGGTTAGCTGCGGGGGTGGCGTTGGTCACCTCCCTTCACGTGCTCGGCATGGGCCAGGGGGTGGCGTGGTAGAACTGGGACGGGGAGAGGGAGGCTGGCAGGTGGGGTAGGGAAGCTTTGGTGAGGCAGGTTAGGCTAGAGGGGTAGGGCGTGGCAGGTGCTGGTAGAGAGGGAGGAAAAAGAGGGGAGAGAGGGGATGGCCGGGCTAGGGTTTTAGTTAGCTAGGGGAGGGTCCTGTTCACGTGGGGCAGGTAGGGAGCTGGGGTGGGGCATGGAACATGCTAGATAGGAGGGAGGAGAGGTAGGTTTTTGTTTGGGTTTAGATTAGAGGTAGATGTAGGTTAGGGATTATTTTGAGGATATAAGCAAACAGGGTTTTGTTTAGGATAGAAAAGAAGAGAGAGGAAGAGATATTGTTTGGGTTTTGTTAGAGGAAAAAGTAGTTTAGGGTTTAGTTTAGGATGATGGTAAAATAGGGTTTTTGCTTACAAGGGTAAGTAGGTGGAGGGGTAATAATCTTGGTCAAGCCAACTACAAGCAAGCCCTAACAAGAAAACCAAGAAAAGAGGGGGAAAGGAGAGAGATGGCCAAAAGGTTGGTGAGGGGTTTTTGGGTTCATGCATGATCCAAACATAGGTCAAGCAAGAACAAAGGAAGGGGTGGTTCATGGTTTAGCATTGCTCATTAGCACAAGTGGGTGCAAGGTCCAAGGGGTTTTGATGTAGCCAAAGGAGAGGAGAGAGAGGTTTAGCACTACCAACACAAGACCAACAAGAAAGAAGGGATCCATTTAGAATTCCAACAAAACCAAAAGCTAGGAAAAAGATACTTGCATGGCCCATGCAAGACAATTAAAGCCCAAAGGTCATATTGTGAAAACAACATTATTCATGTGGCTTTTAATCCTTGCATTCCCACAAGGTGGGCAAAGGCCAAGCAATAGATTAGAGTGGATCCAACCAACAACATGGGCTAGGGAAACTCAATAAAAGGCCAAGCCCATATTATTGGATGGTGGAATTATAAGGTGGTGAAAGAAAAGGTGGTGGAGGCAAAAGAGAGATGCCCCCAACTCAACTTGGGCATTTAACAATTTAGTAAGAACCAAATACAATATCAAGAGGCAACTACAATTAATCATGCACATGAGATAAGAAGCAAACAAGAAAAAGGTTTTATATGATGATCAAATGCAAGGGGACATGATGACATGAGCATGATATGATGATGATGCAACAATTATATGTTGGAAGTGGCTCATTTTATTATTAAGACATGTAGCATTACAGGGGTTAGACAACTGGGATGCTACAGAAGGCAGGGGCCACGCCGACGCCTTTAGCCAAACCAGACCTGGCAATCCCCGAAAATGCAGATGAAATGGCTACCACTTTGGCAACGCCCCCATCAACCACACACAAGCCGATCGCCTCGCTGTCTGCTATCCCCTCGGTCTTAGGAGAGGTATGTTAACTTCTGTCGGCTTATTCTTCCCTGTTGGACGCACACTGATGCCTTTTCGGGCTGCCAGGGTTGTGATATTTCAGGCTTGCTGACCTTTGATCCTGACTCCATCGATCCAACTCCCTCTGTCGCCACCGATGAACCACAAGCCAGGGCTGTTCTACCTCAATTCCAACGACTTAGAGCCTTACTGTCTTCCCCGATCGAGGAGCTGATCGAGGGTTCTGAAGAGGTGAAGGGCGTTCTTGCCGAAATCAAGGACCAACTCCCAGTAGCATTGCAGGTGAAGCTTTGGCCCGTCGTAACTCTGTCCTTCTACGGGTCAAGGGTGAAGCTAGCTCGTGAAAGGATCAACCTGCGCCATGCCCAACTCCCGCTGAAGGCGAATATTGCCGACAGATGTCAGCAGCTCAATGAGAAAAAGGCGTCCCTTGATGCCAAAACTGACACCTCTGTCAGTACCGCCGAGCTCGCATCTTTGAAAAAGGAGCTGGAAGATCTTGAAGAAAAGGTCCGGGCGACTAAACAGCTCATTCGTGACAAGGAAGCCTCCATCGCCCGCTCCCAAGATGAAGCAGAGAGCCTCAAAGGTGAACTGAAGACCGATCTGGCAGAAATACGTGCCCTGAACAAGCAGTTAGTGACGGGCAAGGATGAAGATGACGAAGCCGAGATCGCCGAGGTGGACCGTGTCCGTGCTGACGCCCTCCAAGCCTTCGAGGCATTTCTTCAGTAGCTCGTTTATGTAAACTGGCATCTGCTTGTAACAGTTTTGAACCTCTAAAGTCGATGACTGTGCATCGGCTGTATACTTCTATTGGCCGATTTCATGTATCGGTCCCCATATCTCACTGTCCATCATCCCACGTGCTTGGAAAATATATAATAATATTTTTTTTTATTGGCCGATTTCGTGTATCGGCTCCCATATCTCACTGTCCATCATCCCACATGCTTGGGAAGTATTTCTTGAGATGCTGACCGTTGACAGCCACTGGGAATTTCACGCCATCCAGCTCCTCCAAAGATGTACTGCTCCTCTTAAAACTTGATCGACCCTGTATGGCCCGTGCCAATTTGGAGACCATTTACCATATGCTGCATCCTTAGTCCCTAATGGCAACACCGCTTCCCATACCAGATCGCCAACGTGGAACTCCTTAGGTCTCACCTTCTTGTTGTATGCACGAGCTACTTTGGCCTTGTTCTCTTTGATTTTCTCAAGCGACCACAGCCTAAGCTCAGTCGAATCTTCAACGCTGTCACTCATCAGGGCTGCATATTCTTCAGTCGTTAGATCGTTCTGAAAAGTGACACGTCTCGATCCAGCCGTAATTTCCCAGGGCAATACGGCTTCTTGTCCATAGACCAGATGGTACGGCGAGGTTTTTATCACTCCATGACATGACATGCGGTAAGCCCATAAAGCCTCTGACAAAACCTCGTGCCAACGCCTAGGGTGCTCATCGATTTTCCTCTTGATCAGCTTGATAAGGCTCTGGTTGGACGCTTCAGCTTGCCCATTTGCTTGATCATAGTACGGAGATGATCGAATCAGCTTAATCCCTGTGTCCTCACAGAACTTTCTGAACTCGTGAGAAGTGAAGACCGAACCTCCATCGGTCGTGATAGTCTGGGGAATCCCAAACCTATGAATGACGTATTCTTTCACAAAATCGACAACATCCTTTGAACTTACTGACTTCATAGGGACGGCTTCCACCCACTTGGTGAAATAATCCGTGATGGCCAAAATCCACATGTGGCCTTTGCTTGACGGAGGATTGATCTTGCCGATCATATCCATGCCCCAACCTCGGAATGGCCAAGGCTTGATGATGGGGTTCATTGCTGACACGGGTACCATCTGAATTTTTCCAAATCTCTGACATGCTTGACACCCTTTGTAGTACTTAAAACAGTCCTCGAGCATGGTAGGCCAATAAAACCCTGATCGCCTGATCAACCACTTCATCTTGTGAGCCGATTGGTGAGTTCCATAGTCGCCTTCGTGTACCTCGTGTAGGAGCCGATTGGCCTCGGCTGTCCCCAGACATTTGAGCAATAATGTAACACCCTCAGAATCGGACCTATGCAAGTTTGAGCGAAATCCGCCAAACCCGCATAGAAACGATTCAAAGGTGCCCACCAGGCACTTTCGTGCGGGTGGAAAACGAAGTAATAACATTACACAACAGTCCTCGATGGGACCCACAGAACAGAGATATATATAACGGCGACTCCATGAGTCAAGAATGCAGATATAATATACAAGATCCAAATCACCTTGAAAACGGTAGAGCGTCCGACTACGGACAAGAAGCAAATGGGGCTAAGAGCCCTGAAGAATAACCAATGGCGTCCATAACCCTGCCCAGGCCAAGCCGGAAGGGTAACCCTGCTAACGGCGTCGAACTCAAAACACTTAAACAAAGGGGTGCCGACAAAGGGCAAAGGAAAAAGAAGGAGCGCCGATCGAGGCCAAGACAGCGAGGCTAGAATTCGGCGGTCCTCGCCTACATAGGTGTGGTGGACTGAGCGGAAGCGGCAGCATGCACTAAACAACCTATAGAGACTCGATACAACTGGCGGTTATCAGAGAGGGGTAAGAATGACCTATCCGGATCCAACCTGAAACTAACACCAGACAAACCCATCCTGGTGTTTCCCCCTCGAGACCAAACGAGGAAGTCAACCGAGGAACTCACACAGTTGGCAGTTTTATTTATTCAGTTATCGTTGCAGTAATTACTAGTCAGGTTTAGATAATCGTCCTGATAAAATAAACAGTGGGCACTTTTAATTCACCATTCCGTTATAGTTGCAACAATTACTAATCAGATACAGATAGCATGAGATAAACCCAAAAACCCGGCAGTTGTTGGTACTTTTATTCAGCCATTTCGTTGTAGTTGCAAGATTTACTAGTCAGGTACAATGGTCGCAAGCGACACTCCAAACAAGCAATTGTGGGCAGTATTATTAGCCATTCCGTTATAGTGAAGCTGATTACTAGTCATTATAAGTCAAATTTATAACAATAAACTTTAGTTATGCTTGTCTATGATCAAGAAATTGTGCTCCAAGTCGTCCATATCCGCGGACACGGCTTTCAGAAAGTTTTACCCGGCCGGGGTGCACCAATAGCAACACACACTCGATCAACCTCGGAAAAACCAAATCAAAACCCAACGAGGCTTTCACGACTGAAGAATCACAGGATTCAGAAATATTTCAGGCCACCCTTGAGTACACCATAGAAGCAAGCTAGCTCGAGACGGACCCCAAAGTTTGTGGGGCGGTGGCAACAGCAGATCCCAAACGGGGTGTCGATACCACGTAAACGGGTCACAAGTCCTAACAAGACAAGGTGCGATACCTCGCACAATCGTAAATAAAGCAAAAAACATGGCATAAGTACAGATAGTAATAAAGCCCCAAACTAGTTTGTGGCACCAAGAAATAAGACGGAATCAAGCTCGCTCTGTGGGGGTCCCATATACCTCCCGGATGTGGATAGCGCGATAAATCAAGGAACAGGAATCAAGTACTCGGGGTCTTACGGGACACAAGTGGGCGTTCGGAAACCAAATATTATCTATCACCCACCGATGCCTCTGCTTATTCAATTTTAGTTGTTAAACAGAAATTAAAGTGACGATAAGTAAAACTATGATCATCTCCAACAACAACATGCGGCAATACATCAACAACTGTGGCATTTGACAACACGCGACAACACTTGAGCAAGCGACTACGACACGCAAGTCCAACTATCTACCAAACAACAGGTAATAGGATGTGTCCAAGGCAATATACGGCTACAGGGGATATCAAAGGGTACGAAAACTAGAGTATCGCCACACAGATAGCAATAGATCAACAGGAGGGAATAAAGACTATAAAAGTAAGATAGGTAGAAAGAGGGAGATGCTCGCCTGAAAACATTGTCGAAGGTTTTACCGAAGATTGGGGCGAAGCTCACATCAACTCAACGGCCTTATCCGCGAAGAAGCAAAACACTAGAAGAAACACCGGATGCAATATTTAATACAACGGCAGAAGATCGGCATGATGCATGCATGAGGTATGGCATGGCAAGGTGCGATGCAATTAGGTCATATTAATCGGAACCGGGGTCCCGACAATTATTTAGGTGGTTCATGTTATTTAGAAACCCCGCAATTTAAATGTTGTTTTACATGGTAGAAGATATCATCGGGTTCGCTACACAAATTTAAATGAGGCCAATATAAGGCTAGATTTGCCCGCATATGGGCCCCATATTTAATTATTAGGTGAATCGGCATAAGGCCCCCAAACCACAGATAGGCATGCGAGATGAATGACAAATTCAATTATGCAACAAGTTGTTATGATGTTATAAAATAGGGTTCGAGGAAAAGGGGTCACACATCAGAGGGGCTCGACGATCTTGGGGTTCCGGGGTTCGGGGGTCCGGGGTTCGACGGTTCGGGCTCAGGGTCCAGATCTGGGGTTCAGGGTCTTCGGATCGGGGTAGATCTTGTTGCATCCAGGGTCTTCGGGTCATGTTGTCGGTCGTCTCGCCCGGGTCGAAGCACTTGTCGCATTCGGGGTCTCGGTGGACTCGGTGTCCGGGGTGAAGATCTTGGCGTCCTCGAGGCATCGCTCGGTGTATCCGTGTCGGCGAACTTGGCGTTCAGGGGGAAGTTCCCGGTGTCCGAGGAGCAGATCTTGTCGGTTCCACTTCGAAGTCCTCGTTGTCCTGCCGTGGGGATCATGGTCATCGGGGTCCGGTTCTTGGTAATGTTGCCGGTAGCTCTTGGTGTCCAGGGGTCGTCGCTCTGAGAGGTGGATCTTGTCGTCTTGGCGTCATCGTCCCTAGTTTCCGCGGCGAGGTACTCGGGGTTCCCTTCGGTTGTCGGTGTCGAGCTCGGGTGCGGCGTCGATGGTTCTTGGTGGGGGTCGATGCGCTCGTCACGGGGTCGGTCTCGGTTATCGGGTCCACGTGGAAGAACTTGGCGGCCCCGGAGTCTGATGACGGGTCTGGGCGAGACTTGGCGTCGATCCGCACTAGGGAGATCTTGGCGACACCGGGAGAGCGGCCTCGGGCAGGTGCTACGGCAGGGAGATGCTGCTGCCAGCCCGGCGCTGGAACCGAACCCGGCGGCGGCCGGTCTTGGGCGGCGAGTTGAGGCCGCGGCGGAGGGTTGGCGCGGGTCTGGCGGTCGCGAGAGGCAGCGAAGCTCTGGAGGGGCAGGGTGACGCGGCGGGCGGCGGCGGCATGATGGCGGCGGCGCTTCATGGCGGCGATGTGGAAGGCTGGGGCGGCGGCGGCGCTTAGTGCGAGCGGTGGGGCGGCGGCGAGGCGGTGTGGAGCCGACGGGAGCCTAGTCGACGGGGTCCGAGGGCCGGCGGTGGAGACGTCCGCGAGGCGGGAGCTCCCCAGAGGTCGACGGCAGACGCGAGCCGCAGGCGAGGTCTGTGGCGCGGGCGATCTGCTGGCGGCGTGCTCGGCAGCGGGCTAGCGGTGGCCGGCGGCTTGGGGGGGCACGCGGGGAGGTCTGAGGGTCCGGCGGCGAGTTGTGGACGCGGAGGGCGGCTGGCGGAGCGCCGGGAGGCGACAGCGAGTGGGGAAGGAGCTCATGGGGGCATGAAGCTTGAGCAGGGAAGGGCGGCTTGCTGGCGAGCTGGGACCGGGGGCTGCCACCGACCAGGAGGCGTGGCGGAGGGCTGTGAGGGTTGCGTCTGAGGGAGAAGAGGAGAGAGGAGGGGAGGCGTGGGAGGTAGGTGGTGGGGTCGGTGGGGCCAGGACGCGTGAGAGAGGGGGTGAGCGTGGCTGGCGGCGGGCCCTGGTGAGGTGGGCGCGTGGCCAGGCGTCAGCAGCGTCTTGTGGCGTGGGGCGTGTCTTGGCGTGGGTGGGGCGGGGCCAGGGGTGGGGCCGCTGGGGGTTTGGCTGGGGGAAGGAGAGGGCGACAAGGTGGGGCCACGCGGCTGAGAGGAGAGAGAGGGTGGGTGAGGGTGGACTAGTTGAAAAAGGGAGGGGGAGAGGCTGGATGGATGAGGTGGTAGGTGGGTATAGTTTGGGTGAGAGGGTGAGGTGGCGGTCTGCTGTTGGTGGGTAGGGATAGGTTGGGTGAGACTAGGATTTAGGAGGGCTGTTTTATTATTTTCTGGGGTGGTCGTTCGGGTCGCTTCGGCCCGTTCGACTGCCCCACTAAAATAATTGTAATTTTTATTTACTTCAAACAAAGCTTTTGCAACCCGAAAGCAACAAAACAAAATACTCCGGAGCCCCGGGGTTTGGCGTTTGAATGAGAGAGGGCGTCTCAGAAATCAAAATAGGTTTTTCTGAAATAGTTTTAGACAAACAACACATGAGGATGACGATGCAATGCACAAATTCAACGCGATTTTCTAGTAGTGGTTTTGCGGGATGCCACAAATAACCCCTCTAGAGTCCTGTAAAACATGTCGTCCCCAATGAGCACATACTTCATGGCCTTGTATCTTATCTGTTTAGGTGCCCCCCGAGCCGAATCCTTTAAGTAATTGAAGATATCGGCTCTCCAGTCGTCTGCGTCCAGGAATTGCACCTGAACATCGGCTCCCTCTGCCACGTCCTTGTAGCCTGAAGCCATTTGTGCAAGATCATTTGCCTCGGTATTCTGCGATCGTGGGATCCAGGTGAAGTTTATGTATCGGAACTGTGCCATCAGCTCACGGCATTGCATCCATAATGGGAAGAGCGACTCGCTCTCACACTTGTATTCCTCCGTGAGTTGAGAAATCACCAGCTTGGAGTCTCCAAAAATTTCCACTGCTTCCGCTCCAGCTTCGATGAGCAACTCCATTCCCTTGCGTATCGCCTCATACTCAGCGACGTTGTTGGTGCGAGGGGCAGATAACCTGATAGAGAAGGAAAATGTTGCCCCCCGGGGTGACACGAGTAGCATGCCGATGCCGCACCCATCGTCACAAACCGATCCGTCGAAGAACATAGCCCACGCTCGTATAGACAGTGCTGCTATATTGGTGTTGATCCTTTCAGCGATAAGGTCGGCCAATGCCTGCCCCTTAACTGCTTTCGCGGGTTGATACCGGATGTCAAACTCCGATAATGCAAACATCCATTTGCCCAGTCGGCCTTTCAACATAGGAGCCGACAGAATGTGCTTTATGACGTCTGATTTGCAAATGATGACAATCTCTGCTGATAGCAAAATGTGGCGCAGCTTGGTGCAGGTGAAAAACAGGCAGAGGCACAACTTGTCGATCTCAGGGTACCTTGTCTCTGCATCCAGCATCCTTCTGCTGATGTAAAATACCACGCGCTCTAGCCCATCATAAACTTGCACCACCACTGAGGCGATGGACGTGTCCGCTACTGACAAGTAAATGTAGAATGGCCTGTCCGGCTGGGGTGGAACTAAAACTGCGGCTTCGTTAAATATTCTTTGATTTCGTCGAAGGCTCGTTGTTGTTCTGCTCCCCAGCGGAACTCCTCGTCAGATTTAATTTTCACCAGTCCCATGAACGGCTCTATCTTTCCTGACAGATTGGAGATGAATCTTCTGACGAAGTTGATCTTGCCGATGAGAGACTGTAGCTCTTTCTTCGTGGTAGGTGGATTCATTGTTCGCACGGCCTCTTGACTTTTCAGGCCGATCTCTATCCCGCGTTCATGGACCAAGAAACCCAAGAACTGACCGGCCGTTACACCGAAGGCACACTTCTTTGGATTCATCCGTAGGCCAAATTTTCTTGTTCGGTCCAGGACGCGCTGTAGATCGCCCAAGTGTCCTTCTACTGAGGCAGACTTGACCACTACGTCATCGATATAAATTTCCACCAGCTTGCCGATCAGATCATGGAAAATGTAGTTCATGGCTCTTTGGTACGTGGCACCGGCATTCTTCAGTCCAAACGTCATGACAACGTATTCAAACAACCCCATCGAGCCTGGTACTCTGAACGCAGTCTTGTGTATGTCTTCTGGAGCCATAAAAATTTGGTTGTAACCGGCATTGCCATCCATGAAGCTCAAGATCTTATGGCCAGCCGCTGCGTTGATTAACGTTTCTGCCACCGGCATTGGATACTCATCCTTTGGGGTAGCTCTATTGAGGTCCCGAAAATCTATGGCGACACGCCAACGGCCATCCTTTTCTCTACAGGTACGATACTAGAAATCCACTCAGCATACCTGCATGGCCTGATTAAATTGGCTGTCAACATTTTCTCGACCTCCTTCTTGACTTCTTCCAGAATTTCGGCCTTCATCTGTCGTGCCCGCTGCTGGAATGGCGAAATCCTTTAAGCGAGTCGATGCTCGATGATGCTCTGTCTAACCTGAGCATCTTTGTATAGTCCCGAAAGCGATCTGGATATTTTTCAAGGCTATCATCGGACCCGCACTCGGATCTAACTTTTTTGATAAATGTTGGTCGTGGCTTATCCCCGGGACCAATGTCGATTTCTTCTAGTTCATCGCCAGATGTAAATCCATACCCTAGCTTTCCGTCACTGTCAAATCGACGCGCTAAGCCATGTGGCAAAGCGGTAGGTGAGGTTAACAAAAATAATTTGGGCGATTGCTTGAATTTGCCCCTTTGATGCATTAGTCAAGGACGGTTTACACCTTATGGTTTTACAATGGCGAATCTCCGCCACGATCGCATGATCGCTGTCGTAAGATTGCTGCTTTTTGTTTTTTGTGGCCGATCGCAGGGATTGGCCGTACCACGTACCATCGTGGACTTTGCTACTCTGTCAGGCCGGTGGATAAGACCAGCCTCACCCTGTTTTTTGTAGCCTCAATGCGTTCACAGCCGTCTAGACTGATTCCAGAGATCGGCTCTTGGTCTTCTGCTTCCCAGACGTTCATGCCAGCAATGGAGACCTCGACAGAATCGTCTGCATGAATGACCTCCACCTCATCTCCATCCCACTGTATTAGGCACTGGTGCATCGTGGATGGGATGCAGCAGTTAGCATGAATCCAATCTATCCCTAACAAGACAGCGTAGGTGCTTTTGCTGTCCACGACAAAGAATGACGTAGGGATGGTTTTTCTGCCCACGGTCAGATCCACGTTCAGTACGCCTTGCGTTTCTGAAGTCTGGCCGTTGAAGTCGCTTAAAGTGACGTTGGTTTTGATCAGATCTGCAGTGGAGCGT
Organism: Avena longiglumis; assembly: GCA_030063025.1. Lineage (NCBI taxonomy): Eukaryota > Viridiplantae > Streptophyta > Magnoliopsida > Poales > Poaceae > Avena > Avena longiglumis. The sequence continues at coordinate 415,248,349 of CP125979.1, forward strand.
CCCAAACGCCGTAGCATGGAGTATGGCATTATGTTGACTGCCGCTCCGGTGTCCACTAACATCTTGCTGACAGGTTGCCCATTGATGTAACCTCGTAGGTACAGGCCTTTCATATGTTTGTAACCCTTCTCACGTGGCTTCTGAAAGATAACTGGCCGTGGGCCGCAGTCGAACTGTGCCACTGGTAGCTCGTTGGTTCTTGGCGCGCAGAACTCTGACGGAAGTATGAATACCATGTTTGTGCCAGCCGATGTCTTTGCATCGGCTTTTACCGGTTTAGGGCGCCACTCTTTCCTTTTCGGGTGATCTTCCGTTTCCAAGGTCTGCCTAATCTTAACGGCCAGATCGGGCCGTGCTTTCTTTAGAGCGTGGAGATACTGCGCTTCGGCTTCCTCCAAGTTACGCAGCCGCTGCACTCTACGCTTTTGGGTGTGTCTGAGTCCGTCGGGACACCACCTTGGACGGTGATACCTGTCTTTCTCTTTGTCATCCATTGGCTCCTTGAGACCTTGTGCTCGAGACGACTCCCCGCGTCGGCTCTGAGGTGGGAGAGGCCCTAGGCTCTTAAACACTGACACTGGCTCCGTGTCCTCCTTCTGCTGTCCGCATTCCGGGCAGTTATCGATCGTAGGCAATCGGCTCATTCCCGCATCCCAGCAATACTTGAAGAACGGACAATCCCAATGTTTGTCTACGCCTTCCTTTTCTTTTGACGGTCCCCTAGCAAGGTGCTCATATCCTTCATCTTCTCCGTCATGGCGGCGTTGGTCATCTTGGCTCATACTTGTTAAGGAGATGCGTGGAATGTGGTTTCTGATATCGCACACTTTTCACTTGTTCCTCAGTTAAGTACCGCCTGTCGTCGTAGCTGGGCCGGTCGCGTGGACCAGCCTCCTCTCTTACTCTGCCGCGAGAGCGACCGCCTTCCTCCCTGTACGTGCCATGGTGATACCCTTGTCCTGCCATGTTGACATCGAACGAGAAATCCAACTGGCGCCTCGTGGAGTGGCTGTGTTCTACCATGTTGACGCCGGGGAACGGGTTGGTGTCTACTTTCATGGCGAATTGCCCCAGGATGAGACGGCCCTGCTCTATCGCCGTTTGGATCTGGCGACGTAGCTCTTTGCAGTCATTGGTGGTGTGGGTGAACGAGTGATGCCACTTGCAGTATGGTCTTCCGTTCATCTCTTGAGCCGTAGGGATTTTGTGGCCTTCGGGTAACTTCAGCTGCTTTTCTTTCAGCAGTAAATCGAATATTTGCTCAGCTTTGCTCACATCGAAGTCGAACCCTTTTGCAGGCCCTTGCTGTTTCACCCATTTGCAGGATACGGGATCTGCCCCCCGAGCCCATTCAGCCACGGCCACCTCCTGGTCTTGCGTGGGGTCTTCTTCTTCTGTATCGACCAGGCCTATCGGACGTTTGAACTTGTCCTGGTACAACTCAGGGTGGCGCTGCTCATAAATCGTCAGTTTCTGGGCCATGTGCGCCAACGAGTTGTACTCTACTTGGAAAGCCAGATCTTTGATGGGTGCTGCGAGACCCAACGCTGCCAGCTCGACTGCTTCCTTCTCAGTTAACCGAGCTGAGTAACATCGGTTCTTGACAGTCCTGAAGCGTTGGATGTACTCGGCTACCGTTTCTCCCCGCTTTTGCCGCACCTATGCCAGGTCTGCAATGCCAGCCTCGGTAGCTCGAATGGTCTTGAATGTGGAACTGCTCTTCCAGTTGCTTCCAGGTCTGGATCGAATCAGGTGGCAGCGAGGTGTACCACCCAAAAGCTGGTCCTGTCAAAGATTGCGCAAAGAACCTTACGCGCAACTGATCTGATGCTGATATCATGCCTAACTGTGCCAGGTATCGGCTCACGTGCTCGATCGAGCTCGACCCTTCTGACCCGCTAAATCTCGAGAACTCAGGGAGCCGATACTTGGGTGGCAGCGGGATCAGGTCAAACTCGTTGGGGTACGGCTTTGAATAGCCGATTGTCCTTCTCTTCGGCACGAAGCCGAACTGGTCTCTCAAGATGGTACGGATTTGTTCCGTTGTTTGGGCTGCAGGGGCTAGATTCTCATGACTCGTTCCAGTGGCATACTTGGCTAGCCACGCCTGTTTGTCGGCGTCCATCCCAGAGATTCCTGCTCCAGAAACACCTGCTCCCGAAGCCCCTGCTCCAGAAACTCCTGCCCCAGCAATCCCTGCGGTTGCAATCTGGTTCGTGCGCGTCAAGCTGTTGCAGTCTGGCACGTAGGTGCACACGTATCCATGTGGGATTTCTTTAGGTGGTTCACACAGGAATTGGCAATCGCCAGGGTCGCCTCCGACCTTGTAGACGACGTACGCCGGTGCCCCTGGTGGCTCTGGAGCTGCAAGTGTGAATGGCAGCGGTGGCCTGGCCTGGAGCGGTCTTTCTCCCTGGTGAGTCCCCAGAGTAGGCCCCGACGGAGAGACCTGATGTTTCATGATCTCCTGAACTACGCGAACTGCGATCCGCTCGAAAGCGTTTACCAAGCTCTCAGAATGGCGGTGAAGAGAATGAGCCACCATGTAGTTGACTTCCTGGCGCAGAGCTCTGGTGCGCTCCTCTGAAGGAACAGACAGATCCACCTCATCAAGAGCACCCTCGGGTGAGAACCCTTTCCACCTGATGCCATGCTTACGAGTCCTCTCAAAAGAGCCGATGAGATCGGCTTCGAAGAGAGCTTTGACGTCATCATACTTCGCCTTGTGCTCCTCAGGCAGCTCATCGTACGTGACCGGTCTGTTGTCCATCGCAGCGTCGGATGTTGATGTAGACGTTTTTAAAGGTCCCACCGGGCGTGCCAGAATGTGTTTCCTACCAAAACCCACCGGCGAGCAGCGACGGGCAACACGAAGAGCCGGGAGGCTCCCAGAACTGCTGGTGGGCCCTGGTCCCTCGGGCAACGGCCCGCAAAACTCCGGCACACGTCCTGGCTTGGTTCGAGGGAGTGCCACCTGACCTATACCTGGCCAGGAAGGTGAAGGATTGCTTCGATTGGTTTCCTGCATGGTAAACAAGTATACGTAAAATTCGAGCCGTGACCGGCTCCCAGGTTTCCCTGTAAATTGGCTCTTAGAGCCGATTAACCCATGGTTCTGCATTAGATCTACGATAACATGGGGTTTTGCTTCATCAATACAAATCAAATCGATCTACGACAGTTTAACGTTTTCACTACATGACTGGAACATCCTACACGTAATTGAGCCTGGTAGATACGAAAGATGATGGAAAACTAACCCTAGAGAAGGCCTAAAACCGGCGTAAAGTCAATTCCGAACAACTCCTCTTGGATTAGCAAACCATATCTTACATATTACTGGATCGTTCAACCCGTTTGCAAGGCCTGATCATGTAGATATCAAACTAAACCTTGGAGAACAAGGCACAACTATAACAAATCAAATCGATTTAAATAAAGATCAATCAAGACGCCACCCTTGCACCCGGGAAAAGGTGCAAAGGCGGCGAGATAACTAGAGGCAGCATAACTAAACAATCAATAACAAAGAGGTACCGATGCTAGCCTACACAAATCTATGATAATAGTATTACTCGCCATCAATAAGGCTTGATCAGTAACACCAGGATATAACGCATAAGTAGAATCGCCTAGATCGCAAGTGCGATCTAGGCGACTTACTACGAGAAAAACCCTAGAAACAAGGGGTGGCGATGCGCCGAGATTGTGTTTGTTGTGAACGTGATTGTCCTCCTTTTCTCGATAACCTTAGGTACATATTTATAGTCCGGAGACTTTATGTCTTTGGAATAACTCTACAACTCTATCTCTTACCTAAATCTAAACGGAATCTATTACAATATAAGATACACGGGAAATTTAGCCCAAATCAACGCACGATTCAACAACACGTTGCATATACGTATCTTCTAAGCCCATCTTGATCACGGCCCAACTCCTCCTTTGGCCAAAATATGGCGATAACAACATCACATGCAATTCATAATATGTGATATGATATGGCCTTTCTTCTTTGTGCTTCCGATCTCCAACTTCAATCACGAACATGATCTCCATCATCACCGGCATTGCATCAAGGTCAATGACGCTTTTCCATCGTTGTCGTCCACCGGCTTCAACTATTACAACTACTTTGAATAGACACGCGGGTCTTAACATAAATTAAAGACAACCATATGGCTCCTGCCGGTTGCCAACTTACAATAAGGAACATTGCATACATCAAATATAATCACAATCATGGCCATATCACATCACTGCACACCCCTGAAAAACAAAGTTAGACGCCTCTACTTTCTTTGCATGTTTTACGTGGTTTGGGGCTTTCAATAAGTGTCGTTCTAACTTACGAACATGAACCACAACACTGATACTAGTATTGTTAATCACCCGTTGTAAATTGGATCTTAACTATGCTAGGAGAAATAGGCACCCGCAAAGCCACTTATGCAATACAAGTTGCATGTCAAGCGTGGAGCAAGTCTCATAAACGATGTCATGTAAGGTTAGCCCGGGCCGCTTCATCCCAACATCCCGCAAGATGCAAAGTACACAAGAAGCAATCGACAATAAAAGCATCAACGCCCACAATGACCATTGTGTTCTACTCGTCCAACAGATCTACATATAGACACGGCTCTGATACCACTGTAGGGATTCGTAGCATGGAAAACAAAAAATTTCTATCGCATACAGACAAACAAGCCAAGATCTATCTACTAGATTGTAGCAACGAGTCGATGGAATAACTCACCCTTGAAGATTCCAAAGTGTTTAACGAGAGCGGATTCTCGTGGGTGATGTAGTCGTACTCTTCCCGATCTCAAGATCGCGTAGACGATCCTTCCGGCGTTGTGTTCGTAGCGCTCGCTGATCGGTCACATGTTGATACTCGAAGACCTTCCTCTCCCTTGTTCCAGCAGGCAGCGGAGGTTGTAGCACTCTCCTCGCGATTCCGGCAACACAACGGCGTGGTACCGGAAGTAGAGGGGAGATCTCGCAGGGCTTCGCCTTAAGCCGGAGCTAGTATGGTGGACTATGAGATAGCCCTCGACGATCTAGGGTTTAGACACGTCGAGGAGGTGGCTTGGCCGGCGGCTAGGGTTGCTAGGCGGCGGCAGCAGGTGGCGGCGCTGGCGGCGCTGGCGGCTAGGGTTTAGAGGTGGAGGTGTTGGGTGTCTAGGAGGGGAGCCCTGTCCCTACTTTTATAGGTGGAGGGGCCGTCCAAGGGGAGGGGAGTCCCTCCCCAAATCGGCTTCAAGGTGGGCCAGCGGTGGAGGGGAGGAACTCCTCCCCAACTCGGTTTCCACCTCCCTCTCCACTTCCCAAAAATAGCCGTTTGACTATCAAATTGGCGTTTGACTTTTTCAAACTAGGATTTGATTAAACCCTTTATTTTGTTCAGAGATGACACCTAGTACATGATGCAATCATACCAACTTGATATAACACATTCATGTACCCTTCCCCTTCGGAGTGCCGGACATTCCGGAACCTTCTAGAACATTCCTGATGAAAACACCGGAACCATTCCCCAACTCCGAAACAGGACTTTCCTTATATGAATCTTATTCTCTGGACCATTTCGGATGTCCTCGTGCTATCCCGAATCCCATCTGAGACTCCGAACAACATTCGGTCTCTCTCTCATCATTCCATAACTACTCAAACAACGCCGAATCCTTAAGTCTGTCTCCCTACGGTTCGTGAATTATGCGGACATGATCGAGACACTTGTCCGAACAATAACCAATAGAGGAATCTGGAAATTCATATGGCTCCCACATATTTCTACGATTACTTTGAGATCGAATGAACCACTTACATACGATACCAATTTCCCTTTGTCTCACGATAGTTTACTTATCTGAGGTTATGATCGTCGGTATCTCTGCATACCTAGTTCAACCTCGTTACCGATAAGTACTCTTTTCTTGTTCCCGTGATATGTGATCCCTTGTGAACCAGTCACATGCTTGCAAGCTAATTGGATGACATTTCACCGAGAGGGCCCAGAGGATATCTATCCTTCATATGGATGGACAAATCCCACTCTTGATCCATGTGTCTCAACCAATACTTTCCGAACACTCAATGCCACCTTTATAGCCACCCAGTTACGGTGTGGTGTTTGATGTCATCAAAGAATCCATCCGGTAAAGGTGATATGCATGATCTCATGGTCGAAGGAATTAGGTTACTATGTATCAGAAAGCATATAGCAATTGAACTATTAAAATGACTTGATCTTTATGCTACGCTTATCTATAGGTGTATGTCCACCATATCATTCTCCTAACGATATGATCTTGTTTTTAATAACATCTCAATGTTCTTGATAGGGAAACCACAATCATTTATTAACCAACAAGCTAGTATTATAAAGAGGCTTTACTAGGGACTTCAATTTAAGTTTACAAATCACACAAGTATTAATGTTTCCTTGTTAATACTAGTATAGCATGAATGTAAACATTTATGATAAACACAAAGATATAATAATAACTATATTTATTATTGCCTCTAGGGCATATCTCCAACACCTTCTTTGCCGAGTTGAGAACTATCCTGGCACCCAGACCCATTTTCGTTTTGGACCCGTCAAAGTGCATCTTCAAGTAGTTCAGGTATCGTAATGGTGGTTCATATTGCATCTCCATCCAATCCACAAAAAAGTCTACCACAGCTTGAGACTTAATTGCATCTCGCCTATCGTACTGTGGAGTATATGATGCTAATTCTATGGCCCATTTTTCTGTTGGAATTATGCCCTAGAGGCAATAATAAAGATATTATTATTATAATTCTTGTTCATGATAAAGTTTATGTTCCATGCTAGAATTGTATTCAGCGGAAACTTTAATACATGTGTGGTTTGTAAACAACACCATGTCCCTAGTACGCCTCTATGGACTAGCTCATTGATCAATGATGGTTAAGGTTTCCTAACCATAGACATGAGTTGTCAATTGATAATGAGATCATATCATTGGGAGAATGATATGATGGATAGACCCAAACAAAGCAGAGCAATTAGATCGTGTCATCGTGTTCGTCTTTGCGAAGCTTTTCCTATGTCAAATATTGTATTCCTTAGACCATGAGATAATGCAACTCCACGGTACGGAAGAAAGCTTTGAGGTCATCAAACGTCATCCTATGAGAGGGTGATCATAAAGGTGTCTCTCGGTGATCGGAAAGTATCATTGGGTTGTATGTATCGAGATGGAATTTGTCCCTCCCAAGTCGGAGAGATATACTTTGGGCCCACTCGTGTCGATACCAACACCGCTTGCAAGCATGTGGTTAAGGAGTTAATCACAAAGTGATATCGGATTACGGATCGAGTAAAGTACTTGCTGTGAACGAGATTGAACTAGGTATGACTACCGACGATCGAATCTCTGCAAGTAATATATCGCGAGACGAAGGGAATATATATATGGGATTGATTGAATCCTGGCATCGTGGTTCATCCGATATGATCATCGATGAATGTGGGAGTCAATATGGGTGCCCAGACCCGTATTGATTATTGATAGAAGATCATGTCGCATATTCTCGAACCGCAGGTCACACACTTAACGTGTCTCGGCGCTAGGATAGTTTGGATAATTGGTTTATGAATTTTTGTTCGGAGTTTCGGATGGGATCCGGGATATCACGAGAGGTTCGAAATGGTCCGGAGAATAAGATTCATATAAGGCGGTCAGTTTTGGAGTTCGGAATTGTTCGGGTTAATCGGTATTGTATCGGAAGCTTCTAGAACCTTCGGAAGGGACCAACGTGGCCCCACCTTCCGGGAGGGGCATGGGCATATGAGGGAGTGTCCTGGCGCATTGGGCCAGAGCACAAGGCCCATAGGGCCCAGCCGATTCTAGAGAGATTTGACTCGTTTAAATCTCGGGATAGAATTTCTATTTCTAGATAAGGGAGAGTTTAAATTGTTTAAACTAGAGATAGGATTTCTAGATAAGGAGAGTTTAAATTGTTTAAACTAGAGATAGGCTTGGAGGAGGGGCAAGGGATGGCGCCCCTCTCTATATATAGAGGGTGGTGCGCCCCCAACACACACCTCCTCCAAGCCCTAGTAGCCCTGCCTTCCTCTCTCCCTCCCATTTGTTTGTGCGAAGCCTGCGTGAAATTCTCCACCATATACCACGCCGTCGTGCTGTAGATCCAATCTATCTCTCCACCATACTCGCTGGTCCGAGGAAGGAGGAGACGCCGAGTCTTTGCGTGTGCATCTCACGGAGGCACCGCCACTTGTGGTGCTAGATCGGATCGGATCGCGAGGAGGAGAAGCGACTACATCACCCACGTTAAGCGAGCGTTCCGCTGTCGCGAATCTTCAAGGGTATGAAGATCTAATCCAATCTCTCTCGTTGATTGCATCTCCTAGATTAGATCTTGGCTTTCCACATGTTCGCATCCGTAGAAAATTTTGATTTACTATGCCGAAACCCTTGGTGGTATCGAGCTAGATCTATGCGTAGATGTGTTTCACGGTAGAACGCAAACATGGTTGTTGCGGGCATTGATGTTTTATGTTGCAAGCCTCTTGTTTGTGTTCTTCTTATGACGCGGATAGTGAGATTGAAGCGGTCCGGCCAACCTTACGACGTCGTCATGAGACCGGCTCCGCACTTGACGTGTGGCTTGTTCCACACATGCGGCTGGTGGATGTCAGTTTCTCTCACTATAGTTGTCATGGGATTAACACCGGAGTTTGGCAACCATAATATCACCGTTGTGGCTTTCCGTAGTAAGAATCGTTCTTAGCATCTACTCCCAGAAGCCACGTAAAACATGCAACAACAAAGTAGAGACGTCTAACTTGTTTTTGCAGGGAGTGTTTTCTATGATATGGTATGGCCCAAGATGTGATGTGTATATTGTATGCGATGATCATGTTTTGTAATGTTTCACGACTTGCATGTCGATGAGTACACAACCGGCAGGAGCCATATGGTTGTCTTTATAATTGTGCATGACCTGCGAGTCAACTTCTTATACGCCATGTAATAGCTTTACTTTATCGCTAAGTAGTTAGCAATAGTTGTAGTTGCTATTCGTGGTGGAGGCAATCATGGTGGAGTGATGGAGATCATGCCGGAACGCACAAGATGGAGATCATTGCGCGAAGATTGGCTATACCATGTCACATAGTGTTATATGCATGTGATGTTTATCCCTTTTATGTATCTTATTATGCTTAGATCGCGACGGTAGCATTATAAGATGATTCCTCACTTAAAGATCAAGATAAAAACTGTGTTCTCCCCAAGTATGCACTGTTGTGAAAGTTCGTCGTGTCCAAGCATCACGTGATGATCGGGTGCTATAGACTCTACGCTCACATACAACGGGTGCAAGCCAGTTTTGCACACGCGGAAATACTTGGGTCTAGCTTGACGAGCCTAGCATGTACAGACATGGCCTCGGAACACAAGAACCGAAAGGTTAAGCATGAGTCATATGAATGATATGATCGACACTTGGTTGTCCACCATTGAAACCACATCTCTTCTCGTGATGATCGGATTAGGTGTGGTGAATTTGGATCGTGTTCACTAAACAACTTGAGGGATGTTGAATTTAGTGGGAGTTCATCTAGTAATTTTATTAAGTTGAACTATTTATCATGAACATAGTCTAAATTGTACTTGCAAATCAGTAGATCCAATGGCCAAGTCCAACTTCAACTTCAACGTTTTTGCTGAGAAAGAAAAGCTTAGAAACAATGGGTCTAACTTCACCAACTGGTTCCGCAATCTAAGAATCATTCTGTCTGGCGGACAAAAGGACTATGTCCTTGAGAAAGCGTTAGGTAACCCCCTCAGAATCGCTACGCTGATGAGAAAGCTGTCTATCAGTCGTGCAAAGATGATTATGGTGTGATTAAGAGCACCATGTTGTTTGCTATGGAACCGGAGCTTCAAAATCGTTTTGAAACCTATCCCGGGCCCTTTGAGATTCTTGAGGATCTGAAAACCATGTTTCAGACTCAATCCCGTTCTGAGAGATATGAGATCTCTGAGAAGTTCTTTAACTGCAAGATGGAGGAAGGGAGTTCCGTTAGTGAGCACACCATAAAGATGTCGGGCTACACTCAACGCCTTGAGCAACTGGAATGCACGATTCCAGAGGAGCTCAAGATTGACAGGGTTCTGCAATCACTCCCTCCCAGCTACAAAAGTTTTGTAGTGACCCATAATCAGATTGGTTCCACTGATACGATCACCGAGCTCTTCGCAAAGCTGAAGGCTGCGGAAGTGGACATCAAGAAGGATAATCATGTGTTGATGGTCAACAAGCCCTCCTTTAAGAAAGGTAAGGGAGCAAAGAAGCCCTTCAAGAAGGGCGGCGGCAAGCTTAATGCCCTCGCTGAGAAGAAGCTCGTGTCCGGTCCTAAGCCTAATCGAGTGCTTCTATTGCAAGGACAGGGGTCACTGGAAGCGCAACTGTCTGAAGTACTTAGCGGACAAGAAGGCTGGCACCATCAAAGGTATATTTGATATACATGTTATTGATTTTTCCTTACTAGCCCTCGTTGTAGTGCACGGGTATTTGATACCGGTTGCTAATATTTGTAACTCAAACAGAGCTACGGAATAGAGCGGCTTGCGAGGATGAGGTGACGATGCGGCGTTGGCAACGGATCAAGAGTTGATGTGATGGCCAAGACGCCTCTCCTTAGTTTTACCTTCGGATTAGTTTTAAACCTTAATAAATGTTATTATGTGCTGCGTTGAGCATGAACATTATTTCTGGATCGTGTTTATTGCAAGACGGTTATTCATTTAAATCGGAGAATAATGGTTGTTCTATTTATATGAGTAACATCTTTTATGGTCATGCACCTCTAGTGAATGGTTTATTTCTTCTAAATCTCAAAGGGATGAAACACACATCCATAACATTGAGGCTAAGAGATGCAAAGTAGATAGTGATAATACTACTTATTTGTGGCATCGCTGCTCAGGTCATATTGGTGTAAAGCGCATGAAGAAACTCCATTCGATGGAATTTTGGAGTCTCTTGATTTTGAATCATTTGACACATGCGAACCATGCCTCATGGGCAAGATGATCAAAACCCGTTCTCGGTATGATGGAGCGAGCAACGGACTTGTTGGAAATCATACATACCGATGTATGCGGACCGATGAGTGTTTGACGCGGTGGATATCGCTATTTCCTCACTTTTACCGATGACTTAAGTAGATATGGGTATATCTATTTAATGAAACATAAATCTGAAACATTTGAAAAGTTCAAGGAATTTCAGAATGAAGTGGAGAATCATCGTAACAGAAAGATTAAGTTTCTACGATCCGATCGTGGAGGTGAATATTTGAGTTATGATTTTCTCACGCATCTTAAAGCAAGTGGAATCGTTTCACAACTCACGCCACTAACACCACAAGCAATGGTGTGTCGAGCCGGAATCGAACCCTATTAGATATGGTCCGATCAATGATGTCTCTTACTGATTTGCCGTTATCATTTTGGGGTTATGCATTAGAAACCGCTGCATTCACTTTAAATAGGGCTCCATCTAAATCCGTTGAGACGACACCGTATGAACTTTGGTTTGGTGCTAAACCTAAGTTGTCGTTTCTTAAAGTTTGGGGATGCGAAGCTTACGTCAAGAAGTTGATGCCGGACAAGCTCGAACCCAAAGCGGAGAAATGCGTCTTCATAGGATACCCTAAGGAAACCATTGGGTATACCTTCTATCACAGAACCGAAGGCAAAGTGTTTGTCGCAAAGAACGGTTCCTTTCTTGAGAAGGAGTTTCTCTCGAAAGAAGAGAGTGGGAGGAAAGTAGAGCTAGACGAGGTTATTGAACCTTCTCTTGAATTGGAGAGTAGCGAAGACCTGAAATTGTTCCGGTCACCGCACCAACAATAGAGGAAGCTAATGACAAGGATCATGAAGCTTGGACGATGTCATCTTGAACGTCGCAGTCGACAAGGTCGCGTGCCTCCCGAGTGGTACGGCAACCTGTCTTGACTGTCTTGTTGGTAGAAGACGTGAACCTACGAACTATGAGGAAGCGATGATGAGCCCAGACTCGATAAATGGCTGGAAGCCATGAAATAATTGGGATCCATGAGCGAAAACCAAGTATGGACTTTGGTGGATCCTCCTAGCGACCGAAAGGCCGTTGAGTGCAAATGGATATTCAAGAAGAAAGCGGACGCGATGGTAATGTTACCGTCTATAAAGCACGGCTTGTTGCAAAAGGTTTTCGACAAGTTCAAGGTGTTGACTACGATGAGACTTTCTCTCCGTAGCGATGTTTAAGTCCATTCGGATTTTATTAGCAATTGCTGCGTTTCATGATTATGAAATATGGCGATGGATGTCAAGATCGCTTTCCTCAATGGGAACATTGATGAAGAGTTGTATATGATGCAACCCAAGGTTTTGTCGATCCTAAGGATGCTAGTAAAGTATGCAAACTTCAGCGTTCCATTTATGGACTGAAGCAAGCATCTCGGAGTTGGAACCTTCGTTTTGATCAAGTGATCAAGAGCTTTGGATTTTTTCCAAATTGGTCTGAAACTTGTATCTACAAGAAAGTGAGTGGGAGCTCGGTGGCGTTTACGGTACTATATGTGGATGACATATTGATTATTGGAAATGACATCAACATGCTTAACGATGTGAAGAGTTATTTGAACAAGTGTTTTTCAATGAAAGACCTAGGTGAAGCTGCTTATATATTGGGCATCAAGATCTATAGAGATAGACAAAGACGTCTGATAGCTTTAAGCCAGAGTACATACCTAGACAAAGTTCTGAAAAGGTTCAGAATGGATAAGGCAAAGAAAGGTTCAAAGGCCTATGTTGTCGTAAGATATTGAGCAAGGCTCGGTCCAGCTGATAAAATGATAGGGAAGCTATGAGCAAAGTGCCTTATGCCTCGGCCATAGGTTCCATCATGTATGCCATGCTGTGTACTAGACCGGATGTGTCCAATGCTCTTAGTTTGACGAGCAGATATCAAAGTGATCCAGGAGTGGAACACTAGACAGCCGTGAAGAACATCCTAAAGTACCTAAATAGAACTAAAGAAATGTTCTTAGTCTATGGGGGTGATGAACAACTTGTCGTAAAAGGTTACGTCGATGCTAGTTTCGACACTGTCGTGGTATTACACGGCAGATGCTACTGGGGGTAGCTTACGTAGAGGGAGCAAGGCGACGTAGGAGAATCCGGGAGCGAGATTGGCACACGATGTACCCAGGTTCACGTCCCCTCGGTGGAGGATCGCTACGTCCTGCTATCAATCTAGTATATGATCATAGATTGGTTTACAATGGAGCCGCCGGAGGCGGTGGGGGAGACTAGATCTAATATGACGTACCCCTTGGGGGTGCCCTTGGTGGCTTTATATATGCAGCTAGGGTTTACAAGTGCTTTGGGCTTTCTATTAGAGTCGTCTTGGGCCTCGATCGGCGCCATTGCTCGGGTCCAAGACGCCCGATCGCCAGATCCCAGTCGACCCGCTCGTTTGGCGATCCACCGGCAAATCCGCCGTGGGTATACCGATTGGTATTCCCCATCGTAGTCCCCGCGTTATTGATTCGACGGGCTTGAGGCAGGGCGCGGAGAGTATTGACGATGGGTCGTGGCGAATCGGCGACGAGCTCCTGAATAGAGAAAAGAACCGTGAAGCGGGAGGCGGTCGGCGTGAGCCAGTCGGTGATGGCCAGTTGGCGAAAGACGCAGGGCGTCGGTGAAGCTGCCCGTTGCGGCGAGTCCTCGAACGTAGAGCCTTCCGAGTCCCCGAGCGCGGCGAGTGGCAAGGTCGAGCGACCGGCGAGTCCTCGAACGTGGAGCCTGCCGAGTCCCCGAGCGCGGCGAGTGGCAAGGTCGAGCGACCGGCGAGTCCTCGAACGGAGCTGCCGAGTCTCCGGCGGCGAGTGGCAAGGTCGGCGACCGCGAGTCTCGAACGTGTTGAGTACGCGAGGGCGAATCCACGGCGAAGTCGACGAAGCGCGTTGAGCACGCGAGGCGAGTGTCATGCGGCGAGTCCCGGCGTGTTGAGTACGCGAGCGAATCCACGGCGAAGTCGACGAGGGCGTTGAGCACGCGAGGCGAGTGTCCGCGCGGCGAGTCCCGGCGTGTTGAGTACGCGAGGGCGAGTGTCCGCAGCGGCGAGTCCCCGAGCGTGTTGAGTACGCGAGGGCGAATCCACGACGGCGAGTCGACGAGCGCGTTGAGCACGCGAGGGCGAGTGCACGATGGCGAGTCGACGAGGGCGAGTCACGGTCGTGGAACCACGCATACACACTGCATGCCTAGGAGTAGTCCCCGAGGCTCGAGTTGGCTTGTAGAGGCGACTTGAGGCTCTTTAGAGATGCATATTTTGAAAATATTAGTGGTTGCTGCTGAGCGCGGCGAGTGGCGAGGTCGGCGACCGCGAGCACCAAGTCCCGAAGCGTGGCGAGGCCGAGCGACCGGTGAGCGCCGAGTCCCCGAGCGCGGCGAGGGGCGAGGTCGGGCGACCGGCGAGCACCAAGTCCCCGAGCGTGGCGAGCGGCGAGGTCGGGCGACCGGCGAGCACCAAGTCCCCGAGCGTGTTGAGTCCGCGACGATTGCGAGTCCGCGAGGGGAGAGTCCCCGAGTGTGGCGAGTCCGCGATGATTGCGAGTCCGCGAGGGGGAGAGTCCCCGAGTGTGGCGAGTCCGCGATGATTGCGAGTCCGCGAGGGAGAGTCCCGAGTGTGGCGAGTCCGGCGATTGCGAGCGAGGGGAGAGTCCCGAGTGGCGAGTCCTGGCGATGATGCGAGTCCGCGGGGAGAGTCCCAGTGTGGCGAGTCCGCTGGCGATTGCGAGTCCGCGAGGGAGAGTCCCGAGTGTGGCGAGTCCGCGATGATTGCGAGTCCGCGAGGGGAGAGTCCCCGAGTGTGGCGAGTCCGCGATGATTGCGAGTCCGCGAGGGGAGAGTCCTCGAGCGTGTTGAGTCCGCGACGATTGCGAGTCCGCGAGGGGAGAGTCCTCGAGCGTGTTGAGTCCGCGACGATGTTGATTGCGCTGTTTTTTAGCGAGTCTCTCGTCTTGGCCTGGGGGGCCAGTCGCATGGCGACTCCAAAGATGGCTCTCGACTTGGCGTTCTTCCTGGACAATCCGAGGCTCGGTTTGCGAGTCCTCGTCCGCAGTACTTAGCCGTGCGAGTCGCACTGTCTAAGGTTGAGGAGGACATGGTGCTGTTTGTGTAGCACTACCATTTGTCTTGGCCCGGAAGGCCAGTCGAGCAAGGCGACTCCAATGATGGCTCTCGGTTAGCGTTTTTCGTGGACGATCCGAGGCTCGGTTTTGCGAGTCCTCGTCCGCACTACTTGGCCGTTGCGAGTCGCTCTTTCAAAGGTTGACAAAGGCGAATAGATTTTTCCCGGGGGGAAGAGACACCCAGTGGTGAGTCCATGCAGCGTGGCATGCGACCCTCTCTGGCGACTCGGACGATGAAGGTCCCTTAGCAGGCGCGGCATACGCACTCGACGTAGCGGATGGGGTCGCACTATGGCGAAGTCGACGCGGCGGACACGGGGTCGATGCGGCGGACGGAGGTCGCGCTATGGCGAAGTCGACGCGGCGGACACAGGGTCGACGCGGCGGACGGGGGTCGCGCTATGGCGAAGTCGACAGGGTCGACGCGGCGGACGGTGGTCGCGCTATGGCGAAGTCGACGCGGCGGACACAGGGTCGACGCGGCGGACGGTGGTCGCGCTATGGCGAAGTCGACGCGGCGGACACAGGGTCGACGCGGCGGACGGTGGTCGCGCTATGGCGAAGTCGACGCGGCGGACACAGGGTCGACGCGGCGGGCGGTGGTCGCGCTATGGCGAAGTCGACGCGGCGGACACAGGGTTGACGCGGCGGACGAGTCTCCGAGCCTAGCGAGTCCGCGTTTAAGCGTGTCCGCGTTTAAGCGAAGGTCCGGAGCATGGCGAGTCCGTGATGGACGAGTCGCCGGACGTAGCGAATCTGTGATGGACGAGTCGTCTGGTGTGGCGAGTGCGCGACGGGCGAGTCGCCAAAAGTCCATGATGGCGAGTCTTCATTGACAATTTCGCAACATGTGAACTGCTGAAGACGTCGAGTCCTCACGTCACGCACGCGCTATTCCTGATCACCTGTTAACACTGGGGCAAAAGAAGAAGCCTGCTCGTCGGCACGCTGGCCATGACCAAGAGGTGGCTATGGTAATCAATACGTAAGAGAGAGAAGCACAGATTTTAAATCAACTCGTCGCCGCTTTAGCTACTAGTGTGGAGGATCGATATTTTGATGTATCAGAGAAATTGCTTGCACGCACTCGCCGGCTTCAAGAAGATTAAAGCCGGCCGATCAGCGTGGATTCCTGCCGCGTGGTAGCTTGCGAGCTGTTTTTGGATGTAGAATCAATTTAGCATTGACGCAGAGGTTGATCTGTGGCATCTTGAGAATTGATCGAGTGAGCTGCTACCAGCGATCAATCTCGTGTTCATAGATTGGTCCTTCAAACACTAGGCACAAGTAATCATGCATGTGAGTATCAAACAATGCGAACAAGTAGTCATGCATGTGAGATTAAATCTAAATAAAATAACTAGTGGGTAGAACAATTAATTAGAGAGAGGTAATTGAATAGGAAACTCATCTAATAGTCACGTGAATCGATCTCTGCAGCCGCATGTGCCTTGGATGCAAGGCAAGCCAGATCGATCAGCTTCCAATCTCTTTGCCTAGCAGTACTCGGCGTTGCGCGCGATCTTGCCGATGTTGATGAAGGATCTCGCCCGGATTATCACCCTCTAAGCACCGCTTGCCCCACGGTGGGCGCCAACTGTCGTGGTATTACACGGCAGATGCTACTGGGGGTAGCTTACGTAGAGGGAGCAAGGCGACGTAGGAGAATCCGGGAGCGAGATTGGCACACGATGTACCCAGGTTCACGTCCCCTCGGTGGAGGATCGCTACGTCCTGCTATCAATCCAGTATATGATCATAGATTGGTTTACAATGGAGCCGCCGGAGGCGGTGGGGGAGACTAGATCTAATATGACGTACCCCTTGGGGGTGCCCTTGGTGGATTTATATATGCAGCCAGTTAGGGTTTACAAGTGCTTTCGTGGGATTTCTATTAGAGTCGCCGTCTTGGGCCTCGATCGCGCCGTCGTTCGGGTCAAAGACGCGGCCGCCGTATCCGGCGAGTCGACCCGCTCTACGTTTGGCGATCCAGCTGGCAAATCCGCTTCGTGAGTATACCCCGATTGGTATTCCCCCATCAGACACCGATAAGGATGATTCTAAATCTCAGACAGGATACGTTTATATTTTGAATGGAGGAGCTGTGAGCTGGAGAAGCTGCAAGCAAAGCGTGATCGCGGGATCTACAGTAGAAGCGGAATACATGGCTGCTGCAGAGCGTCAAGTGAAGGAGTTTGGATCAGAAACTTCATCACTGAGCTTGGCGTGGTTCCAAGTGCATTGGACCCACTGGAGATATTGTGTGACAACACTGGCGCCATAGCACTCGCTAAGGAACCAAGATATCATCCAAAGACCAAGCATATCAACCGCAAGTTTCATATAATCCGAGATTATATAGCAGATGGAGATCTGAAGATTAGCAAAGTACATACGGATCTGAATGTCACAGATCCACTGACTAAGCCTCTTCCACGTGTAAAACATGATCAACACCTCAGTGCCATGGGTGTGAGATTGTTGCCAGATGTAAACTATATTATTGACTCTAGTGCAAGTGGGAAAATGTTGGAATTATGCCCTAGAGGCAATAATAAAGATATTATTATTATAATTCTTGTTCATGATAAAGTTTATGTTCCATGCTAGAATTGTATTAAGCGGAAACTTTAATACTTGTGTGGTTTGTAAACAACACCGTGTCCCTAGTACGCCTCTATGGACTAGCTCATTGATCAATGATGGTTAAGGTTTCCTAACCATAGACATGAGTTGTCAATTGATAATGAGATCATATCATTGGGAGAATGATATGATGGATAGACCCAAACAAAGCAGAGCAATTAGATCGTGTCATCGTGTTCGTCTTTGCGAAGCTTTTCCTATGTCAAATATTGTATTCCTTAGACCATGAGATAATGCAACTCCCTGGTACCGAAGAAAGCTTTGAGGTCATCAAACGTCATCCTATGAGAGGGTGATCATAAAGGTGTCTCTCGGTGATCGGAAAGTATCATTGGGTTGTATGTATCGAGATGGAATTTGTCCTCCCAAGTCGGAGAGATATACTTGGCCCACTCCGTAATCGATATCAACACCTTGCAAGCATGTGGTTAAGGAGTTAATCACAAAGTGATATCGGATTACGGATCGAGTAAAGTACTTGCTAACGAGATTGAACTAGGTATGACTTGCATGGCGATCGAATCTCGTGCAAGTAAAATATCGCGAGACGAAGGGAATATATATATGGGATTGATTGAATCTCGGCATCGTGGTTCATCCGATATGATCATCGATGAATGTGTGGAGTCAATATGGGTGCCTGCACCCGTTGTTGATTATTGATAGAAGATCATGTCGCATATTCTCGAACCATGAGGTCACACACTTAACGTGTCTCGACGCTAGGATAGATTGGATAATTGGTTTATGAATTTTTGTTCGAGTCACGGATGGGATCCGGATATCACGAGAGGTTCGGAATGGTCGGAGAATAAGATTCATATAAGGTAGTGCAGTTTTGGAGTTCGAATTGTTCCGTTAATCGATTGTACCGGAAGCTTCTAGAACCTTCCGGAAGGGGACCAACGTGGCCCCACCTTCCGGGAGGGGGCATGGGCATATGAGGGAGTGTCCTGGCCGCATTGGGCCAGGAGCACAAGGCCCCATAGGGCCCAACCGATTCTAGAGAGATTTGACTCGTTTAAATCTCGGGATAGAATTTCTAGATAAGGGAGAGTTTAAATTGTTTAAACTAGAGATAGGATTTCTAGATAAGGGAGAGTTTAAATTGTTTAAAATAGAGATAGGATTGGAGGAGGGGCAAGGGCTGGCCGCCCCCCCTCTATATATAGAGGGGTGGTGCGCCCCCTCCCCCCAACACACACCTCCCTCCAAGCCCTAGTTGCCCTGCTGCCTTCCTCTCTCCCTCCCGACTGTTTGTAGGCGAAGCCCTGCAGCAGAAATTCTCCACCATATACACCACACCGTCGTGTTGTAGATCCAATCTATCTCTCCACCATACTCGCTGGTCCGAGGAAGGAGGAGACGTCGAGGTGCTGCACGTGTGCATCTCACGGAGGCACCGCCACTTGTGGTGCTAGATCGGATCGCGAGGAGGAGAAGCGAGTACGACTACATCACCCACGTTCCGACGAACGTTCCGTTGTGCGAATCTTCAAGGGTATGAAGATATAATCCAATCTCTCTTGTTGATTGCATCTCCTAGATTAGATCTTGGCTTTCCCTCTGTTTGCATCCGTAGAAAATTTTGATTTACTATGCCGCGAAACCCTTCATTTTCCACTCTAACGCCGGTATATTTACTACCCAAGATGTCCGAGATAGTTGCCTCGCATATTACCCAGATTGGGTGCTCCTGAAAATAATGCTTCACCTTCTTGGCTGCCATGTATACCCCGTATGTCATTTGTTGATAGTGAGGGTAATTCTGTTTTGACATAGAGATCACTTATCTCAAGTAATAAACTGGTCTTTGGACTTATTTGCCCTCCTATTCATGCTCTACCACTATTACTGCACTAACAACTGGATTGGTTGCTGCGACGTAGAGCAGCATTGGCTCTTTGGATAGTGGTGAGGCTAATATTGGTGTTGTTGCCAACATCTTCTTAAGTTCATGGAAAGATCTATCAGCTTGCTGTGTCCATATGAATTTATCTGATTTTTTCATCAGCTGATATAATGGTAAGGTTTTTTGCCTAGCCGACTCACAAACCTGCTCAATGAGGCCAGGCACCCTGTGAACTTCTGGACATCATTGAGGGTTTTCAGCAATTCCATTATTTTGATAGCCCTGATCTTTGTGGGGTTAGCCTCAATTCCTTTGCTATACACAAGGAATCGGAGTAATTTTCTAGCCAGGACACCAAAGGTGCACTTTTCCGGGTTAAGTTTCATCCGGAATCTTCTTAAGTTTGCGAATGTTTGACACAGGTCCTTGATTAGATTATGAGTTTGTTTGGTTTTTATTACCACATCATCGACATATACTTGAACATTTTTTTCAAGCTGATCTTGCAACCATTTTTGCATGCATATTTGATATGCTGCACCTACGTTTCTCAATCCAAACGGCATAGTACGATAGCAATAAGCCCCATACGGGGTGATAAAAGCTGTCTTTATTTGATCATTCGGATTCAGTGGTATCTGGTGGAAACCAGAGTACGCGTCTACAAATGATAACAACTCACACCCGGTAGTGGAATCAATGACTTGATCGACCGTGGCAGTGGAAATAGATCTTTTGGACACGCCTTATTGAGGTTGGTGTAGTCAATACACATGCGCCATACCACCTCCACATTCGGGTCATCCTTCTTTTTCACGACCAAAACTGTATTCGATAACCAATCCGTATGCAACACTTCCATGATGAACCCAGCAGCCAAAAGCCTGACTATCTCGGCAGCTATTACTTTCCTCCTATCTTCGGCGAAGCGGTGGAGGGGTTGCTTCACCATCTTGGCATCTGTCCTTACATGTAGAGAGTGCTCAGCCAACTCCCTCGGAACACCGGCAAATCCTGTGTAGACCATGCAAAGATATCTGATTCTCACAGAGGAAGTTGGTGAGCTCGCTTTCCTATTTGTCAGATAACCTGGTGCCAATGGTCACTGTGCGCTCCGGGAAAGCATCATCAATATGTACCTTATTTGTTTCCTTAATAGATTGGAAAGACACACTGCCATGCGGGTTAGTTAATGCCGACATAGACAACTGTGATGTCTTAGCCAATGCTGTAACCTCCATCATTTGCTGCTTTTCCTGTGCTATTACTAGAGACTCGGCCAGCGAAGACCAACTGAGGCGCATGGGATAGATCGCTTGTATTCACCTTCAACTGTAATAACTCCACATGGACCCGACAACTTCATCTTTAGATAAGCAATGTGAGGGGTGGCCATCAACTTTGCCATAGCTGGTCTGCCGAGTAACGCATGACACGAGCTGACAAGGTCTACCACCTCGAACTGTATGGCCTCAGTGCGACAGTTCTCCCTGTTGCCGAATAAGACATCCACCCAAATTTTTCCAATTGGATCACATGACAATCCTGGCACAATGCCATGGAACGTTACCTTATTCAGCTCCAGCATGTTCATGGTGATGCCTAGTTTGAGCATTGTATCCTTGTACATGATATTGATGCTACTACCATCATCTATCAGCACCTTGAAGAACTTCACATTGATATCTGGACCCATGAAAGTTGGGTCTAGCACTAGGGCGTACCCTCCTGGAGTCAGCATGATTTTGGGGGTGATCCTTATGCTCCTTGGAGAACTTCACATTGATATCTAGGCCCATGAAAGTTGGGCCCACGTTATCTCTTGCACATACCAATGCATATACTTTGGTATCGCTGGCATCATGGCATTCACTTCCATCATCCGCCTCTACTGACTCTTCTTGTCATTCGGCTCTGTACCGAATACAATGTAACTCTGGTGATGCTCTCTGTACTCGTTCCTGCTTCCATGGCTGACATTAGCACCATCGCTTTTTGGATCATGCACTTGATGCACTGCTTCTCTCCTTTCTTGATTATGGTACCTCGGCTGTTGATTCTCATATCTCTGCTCAGTACCAATAACTTGAGCATTTCCTCGTGTAAGTGGTGGTGGGGGAGGTGGTGGTAGCTGCTAAGTTGCGTGTCTACTATGTCACCCTTATGGAACCAAGTACATTGTCGAGTTTTGTGGTTTGCCGGCTTACTTGGACTTGGCGTATGAAACTTGCATGGTTGATCCAACATCATCTCGTAAGTGTACTTTTGCCTTTCTTGCCAAGGCTTGTTCTGTTCATATGGCTTTTTGCCATCGTTCTTTCGTACCCACTACTGTTTCCCACTTGTTTTTTGACGTTGACTGCTTCTAGCATCAGGATGATCTTGAATTACAGAAGCAACTTGAGTCGAACTATACCTATAATCCGGCCTCTGATCTCGCCTCTTGCTTCTGTACTCACTTCGGTCTTGGCGCCTTTGTGACTCGGCTGCATCGTAGATTTGAGTCTCAGTGTTCCCATCTGCCGCCATGAGCAGAGGTTGAGTCGGATCCCCTAGCGCATATGAGTTGGCAATTTTTATTGTTTCGGCTAAACTTGTCGGCATATCCCTCTCCAATCTTTTCCATACCATACTTCCATGTCTGCATCCTTGTTCAAACCACACAATGGCCGGAGAGTCAATTACTCCTTCGCAAGAATTTCGCATAGTACACCATCTAGTGGGGAACTCTCGGTCTATCTCATTCGGCCTCTGTTTGCACACAGCCAATTGTTGTGGGTGATTCTGTAACAACCCTAGTTTTTATTAAATAGTAAATAGGATTTGTTTGTGCATTCATGAGCATCATCATTAAAAAATGAATGCAACAAATATATTCACAAAACCCTAAACCGTATTTTTCCCATTCCTATTTGAAACCTTTCAAATGGTTTTGAAATATTTCAAAAAAAACTATCAAAACAAATGGAGCCCAAATTGTTATAAGGGCCCCTGAGTGTTTTGACATATTTCACAAAAGTCTTTGTATATTTAAAATATGCAAAATAGATTTGCATTTTTAATACAAAAGAGAAAACAGAAAACAGAAAAAGGAAAATGTTTTCAACAAATAAAAACAGTTCCTAACCTAATCTGGGCCGCAGCCCAGCAACCTCCCTCTCTCCTCTCCCCTTTCCTGCTGCCCACGCGCGCCCACGCTCAGCCCATCTTGGCTCAGCAGCGGCCCATCATGGCCCGTACCGCTTCGTCCATCCCCTTCGTCATCTTCCTCCTCCAGGCAGGCACCTCTCTGTCGCCGGTGCCACTGTCGATCTCCACCGCCTCCTCCCTGCCGTCCGACAAGCCCCAGGACGAGGATAAGAAGCCCTGCAACCCTATCTCCCGTCCTTATCCCCTCCCGCACTCTCTCGCGACATCCCTCTCTCGAATCCCCTCTGGCTGAACCCTAGCTGCCGCAGTTGCTGCCGGCGTTGCGCCGTTGCCATTCTCCCCTTGTCCAATCGAGTTCACTACAAGCTCCGTCTCGCCGTGCCGATCTTCCTCGCTAGTGGAATCGAGGCCGGGCACTAGCAATCGACCGCATCGCACGCTTCTTCCCCGAGCCCGACGTTCACCGCCGTGGACCTTGCCGATGTTCTGGACCACCTCCGGCCTCTCCATCGCCTACTTAGCTTCACGGTGAGCCGCTGGTCCTCAAGTACCCTTCCCCTTCCCCCCTCTCACTTTGTAGCTCATTGTCGTCCTGCACCTGCCGCCGCCGCTGGCCATCGCCGTTGTCGATGCTCCGGCGACCTAATCCTAGCGGCGCCGCCACCATAAGGTTCTCCTTGCTGGCCTCATTAGATTAGCTTAGGTCCCGCAGCCCCGCGCGTCCTCCTACGCCGTCGCTGATGGCCATCTGACGGTGGCCGCCGTGATGACGTCGCTGCGACGTCACGCGATAGTTGAAGTGGACCCCTTTGACCTGTTGACCGCCACAGTGGATGCTGACGTGGCCCTGGGCACAATCGTCAGTGTCTCTGGCTAGGCTCTGCCCTAGTGAGAAATGGCCTGACCCTATGCTCATGACATAGTGACGCACTAAATCAATTAAATAGGTTTAATAATTTCAAAAAATGATTTAAAACTTGTAAAATCAATAAGTAATTCATAATAACTCAGAAAAATACAAATACTATATCAAAATGTTCAGAAAAATGAGATCTACCTAATTAAACTATAATCATGCATTGTTAAACAATTTCAATTGCAAGTTAGTTAGAAGAACTAAATGTACCCCTCTCATAAGCTTCCGGAGTTTCCCCGAGTTAGGGTTTGCACCCCTCGAAACCCCAATTAAACTGTCGAGTATGTCTTAGGGTTACATTTTAGTACAAATTAACTTGTCATATCATCATACTTGATTGAGCATTACATCAATGCCATGTGTTGATGGTTTCCCTTTCTTTAGGTATTTGGTTCTTCTCCGGTAGATTACGATATCGGAATCGAGACTGAGTCCAAGACTGAGGATCGATATCAACACCGATGAAGCTCAAAGACCAATACTTGACCAACTGTAATCAATTCAATTACCATATGTCCGAAGCTCTGCTTTCTCGATATCAATTGGCAAAGGCAAGCGAAGCCCCACACATGATATAATCCTATGGTTTCAAAGTATTTACATTTTTGCCATGTGCATATGATTCTAAAGTCTTTTATCGATATATAGAGTAATCCTATCTATTGCATGTTCCCTTTGTAGCCTATATTCCCTGATCCACTGCTCCTAGCATAACTAGGGTTTGGCTTGTGAAGCGTTGCCAGAGTTGTTACATCAGTTGCGCTTAGCCATGCTTAGCTATTACCGCTGGTCCATTCGTTTGATGACTCAGAGCTGCGAATGAACATAGTATGAAAAGATGACGTGGTATAATAAGAGATGAAAGTTAAACATGCTAAGGATTGTATGGGAGGCCGCGGTGGGTTGTGGTTTTGCAGTCCCATACTTTACACTACTAGGACATGAGTTCTTGCCTATGGTCCAAGATGAGCGTACAGCCACACGGGGGCCTGGAAACGCCCTCGACCAACTAACTTGCCGAGTAGATTCCATGAGTCACATAGTTCGGGCTTTCCATTCAACATACACATTTTTGGATGTTATTGAATGGAGGTGAAGGAGGTGCATTCATAACAGGTAGGTAAGTGTGGCCGGGAACAAGAGATGCTCGGCATCCGCTCTTGAACCCTGTGCACATCATTAGGGATCGGCGTCGGGACTCGACCCGTTACGACCGCATCTCCCTAGTGCATGACTCATGGTCTCGACGAAAGCAAGGTAAAGGTCGTGTCTAGCCACCCTCTGCCGGCCTTCCAAGGAAGACGGCTTATCTAGTGGCATTAAGAGAAGGTTAGCACGTGTGGGTAAAGTTGTACACCCCTGCAGGGTTAAATATTTTCGAAAAGCCGTGTCCTTGGTTATGGGCAAAATTGGAGACCAGATTCTAAGATCATAGAGAACTTTAACCTAATCGTAAAACTTGGAAAGTTAAGTAATCTGTGCTTAAGGATTCTTCCTTAGGGATTGAGGGGGTGATCCTAGATAGGTCCAGGTGATGATGATTCGGTGGATATCAAAAGATGATCAAAGCTAGTGATATCGCTCTCTTATCCCCTTTTAAAATATTCTGACTAGTCGAGATTCTTCTCCCTCTTGTTTTACAAAACAAAGATGGCTTTATGCAAAATAACTCCACCAACCATAAGTCTTACGAAGTACACCCTGTACTCACCCTTGCTTCGTTGATACTTTTGAAGTAGAGTAAGTGTTACCATAGAAGATTATTTCTGCACAGCATCGACATCGACGATTACCTTGGGGTTCCCAGTTGGCAGACTGGGATCTATGGATTGGACGTCACCGTTATGCTTCAGGCCTCTTAGGCCATTTGTTAAGTTTTCTATACATAATAGCATAATTTTCCTTCCGTTGTTTGATGTTTGTGGTCAGTGACCTCTGCTTGTAATATTTTGGTTCTTTGCTCACTTATGAGCTTGCTGTAATAATTTTTGTGTCGTAGAGTCACTGTTGTGTTATCAATTCTCTCTCTGTACGCTTTTGAGATTTAGGTTAGGGTTATATCAGATAGAGGTCTGGGATTTGTCTAGCCCTAATCCCGGGGGTGTCACAGGTTTTGGTATTAGAGCAGTACCGACTGTAGGAAACCCTTTTTATTGGTCGATGTTGAGTCTAGTGCTTGTGAAAACTATTTTCAAAGATGAAAATTATGTGCAAAAACTCTGGTGTGCTTCTTTTGCTACTTATCCACTTTCGCTCTAACTCTGGGTCTTCTTACCTTGTGTTGATTTGGAAAAGTTTTGTTATCTCATCCAGTCTTTCAAAATTTAGGTGTCTCTTTAGGCATGCCGATTCTCAACCATTTGACCTAGTGTTGAGTTCTCTAGAGTCAGTGGTGTGTGTGTTCCTTGTTTCCTTGCTCCGTTTCACTCGAGATATTTCTTTTCTTCATGATCTCTCTGTTCTATGGGTCCACAACATCATGTGTATGGTCCCATAGTGATCTGTTCTAGGCCTCGAAGTTTCCTTTCACCTCGTGTGCCTCCTTCTCATTTGTTTGGGTACTTCAGAAGTTGTTTCTTCTCTTGGAAGCTACCTCGTGGTTTCTAGCTTGTAGTGTACGCTTTATCACTCAAGTAGTAGTTACCGCTTTCTCTGGGTTTTAACCCTCGTACTTGAACCTAAGATTCCCGATTGTGCCGGATTCTGGTTTTGTGAATCTTGTACATGAAGCTGACCTTTAACCCAAGATCCATTTCTTTTACCCCTGTGGTTAATGTTCACACATTATCCCAGGATGGCTAGTACCTTCTAGTATAGCCTCCAAGCTTGTGGGTATTGTCGCTACTGAACAGTGACGATAAAGGACTTTCCCTACCACATGCTATGGCAGATGTTCTTTAATGGAACTAAATAGATCACGACAAGGGTAATCCACGAGAGTCTCACATCTATGCGCGTGACTCTGCCACACCTTAACCCTTCCTACATTGGTCTTCGGAAGATTGTTGACTTACGCATCCACATCTCGAGATTCCATCCTGAGCATGTTCCTTTCCTTGTTGTTTTTCGACCTTTGTCTACCAGTTGGTAGCCAAGTAGTAAATGTGCATTGGTGTCTTCCGATGCAATATACTCTTGTGATTCGTCATGCTAAACCATTTCGGGTTGTCAAGAGAAACAAACTCCAGTACCTCGACATTTTTAAGACCAGGTCAAAGTGTTGTAATCCGCAGATCAATAAGCGTTGATTAGCTTACGTTCTGTTCTACCCTAAAGTAGCACACCCTTTTTATACTAGGAGGTCGTGATGAGTCTCATGACCCTCTTAATGAAGTGATGCTCTTACACATATTACCCACCCTTCCTCTGATATTTTGCGCTCAGGAGTGAGGCATGCATGTAATAATGTGGCCATCTGAGATTCCTAGCAATTATTATTGTTTTGAACTCAAAGGACATTTGAGTCATCCTTAGCGTGACTGGTTAATCCTATCACTAATCAAACAATGATTGTGCTACCAAGTTTGTTACTCTGGTACATCCTCTTCGATCAAAGATTTAGGCTCATGCCGAAGCTCTGAGACTATGTCTTCTTGCCTTACCAAGCAAGTTTCCTCTCGAACTAAGTGACATATCGGTGATTCGTGATGTTCTGGATGTCTTACTAGAAGTATCGCCATGTTGCCACATGACCGTGTTGTCAGGTTCTTGAGTAAGTTGTTTCTTTAAACTGCTCCTTTCTCTAAGGATCCGTACTGGATAACCCTGAACTAGTTGATTGAGCTTAAACAAAAAATTGGAGAGTTTAAAGACAAATGTTCTATCCAACTCCGTTCCTCCTTAAAGGGATGTCTAGTTCTGTTCGAGTTGAAGCAGGATAATAAGTCCTTTGTGGACATGTTATCTTCCCCACCTTTAATTTGGTTTGGCCAATTGTCAAACCAAACTTAGTTCCAAGGACCATCCTGTCGGTGTATCTACTTGTGATGTTTCACCTGAGCACATCTTCATGTCCTCTGGTCTGACCAATGTCTATGCCTTGTTCATACAACATGTGAGTCTGTTTTCTTGGAATGTATAGATAAGCTTATTATCGAGCCCATCGATGACATCCTTACCTTCTTCATGCTAGAAAGATTCATGTGAAACATTTGGCATTAATGTTGGAAACTTTTGAGAACCATCTTGGTGTTATCTCGAAGTATGTGTTCTGAATGTTAGAAGTAACCTTCTCTATTTCACGCGCAAAATGTTGAAAGAAGTCGTCGTGGATCCGAGTAGCGTTATCTTTGTCTCCTTGGGAATCATTCCAAGTTAGTCAAGCATGTGTGAGGTATTCTTGATATGGTAGGTTGATACCTTCACATCTCGAGAAGATCCTCCAAGACACTGATTGATTTGTTCACAGAAGATAAGAAGTCCAAAAAAACTTCAATATCCTCCTAAATGTTTACTAAACAGGATTCAGTTGTGTTTCGTTGCAAACAATTCATGTATATGCAATTATCTTTTGATAACTTGCTATCACATGGGTTCCGTAATCTAGCTCATCTTTTAGAGCTTGACATTGTAGTCCAATCTTGAGAATCTATCTAGTAATATTACCTTCGTGGTAAATTTTGCAAATTTTCTATTCGGACATGCTGAGTCTGAAGTATCTCTCCACCTAACCAAAGCTGAATCTCAAGCAGCAATAATGGTTTGTGTTCCTCAAGGTTTTGACATAGTTCTCTTAGTAAATCCGGCAAGATTGATGTAGTGGTTGACACAATCAGTCGAAAGACCTATTGCCATACCCCTTGAATCAGCAATAACAACCACTCCTCATAAGGCTTCTTCTGTGACTTAATAAAGGAGTTGTGCTTATGGTTTCCTTTGTAAATGAAGTCCTACCTTTACTTGATGACTGGTTAAAGGCTTGTCAGAAGTCTGATATTCGTGTTTCAAACATTAAGGAGAACATTTAAAGTAGTGTTGCTAAATGTCTCTCGGTCGATCTTCTAGAGCCTTTTATGATTGCAAGCATCTTGTTATGCCAAGTACTTGGAGTCTGAGAGTAAATTTCTTTATTCTCGTGTCATCGGGAATCTTCTCAACTATTCATCTTGGTGGTGCAAAGTGATACCGAGATCTTTGGCAAAGATTTTGATCGACCTGGATGAATTAAGAGTTTCCTTTTCGCTTTCTTAAACGTGTTTGAAGATCAACTATGATTTTGGTAATCAATAGTTTCTCTCGTTACATGTTCCTTGTGGCTCTTATGAGTCCTCTCCACAAAACACCTTTCTTTCTTAGCCTTCTGTTGAATGAAAGAGTGACCCACCTACAAAGATCTATTAAGCTGTTTAGTAGAGGTTTACCTCTCGAAGTCTGCGGTCATGTTCTTTCTGTTGGAAGTTCCTTCCCTTAAAAGTTTACCCTCTTCTGCAAGTTCCATGGTCTCAGTCCTTATAAAGGCAAGTTATCTGGCACCTTGAAACCTTCTCCTTTTGTTTCCTCCATTACCTTGACGTGTTTCATGTCGTTGGCTTTAGAGATGTTTGTGAAACATCTATTGTAGAGGTCCCAACCTGATAAGGTAGAGATACATGTGTTTACAATGCTAGTCCCAGGATCGAATATCTAGCATCCACAGTTTAAGATGTAATATCAAGAAACAAAGGTCATATTACAACTCATAACCAGGAATAAAATAATTCATTACATCTTACATAGCTCATATGGCTATCTCATTACAATGCAGCAAATATAACTATGTAGCATGGAGTCCTTCATCTTCATATGCCACAGGCAATCATGTTGGTTGTAGACTTGTAATCCCTACTCAACAAACTTCACTAACATCAAACAAACCTGCAACATAATAAGTTACAGCCACAAGGTTCAATACATTTGAATTGTATTGGCAAGTGATACTATGGTAGAATAGTGGTATCTAACATCTATATGAATTTGGCTAAGTGTAGCTTAAGCTTGCTTTTCTCAAAATAGGTTTTTCCTATCAGATGAAAACACTAAGTTTTTGTTTGACAAAAACTCCCAAGGAACCACCAATAGACATTGGTGAACCTTTACCCTTGTTCAACCACAAGCTTTTAACTTATAAATTGGGATGAGGAGATCCTTGATAGCTTCAATGTCTTGATTCTGAAATTGTCCATTGCCGGCGACACGGCTAAGTACTTAGGTTTTATCCTCTCTAGAGGTGGTGCACTTCCCCACAATACTCAACATGCATCAAGACGAGATCTTTCAGAAGCCTTCCCTTAGACCAAATGGACGCGTTCAATCCTATCACCCCTACCACCTTCTGTCCATCTGGATAAGTTATTGCAACCTATATGATCAAGACAGAGCCCATATGCCATGTGGCTGCACTAGAAGCTTCTCAACACTTATCATCTCAAATCTCTTTGTTCCTGGGTGGGTTTCCACAAGTGTGATACACAAGGTAGCCATAAACATGGGACTTGTGTAACCACTCAACACAAATCATTCCCACCATTCCACCCAGGTGATTCATTCACATAGTTGTTTTATTAAGCAATGTAACAAGTCATAGACTTAGAAATATCTCATAGCATGAATAATCCACCCTTGTTTTCTATTAGCTAAGCTAAGCATAATAGTAGCAAGAATCTTAACTTGGGGAAAATTCCACTAAGACAACATCTACTAGGATTTTCAAGGCATAGCACAGTATAGATACTTAGAAAATTTCCATGCAAGTCCTACTCAAAATATCACTAATGCATAGTCAAAATAATAGGACAAAATATATAAAGCACCACTTGCCTTTTTAGTAGAGAAACTAGGTTCACTCCTTGATCTTGCAATTGTCACACTCTTCAAAGTTCACTACAATTCAATCAAGCAAGCACATAATCAAAACTAGCATTCAAAAAATTCACAACACAAAATAATAAAAACAAAGAAATGCATGCAAGCATGCAAAAGGTTGTTTTATTGAAAAATTGTTTTCTAACAGGGTTCTAAACATTTCAAAACACCTACTGGTCATTTATAAAAGTGGCAAAATCATTGGGACCAAGTTTGTGAAATTTGGTTTTTTTAAATCTTTTTTGTTTTACTAGAAATGCTTTTATTCAAAGGAATAATTTCTAGTGATAGCAAAATATATTTATAAATCCAAATGTTAGTGTTTAGGGTCACATAATTCAAAACAAATCCATTTGCAAAAGGTTTCACTCAAAAATCATTTTTAAAACAATTTTTATATCCAAAATAGTCCTACAAATGTTTCTGCAAAAACAACTAATTTTCCGGAACCAAAATACTAAACTAAGTCCATAGTTACAAAATTTACATTTTTCTAAATCCATTGATATAAAATTTGTAATTTTTGTCCAAGCAGATCAAAATTTATAGATTTTACAAAATCAATCATGTAATAGATCAAATCTGATTTTTAAAACAAAAGCCTAGACACGTGTCTGTTTCTAACTGGACGATACCGCTTCGTGTGGATCGATCAATACAGGCCGTTGGATTTAAGTTACATCGCACGGTGCAGATCGAGCATATCGATTCGCTTAAGTGATTCTATCACAGCCACAAGATCTAAATCTAACGGTCCACAACTCCTTGACCAGGAACTAGCGGCGCTGCCTGGCGATGCGCGGCGGCAGCGCTCTGGCAACGGTGGGCCGGCGAAAATAGGAAGCGAGGGAGAGGAAGGAGGGGCTCACCGGGTTCACGGGGTTGCTGTGGTGCTCAAGGTGGCCACAGGAGGGACAGTGGCATACGGACTCGCCGAGGATTGCTCACCGGAGTTGCACCTATCGTCGGGCATGCACAGGCCTTGTCAGAGACGACGCTACGAGGCACAAGAAGAAAAGAGGAAGACAAAGTTATATGCATAAGGGCGAGGTGAGTGTAGCAGCATCACTGAGAGGAAGAGGGGAGGTCAAGACTTACGGGGAGAGCTCGTCGGAGTTGAAGCAAACAACGACGGCGCACGGGTAAAGGCGGAGCCGATGTTCTGGGGCGCGCACGTGCAAGCAGAGGCCACTGGAAGATGCACGTGTCGATGGGGAGCAAGCTAGCGTGCACTAGGGGGTAGGGGAAAGGATGTGCTTGCCGGAATTTGCACCGGAGCTCGTCGGAGGCAGTGAGGGTTCGAGCAGGAATTCGCGTGGCCTGGGGGGCTCCTGAGATGCGTCGTCTGAGGGGAAAGAGACGGGAGAGGGAGGCGGGGTCACGGGGTGGAATTACTGCTGTGTTAACACGTATTGACGAGGTTCATCAATGTCAGAAACGACAAGGAGGAATTTGGAGGCGGGTTCTGCGGGGTTGAAGACGATGCCTGCGTGGCAGTGGGTCCCGAGCATCAGCGAGGTGAGAGGGTACGGGTGCGGGTGAGGGTGAGAAATAAGGGCAGAGAGAGGGGACGTGCCGGGTGGGCTACGAGTTGGGCCTGCTTATTGGGCCTGGGTTGCTGGGGGTCTGTTTCTATTTATTTTCTTTCTGATTCCTTTTTCTTTTTCCAATTCTATTTTATGTTTTCATTCAAATCAAATGATTTCAATCATAATTTGAATTCAGATTTTTATCAAACTTTTTCAGAAAATTTTCAGTAGGTTTATACTATTTATTAATGTGTTTAAAAGTCCATTTTACAATATCTCAAATATTCTCTTATGATTTATTATTTATTTAAATTAGGCATTTGTCTTTATTTAAATAAAATTAAATATGGTTCAAGCCCATATAATTTTATTCAAATATTTTTTATTCCTTTATTTTATTCATTAAACTTTTATTCCATTTGCTTATGGATTTAATTCAAGATTTAAATTGTCTTTGCAATTATTTCTTATTTAATTATTACTTTCCTTATCTTCTAAAATTCATATATTTTTATTTATAGTTCTAAAATTGGTGATTCCAATTTGTATAATTTTATTTAATAATCATTTATCTTTTTAGATCCTTTTAGGATTACTTTTCTCCCAATTTTAGTGTTGAATTTTGTTAGGAGCTTTTGTTTTCTTTTATCTTATTAAATTCATAAGTTTTTATCCATGGCTCCAAATTTAGTGAAATCAATTTCCATGGTTTTGTAATATTCTTGTTTATTAATTTTGATCATTTAGAAATGTTTGTTGCTAAATTTTTATATGGATCAAATCCATACTTTTGGGGTGATCTTGAAAATGATTTCTCTCATTAGGGTTTAGGGTTTTGGTTTAACTTTTCCAAGTCTTTGAATTCAAGATTATTTCCCTACATAAATGCATTTGATTCTTTGAAAATTTATTTGTTGCCTTTTCATTAAAATTTTATTAAAGTAGGGTTTTGATGTTTCCAATTAGAAGCAAAAAGTTTCTTTTCACCCTAAATTTCAATATTTATTTCTTTTGTTTATTTATTTTTCACATTTCAAAATTTGGAAAATTTTGGGA
The DNA here is from genome assembly GCA_030063025.1 of Avena longiglumis. Lineage (NCBI taxonomy): Eukaryota > Viridiplantae > Streptophyta > Magnoliopsida > Poales > Poaceae > Avena > Avena longiglumis. The sequence continues at coordinate 415,281,585 of CP125979.1, forward strand.
TGTGACAGACTACCACCCTTAAAAGGAATCTCGTCCCGAGATTCGGGAAAGCTAGAGGTTACAAGTTGGCTTCCAGACAACTAGGGTACTACCACCCTTAAAGGATTTTCAAGTAGATTACGTAATGGCTTACTTGAGGTCTTGGTGTAACTTCTCTGGACAGTTGTTTGCATACTGTCCTTTGTTACCACACTTGAAACATGTGACAAGGTTGATGTCTCTCATAGGTTTAATTGTCCTGTCTTTCTCCTTTTCTGGACAATTTGATGCATAATGGCCTAGCTCTTTGCATTTGTGGCACATCACTTGGCTAATATCCTTCTTCTTCTTGGGTCTCTCCAAATCTAGGAGGGCTCTTAGTTCATGTTCTTCATACTTCACCACAAATGTGGGAAAACTTCCTTGGTTCTTAGAACGATTCCTAGGATAACGTCCATGTTTCCTGTTTTGTCCACCATGGTGAGTTACAATGTATGGAGGTGCATACTGAGATTTGACTTTGTCTTTATCCTTCTTTGTAGAAGATGTTCCTTCATGAAGGTTTCCAAACATTTGATGCATTCCATCTTGTTTCATCTGTTGAACTATAGGATAGATGGGGTATTGGATAGGAACATGATCATTTCCTTCACATAGGAAACAAGTAACTTGAGATGTGGGGCATTGTCTAGTTGGATGTTTCTCTTCACAATTAGGGCATTGATCCATATGCTCTTTGTAAGTTGTGTCCTATGTCTCCACAGATTTTGCAAGCTTGAGTTCCTTCTATAATATCATCCTTGATATCATTGTTGTAACAATCTCTTTGGGAAAGGTTGCTTCTCATGTTGATCATCTGATTGGTCATTCTTTGCAACAATTGGGATTGGGTTTCCAGGAATTTTTGCATGGCTGGGTCTATCTCAATGTTGTTGGCTAAAAACTGAGTTCTCACTTGATTCAACTGGGCTTGGGTTGCTAGCAGTTGTTATTTCATGTGCATCTCTTGGTTGTTGTTGTCACCACCCTTGATGTTGGAGTTGTGGTCTCTTGAAGAAGTCATCTGTTTGGGTTGTATTGGGATTAGAATAAGCAAAATATTTCTAGGGAAAGAATTCTACTCACACACAACAATTCACACAAGCAATGTGCAAGAAATCACACACATGCATTTAACTCAAACAACAAGATTCAAGCATATTTTTAGGCAACAAAATATTTTTGCTACACCACATAAGTTGGTGTGATCAATAAATTGGTTTAAACTAAACACTAGTATGGTGGTCCAACTATGGGGTTCACATGAGATCATTCCATTCTTCTTAGTTATTTCTTCATGAATAAGATCATGGTTTCCTTGGAAGAAATTCTTGCATCTTGGTCACAAGGTTCTTAGGTAATGATGGTTTCTTCTAAGTTGTGTTTCCTTAGTCTCCAAGTCTTGGTGATATTTCTTGTCTCACTAGTAGACATTAGTGATGTCCAAATTGAAGTCCTTGGTGATATTGTAGTTGAAGTCATTGGTGATGGTGAAGTCCTTGCTCATTTTGAAGTTTTTTTTTCCATCACGTTGGAAAGGGAGAGATGTAGAATTTAAAACAAAATGTTGAGGAAAGAGTTCACAAGATTGTTCATCAATAAGTTTGGAACAAATACAACTCCTATTTTTTCTAAGGGGTTTTGTCCAATCCTAGGGTTACAATCCTAAAGGAAACACAGTGCTCGGGTACCATCTGTAGAGGTCCCAACCTGATAAGGTAGAGATCCCTGTGTTTACAATGCTAGTCCCTGGATCGAATAGCTAGCATCCACAGTTTAAGATGTAATATCAAGAAACAAATGTCATATTACAACTTATAACCAGGAATAAAATAATTCATTACATCTTACATAGCTCATATGGCCATCTCATTACAATGCAGCAGATATAACTATGTAGCATGGAGTCCTTCATCTTCATATGCCACAGGGGCAATCATGTTGGTTGTAGACTTGTAATCCCTATTCAACAAACTTCACTAACATCAAACGAACCTGCAACATAATAAGTTACATCCACAAGGGTCAATACATTTGAATTGTATTGGCAAGTGATAATATTGTAGAATAGTGGTATCTAACATCTATATGAATTTGGCTAAGTGTAGCTTAGGCTTGCTTTGCTCAAAATAGGTTTTTCCTATTAGTTGAAAACACTAAGTTTTTGTTGGACAAAAACTCCCAAGGAACCACCAATAGACATTGGTGAACCTTTACCCTTGTTCAACCACAAGCTTTTAACTTATAAATTGGGATGAGGAGATCCTTTATAGCTTCAATGTCTTGATTCTGAAATTGTCCATTGTCGGGGACACGGCTAAGTACTTAGGTTTTACCCTCTCTAGAGGTGGTGCACTTCCCCACAATACTCTACATGCATCAAGACGAGATCTTTCAGAAGCCTTCCCTTAGACCAAATGGACGCGTTCAATCCTATCACCCCTACCACCTTCTGTCCATCTGGATAAGTTATTGCAACCTATATGATCAAGACAAAGCCCATATGCCATGTGGCTGCACTACAAGATTCTCAACACTTATCATCTCAAATCTCTTTGTTTCTGGGTGGGTTTCCACAAGTGTGATACACAAGGTAGCCATAAACATGGGCCTTGTGTAACCACTCAACACAAATCATTCCCACCATTCCACCGAGGTGATTCATTCACATAGTTGTTTTATTAAGCAAAGTCACAAGTCATAGACTTAGAAATATCTCATAGCATGATTAATCCACCCTTGTTTTCTATTAGCTAAGCTAAGCATAATAGTAGAAAGAATCTTAACTTAGGGAAAATTCCACTAAGACAACATCTACTAGGATTTTCCAAGGCATAGCACAGTATAGATACTTAGAAAATTTCCATGCAAGTCCTACTCAAAATATCACTAATGCATAGTCCAAATAATAGGAAAAATATATAAAGCACCACTTGCCTTTTTAGTAGAGAAACTAGGTTCACTCCTTGATCTTGCAATTGTCACACTCTTCAAAGTTCACTATAATTCAATCAAGCAAGCACATAATCAAAACTAGCATTCAAACAATTCACAACACAAAATAATAAAAACAAAGAAATGCATGCAAGCATGCAAAAGGTTGTTTTATTGAAAAATTGTTTTCTAACAGGGTTCTAAACATTTCAAAACACCTACTGGTCATTTATAAAAGTGGCAAAATCATTGGGACCAAGTTTGTGAAATTTGGTTATTTTAAATCTTTTTTGTTTTACTAGAAATGCTTTTATTCAAAGGAATAATTTCTAGTGATAGCAAAATATATTTATAAATCCAAATGTTAGTGTTTAGGGTCACATAATTCAAAACAAATCCATTTGCAAAAGGTTTCACTCAAAAATCATTTTTAAAACAATTTTTATATCCAAAATAGTCCTACAAATGTTTCTGCAAAAACACCTACTTTTCCAGAAGCAAAATACTAAACTAAGTCCATTGTTGCAAATTTTACATTTTTCTGAATCCATTGATATAAAATTTGTAATTTTTGGCCAAGAAGATCAAAAGTTATAGATTTTATAAAATCAATCATCTAATAGATCAAATCTGATTTTTAAAGCAAAAGCCTAGACACGTGTATGTTTCTAACTGGATGATACCGCTTCGTGTGGATCGATCAATACAGGCCTTTGGATTTAAGTTACATCACATGATGCATATCGATCATACCGCTTTGTTTAAGTGATTCTATCACAGCCATGAGATCTAAATCTAACGGTCCACAGCTCCTTGATCAGGAACTGGCGGCGCTGCCTGGCGACGCACGGTGCCAGCGCTGCCTGGCGACGCGCGGCGGCGGCGCTCTGGCGACGGTGGTCCTGTGAAAATAGGAAGTGAGGTAGAGGAAGGAGGGGCTCACCGGGTTCGCGTGGTTGTTGCGGTGCTCAAGGTGGCTGCAGGAGGGACAGGGGTGTACGGAGTCGCCCTGGATTGCTCACTGGAGTTGTGCCTATCGTCGGGCACGCACAGGCCTTATCGGAGGCGACGCTACGAGGCATGAGAAGACAAGAGAAAGACGACGTTAGATGCGTAAGGGAGAGGTGAGTGTAGCAGCATCACTGAGAGGAAGAGGGGCGGTCAGGACTTACGGGGAGACCTCGTCGGAGTTGAAGCAGATAAGGGCGCCGCACGGGCAAAGACGGAGACGACGTTCTAGGGAGCACGCGTGCAAGAAGAGGCCACTGGTAGATGCACGTGTGGATGGGGAGCAAGCTAGCGTGCACTAGGGGGTAGGGGAAGGGCTGAGCTCGCCGGAATTTGCACCGGAGCTCGTCGGAGGCAGTGAGGGTTCAAGCAGGAATTCGCGCAGCCTGGGGCTCCTAGGATGCGTCGTCTGAGGGGAAAGAGAGGGGAGAGGGACGCGGTTAAGAGGGCACGGTCGCGGGGCGGAATTACTGTTGCGTTAACGCGTGAGGTTCATCAATGGCAGAAACGGCAAGGAGGAATTTGGGGGCGGGTTCTGCGGGGTTGAATACGATGCCTGCATGGATGTGGGTCCTGAGCGTCAACAAGGTGAGGGGGTACGGGTGCGGGTGAGAAATAACGGGCAGAGAGAGGGGAGGTGCTGGGTGGGCTTAAGGATGTAAATGGGCAGGGTATGGGCAGGGTAGAGCAATACCATACCCATACCCGTGTAGTCAATGGATACAAAATCTTACCCATACCCGTACCCACGGGTATAAAACTTTACCCATACCCATACCTAGCGGGTACGCGTACCCATTGGGTAACCGATGGGTATATCCAATAGTACACAAGTTATTCAAAATTTTACTTTAATCAATAAATATTTAAAGAAAATACAATAATCTCTACTTACTAATAGTAGATGAGTACATGAAAGTATCAAATTGAAGTTTAGAAGTCGCAATCTCATACTCTTCCCTAGGCTTCTCGGCCGCATAGGTTGAAACTCTATAGGTAAGTTTGACATGTCAGTTCAAATGGGCAGGGTATGGGTATCCCCATGGGTACAAGTCTATACCCATGCCCGTACCCATGAATTAACAGGCAGGGTATGGGTATTACCCATGGGTATAAAAGTATACCCATACCCTACTCATGCGGGTACGGTACCCGCGGGTACCCGTCACATGGGTAAAATTGCCATCCTTAGGTGGGCTGCGAGTTAGGCCTGCTTGTTGGGCCTGGGTTGCTGGGGGTCTGTTTCTATTTTTTTTTCAGATTCCTTTTTCTTTTTCCAGTTCTATTTTTTTCATTCAAATCAAATGATTTCAATCACAATTTGAATTCAGATTTTTATCAAACCTTTTCAGAACTTTTTCAGTAGGTTTATACTATTTATTAATGTGTTTAAAAGTCCATTTTAGAATATCTCAAATATTCTCTTATGATTTATTATTTATTTAAATTAGGCATTTGTCTTTATTTAAATAAAAATAAATATGGTTCAAGCCCATATAATTTTATTCAAATAATTTTTTATTCTTTGTTTTATTCAGTAAACGTTTATTCCATTTGCTTATGGATTTAATTCAAGATTTAAATTGTCTTTGCAATTATTTCTTATTTAATTATTACTTTCCTTATCTTCTAAAATTCATATATTTTTAATTATAGTTCCAAAAAATTGGTGATTCCAATTTGTATAATTTTATTTAATAATTATATATCTTTTTAAATCCTTTTAGGATTACTTTGCTCACTATTTTAGTGTTGATTTTTGTTAGGAGCTTTATTAGCCTTGGAAATTGTTTTATTTTATCTTATTAAATTCATAAGATTTTATCCATGGCTCCAAATTTAGTGAAATCAATTTCCATGTTTTGTAATATTCTTGTTTATTAATTTTGATCATTTATAAATGTTTGTTGCTAAATTTTTATATGGATCAAATCCATAGTTTTGGGGTGATCTTGAAACTGATTTCTCTCATTAGGGTTTAGGGTTTTGGTTTAACTTTTCCAAGTGTTTAAATTCAAGATTCTTTCCCTGCATAAATGCATTTGATTCTTTGAAAATTTGTTTGTTGCCTTTTCATTCAAATTTTATTCAAGTAGGGTTTTTATGTTTCCAATTAGAAGCAAAAAGTTTCTCTTCACCCTAAATTTCAAATTTATTTCTTTTGTTTATTTATTTTTCACATTTCAAAATTTGGAAAATTATGGGATGTGACATCTATCCATGATTTAACCATGAGATACTCAGTTCGTGGTTGTGTGTCATTCCCTCTCTTCCTTACTGTGAGCAGCCACCTCGAAGATTATGAAGCGCTTCATCCATTAAATATTGGTGGCATGGATAAACCTCTTCGAGTAGATCATTGAAGTTTAGTGTAACCATGTATCTTTTATCTTCCTACCTAGGAATCTCGGGACGAGATTCTTTTAAGGGGGATAGAATTGTAACAACCCTAGTTTTTATTAAATAGTAAATAGGATTTGTTTGTGCATTCATGAGCATCATCATTAAAAAATGCATGCAACAAATAGATTCACAAAACCCTAAACCCTATTTTTCCCTTCCTATTTGAAACCTTTCAAATGGTTTTGAAATATTTCGAAAAAAACTATCAAAACAAATGGAGCCCAAAATTGTTATAAGGGCCCCTGAGTGTTTTCATATATTTCATAAAAGTCTCTATATTTTTAAAATATTCAAAACAGATTTGGATTTGAAATACAAAAGAGAAAACAGAAAAAGGAAAATGTTTTCAGCAAATAAAAATAGTTCCTAATCTAATCTGGGCCACAGCCCAGCAACCTCCCTCTCTCCTCTCCCCTTTCCTGCTACCCACGCGCGTCCATGCTTAGCCCAGCTTGGCCCAGCAGCGGCCCATCCTGGCCCGTACCGCTTCGCCCATCCCCTTCGTCGTCTTCCTCCTCCCAAGCAGGCACCTCTCTGTCGCCGGCGCCGCCGTCGATCTCCGCCTCCTCCCTGCCGTCCGACGAGCCCCAGGACGAGGATAAGAAGCCCCTCGACCCTATATCCCGTCCTTATCACCTCCTGCACTCTCTCGTGACCTCCCTCTCTCGAATCCCATCTAGGCGAACCCTAGCCGTCGTAGTTGCCGTCGACGACGCGCCGTTGTCGTGCTCCCCTTGTCTAACTAAGGTCACTACGAGCTCCGCCTCGCCGTGCTGATCTTCCTCGGCAACAGAATCAAGCCCGATGTTCCCGCCGTGGACCTTGCCGATGTTCTGGACCACCTCCGGCCTAGCCGTCACCTCGGTTAGCTTCACGGTGAGCCGCTGGTCCTCAAGGACCCTTCCCCTTCGTCCCTCTCGCTTCATAGCTCATTGCCGCCGCTGGACGTCGCCGTTGTCGACGCTCCAGAGACCTAATCCTAGCGGCACCGCCACCATAAGGTTCCCCTTGCTCGCCTCGTTCGATTAGCTTAGGTCCCGTAGCCCCATCTGTCCTCCTACGCCATCGCCGGTGGCCATCCGACGGTGGCCGTCGTGATGACATCGCTATGACGTCACACTGACGTTGCAGTGGACCACTTTGACCTGTTGACTGCCACAGTGGATGCTGACGTGGCCCTGCCCCAGTGAGAAATGCCCTGACCATGTGCTGATGACATAGTGACGCACTAAATCAATTAAAAGGTTTAATAATTTCAGAAAATGATTTAAAACTTGTAAAATCAATAAGTAATTCATATTAACTCAGAAAAATACAAATAATATATCAAAATGTTCAGAAAAATGATATCTACCTAATTAAACTATAAGCATGCATTGTTAAACAACTTCAATTGCAAGTTAGTTAGAAGAACTAAATCTGCCCCCCTCATAAGCTTCCGGAGTTTCCCCGAGTTAGGGTTTGCACCCCTCGGAACCCCAATTAAATTGTCGAGCATGTATTAGGGTTACATTTCAGTACAAATTAACTTGTCATATCATCATACTTGATTCAGCATTGCATAAATTCCATGTGTTGATTGTTTCCCTTTCTTTCTTTCTGATATTTGGTTCTTCTCCGGTAGAATACGATATCGGAATCGAGACTGAGTACAAGACTGAGGATCGAGATCAACACCGATGAAGCTCAAAGACCAATACTTGAACAACTGTAATCAATTCAAGTACCAGATGTCCGAAGCTCTGCTTTCTGGATATCAACTAGCAAAGGCAAGCAAAGCCCCACACATGATATAATCCTATGGTTTCAAAGTATTTACATTCTTGCCATGTGCATATGATTCTAAAGTCTTTTATCGATATATAGAGTAATCGTTTCTATTGCATGTTCCCTTTGTATCCTATATTCCCTGATCCACTGCTCCTAGCATAACTAGGGTTTGGCTTGTGAAGCGTTGCCAGAGCTGTTACATCTATTGCGCTTAGCCATGCTTAGCTGTTACCACTGGTCCATCCGTTTGATGGCTCAGAGCTGCGAATGAACCTAGTATTACAGGATGACGTGGTATAATCAGAGATGAAAGTTAAACATGCTAAGGCTTTTATGGGAGGCCACAGTGGGTTTTGGTTTTTGCAGTCCCATACTTGCCAGTACTAGGACATGAGTTCTTGCCTATGGTCCAAGATGAGCGTATAGCCACACGGGGGCCTGGAAACCCCCTCGACCAACTAACTTGCCGAGTAGATTCCATGAGTCACATAGTTAAGGCTTTCCATTTGACATACACATTTTTCTATGTTCTTGAATGGAGATGAACGAGGTGCATTCATAACAGGTAGGTAAGCGTGGCCGGGAACAAGAGATGCTCGGCATCCGTAATCTTGAACCCTGCGCACATCATTAGGGACCGGCGTCGGGACTCGACCCATTACGGAGGCATCTCCCTAGTGCGTGACTCATGGTCTCAGCGAAAGTAAGGTAAAGGTCGTGTCTAACCACCCTCTGCCGGCCTTCCAAGGAAGAGGGCTTATCTAGTGGCATTAAGAGAAGGTTAGTATGTGTGGGTAAAGTTGTACACCCCCGCAGGGTTAAATCTTTTCCAAAAGCCGTGTCCACGGTTATGGACGAACTTGGAGACGAGATTTTAAGATCATAGAGAACTTTAACCTAATCGTAAAACTTGACAAGTTAAGTAATGTGTGCTTAAGGATGCTTCTTCATGGATTGAGGGGGTGATCCTAGATAGGTTCAGCTGATGATGATTGGGTGGATGTCAAAAGATTATCAAAGCTAGTGATATCGCTCCCTTATCCCCTTTTAAAATATTCTGACTAGTCGAGATTCTTCTCCCTCTTGTTTTACAAAACAAAGATGGCTTTATGCAAAATAACTCCACCAGCCATAAGTCTTGTGGAGTACACCCTGTACTCACCCTTGCTTCGTTGATACTTTTGCAGCAGAGTAAGTGTTACCATAGAAGATGATTTCTGCACAGCATCGACATCGACGAGTACCTTGGGGTTCCCAGTTGGCAGTCTGGGATCTATGGATTGGACGTCATCATTATACTTCAGGCCTCTTAGGCCATTTGTTAAGTTTTCTATACATAATAGCATACTTTTCCTTCTGTTGTTTGATGTTTGTGTTCAGTGACCTCTGCTTGTAATATTTTGGTTCTTTGCTCAGTTATGAGCTTGCTGTAATAATTTTTGTGTCGTAGAGTCACTTTTGTGTTATCAATTCTCTCTCTGTATGCTTTCAAGATTTAGGTTAGGCTTATATCAGATAGAGGTCTGGGATTTGTTTAGCCCTAATCCCGGGGGTGTCACAGATTCGGCCTCTTGTAGGTTCTCGTGAAATTACTCACAAAATCTTCTTGAAAATCGACCTAGCTATTGATGTTTCCAGGTGGCAAGTTATTCAGCCACACCCTCGCTGGTCCTTCCAGCATCTGCGGTATGTACCGTACTGCTATCTCATATTGTCCTGTGCAATGTTTACTGCAGTCGCGTAATCAATAAGCCAATCTTCTGGTTTGTTGATGCCATTGTATGTCTTTGTTCTTCTTGCCAGCTGAAAGTTTGGCACTGGAAGCTCTCTCATGATCCTTGGGCCAAAACATGGTGGACTCGGCATACCTTGTGACTCGATAAGTTCTCCATTTTGATTCGGTCAAGTTTTAGTCTTGCATCATGTGGTTGGAGGTTTCCGCCTCCTAGCCGAGATCCCATTGCATTGTACACGTGATCTGTCATTTCATACATGGCATTCATCATGGCCGAGTAACCATCGTTATACCTGTTAGCATTTGGATCCGCGGGTTGCTGCACCGCTCGTCCTACACTTTGCTGTCGTCTTTCGGGTTGTGCCGGTGGCGGGTTCGGAGGTGGGTTTCCTCCTCCTGCAAAGTGAGTTCTGCTCCTACGTTGTGGCGCATAGTTCTGGCCTCCATTGTTTCTCTGTCCGACATGTTTTTCTCGGCCAACATTGATGCAGCCCGTCCTACGGACGCACCTCCATCTACAACACCTAGCCCTCCCAGTGGACCAATGACTCGCGCTCGAGCTAAGCTCCTACAAGCCAAGGTTAACTCGCTCCTTTCCTCGTGTGATTTCGATACGCCCCTGGATGGCTTGCCACTTCATACGCATACACTGTGCATCATCAGGTACGAAGAGAAGGACCCATGGGACGGAGGAACCGGAGTGGACGCAACCAGTCGCTGTCAGACTCAAGCGGTACTACCGGACCCTTCGGCCGGTACTACCGGTTCAAGCGGCACAACCGACCCCAGCTACCGGACGCGCCAGGAGAAACCCAGCCAAAGGCCAGACGACTACAGTACTACCGGCCCAGGAACCGGTACTACCGGTGGGAGTTACTACCGCCCCCTCCTACCGCTCGCTATAGGCGACTCCGACGGAAGCTCTAGGACCGCCAGCGGTACTACCGCCCCCGAAGCGGTACTACCGGTTGCCCGACCGGTACTACCGGTCCTGACTGAACCTGAACGCATCATCGCCTGGCCCAATACCCTTTCTATATTTTCCCTTTTTGTTCCGAAACTACCCCTGTTTATGTGGCTGGCCTATATATAGCCCCCACCCTCTATTATAAACGCTAGACTTGGATAATTGTAGTTGAAGACACCCCTTTGAGGATCTATCAACTATTTGTCTCATGCTCCTTGACAAGGAGAACCAAATTATCCACAAACCTCTTGGATTTTGCCTAGTGCGTTCAAGTTGTACAAGGCCTTGGGTTCTCGGTTTCTCGCCCCCAAGTCGTAAAAATCTCACCAAGCACCTCGTCCCCCGTTATTGGCCGTGGAGAGAGCTTCGCCCAACACCGATCCTAGGGATTATGTTGGACCGGTTGCCACCAGCATGAGTAATCGGCGTGTATTGTGTTGGTGTGCGTGAGTTCATCAGGATCTTTGTGCGTGTGTGTTCGTGGTGTTCATCCCTCTCTCCCCGTCCACCGCTTTCCCCTCGTTCCCATGGAGATTCGTGAAAGATCAGGACACCCCAAGGGGTTACCCCATAACATATTGGTATCAAGAGCACGGTTGATCACGAATTTCACCCCAATTTTTCTTCTATCCCCTTAAAATCGAAAATCCCACCAAAAAGAGCTCCAATTTGCCTTCGAATCGATCTTTGGATTTGGTGAGTTTTTCGTGGTTTTGGGCCATAGATCTGTTGCGTTTGGAGTCGATCTATAGCCTTTTTATGTTCCTAACCCAGCCTTTCGGTCAGATCGCCACGAATTTGACGATTTTGTCAAGTTCATCTCGTTCCAGTCCCGCTCCTGGCGGTACTACCGGTCGTGCGAGCGGTACTACCGAAAATCACCGGTACTACCGTCCGCACAAGCGGTACTACCTTCATGGTACTACCGGGTCGCTAAGCGGTACTACCGCCCGCCTCTGACCGTGTTTCTTTTCTCTTTGACGCCTCAAATTCGTTTGCTGACTATTCCCCTTAGCTTGTTCGTGTTTCGCGTGTTTGTCGCCATTTTAACAATAGCTTCTACATCAAAGTCACCTCGCGCTCAACGACACCGCGACACTCGAACATCTTCCCCCCACCAACGGTTGCAAGTCGTCAACAATACCAAAGGTATAACTTGCGCCACTTTGACAGCACCATATCTTCCTTTGTATGTATCTATCCTATGAGAGCAACTCATTTTGTGTTTGTCTAAGCATTGTGCACTTGCCTTTGGAAAGTGAGAGTGTGAGGCCAAATACAAAAGTTAACATAGTAGCATAGAAAGGGAGAAAAAGAAAAAGAAAAAGAATAAAAAAAATAGAAAGATACATAGTCTCCCAATACAAAGAGAATACCAAGCTTGTAAGCCAAAAAGAGAGAAGAAAGAGCACACCAAGGCAAGTGCACAAATCTATTGCTTATCCTTTTTTGGCAAACAAGTTGTGGTCTCTCCTTGAGTTGGCACGACAACCGAGCGTAGTCATCGTTAGGACCTTTTGTGCTCATTTTCATAGTCGTGCTAACCCCGTTTTTCTCCACGTGTGCGTTTTTCCATGTTTTGGTAGATCGTATCCTTTTGCTTTTGATCTTTGGTTCTTTACCACTTAGAACAATAACCTTTTGCTTGGATCGTTTCGTTTGGTTTTCCACAATCCTAACCTTCCACCAAAAGCTTTTGAGAGTTGTAGCATATTTGTGTGTGAGTTTCTTTATCATTTCACTTTGCACGCTGTTCGCTCCTTTGTGTGGCAATTGGTTTGATATAATCTCCAAGGTGAGGTAAAAGGCTAACTCTATGCACCCTTATTCTCCATATACAACCCTTGTCGGCTTTGCATCATGGATAGGAATGGCGAGCCGTCCCAACCACCACCTCCGGAGGACGACACACAATTCATGACAAGATGGGACCATTGGAAGGTCCGAGGAGAATTTAAATACCGTTGTGAAGCTCTTGAGCGGCACCAAGATGAACAATTTAGAGAAGCCAGCGTGGAATTCAAGAACATCGACAACCGCTTCGAGGAAGTCCGAGGCCAAATGCATGCCATGCAACACAACCTCGGTCATCAAAATGAAGCTCTTGGTCGCACCCTTGCCTCAACGGATGAGAAGCTTCAACGCCTCATTGATGGGTTAGCAAGGCCACGCTCGCGAGACTCAAGATCATCACGGCACTCCTCAAGTGAATCAAGTGCACCTCTCCTTCACGCTTCAAGGCACCGGGATGGACCCGTTCTTCAATCCATGAGCTCTTCTCAAGCGGTACCATCTCCGCGACACGCCGCAACATCAAGCTATGATGGTGACCTCTCCGCAAGACCTCCAAGACGTGAGGCGAACCGACCACAACCAAGGGCACTTGTCATTCAACAAGGGCAACCTCACATGGACCACCAAGCCCATCGTCGTCGACATATTCTTTCAACAACAAGTGAAGAATCCGAAGAGGACGAACAAGATCACCGTCGACGTGAAGCACTCGAATATCCACCAAGGCGTCATCATTGACATGATCGTCAACGTCAACAACATTATCATCATGACGAGCCTCCTCCACATCAAGAAGAAGTAGAACATCTCATTGCGCATGCGGCTAGACGCCCTCCTCGCCACATGGCGCAAGACAATGCTCCTCGGCATAAACCGCGACAAGAACAAGAGCAAGATCCCCAAGCTCGTCGTGAGGATCAACAACCTCCTCCTCGTCCTCAACCCCGCCAACAAAACGAGCAAGATCCCCAAGCTCGTCGTCAAAACCAAGTTCCACCACCAAACGCGGCACCTCAACAACCGCAAGGGCAACGCAACCATCACCAAGCAAGACATGAGAGCTCGGATGATGATAATGACTGCCAAAATGATGGCAACCGCCGCAACCGGAACCGTAGTGGAGAAGAAACTTTCGGCAAGCTCAAATTCACCATGCCCAAGTTCACCGGTTCCAATGATCCCGAAGAATATCTCTCGTGGGAACTCAAGGTTGACAAGATCTTCCGCATGCACAACTATAGCAATGAGAAGATGATGGCCATGGCATCCCTCGAGTTCGATGAGTATGCCAACCTTTGGTGGGAACAAGTCCAACTCGCTCGCGAAGCAAAAGAAGAGCCTCCAATCTCAACTTGGCAAGACATGAAGGCCCATATGAGATCCTGCTTTGTTCCTTCGCACTACACGTGTGACCTCTTCAACAAGCTTCAAACGCTTAGTCAAGGGACAAAGACCGTGGAAGAGTACTTCAAGCAAATGGAGCTCAACATGATCCATGCTAACATTGAAGAGCGTGATGAACAAACAATGGCACGCTTCCTCGATGGCTTGAACCATCCCATCAAGCGCATCACCGAGTTCCAAAAGTACAACAACATGGTTGAGCTTGTGCACATCGCTTCAAAGGCCGAGCGTCAAGTGCAAGAGGACATCAAGTACAACAAGCCAAAGACGTACTTCACCTACAAGCAAGCACCAACCACTACTCCAACAACACCAAGTGGAAGCTCCTCAAGTACCACCAAGCTTCCCTTCAAGCCAACACTCCCTCAAGGAAAACAACCCCCAAGTGGCAAATACACAAGGGATGAACAACCATTCAATGGTGAATGCTACAAGTGTGGAGGCAAAGGACACAAGTCGGCCGCATGTGGAAACAAGAAAGTTTTGTTCATCCATGACAACGGCGATGAAGAATACTTGAGTGAAGAAGAGTTTGATGCAAGGGTCAAGGAAGCCATGGCAAGGCAACATTTGGAAGAGGACCAAGAACTTCTTGTGTGTGAGCATGACGCAAGTCTATCGCTTGTGGTCACAAGGGTCTTAACTACCCAAGCCAATGAGAATGAAGACCAACGCTCGAACATCTTCCAAATTCGTGCTGGCATCAATGGGAAGTCCATCAAAGTTGTCATCGATGGAGGGAGTTGCCACAATCTTGCAAGAACGGAATTGTGTGGGAAACTCAACCTCACCCTCCATCCGCATAAACACCCCTACCATATACAATGGCTAAGTGACCAAGGGTCCATCAAGATCAAGCACACCGTCTCGGTAACGTTCTCAATTGGACCCTACAAGGACACGGTGGAATGTGACGTGGTCCCAATGACGGTTTTCCATATGTTGCTCGGAAGGCCGTGGCAATATGACAAGTGTGCTTTGCATGATGGTCACTCAAACACTTATACCTTCAAATGGCTTCATAAAACTTGTGTGTTGCAACCAATGACTCCTAGACAAATAATTGCGGACAATGCAAAGGCTTTAGCGAGGGCGCAATACACAAAAACACCTTGTGAGAAGAGTGGTGAGAGAGAGAACCACACCATAGTGAGTGAGTGAGTGCCACAAGCCAAACTCGAGTGGAGAAACTAAGAGTGTTATTCTTGCCACCAAAAGTGAGATGAGAGAAGTGCGGAACAACCCATCCATCTTGCACTATGTCCTTGTTTGCAAGGGACTAGCACAAGGAACTAATGACTTGACAAATGTTCCTCCTTCTTTGATGGCTATTTTGCAGGAATTCCGCGATGTATTTCCCGAAGAGCTTCCTCATGGCCTACCTCCTCTTCGTGGAATCGAGCACCGCATCGACCTCATACCCGGCGCCCCACTCCCAAACCGCGTCGCGTATCGCACGAACCCAGAAGAGACAAAGGAGATAGAACGACAAATCAGCCAACTCGTCTCCAAAGGATTGATCCAAGTAAGCACTAGCCCAAACGCGGTTCCCATTATTCTAGTTCCAAAAACGGATGATACGTTGCGGTTATGCATGGACTGCCGTCCAATCAATGCTATCACCGTGCGTTATCGACATCCTATACCGCATCTTGATGACATGCTTGATGAGTTATGTGGAGCCACTATATTTTCGAAAATTGATCTTCGTAGTGGTTACCATCAAATTCGCATGGCCGAAGGTGATGAGTGGAAAACCGCCTTCAATACCAAGCTTGGTCTCTATGAATGGTTGGTTATGCCTTTTGGCTTATCAAATGCCCCATCTACCTTCATGCGCCTCATGAACCATATCTTGAGATCTCTCATTGGGAAGAGTGTCGTTGTTTACTTTGATGACATCCTTGTCTATAGCAAGTCACTAGAGGAGCACGTTACTCATGTTAAGGAGGTCCTTCAAATCCTTCGTCACGAAAAGCTTTATGCTAATCTCCCAAAGTGCACTTTTGCAAAAGACAAGCTCATTTTCCTTGGTTTTGTTGTGTCTCCTAATGGCATTGAAGTCGATGTCTCAAAAGTTAAGGACATACGAATTGGCCCATACCGACCAATGTTAGTGAACTTCGTAGTTTTCATGGGTTGGCTGGCTTTTACCGTCGCTTTGTGAAAGACTTTTCTACCATTGCTTGCCCCCTCAACGAATTGACCAAGAAAAATGTCACGTTCGTTTGGGGAAAAGCACAACAAAAGGCTTTTGATGAGCTCAAAAAGAGGCTCACCGAAGCACCACTTCTTGCATTACCGGATTTCACAAAAACCTTTGAGATTGAATGTGACGCTAGTGGAATTGGCATTGGAGGCTTCCTTATGCAAAATGGGCGTCCCATTGCATACCATAGCGAGAAACTTGATGGCGCACGCCTAAACTACCCAATTTATGACAAAGAGCTTTTTGCCTTGGTTCGTGTCCTTCAAGTGTGGCAACACTATCTTTGGCCAAAAGAATTTATCATCCATTCCGTCCATCAGTCGTTGAAGTATCTTAAGGCCCAAGCCAATTTGAGTAAAAGGCACGCCAAATGGGTTGAGTTCATGGAGTCTTTTCCTTACATTGTCAAATACAAGAAAGGCAAAGAAAATGTGGTAGCGGACGCCTTGTCTCGCAAAAACACAAACCTTATTACGCGGCTCGAAGTAAATGTCTTGGGTCTTGATGACATCAAATCTTTGTACGTGTCCGACCCTTTCTTTGGACCAATTTTTGCAAGATGTTCAATAGACAAAGGGATTGATGATTTCTATTTGCATAAGGGTTTTCTTTTCAAACAAAACAAGCTTCGCATTCTGAAGTCCTCTCTCCAAATTTTGCTTCTTCAAGAGTCCCATGGTGGAGGCCTTATGGGTCACTTTGGCCGTGACAAGACATATGACATGCTCTCCACTCACTACTTTTGGCCAAAGATGAAGCGCGACGTGGAGTGCCACATCCAACGATGCACTACATGTATCCATGCTAAGTCTAAGTCTAACCCCTTTGGTCTTTATATGCCATTACCTATTCCTCATGAACCTTGGTCGGACATTAGCATGGACTTTGTGTTAGGATTGCCTAGATCTAAACATGGACATGATTCTATATTTGTGGTAGTGGATCGTTTTTCCAAAATGGCACACTTCATTCCGTGCCATAAGACCGATGATGCTTCACATGTAGCAAGTTTGTTTTTTTAGGGAAATAATTCGGCTACACGGTGTACCAAGAACAATCGTCTCCGACCGCGACGTCAAATTCATGAGCTACTTCTGGAAGACACTCATGGCCAAGCTCGGCATCAAGCTCCTCTTCTCGTCCGCCTCGCATCCTCAAACCGATGGACAAACCGAGGTCGTCAATCGAAGTCTTGGCACACTCCTCCGTGTGTTGATAAAGAAGAACCTTAAAGACTGGGAAGAATACATTCCGCACGCCGAGTTCGCCTACAACCGCGCCAAGCACTCCACCACCATGAGAATCCCATTCATGATCGTCTATGGGTTCGAGCCTCTCACCGCGCTTGACATCCTTCCACTTCCGCTACATGACCGTACCAACATGGACGTTGACAAGCGTGCCCAAAAAATGAAGAAACTCCATGAAGACACAAGAGCTACGATCGAGCAACAAGTCCTTCGCCGGGCATCAAGGCTAAACAAGACCAAGAAAGAGATGATCTTCGAAGAAGGCGACCTTGTATGGATACACTTGAGTAAAGACCGCTTTCCCAAGGACCGCGACTCCAAACTCAAGCGAAGAGGTGATGGGCCGTTAAAAGTGCTAAAGAGGATCAACAACAACGCCTACATCATTGATATCCCAACATCCAAGTATCTTGTGAGCTCGACGTTCAATGCCAAGGATCTCTCACCCTACCATGGAGAAGATATAGTTGAGAAGGTTGAAGAGTCGAGGACGACTCTTCCCCAAGGGGGGGAGCTGATGCAGCCCGTCCTACGGACGCACCTCCATCTACAACACCTAGCCCTCCCAGTGAACCAATGACTCGTGCCCGAGCTAAGCTCCTACAAGCCAAGGTTAACTCGCTCCTTTCCTCGTGTGATTTCGATACGCCCCTGGATGGCTTGCCACTTCATACACGCATGCATCATCAGTGCGAAGAAGGACCCATGGGACGGAGGAACCGGAGCGGACGCAACCAGTCGCTGCCAGACTCAAGCGGTACTACCGGACCCTTCGGCCGGTACTACCGGTTCAAGCGGCACAACCGGCCCCATCTACCGGACGCGCCAGGAGAAACCCAGCCAAGGGCCAGACGACTACGGTACTACCGGCCCAGGAACCGGTACTACCGGTGGGAGGTACTACCGCCCCCTCCTACCGCTCGCTACAGGCGACTCAAGCCTAGCTCTGGGGCCTTGGTACTACCGCCCCCGAAGAGGTACTACCGGTTGCGACCGGTACTACCGGTTGCCCGACCGGTACTACCGGTCCTGACTGAACCTGAACGCATCAGTTCGTCCCAGCGCCCTGTACCCCTTTCTATATTTTCCCTTTTCGTTCCGAAACTACCCCTGTTTATGTGGCTGGCCTATATGTATCCCCCACCCTCTATTGTAAACGCTAGACTTGGATAATTGTAGTTGAAGACACCCCTTTGAGGATCTATCAACTATTTGTCTCATGCTCCTTGACAAGGAGCACCAAATTATCCACAAACCTCTTGGATTTTGCCTAGTGCGTTCAAGTTGTACAAGGCCTTGGGTTCTCGGTTTCTCGCCCCCAAGTCGTCAAGATCTCACCAAGCACCTCGTCCCCCGTTGTTGGCCGTGGAGAGAGATCTTCGCCGAACACCGATCCTAGGTATTATGTTGGACCGGTTGCCACCGGCGTGAGTAATCGGCGTGTATCGTGTTGGTGTGCGTGAGTTCATCGGGTTCTTTGTGCGCGTGTGTTCGTGGTGTTCATCCCTCTCTCCCCGTCCACCGCTTTCCCCTCGTTCCCGCGGAGATTCGTGAAAGATCGGGACACCCCAAGGGGTTACCCCATAACAAACATTCTCTTGGTTTTCGTTTCCTTGGCCAGGATTCTTTCTTGTGCCTTGATCACGGCCTGGATTTCCTTAAGCTACTGCCGGATCATAGGCTACCATCTGTTTGTTTTTCCCGAATCCACACTTTTTTCTCTTCTCTGTTATGGTGCATCCCCTGGCGAGGAGGCTGTATGCCTAGCAGACCTGGCTAGGATTGAGGTTGCCGAGTGAACGAGCTATGACCTGCCATCTATACCTGGATTCGCCTTGTAATAGGCCTCATTCAGATTGCATGCTGCTCTTACCATCTCGTTTACTCTTTCCTATTGTTTTCTCTTTGCCTCACCCGTTAAGTGGGGTAACTCGGCCATTGCTGCTTCTGCAGCTCTCAGGTTGGTCGCTGATGTATTGTATGTCGGCCGTATGGCTGTTTCATGACTACATTCTGGGGTTATTTTGGACGTGGCATATGTCAGCTCCTCGTTGAGGTTCCTTCCTCTTATCCTCGTCGCGTCGAGCCGGGTCTTTGCGCCCATATCTCGATGCGCTGAGTTATATTCCCGAAGGGTAATCTCCAGATCCTGCTATAGCTTGGCAAGCTCCTTGGCTTTATCTAACACCTTTTTCTTGGTTTCCTCTAACTCGGCTTGTCACCGTGTCGGGTCAGTTGCTGCTGCCACTGGTTCTGCCAGTTTTTCTATTTCTTCCTGATGGGGATATGCCTACTGGGGTATACCCAGCAGGGCGTTTCCGACTGGCCCGTGAGCTGGCGAGTGGGCCTGCAGAACGGCGAGTGGATTGAAGCCCAGCAAGGTACCGAGCAACTGGAAGCTGAAGGCCCAGGCGAGTAGATAGGCCCAGTCGGACTAGGTTAAACGACTACTGAAGCATTAACCGAATAGGTTGAGATATGTAAACCCTAGGGGAGGTGAGCCTATATAAACCTCCCTACAGGGTGAGTAGAGACACGTTCCCTCATACACCCAAGCGACTCGACGCCTAGCCGTCGAGCTCGCCCATTGTAACACCTCCATAATACAATCTAGCAGGAGTAGGTCTTTACCCTCTGGGGGGCCGAACCTGGTAAAACCCTGTGTCTTTGCCCTCATCTCGCACCGCAGATGGCTGGCCGCCCTTGCCCCTCGTTCTACTACTCGCTGCCGATTGCAGCATCTGCCGTGACCATTCCCACGAAAGTGGCTCCCACCGTGGGGCCTGGCCGGTCTGGCCGGTGTTCTGCGGCGAGATCCAATCTGCCCATCAACGTGACGGTCGCCACCGTCCGCATGATAGCGATCGGCGAGATGCTCCAGATCTTGCCGAGCAGCTACGTCCCGGCGGCGCGACCCGTCACGCACAGCGTGATCCTGCCTATCGGCACGATCAGCCTCTTCGTCGGCCTCACCGACGTCATCGTCTCGGAGGACTCGGCTCGCATCCGCGAGTCGCCGCCACGCGATCGGCTCTCCGAGAGCCAGATCCGCACGATCCACTGCCTCGCCTCCGAGTACAACTCGGCCCACATCAACGTGGACAGGAATTCAGCGGCCGCAGAGGATACGGCCCTCACCGACGACGCCGACTCGGCAACCCCGGCGTCACTCGCCGGATCCATCACCGCGGCATCGTCCGCGGGCTCCATCGCCCAGGTCTCCAACGCGGGAGACTTCGAGGACCCCTCCATCCTCGGGATCTTCGAATTCGACTCCGGGTCGGAGAACTCCGCCGACCTCCGCGACGGAACAGGTCGCCACGCCGCGACCTACATGGCCACCGGCGCCGATCCGCCGGAGGATCCATTCTCCACCCCAATCCCTCCTAACGCCACGGCAACGGAGGTCGAGGAACTCCGCTGGCGCGGGCGGTGCGCAGGAGCAAGCGCGAAAAATTTCGCCTCGGCGGTGACGGCACGAGCTATCACGCTACCACCAGCGGCGGATCAGGTCACGCTGAGCCCTACCGTTCAAGGGCGTGCCACGAACTTCGGCGACGAAACGGCCGGCCCGCGTGGCGAACGCGATCTGCGAGAACGCCACCGGAGGAAGCGCCCGGCCCCGCCAGATCAGCGGCGGGCACCCCACCCAACCGCACCCCTCCCAGGGACCAGCCGCGGATAGTAGTCTCCTCACGGGATCGAGACGCAAACGGCCTCCCACTGTTCTCCACCCCAATGGACAACCTCGTGGCAGGACGAGCAGCAGCCGACAGCATCACAGCCACATGCGACGGCGCCCTGCAGATCCAATACGTCAAGGCCCTGCTCGCGAAGGCCGTCGAGTAGCAAAGAGCGGGCGCCGACTCGGCAGGTCGAGTATACTCGCGTTCCTCGGGAAGCAGAGCGGCCTCCAGCGGCCGCCCAGCGGCGGCAAACACCCTCAACTGCCCGCCACCAGAGCCGCTGCAACTCCAACACCGACCGCGCTAACGCACTCTCCCTGTGACCCGGGGCGGCAACCAACCTTGTCGCCGCCAGCGCAACCCATCGGCGCCCGCACACAAGATCAACAACCAAAGCGGCGCGCCAGCCCGACGACCTGCGACATACCCTAACCAATCGCCGTGACGGCGAGCCCATGGGGTCGCTCAGCCGACTCGGGCCAAAGTGCTTTGGACCAATGATCTGAGGCGAGAAGTATCCGCCAAACTTCAAGGCGCCAAAAGAAATAGAAAAGTATGACTCCTCGTACGACCCCGTCGTATGGCTCGACACATACCTCATGGCGATGGGGATCGCGTGTCACACTGACCTGCTCGCCGCCCGTTACCTCCCCCTGATGATGGAGGGGACGTGCAGGCAGTGGATCAACACTCTTCCCCAGGACAGTATCGACTCCTGGGAGGAAATGCGCGACGCCTTCGTCAGGCACTTCGAGTGCTCCTACACCCGCGCCACCACTATCGAGGACACAGGCAGTGCGTCCGGGGACCCGAGTCGACCAAGCTGGGTCCAACGGTGGCAAGAGCTTTGGTACAACGCGGTCGGCATCCACCGGACACCGCGATCCATTGCTTCAAGACCTCGTGCCTCACGAGCCCCTAGTCGCCAAGCTTAGCGACACTCCCGCACACTCGACAACATCCCGACCTCCTCGAGATCGCCAGCGATGCCGAGGAAGACCCAAACCAGGAAAGCGGCGAGTCGAGGTCAACGCCAGCTGGCGGCACGGCAGTGGACGCCGACCCTACGCTTCTGAGGCACTCGCCTCGCGGCAAGCGCCGCGATGGACGGCGAGTCGACTTCGTCGCCAACGCCGGGCATGCACAGCCTTGAGCCCAAGAGCTTCGCGATGGAGGCAACGCGGCGGCGGCAACTACAAGAACAAGCCAAGGTTCGATCCACGGCCCTCCTTAACCAACCATACGTTCCATAGCGAAGGAAGCCGCCGCGCACCACCGCCGGCGCCACACCCTCGAAATCGAGAAGGCACGGCGAGCGGGAGGACCCGACAACGACCCGCCAAACGGCGGAAAATTCGCAAAGTAGCGGCTCGCTCCACACCTTCACGAGCTTCAACACGAAGCGCGAAGAAGGTCATCGCCCACTCCGTCGCCGTCAACGCGGTGGCGGATAAACGTCCCCGGTTCCTAAACTGGTTGGAGCAGCCATCACCGAGCCGCCAAGACCACTCGGCGCGCGCCGAGTACCGGGGCGAGTCGCCTTGGTGGTCAAGCCCAAGGTTGGCGACTCACGGCTCCCCAAGACACGATGGACGGCGGTAGCTCCATCAACATCCTCTACCTCGACACCTTGAGCGGTGCGGCTCCGCGATCAATGATCGAGACGACCCACACCACGTTCCACGGCATCGTCCCCGGTCGGAAGGCGTACCCGATCGGCAAGGTCACGCTGCCAGTCACCTTCGGCACACCAGCAAACTTCCGCACCGAGCGGATCGTCTTCGAGCTGGTGCCCTTCGATAGCCCCTACCACTGCGTCTTGGGGCACCAGGCGTTCGCTAAATTCATGGCAGCGCCCCACTACGCGTACAACGCGATGAAGCTCCCCGGGCCGTGCGGCGTCATCACCATCAACGGCGACCCTGACATGGCCGCCGAGTGCGAGGCCAAAGGAGCCGAGCTCGCCGACGCCGTCATCGCGACAGAGACCAATCACGCCGATGAGCTCACCAAGTACGCGAGCGGGGTCAACAATGACGACCCCACCATACTCAAGAAGCCAACTCAGAGGGCGCAAACACCTCAACCTTTGAGGCCACGACGCACACTCGCACCGTCGAGCTGGTCCCAGGCGACTCTAGCCAGACGGTGACGATCGGGACGGGCATGAGCCCAGCATAGGAAGGCGCGCTCATCGAGTTCCTCCGTGAGAACAGGGACATCTTCACATGGAAACCCTCCGACATGCCCGGTGTCCCTAGGGATCTCGCTGAGCACAAGCTGAACGCCGACCCCAAAGTGCGACCTGTCAAGCAGTCGCTACGGCCCTTCAATGAAGAACGCCGTCGAGCAATCGCCGAGGAAGTGCAGCGTCTACTCGCTGCCGGCTTCATCTGGCCAATCAAGTACTCCAAGTGGCTGGCAAACCCAGTCCTGGTCGAGAAAAGCGGGACACGGAGAATGTGTATCGACTACACAAACCTGAGCGGCTTTGCCCAAAAGGCGATTCGTCCTCCCGCGGATCGACCAGATAATCGATTCAACCGGGCTCGGAGTCGCTATGTTTCCTCGGCGCCTACTCTAGGTATAACCAGATCAAAAAGGCTGTCAAGGCGAGGAGAAGCGGAGTTCATCACGCCATTGAGCCTTCGCTACACCGCCATGACCTTCGACCTCAAACGCCGGGCGACCTACGGTGGTGCATACCTCGCGAGCCAAATTGGCGCAACATCCACGTCTACATCGGCGGCGTGGTCGTGAAGTCCGCTCGCCAAGCGACTTACTCGCCGACTGGCGGAAACTTTCGCCAACCTACGAAGATACAAGATAAAGCTCAACCAGCAAGTGCACCTTGGTGTACCCGCGGACAACTCTGGGTACGTCGTCTCCAACCGAGGATCAAGGCAAACCCCACAATGATCGACACGATCGCCCGGCAGCAAACCCGAGTGCTGCGCGCGTCGAGCTGGCGGGCAGTAGCGGCTCTTAGTCGCTTCATCCCCGCTGGGCAAAAGCGATGCCCCTATACCGCTGATGCGCAGAACCCCACCTTCCGGTGGGACAAGGAGGCGACGCGTGCTCGCGACCTCAAAAAGGTGCTACTTGGCGCACCACTTTGGCGCCCGTGACAAAGAACCCATGCTGGTTTACGTCGCGGCGTCCGGCGTCGTCGGCGCCGTGATGGTCGTCGGCGACGAAGAAGGAAAGGCGCCGGTTCAGCGGCGTATACTACATCAGCGAGGTCCTCTCCGAGTCGCGCCCGGTACCCATACCAAAATCTAGTATCGCGGTCTTGGGCTCGGGCGCTGCCGCACTACTTCGAGAGCACCCGATCACGGTCGTCTCCTCGGCACCACGCAAGACATCATCCATAATCGCGGCGACGGGTCGCCAAGTGGGCGTCGAGATCGGCGTCCACAACATTAAATCTGAGCCACGGCGATCAAGTCACGCACCGCGAGACTTCATCGCCCGGGGAAAACCCAGCAGCAGAGCTGCCGTACCTCCACTCTGGAGCTGCGCCGGCGACTCCAAGAACGCGGACGGTGCGGCGCGAGATAGTGTTGACTTCACCAAAGGCGACAAGATCCGCTACATCCTCTGCCTCGACTTCACGCCTGCACCAACAACATGGCGAATCGAGGCCCTACTCCTGCATGCGAGCCGCCAAGGAGATGAACGTCAATCGCCTCCGCTGCTCACGGAGATTCCGACCTTGTCGCGGGACAAGTCGCCGCACCGCGGCGCCGTCCCCTACCATGGAGGCGTCGCCAGCGGTGGACAAGTTGGGCGGCCACTTCACGGCTACTCGCCGAGTGGATCGACAGCGAAAGAATGAGGAGGCCGCGCTCTCTCGCATCGTCGGCTCGACTCGCGCCTCCCGGCATTTTCCTCGACACGATCACCAAGCCACCGGTCTCTCCCGAGGGAGATCGACATTGGGGTCCCACTACAACGAGGCAGCCTTGGTCGCACTCGTCAGCAGCGAGCCGCATAACTGGACCAAGCCCTACATCGCCTACGGAAGCGGCACCTGCGGCGGGGCAGACGCCTTCGAATAATCGCTCGATGCAAGTCCTACACCATCATCGACGGCGAGCTCCAAGCGCAGCGTCACCGGCGTGTTCCAACGCTGCATCCAACCGGTGAAGGACGCAAAATCCTCCACGACATTCACTCGGTGTTGCGGCCACCATGCCGCCGCTCCTGGTCGCCAAGGCTATGCGACACGGCTTCTCTTGGCCCCACACGCCGACGCCGTCGACATCGTCCAGCGATCGCGGGTGCCAATCGCCAATCGACGCCGTACCGAGCTCGGCGCTCAAAACAATCCCCATCACCGGCCATTCGCTGTGGGGCATGGACATAGGCCCCTTCAAGAAGGCCCCTTCCGGCTACACCCTGCTAGTCGCCGTCGACAAATTCACGAAGTGGGTGGAGGCCAAGCCAGTCCGAAATGCGACGGAAGACCGCCACTAAATTCTTACGCGAGCTCATATATCGCTACGGGTTCCCAAACAGCATCATCACGGACAGGCACCAACCGGCAAGGGGCCATGGCGAATTCTGCGAAGAGCACCACATCCGGCTCGACCTCGCGTCAGTCGCCCACCCGGAATCCAACGGCCAGGCGGAACGGGCCAACCAAAGCATCCTCCACGGCCTGAAGCCGCGACTCCAAGTACCACTCGAGCTCACTGCCGGGTGCTAGGTCGAGGAGTTGCCCTCTGTCATCTGGGGGATGCGCACCTCAGTCAACAGATCGACGGGATTCACTCCCTTCTTCATGGTCTACGGTGCCAAAGCAGTCATGCCCACCGACCTCGAACACGACTCGCCGCGAGTCGTCCACTATCTGAGGCCGAGCGAGGCTGGCCCGCCAAGGCGGGGTAGACCAACTCGGCGAAGCACGCGACCTCGCTCGGTCACGCACCGCCATCTACCGGCAAGGACTCGCCGCTACCACATCCGTGGTGAAAGCTCGCACCTTCCGGAAGGCGACCTGGTGTTACGCCTCATCCGGGACAAGAAGGGCATGCACAAGCTCTCCCCTCCGTGGAAGGCCCATTCGCTATCGGTAGCGTGCTCGGCAACGACGCTACTACCTCATCGGCGTCCGCGGGGGCGAACTCGACGTCAGCGACCATGTAATGTAAACCTCCTCGGAAGTTCTACTCCTAGAACCCCACATGTACTCTCCGATCGCTATGAAATAAAAAGCGGTTACCGCAAAATTGTGCCTACTCTCCATGACTTGTGCCACTACTCGTAAAACAGCGTTATGCTAAATGCGAAGTCAACCTTTGGTACAGCGATCAAGACGGCTAAGTAGTGCGGTGTAAAACCGAATAACCTCAGGTCTTGCATCGTCCACGAACAACGCCCACCGGAACCCCATTGGAGTCGCCTAGCTCATGGTTCTCTGAGCCAAGACAACTGCCCTCGCTTCTCACAGCGACCTTGGTCCTCCGCATCCTCGGCATAGCGACTCGAGCGGCTAAGTACCACGCTCGGGGCGAGAGGACCAGTTAAATCATGCGGTCGAAAACGCCAAGTAAGAGAGCATGCCGGGACTGCACGCGATGACCCCCAGGTCGGGCAGGGTGGCGCTCACCAACGCTAAGTCCTCAACCAACCTCGAGTCGCGCCTAGAACTACCAAGTACCACGCTCGGGGACTCGGCCACCCGACCTCGTTCGCGCACGGGAACACGGTAAAGTACAGAGCACTCAAGGGAGTCGCCTAGCGACTGGCTCTTCGAGCTCGGGCGAGTCGACTAAAACATCAAAACACATAACAACAACACATATATCATACACGAGGTAAACCCCACAAAAGGGCGGACGCGCTCGGGGACTCGTTCAACATCAATCAAAAGCACACAAACAAATACCAAAATAGACACGACGTCTAATTCAATTGCATGTTGCATTGTTTCATGTTACAAAATATGCCTGCGTGGCAGAACTGCTGCTAACGCCACAAGGAAAACTACCCTACTCTGCAGGCTTCGATGACGACTCGCCAACATCCCGACGATTGCGGATGAACGCCGTGTACGGGTTTGACGGATACGTCGTCAGTTCACCCGCCATCGCCGCGCGAAAAGGTTGCTCGACTTTGAAGTCACGATGCGGCGGGTCGTTTTGACGACCGTCTCTGGAATGCGGAAGGAGGTCGCCATTGTCCATACACGTTAAAATGCGTGGCGGCACGCTCTTGCAACTTGAGGACCTCGGACAGCTCCACCGCGCCAGTTGACGATGGATATCCACTCGTCACATCGTCGATGTCGAAATCTTCGGGGAAGTGGGCGAGTCCAAGGCTTAGGGCCGTCGATGCTCCACGCCGAAACGCCGATCGCGTCATGAATTCAACGACCGCGGGTGCCTTCTCCAAATACTTCCACACCTCAACGAGCTCGCTGGGAATCACCTCCGTGGGCGATATTTCTTGGAGGTAGGCGCGGATGCACGTCGCCGACAGCGTCGCCGAGTCGACGAGCATGCTTACGCACTGCCTCGCGTCGAGCGAGCTCGCCTCTTCTTCGCTATCAATGATGCGACCTGCGAAGAAGAAGACAATGATGAGTACGACGGACACCACAAAAACCACAACTATAAGAAAGGGAAGATGCACTCACCAAGCAACGGGCGGGCGAGTCCCGTGATGAAGCACTGAAGCGACGTGTGGTCGTCCTGAAGCCCAGCAATAAGGACTTCCGACACCTTGCGATCCTCCTCAGCGGCCGCAATGGCGGCCTTAGCTCGCCCGTCCGCCGAGCTCGCTTCTTCTCTCGCCTCCCGCAGTTCGCGCTCGAGGTCGGCGATCCGCTGTTCAGCGGCACCCAGAGCAGATCGTGTCGCCACCAACTCACCAGCGGGGACAAGCCCCTGGCGAGCTTCCTCTGCCTTCGCAGCAACAGCCTGAAGCCCTTTGTTCGCCTCCTGGACGATGGCCAGCTCCTTCTCCGCGTGCTGTTTCGCGGCCAATCGGTCCGCCGACTCAAGCTGCAGACCCTGCACATCACCGAAAAAGTTAGTTAAAACGAAATTCCTAAGTGCCCACCCGCTGAAATTCAGCGAGTGCGCACTCGGGGACTGGCGATCAAGAAATTCCTAAGTGCCCACCCGCTGAAATTCAGCGAGTGCGCACTCGGGGACTGGCGATCAAGAAATTCCTAAGTGCCCACCCGCTAAAATTTAGCGCGTGCGCACTCGGGGACTGGATACGAAAATAAAAGACGAGAAATTATAAGAATCAAGCAGCAAGCACCGATCCTCGGGGACTGGATGTACCTGGATGGCTGCGCCAAGCATGCCATGGAGTTGTATCGCGTCCACGGACACGAGTAACGCTGGCGTCTGCCCACGACGTTGGTCGACTTCAGTATCGGCGGTCCCAGGAGCGTGGCTCGAGGGCGCAGCCCCACTCGCCGTGGCCGCCTTGGTCACAAGCGGGGGAAGGTAGCGATAGAGGCACCCGTTCCAAGGGAGGTCGTCTCCGCCGTTCCAGTCAAGGAGGCACCCTCCTTCGTAGACGCGGCTGCCTCCACCACGGGCCCGGCCGGTGCGACCGCCGTGTCGTCAGAAATTGTGACGACGTCATCACCCTTGGCCTTCTTGCTGCCATCTGCCGAGGCGACGACCTCGTCCGCCTTCCTCTTGCGGGAAGGGTCCTCCTCGCTAATGACGGGTGGCACCTTAGCCATGGTCGGGTGGCCCATCCTTTTCACTCCGGTCCTGCGCATCAATCGAATCAACAAAGACAATCGAAATAGTTATGGAAAATAAGGAGGGGTGAGCGCACTCACTTGGCGACTGGGATGAAACGCAGTCCCGTACGGAGGCCGGCCGGCTTTTCCAGCTCAGGGCCCAGACGGCGACTGAGCCCCAACTCCAGGACGTCGCGTGCCCAAGACACGGACGGCTTCTTCGTCGTCGAGGCCGCAGCTGGCGCCTCTGGGACATCCTCGCCGGGAGCCTCCGTGCGGGGCGAAGCTGCCGCAACCGGAGCCTCCTTGCGAGGCGAAGCCGCCGCAGCCGGAGCCTCCCAGGCGGGGCGAATAATGAGCATTGAAGCCAGCGGAACTTCCATGGTCGCCGCGTCCAGCGCGGCTGTCGCTGGTGGCGCGCCATCGCTGGCTGGGCTGGGAGCGTCCGAGCTGCTCGCCGAGTGCGACGGCGAGGCCATCTTCGATGGCCTCGTCTTCTTTTTCGGGGGGGGGGGCTCGCCTCCCTTTCCTTCCTCTTCTTCTTTGACGGAGTGGCTTGACGACGCGAGGTGGTCTCTGGGAGCTCGTCATCGTCGTCATGACGTTCGAGGCTTCTGCTTGCCTCGATCTCGTGCTATCGTTGCCCGCGGGTCTTTCGGACCAGCGGGCCGACCTCCTCTTCGGACTCGTCCTCGTCGTCCTCGTTGCCCTTGGCAGGCGGCGATTCGCCTATGTCCTGGGCGGATGGGCCCGAGCTTTCGTCATCCGAAGGTGGGAGCCACCCTTCCACCACTTGGAATAACTGCGACGAATACAAAATGGAATCAGAATTACCGCGACTGCATATACTGCGACTGCGAGCAAGGTAAAGAAATTACCGTTGGAGCCGGACGCTTCGCGGTGTAGGGGGCGATCCCAGCCTGCGCATCCAGGTACACCGCCTGGGTAATCTTCTTCAACGCTGGGAGATAATCCTCCAGCTTCCACTCGTCGAGGCAGGCCTTCGTCGAGTCTCCCCGGCCCGTGTACTGGTACATGTAGTGGTCGCGCTGGGCGAGTGGAGCAGCGCCGTAAGCCAGCAATTGTACAAATTTATCGTTTGAAGGCCCTTCTTTTTCAGACCACGGATGGTCTGGAGCATCTCGTCAACGACCATCCGCTGGTCGTCGGGGAGCTTGCCGACTTGGAGATGGCGCGGCTCGGAACGACTAGCGGAGTACCGCGGGATCGCCGCCTCGCCCTCCGGGGTCGCCTCGGTCACGTAGAACCACGACTTCTTCCAGTCGCTCGCTGCCTTGGCGGGTAGCATCAGATTAAAGAAAGAGGCTTTGGACTTGAGCTAGAACGTCAAGCCGCCCGCGGCTAGCATTGGGCCGCCTGCCTCCTCGCGGCTGATCCGTCCGTGGAACAGATCTTGCCACAAGGGAAAGTAGGGCCGGCAGCCCAAGTAGCATTCGCGAGCATACGAAGATGGCGAGCTGCTCGATCTTGTGGGGACCCAGATCCAAGGCTGGATCCGTAGTAGGCGCAAAGCGCCGGAAGAACAAGGACGTGGGAAACCCTAGACCCCGCCGAGATGACGGTGAAATGAATTCCTCTCTCGCGGGTTTGGGGTCGTTTCTCCCGAGGATACGCCAACCGGCTCGCGGATCGGCCTCCTCGAAGAGGCCAGCTGCGCCCTCGTGCACTTGGACCTACCCATGGTTCGGTGGAAAGGGCCATGGCCGAGGTTGGTTGGAGATCGGAGGATTTGGTCGGCGGATCGCGGAGCGAAGGAAGGAAAATGCGCGCACTCGGAAGAAGTGGTGAGCAGTTGGCTCTACGATTGCCTGCCATTCCTCTTATATAGCGGGAGTTACCCGCCAAGTCAGGAGGCCGTTACCGCGCGATGATTACGCCGAAAGTTACCGTTGGATTACCCCAACGGCTAGTTTGACCGCGCTTTACGGTCCAACTCCAGCCACTCGGCTCGCCAAGTCAATCACTATGACCGCGTCTCGCCGACTCGACTCGCCAAAGCCGAGACTTGGTTCACCGGATTTCCTCCTTTATACAGGAGCCCGCCGACGATTCGACTGGATGCCTACTCTGAAGCCGTATACTCGGCGCGGCCACCACGCCCAATCGGCGGCCTCGGGGACTACTGATGGGGATATGCCTACTGGGGTATACCCAGCAGGGCGTTTCCGACTGGCCCGTGAGCTAGAGAGTGGGCTTGCAGAACGGCGAGTGGATTGAAGCCTAGCAAGGTACCGAGCGACTGGAAGCTAAAGGCCCAGGCGAGTAGATAGGCCCAGTCGGACTAGGTTAGACGACTACTGAAGCCTTAACCGAATCGGTTGAGATATGTAAACCCTAGGGGAGGTGAGCCTATATAAACCTCCCTACAGGGTGAGTAGAGACACGTTCCCTCATACACCCAAGCGACTCGCCGCCTAGCCGCCGAGCTCGCCCATTGTAACACCTCCATAATACAATCTAGCAGGAGTAGGTCTTTACCCTCCGGGGGCCGAACCTGGGTAAAACCCTGTGTCTTTGCCCTCATCTCGCACCGCAGATGGCTGGCCGCCCTTGCCCCTCGTTCTACTACTCGCTGCCGATTGCAGCATCTGCCGTGACCATTCCCACGACACTTCCTACAACTCCTTGGCTCTCTTACTCATTGCTATGTTCTCCGGTCTCTCCAGTGGTACCTTCGCGGTTCTTGTGGCCCTTAGTGTGGCATCCGGGTCATCTTCCTCGGGTACATCGTTTACCACTTGAGCTACTGGAGGTGCCGGGGGACGAGAAGGATCGGGTGCAGTCATCATTACCTCAGCAGAAGCGACCTGGTGAAGCTTTCCCGCAGCATGGACCGCGGGTGGATCCAGTGCCAAGACAACTCGCTCGGGGTATGCGCGCTCCACGCGCACTGCGACATAGACTTGGTGCTCACCGAACTTGATGAAGCAACCGCCCCTAGGGAACGGCCTGGTCCCGAAGCAGCCTGCATTGTCGCTGATAAAGTTCAGAGCACCAAACCTATGGATGAGGCCTGAGTAGACGCACTCACCCATTGAAGCGATGATGTTGCTTGTCCGGATGAAAACTCCAGCAAGCGCCGCTGATTGCCCCATGGTGGGCGCCAATTGTCGTGGTGGTGTCACGATAGATGCCATGTGTAGGCTTAAGTTGGGGGCCGGATGGACGCTTGAGGTAACCCGGGAGGGTGTGCGCTGTCGAGCCGCACAAGATGAACTATCAAGACTTGTGATTTTATTTCTCCTTGGAACTTACAAGTGCTCCTTGAGCTGTTTTAGCATAGCCTGTGGCACCAGTTGTGTCTCTCTCTAAACCCTAGCTATGCCCCTCCTTATATAGGCAACGGGAATAGCTAGGTTTTAGTTTGGGCCCTAGGGTTTACTATTTGGATATTGTCCTTACTATGTGGGCCGGGTCATGGGGCCAGTCCTGGGCCCTTGACCCAGTCAGCAAAGTCGTACAGCCAACGGTCCTTCCATACGTAGACGACAGATCTACGACGTCATATAGTGCTTTATACGTCACTTCGTGCTTTTAGCGTCACCCGGCTCCTTTGTTGTCACCCGGCGGCGCTTCTCTCTTTTGACTCTACTTTAATGTGGTCCCTCATGGATCTTACTTGGAAAGGGGCCATGCGTCCCTCCTCACTCGGCTTCCCCCTGTGGGATCCGGCTCGTCGTTCCCTGCAAGTTAAACTTCCTTGTCCGGCACGGGCGGACATACTTCCTATGTCGGCCTTGCACAAGCTTCGTATGCCAGCTGTTAAGACCTGGATGGTATTTTCTTGACTCGGCCTAAGCCCAGCTGGGTAATGTTTTACCCCTTATGACCCTATCGTGGTTATGCCCCCAACACTTAGACACGCTACAACTTCGAGAATTAGTGCGAGATGAGAGAGCGCTATATTGTAACTATATTATAACACCTAGCATAACCCATGCGATGATTTCCCCCTCGAAGACCAGTCGAGGAAGTCCTTTTGCAGAACACACACACAGCAGTTTTAATTATCCAATTGTTTAGTTTCTAAGGCTAATTACTAGTCATATTATTAGGGGCAATTCTTTAGTGGCGTTGTATATGATCATGACACTATAGTCCTTATGCGTCCATAACCGTGAACACATGACTTCTCAAAAATATTTACGCTGCAGGGATGCACTACTGTATGCAAACACATGTTCAACCCTTCATGCAACATATAACGCGTGCCTTCCGAATCTCACAACAAGAACTGTCCCATAACTACGCGCGTATCCAGAAGTATCACCTACTATATTGATCCAAACAGGAGGTACGCGGGTGGTACATTGTTTGCGTCTATGGTCGAGAAGGATCAGAGCTCCACTATGGAAGATGACCTCTCGGCCATACTGCTTTTATGTATGCAATGTCGCGACAGTCCACCAAAATATCCAGTCCGAAGACATATCCAACTCACCCAGACATATTATGCATATGCACCAAATATAAAATGAATTTATGACCCTTTGGATAAACGAATAGCACCCATAGTTGAGGGGTAGGGGGTTCCTAGAGGCCCCCACGTTTGGGTAGCACAATCAACTCAGAACTGGTATCGTAGAACGAATAGGTCCTATGTCGACTCAAGCAGTTCCCAAAGGTGGTCACTTCATGGGCCTCAACATCAGATTAATTTTCTTATCACCAACAATATCCAAGTATCATATTCCACTTGTATGAAAACGATCTAAGCATGCCTACGACTCGCAAGGACAAATCATGCTAATCAAACAAGGCAATGGGATAACCAAGTAAATATAGTAGTGAAGGTAAATAAATGTATTGTACTAAAGCATCAACAATAAGGATAGAAATAGACAAAGGAGGAAGTAAAGACTATAAATATAATATAGGTAGAAGAGGGAGAATGCTCGCCTAAGAAACAATGTTGGGTAGCCGGAGGCTTGTTGTATCTCACATCGACTCATCGTCCTATCCCGTGAAGAAGAAAAGTACTAGAAGAGGATACGGTATTCAATGACACGGCCAAAGATCGGGCATGGACATGATATGATGCATGTCATGTAAATGTGCGGGCTAAATTAGTAATATTCAAAGGAATTGGGATGCCAACAATTAATTAGAGGTTCAAGTTGTTTATCTATGCCCACAAATTAAATGTTGAGTTAACAAGACAAAACATGGCATCTGTTCGCTACATAAATTTAAATAGAGTCGGAATAAGAAAAAAATAACCCACATAAACACTCCATATTTAATTATTAGGTGAATCAAAAAAATACCCCAAAACAAATAGATATGTATGCGAGCATGAATGATTAAATTGATGGTCAACACGTAGAGCCTGGGAGAAAACAAAAACTTCTCTGCTCCGGCGAGTCGCCCCAAGATCCGGCCAAGGTCACAGGAAATACTTTGTACCTTTCGATGTGCATGTGCGGAATCTAAGGAAGCATGTTTCAGTGGTACCATACGTTCCTCTTCATCTTGTCCGGCTCCGAGGAACTACTCGATCCTAGGACCACCTCGCCGCCAGCTCTGGTGCTACTCCTTTTTCTGCCTTCGACTCTGCCGCCCTATGCCGACGAGCACCACAGGTGCAGTGCCTCTCTTGTTTCACACATGTACAAGGTGGAACAACATCAAGTGAGGTGCTAGCCTTGGTCTTGCCGCCGTGGGATAGGAAGGTGGGAATGGCCAAGTCTAGCAAAAATCTTAGGAAGCAACACTGGAACTTATTTCTTCCAGCACCCACCTTCATTTATATAGGCGAGTAGGTGAGGGCACACAACACTTGTGTCCCTTGGTCCTAAACCATAACCCAAGTCAAAGCGGGTCCAACCGATTGACATGTGTCCTTGTCCGAGAAAGTCCAACTTGCCGGCTCATGATAGTCGGATCAGCATCCGCCCACTTCCACTCTCTTAAGTGTGCAATCCCACAAGCTTATGGTAAACCGGACACATCTAGGTAGTCTTTGATAAAAGTTGAGGCTCAGTGATCTTCTGACTCTAAAGGCGATAGTCAGTAGCGGCCTCTAGAAAAACTTTTCGACTCCTAGTGCTCGCAGGTGCCCTCAATGTGACAATCAGTCTGAGTCCCTTTGCCACAAAATATTGTGATAACCACAAGGGAGATTCCGTCATCGTAGTGGTGATTTAACTCTCTCCTTTTTTCAGTGATAAATGATTCCCTCTGGCTTCACTAAGTCGGACTACCTCAATCAACACTTAATCGAGTAGCACATGGCCATGCTTC
Source organism: Avena longiglumis (assembly GCA_030063025.1). Lineage (NCBI taxonomy): Eukaryota > Viridiplantae > Streptophyta > Magnoliopsida > Poales > Poaceae > Avena > Avena longiglumis. Next base: position 415,316,741 of record CP125979.1, read on the forward strand.
GGAATCATATCATACGAGAGGGCCTAGAGAATATCTTTCCGAGCTGGAGGGAAAAATTCCATCTTGGTTGATGTAGCACCCCGGGTAAAACCACTACTAGAAAATCGCGGCGTTTTTGTTTGGTGTATCATCATGACTGCATGCTCATATCATCATGCCACATTCCATTTAAGCATCGTCATGTCATCATGTATATTCTTGCCTAAAACTATTCTCCAAAAGCCTATCTTTGTTTTCTCTTTGCACCCTCTTTGTTTCAAATGATAAAACTCCGGCTATTCCGAATATCTCTTTTTGTCTAAAAAATATTTACAAAAAGTTATTTAGACAAAGGAAATTAATTAATAAAAACAGTTTTTGACCGGACCAGACGGCCCATCTAACCAAACCGTAGACCTACCTACTCCAAACCCAAATCCTAACCCTAATCCCCACCTAAACCTAACCCTAGCCTCCACTCATCCTAGCCCTGAAGACACTCTCACATGGCCACACACTCCACTTGACTGACACCACACCCACCCAGAATGCTGGCCATACGCGGTGCACCCCACGACATGCTCCTGCCCACATACATCCCACTTCGTTGCAGCAATTCCCACACCAGCACCCCACCTTGCTATCGCCCTCGTGACCCAACCCGACCCCGCGCGATACACCCCATCGTGAGGAACCCCACCATTGTACCCTCTCAACACGACATGGAAACCCAGCGTCCCGCTGGTCCCACCACCCAACCTGCCTCGCGCCCCTCTCCCTCTCTCCTCTTCCCTGACCTACCTTCTCATACGCTCCACACCACCCTGTGATCCCGTCCCCTCCCGAACCACCTCTGCCGCCGCCAGGGTTCCCTCTGCCCGCCGCCTCTCTCCCCGAGTCCCTCTCCTCCGGATCGACACTGTCGTGCACCGCCTCCCATTCCTCCCGCGAGCAGCAACGCCGGCCCCGCTCTTCCCCAGTGTGACCCTGTCGTCGACATTCCCCGTTACCTGGGGCCTGCCCTCGCTCATGCGTGTCCCGAGCATGGAAACAGCCACCGGCGACCTCATCGTCCTTGCTAGGCACCGCTGACCCGGCCTCTGCCTTGCCGGCGCTGGCTGCGCACGTCCTTGCCCGCGCCTGCCACCTCTTGCCTGAGTCTGTCCATGCATGCAAGCTCCTCTACACTGCCAGCAAGCCACGGCCACCGCCTCCTCTCCTGCCCCGAGCCCGGTCAAGCCCCAGGTGCCCTCCTCCTCCTCTCCTATGGGCTCGCCAGCCGTCAGGGAGTCGCCTACCCTGCCGCCAACTCTGGCCGCTCCCTCCTCCCTTCGCTTGCCCGGCCTTTGGCCCGCGAACACGGTCTTCTGATGTCTCTGCGTCATCGGCATGCACCCCAGCCGAGAGCATCCGCGATGCTATTCTCCCAACCGAGTTCTGTCTAGATGTTGTTGTTGATGTTAACACCCACATGTGGGGATGACGGTGTGGTATCCGACAAGAACTCCTCCGTTTCAACGTGTCAAGACCAACGGTGATGCCACCTGAAGATCATGGCGTCGTCGACCCAAGATCTCCTTCCCGGAATGTCAAGTACGCCTGTACGTCTCGATGAATGAGATCGGTAGCTTCTCAAGACTATCCGATGTCATGGACCGCCACAAGTCTGGAATGCCTAGGCCTTCTTCATGGACGCCAAGTTTGTCGAGACCCCGGGTGCACCATCACGGATCCGAAGACGATCCCGCCGAGACCGTATCATACCCTTGGAACCCCAAGATCGCCGAACACAAATGTGTGACCCTTACCTAATCTGCCCCCTCTTTTGCAATATGAAATTTATCATGTTGCATAAAATTGTACCTGCTTGCACTCGTATCATGTGGTTTGGGGGCTTTTGCCGATTCACCACGTAATTAAATATGGAGACCATATACGAGCTTTTCTAGTCTTATATTGGTTCCATTTAAAATTTTGTAGCGAACAGATGGCATATTTTGCCTTGTTAAGCCAACATTAAATTATAGGATATCTAAACAACATAAACCACCTAATTAATTGTCAGAACCCCAGTTCCTCTTAATTTTGCGTAGTCGCATCGCATCCTTTCCATGTCATGCATCATGCCCGATCTTATGACATAGTATTAAATAGTGCATCCGATGTTTCTTTCAGTGTTTTGCTTCTTCTAAGGTTAGGCCATTGAGTTGTCGCGAGATTCACCCCGTTCTTAGGATGTACCTTTGGCAATGTTTCCCAAGCGAGCATTCTCCCGCTTTCTACCTATTTTGCATTTCTAGTCTTTACTTCCTTCTGTTGATATATTGCTATCTATGTTGCGATGCTTTAGATTCCATACCAGTTATATTCCTTGTAGCCCTAAATTTCCTTGGACACCACCTATTAACTGTTTCTTGGTAGATAATTAGCCTTGTAAGTCGTAGTTGCTTGCTCAGGTGCTCCTTCATGTCGTTGTGTTCCACAATTGTTGGAATGTTGCCAAATGCTTAATGGTGGAGATGATCATGACTTTAATAACAACTTGATATTAAAATGTTGCGACTATATAAAACTATAGAAGAGGCACCGACATAGATGTTATTTGGTTTTTAACCGCTCACTGGTGTTCCGTAGGCCTTGAGTAATTGATGCATGTTCCTTGAATATCGCACTATATGCATGTGGGACCATGAATCCTCTTAGCCGGAGCTTGATTCCTTTCTTATTTCTTGGGGCCACAAACTAGTTTGGCGCTTTACTGCTATCCTATACTTATGCCATTCTTTACTAATTTAATTATTACTATTGCTCGAGGAGAATTTACTATTGTGCTGTTTAGGAACCCCGTGGCACGTTTTCGCCATATCAACAAGCCCAATCACACTTTCTGAAGGAATATGCCTGAGAGGCAATAATAAAGTGGTTAATATGCTATTCCATGTTTATGATAAATGTTTATTTTTCATGCTATAATTGTATTAATAAGGAAACGTTAATACATGTGTGAATTATAAACATATAAGGTTCCTTGTAAAGCCTATATTTATACTATCCTGTTGATTAACGAATGATCAAAGGTTTCCTGATCATAACATTAGATGTTATTAATAACATGGTCATATCATTATAGAATGATATGATGAATAGTCACCCGAAGTAGATGTAGCAATACGATCGTGTCGTCAAGTTTAAATTGTTATCACATTCGTAGTAACTCAATGTCTTTAGACCATGAGATCACGCCAATTACTTTCACCGAAAGAGTACTTTGATTGCATCAAACATCACACCATAACAGGGTGGTTATGAAGGTGTAATCAGGTATTTGGGAAGTATTAATTGAGGCTCATGGATCAAGAGTGGGATTTGTCCATTCGGATGACGAAGAGATATATACTCAAGGCCCTATCGGTGATATCACATTGACATAGCCTTGCAAGCAAGTGATTTGATCACTAGAATGTCATATCACAATAATGAGAAAAAGAGTACTTGTTAGGAATGAGATTAAACAAGGTATGGTTGATGCGACGTGATCAGATCTCTAACAAGTAAAATATCGTGAAACAAAAGGAATTTGATTACAGCGAAAGAGGTTCAGACGATCATGGATCTTCGAGGAACTAGTGGGATTCATTATGGATCTCCAGGTCCCATGTAACACCCCTAGTTCTATTAAATAGTGTTTAGAATTTGTTTTGTGCATCATGAGCATCACCTATTCAAAATTCATGCAACCAATGAATCAAAACCCTAAACCCTAGCTTCCCCTCTCTATTTGAAATGTATTCAAAATGGTTTTGAATTTTGAAAAGTATAAAAAGTTTGGAACCCAAATGGTTATAAGGGGTACCTGCAATATTTGAATATTTGCAAAATTCTGGTATTTTGAAATGTATCAAAATATATTTGAAACTCAAATGCAAAAGAAAAAAGGATTTAAGAAAAAGAAAAGCTTTTGGAAAAAAAACAGAACCACAGAGCAGCCCAGACCGCAGCCCATATTTCCCTCTCTCCCTACTGCTCACGCGCGCAAGCCAGCGGCCCAACACCGGCCCATACCGCATCGGCCTTCTCCTCTCTGCCGTCTTCCTCCCGATGCCAAGAAGCGTGGTGGAGCTTTCCCAGTCACCCGATGTCGCTGCAATGACTGTTGTCGCCCGCTCCCCTCTAGACAATGATAAGAACCCGTGACACACGTCTCTCTTCCCCTGATCCTCTTTCCCCCTCGTGCGCGCTATCTTCTTCTTCCCAGCGAGACCGAAACCCTAGCCAGTGGCCGTCGTCTCGTGCGGCCACCATAGGTCGTCCCGCGCCCCACCGTGAAGCTCTAGAGCTCCGTCTCCTCGCCAGAAACCTCCCCGGTGAATCTTGCTTGCTAGGATGGCCCGAGACGCTTGAATCGGCCCCATCTTCCATGTCTCCGACAAGCTCCTCTGTCGCCATCGCCGTCAACCTCGACCTTCCCCGGCCATGATGACCCTCTCCTCACACTCGTGGTGAGCTCCTGCACCTCATGAACCCTCTCCCTTCCTCCCCCTTGCTCTGTTTCGCCCGCATGCCGAGCTCCGCCTACCGCCGCCGTCGGGCATGGTCACTGTCGGTGCTCTGGAAACCCAAACGGAGTGGCGCCGCCACTATTCTGCTTAGCACGCTCGCCCGCATCCAGCGCACCCATTTCAGATTGCCTACGCGCACACAATCGCCGCCCGGTCACTAATCTGCAACCTACCCCCATGCTGGCATCACGCTAACGTTAGAGTGAAGTTAGCGACGTGCGGTTAGCTCGGTCAAATAGACCGTGGGTCCCCCTCTGCTCCGTGGCTACTGATGTGGCCTTGGGCCCATCTATCAATCACTTGGGTTAGCTGTAGCCCGGGTGTAAAAAGTATCCAGTTTTGGTTTAATAATTTCAGAAAATGTTATAATTTTGTAAAATCAATGTAGGATTATCTGTTTATAGAAAAATACAAATAATATATCAAAGTGACTAGAAAATAATATCTACACAATAGCAATATAATCATGCTTTAATCAACAACTTCAATTGCAAGATTAATCAGAAGAACCAATTGAACCCCGCAGGTGATTCCGAGGTTCTCCCTGTACTAGGGTTTGCACCCCTCGGACCCCGTTGAAAATGACCAAGCATGTTTAGGGTTTTAATTACAATACACTTTAACTTTTCATATCATCATCCTTGATTGAGCATATTATCGATGCCATGTGTTGATTGTTTCCCCTTTCTTTCTGGTATTTGGTTCTTCTCCGGTAGAATACGATATTGAGATCGAGATTGAGATCGAAGGCCGAGATCAACACCACCAAAGATCAAACAACAATACTTGACCAACTGTAACCAAGTAAAGTACAAGATGGCTGAACATCTTCTTATCGGTTATCAATGGGCAAAGGCAAGCGAAACCCCACACACAATATGATCCTATGCTTTCAAGCGTTTTAAATTCTTGTCAATTGCATGCGGTTTCAAAGTCTTTTGTCGACAGGTAGAGTTATCCTATCTGATGAATGTTTCCCTTTGTAGCCTATATATCCTGATCCACTTCTCCTAGCATAAGTAGGTTTGGCTTGTGAAGCATTGCTAGAGCTTTTACATCTGTTGTGCTTAGTCATGCTTAGCTATTGGTGTTGGTTCATCCAGATGGTGTATCAGATACAGAGAATCTAGTATGATAGCAGAATGTGATGAGATGAATGGAGAGGTTAAACTTGCTAAGTCTTGTATGGAAGGCCACGAGGTTTGTGGTTTTTGTAGTTCCATACTTGCCACCCTTAGGACCCGAGTTCTTGCCTATGTACCAAGATGAGCATACAACCACACGACGGTTGATGGGGACCCCCTTGACCCCAACTTGCCTAGTCTGATCCATGAGTCCATAGTTTGAGGTTTTATTTGGCACCCACATGGAAAAGGTTTTGGTAAATGGTGCAAGCATATAGGACGTGGACAGGTGAAGGGTGCACGACACTGAAATGGATCCCGATACACAGAGTCAAGGAACGCTTGGGAGTAAGGCCAACTACCGCAGCCGAGGGCCCTTCTGGGTGACTCATGGATTAGGCAAAAGTAAGGGAAAGGTTTCGTTCGACCACCCTCTGTCAAAACACCAAGGAACTGTGTCAAGTGATGCTAAGAGTCGGTCGACTCATGTGGGTGAATTTGTACACCCCTGCAGGGTTAAATATTTTTGAAAAGCCATGTCCACCATTATGGACGACTTGGTGACTAGATTCTAAGATCATAGAGAACTATAACCTAATCGTAAAACTTGGCACTTCAACGTGTGCTTAAGGATGCTTCCTCATGGGTATAAGGGGGTTATCCTAGTTGGGAGTTGATGATGGTTAACTGGTGATATCAAAAGATGATGATCAATACTTTGGAGATGACGCTCTCTTATCCCCTTTTAAAACACTCTAATTAGACGAGCTTCTTCTCCCTCCTGTTTTATAAACAAAGATGGCTTTATAGCAAAACAACTCCACCATCCATAAGTCTTGCGGAGTACACCCTGTACTCACCCTTTCTTTGTTCATACTTTTGCAGCAGAGTAAGTGTTACCATAGAAGATGAGTTTGTTACGGCATAGACGAGTAGCTTGGGGTTCCTAGTCGGTAGCCAAGAATCTATGGAATGGGACGTCATCGTTATGCGTCAAGCCTCTTAGGCTATTTTTTTAAGTTTTCTATACTTAGTAGCATAATTTGTCTTTCGTTGTTTGATGTTTATGGTCCGTGACCTCTGCTTGTAATATTTTTGTTCTCTCCTTAGTTATGAGCTTGCTGTAATAATTTTTGTGTCGTAGGGTCACTGATGTGTTACCGATTCTTCACTAGATATCTTCGAGCTCAAGGTTAAGCTTATGTTAGACAGAGGTAATTGTAACACCCCTAGTTCTATTAAATAGTTTTTAGAATTTGTTTTGTGCATCATGAGCATTACCTATTCAAAATGCATGCAACCAATGAATCAAAACCCTAAACCCTAGCTTCCCCTCTCTATTTGAAATGTATTCAAAATAGTTTTGAATTTTGAAAAGTATAAAAAGTTTGGAACCCAAATGGTTATAAGGGGTCCCTGAAATATTTGAATATTTGCAAAGTTCTAGTATTTTGAAATGTATCAAAATAGATCTGAAACTCAAATGCAAAAGAGAAAAAGGATTTCAAAAAAAGAAAAGATTTTGGAAAATAAAAATAGAACTAGAGAGCAGCCTAGGCCGCAGCCCAGTTCTCCCTCTTTTCCTTTCCCTCTCTCTCTGTCGCTCACGCGCGCAAGTCAGCAGCCCAACACCGGCCCATACCGCATCGGCCTTATCCTCTCTGTCCTCTTCCTCCTGACGCCAAGCAGCTCAGTGGAGCTTCCCCGGCCGCCCGATGTTGCTGCGATGACCGCCGCCGCCCGTCGCCCTCTGGACGAGGATAAGACCCCACGACACACGTGTCTCTTCCCCTGGTCCAATTTCCCCCTCGCGTGTGCTCTCTTCTTCTTCCCAGCGAGATCGAAACCCTAGCCGATGGCCACCATCTTGCGCCGCCGCTAGAGGCCATCCCGAGCCCCGCCATGAAGCTCTAGAGCTCTGTCTCCTCGCCAGAAACCTCCCTGTCGAATCTTGCTTCCTAGGATGACCCGAGATGCTCGAATTGGCCCCATCTTCCCCGTCTTCGACAAGCTCCTCACTGCTAGGAAAAATATCATTAGTGGCGCACCATTTTTCAACTTCTGTGGGGCATATGGGATGTGCCACTGTTATCATGCCACTAAAGTGAAGTTATGTGCCGCATATTGAAATGTGCCACAGAAGTCTGAAAAACTTCTATGGCGCATATTGCCAATATACGCCACAGAAGTCCCCAACCAGATCTCAAACTTCTGTGGCGCATATTGTCAATATGTGCCATAGAAGTTTTTTCAAAATTCAAAAAAAAAACCCGGCCAGATCTGGCCGGAGGTGGGGATCATCAGAGGTGGGGGTCAGTGGGGGTCACCAGGGGAGGAAAAGGTGGCCGAAGGAGGAGGAGGTCGCCGGTGGCGGAGAGGAGGAGGCCACCGATGGAGGAGGGGCTCGCCGAAGGAGGAGGTGGAGGTCGCCGGTGGAGGAGAGGAGGAGGCTGCCAGAGGAGGAGGCCGCCAGAGGAGGAGGTCGACGGAGGAGGAGCTCACCGGGGTGGAGGAGGAGGGAGGAGGGAGGAGGGAGAAGGGATAAGGGAGGTGGAAGGAGGGAGGAGGGAGAAGGGAGGTGGGAGGAGGAGGAGCAGATCGCCGGGGTGGACGAGGGAGGTGGGAGGAGGGAGGAGGGAGGAGGAGGAGGAGGAGAAGGTGAGGAAGAAGGGGAGGAGAAGGAGAGAAGAAGTGGAGGAGGAGAATGGTGGAGGAGGAGACGAGGATAAGAGAGGGAGAAGGGGCGGCGGGATTAAAATTTCGAATCCCGCCCAACACTTCTGTGGCGAGGAGCAATGTGCCACAGAAGTTGGTCCACCTTTTTTACTTTTTTTGTAGGAAAAATCTTCTTTCCGCAATAACTTTTTACTCTTTTCGAATTTGGGGAAGCTGTAAAACTTCCCCAAAAGCTGTAAAACTTCTTTCTTCAAACATGGCCGTTGAAATCGAGTAGAAAATTTCGAGACGACATTTTGGTATATTGAACTTTTTTCCGACATCGTATGCAAAAGTTATGGCCGTTCTACTGTCCCATGACCTTTTTTTGCAAAATACATCAAAATTCATGTTTTTCAATTTTCCCTACAACTATACCCTAAATATAACTACATCTCAAAGGAATTATTTTTTTGAATTTTTTATCATTTTCATTTATTTTTTATAAAATTTAAAAGGCGATCCACAGGGGGGATCTGTTTTCAACTTTTGTGGCGCATACATCTATATGCGCCACAGAAGTCACAACTTCTGTGGCACATATATAGGTATGCGCCACAGAACATTGGTCAACTAAATTCTGTGGTGGGGCCTAACCTCACTTTCTGTGGCGCATATGACCATATGCGCCACAAAAAATGAGGGAGCCCAACCCCGGTGGCGGGTCCACCAAACTTCTGTGCCGCATTGTTTCCCTATATGTGCCACAGAAGAGTGAAGATTTCTATGGCGCATTTCCTGAAATGTGCCACTGGAGTTTATCTGTGGCGCATGATCACACATATGCGGCACAAAAGATTTGTATATCTATAGCTGGTTTCCTAGTAGTGATGGCCTCGATCCACTTCGAGAATTTGTCGACTGCTACCAGGAGGAAGATGTGCCCTACTAGCGAGGACCTTGGCAGTTTGCCGATCATGTCGAGTCCCCACTAAGCGAAATACCATGCCAGCAGTATGGGCCGCAGCTCCGATCCGGGCGTGTGTGCCTTGTCTTCGTACCTCTGATAGGCTTTGCACCTCTGGACGATCTCCTTGGCGTTGTTCATTGCAGTTGGCCTGTAGAAGCCAGCTCGTAGAGCTTTGCAGACTTGAGCATGGTTGCATGCGTGGTGTCCGCAGATACCCTCATGGGTGTCTAGGAGGATGCTTTTCCCATCACTATTGGTGATGCATCTTTGGAGCACACCTGAAATGTTGCGCTTGTACAGTTCGCCATTAATGATGGTGAAGGCCTTTGATCGGCGAGATATGCGTCAGGCGTCTGTTGGGTCCTCGGGTAGCTGTTTGGTTGTCAGGTAGCGGAGCTACGATTGGGTCCATGTTTGCTCAATCTCCATGACCTGCATAAGGCTCACCAGTTCGACCTCTGTGTCGAGCTTTTCGGGTCCTTCAGGTGGCGCAGCCCCCGAGTGTTCTGCTGCTTCAGTTGTGTCCTTCGGGAATTTCCGCTTGATGGAGGGTACGCATATTTGCTCGAGGAACACACCTAGTGGCACTGGGACGCAGGTGGAGCCAATATTGGCGAGCTTGTCGGCCTCTTCGTTGCTTTCCCTGCCAACGTGCCAAAGTTCGCAGCCATCAAAGTCCCCTTCGAGTGAGTTGTAGAGTGCATGATATGCGATCATGTTGGCGCTGTGAGCATCGCACTCGTTCATCGTCTATTGGACGACAAGGTTGGAGTCACCGTAGATGACGAGGCGCGTGGCATCACACACCTTGTCCATCCTCATGCCATGTATGAGTGCCTCGTATTTGGCCTTGTTGTTAGATGCGCGGAATTTCATCCGAAGGACGTATTTCATCTTGTCCCGTTGAGGGGACGTCAATATTACGCCGGCTCCTGCTCCAGCCTCACGCTTAGAGCCGTTGAAGTGCATTGTCCATGACTAGGACATGTCCGGAGTGTCCGGCAGTTGCAGCTCCATCCAGCGGACGAGGAAGTCAGGAAGCACCTAAGACTTGATGGCGGTACGCCGTTCGTAGATGATGTCTCGAGGAGATAGCTCGATAACCCATAAGGCTACTTGCCCTGTGGCTTCGGGGTTGTTCAGGATGTCCGACAGAGGTGCGCCGTTGACGACCCCGATCTGATGCTCCTGGAAGTAGTGGCTCAATCGGAGCGTCGTCATGAATACTCCCTAGGTGAGATTCTGGTAGTGAGGGTACCTTTGCTTTGTTGGGGTCAGTACCTTGCTGAGGTAGTAGACTGGGCGTCGTACCCCGTGGGTGTTGCCGTCTTCGGGTCATTTGACCACGAGTGCTGTGTTGGCCACCTGATACGTTGCTGTGATGTATAGCAGCAAAGACTCCCTCTCCTTTGGCGTGACCAGCACAGGAGATGTGGAGAGCAGGCACTTGAGGTCCTCGAATGCTACGTCTACTTCGGTCGTCCACTCGAACTTGTCAGCCTTGTGTAGCATCTGATAGAAAGGGAGGGCCTTCTCGCCCATGCGGCAGATGAACCTGCTGAGCGCCGCGATTCGCCCTGCTAGTTGCTGGACCCCTTTGAGGTTCTTGGCTTCTCCATGGCTAGTATAGCCCTGATTTTCTTCGGTTTGGCCTCGATGCCATGCCGGGAGATGAAGTACCCAAGTAATTAGCCGTACGGGACACCGAAGGTGCACTTTTCTGGGTTTAGCTTGATCTTGTAGCGATCAAGGTTGTCGAACGTCTCGTGGAGATCGTCGATGATCTTCCTGGCCTCCTTGGTCTTGATGACTATGTCATCGACATAGACCTGTACATTGCGACCGATCTAGCTATTTAGGCAGGCCTGCATGCATCGTTGATATGTGGCGTCCGTGTTCTTCATCCCGAAGGGCATAGTGTTGTAGCAGAACTAGGGCTAGAATTCGAGCCGAGCCAACTCGACTCGACTCGCTAAAGCTCGTTCAACAAACGATTTGTCTTAAGTCGACTCGTTTATAGAACGAGCTCATTCTGGAAACTCGGCTCGACTCGGTAAACTCACGAGTAGCTCGCAAGTAGCTCGTTTAGCTTGTTATAAGTTACGAATAGGAGCACATATAAGAAAAATAGTAATCATCATACTAATTTGGAATTAAAACATCGATAGTACTTCCATAATAACACGAAAGAAGATCAATGAAAAATATAGTAGCTCTACACCATTATAGGTTCAAGAATCATTCATAGTATGGCACTCATATATGAAAAATTTAAACTTTGTATTTGAACAAGTTTAACGAGCTAAATGAGTAGCTCGCGAGTAGCTCATTTAGCTTGGGGTGAACAAACAAGCTCAAATCGAATACTTGGCTCGACTAGTTAGACACCGAGTTCGAGCCGAGTCACGAGTTACTCATTTAGATCGCGAGTTTCGAGTTATAATTCCAGCCCTAAGCAGAACACCCCGAACAGCGTAATGAACGTTGTTTTCTCCTGATCTTTGGCCTTTAGCCAAATTTGGTTGTAGCCTAAGTAGGCATCGAGGAACAAGAGTCTCTCGCATCCTACAGTGGAGTCGATGATTTGATCGATCTGTGGTAGGGGAAAGTGGTCCTTAGGGAAATGCTTCTTAAGCTACGTGAAGTCCACACACACATCCGTAGGGTGTCTATGTCCTTCTTTGGGACTAGCACGGGGTTGGCCGGCCACTCGCTTTCCTTTATCTCCCTGATGAAGTTGGCATCGAGGAGTCTGTTGACTTCGATACCAACAGCTTCGGATCTAGGCTCAGACATCCGACACATTGACTACTTAACTGGCTTCTCATTTGGAAACACATTCAGTGCATGCTCGGCGAATTCCCTGGGAACTCCTGGCATGTCCGCAGGACAACAAGCGAAGATTTCCCAGCTCTCACGGAGGAATTTGACGAGCGCGCTTTCCTATGTGGGGCTCAGGGCATTGGCGATCAACATCGTCTTGGAGGCATCCATCGGATGGACCTGCACCTTTTTAGTGTTGATTGTGGAGTCAAACAACATATCAGGTGCATTTTTCCACGTGACTAGGGGCGCCCCATTGACTAAGGACTTGCACCTCCTTTAGCATTGTGAGCTCCTCCTGCATGCCGAATGATTGGGAGATTCTATTGAAGTCCTTGTCGCAGCTATCCGACGTGGTGAAGCTTCCTGGGACGGTAATGACGCCCCTGGGTCTTGGCATATTCGGTAGAAGGTACGCTTAGTGTGGTACTGCCAGGAACCTTGCGAATGCCACACGCTCGAGGATGGTGTGGTACTGTGAGGACCAGTCCACCACTTCAAACTCCAGAGGCTCACGCCTGAAGTTTTCGGGCTTGCCGAAGATGACTTCGAGCCATATTTTGCCTAGGGGGTATATGCCCTTCCCTGGGACGATGTCATGGAACGTCGTGTCCGATGCCTCTAGGCTGCATAGCGGGATCCGCATAGCTGCTAGTGTGTTGGCGAACATCAAGTTGATGTCACTGTCGTCGTCCACGAAGACGCGGCTCATCTCGAATCCTCTGATCTGGGCCTCGAGAACCGACCTAGGTGACGTATCTGGCGTGGATGATCCGAACGGTCGAACGTGATGCACGAATCCGAGCCGCTGAGGTACTCAGGTATGGATGGTGGGGAGGTCACGGCCAAGTTGACTTGGCGGGTGATCTTCTTCTGCACCCTATTTGTTGGGCGTCCCTTCTGTATCATCATAGACCCCAATGGTGGAGGGTATCCGGCTGCCCCGATATTCTGCGCTGGCGTAGCCGCAGGTTGTGAGGGTCCTCCGGGTGGTGGTGGAGCCCCATGAGCGACGCTTCCTGGAGCGGGGGCGAATCCTAGGTTCACCGCTTGGCGTCTCATCTAGGCGAAGCCCTCGTGGAGTTTTTGAAACTCTCTACAACCCTTGAGCATGTGGCTGGCCTTTCTCTTGCCATCCTGCTTGTTGATGTAAAAGTGGATGGTGAAGGGACCCAATAGCTTTTCGAATGCATATGGCTCATCATCACGGTTGCGGCGATGCCATGTTTGGGTGGGCCATCCACTGTCGTGGTGTAAGACCCCACCTTTATAAAGGTAAAGGTCCCTGTGATTGCAATGCTAGTCCCTTGATCAATTGCTAGCATCCACAGTTTAAGATGAAGTACACAGAAACAAAGGTCATTATTACATCGTCATTCTAGAGATAGCATAGTCTTTTACAACTCCATAGCCATAGGCTAGTACAAGACTTTAACTTAACAATATAAATAAAAGTCTTCATCTTCATGTGCTAGAGGCAAGCATGTTGAGTGTAGACTCATAACCCTAATCCTCATCAGAGTAACCTGCAACATCACAAGTTACAGCCACAGTGGGTCAATACATTGGAATAGTATTGCCAAGTCATACCTTAGTAGAATAATAGTATCTAGCTTCTACATGAATTTGGCTAAGTTTAGCTTAGGATTGCTTTGCTCAAAATAGGTTTTACCTATCAGTTGAAAAACTCTAAGTTTTTTTGTTTGGCAAAAACTCCCAAGGAACCACCAATAGACATTGGTGAACCTTCACCCTTGTTCACCCACAAGTTTTAACTTAGAAAATTGGGATGAGGAGATTCTTGATAGCTTCCATGTCTTGATGCTCAAATTGTCCATTACCGGGGACACGGCTAAGTACTTAGTTTCTTCCTTCTGCAGAGGTGGTGCACTTTCCCCACAAGACTTGATTTTGACCAAGACAGGACCTTTCAAAAGCCTTCCCTTAGACCAAAATGCACGCGCTCCAAACCTATCATCCCCTACCACCAACTGTCCATTTGGCTAAGTTATTGCAACCTATATGATCCAGACAGAGCCCATAATGCCATGTGGCTGCACTAGAAGCTTCTTAACATTTGGCATCGCAAATCCCTTTGTTCCTGGGTGGCAATCCACAAGTGTGATACACAAGGTAAACCATAGAAATGGTCCTTGTGTAACCACCCAACCAAAAACCACCAAACAATTACCATTCCACCCAGGTGTTTCATTCACTTAGTTATTTTATTAAGCAAAAACATAAGTCAAAGACTTAGCAATAATTTTTCCATAGCATGAATATATTACACCCTTGGTTTCTACTAGCTAGGCTAAGCATGGTAATAGCAAGTATCTTAACTTAGAGGAAATTCTAACAATTCTACAACTACTAGGATTTCCCAAGCATAGCATATAGATACTTAGTAAAAACTATCATGCAAGCCCTATACAAAATATTTCTAATGCAAAGTCAAAATATTGGGACAAAAGTATGAAGCACCACTTTCCTTGGTAGTTGGGGGAGTAACAACAATCCTCACAGTCACAATCACCACTAGCACCAAAATCTACACATAAAATGATAGCACCAAATTCACATTTCCAAAATAATCAAACAAAAATATATGAATGCATGCAAATGCCATGTGATGATTTTCTAAACCAAACAAGACAAGTGAAAGAGTACTGAACCATAACCAAAACAATTGTACACAAAATAAACTAAATTTGGCCTTGAAAACATTTTCCAAATAATTTTAATACACAAAATAAGCCTACAAATGTCTCTGCATAAAATTTCGTTTTAACAGAGGCAAAATATAAAACTAAGCCCATAGATGTGTAGGATTTCTTTTTGTGATTCCAATGGTATATTATTTGTATTTTTTGGATAAACAGAACAAAAGTTATTGAATTTACAAATTTGAATAACTAATAGATGAAATTCCAGATTTTAAATATAAACTTAGCCACGCGGCGCTTCCTGATTGGACGGTATCGCTTCGAGCGGATCATGCTTCCGTGCCGTTGGATCTAATCAGATCTAACGCACCAGATCTAAAGAAAACGTTTCGATCTGCATCTAATCTATACCCTATGATCTAGATCTAACGGCACTGGCTCACTCGACCATAGTCTGGCGGCGCTGGCGGCGGCGATGTGGTGGCGATGCACTGCCAGTGGTGTTCCTGCGATTACAAAGGGGGCTGGGGTTGGCAGAGGCTCTTACCAGACTCGCGAGGCCTCGAGGATGCTCAAGGCGTTGCTGGCGTGGGTGGGGGCGTACTGTAGAGGTCGCTGGGGCTCGTCGGAGTTATGTACGGCGTCGGGTCCTTGCAGACGAGGTCGTTGTCGAGGCTCTGGATCGTCCTAGCACAAGCCAGAGGTATCAGTAGCTGCGCAAGGACAAGGCGAACATGGTTGTATGCAAGCGAGGTCAAGGGGCGCTCAGTAATTACCGTAATCGATCGGCGGAGTTGAGTGGCGGCTCTATCGCTTGCAGGCATGAACGGGGACAGCAGCCTGGGTTATGTGCGGACAAACGAACGATGTCAGAGGATGCACAAGGTCACAAGGGACACACTCGTATGAACTAGAAGGACAGGGGCGGTCAGGCTCACCAGAATTTCGTCGTCGGAGTTCGTCGGTACTGCGGCAGCGTTCTGCGAAATATGGGCAGCCTAGTGGCGGAGTGGGGGTGCTGAGTGAGGGGAAATGGTCGCAGAGGGGTGGGGGTTAAGTAGCCAGAGCAGGGGCGAGAATCACGCGCTGCATCAATGGAATTTAAGTGCATTTGCGTCAGGAAGGAAACGGCCGCGGCGAGCAGGTCTTCGGCGCGAGATTGACGACGAGGCGGACGTGGCTGGTGGGTCTGAGGTGTCAGTGAGGGGTGTGTACGGGTTGGGTAAGAAACAGAGGGAGAGGGGAAACCCGGGTGGGCTGGCTACTGGGCTAGGTCTGCTGCTGGGCCGAATAAGTGGCGCCAGCCCCTTCTGTTTTCTTTTATTCTTTTCCATTTATATTTTGATTTTCTTAATTCATTTTCAAATGCTTTTCATAAGGGTTTGAATTGAAACTTGTTCTGAATTTTTGTAAAGTGGACCATACACATATTTGACTACAGAACAATGTTGTTAACTCAAAAATACATTGGTTCATTGGATTTTAGAAATAAACCATGCTCTAATTTTATATTAGGCATATGAATGGTTTTGAATTCATATTTTGTTTTGAAAACTTTGACCAAGCTTTGGAAATATCAATCAATCCTATGTTCAAATCTTTTCTGGTTAAAACAAGTATTCTTATAATAGAGAGTAGCAATAAGGCCATTGCCTTGCTTACATAAAATAATAAACAACAAATGCTTCTGTTTTTGAAATCTCATTTGAAAATGATCCTAAAATGATTATGAATGCATGAATGATATGCAAACTTTGAAATCATGATTTTTGGGATGTTACAAATCTAATCCTCCTAAGGTGAATCTCGCCCTCGAGATTCGGATTGGCTAGCAAATAGGTGAGGGTGGTCTATCCGAAGATCATTTTCTCTTTCCCATGTTGCTTCTTCTTCGAAATGATGGTTCCAATGAACTTTGCAGAATTTGCTAGTCTTTGTCCGTGTAACTCTTTCTGCAGTCTCGAGAATCTTGATAGGTTTTTCCTCGTAGGTGAGATCACTTTCCAATTGGACCTCCTTCAAAGGTATAGTATCCTTCAAAGAAGTCTCTTCCATCTCCGGATGGCATTTCTTTAGCTGACTCACATGGAACACATTGTGAACATCAGACAATGATTCAGGCAATTCAATCTCATAGGCTACTTCTCCTTTACGGCTCAGAATCTTGAATGGTCCAACATATCTTGGGGCCAATTTTCCTTTGACTCCAAATCTCTTCACTCCACGAAGTGGTGATACTCTAAGGTATGCTCTATCACCCACCTCATAGGTTACTTCTCTACGCTTTGGATCTGCGTAGCTCTTTTTTCGGGACTGTGCCTTCAATCTGTCCTTTACTAACTTGACTTTCTATTCAGCTTCCTTGATTAGCTCTGGCCCGAACAAGTTTCTTTCTCCAACACCATTCCATAGAAATGGTGTAGTACACTTTCTCCCATAGAGAAATTCAAACGGTGACATCTCAATACTGGCTTGATAGTTGTTGTTGTAAGAGAATTCTGCGTAAGGCTTTCATCCCAACTAGCTCCATAATATAGGGCACACGCCCTCAACATATCCTCTAAAATCTGGTTGGTCCTTTCTGTCTATCCATCAGTCTGGGATGAAAAGTAGTGCTGAATTCCAATATTGTTCCCAATGACTCATGCAGTTGCCTCCAAAAATGGGAAGTGAATTGAGTTCCCCTATCAGACACAATACTCTTAGGTACTCCATGCAGACACACAATCCTATTCATATAGATCTTGGCCAACTTAGCACTTGTATAGGTTGTCTTCACGGGTATGAAATGAGCCACTTTAGTTAAGCGATCCACTACGACCCAAATAGAATCATATCCTGATCTAGTCCTTGGCAGTCCAGTGATGAAATCCATGCCAATCTTGTCCCACTTCCAATCAGGAATAGGTAGTGGTTGTAACAATCATGCTGGCTTCTGATGTTCCGTTTTCACTCTACTACATACATCACACAAAGCAATATGTTCGGCGATGTCCTTCTTGAGATTATTCCACCAAAAATCTTTCCTTCACATCCATGTACTTTTTGCTGTTACCCGGATGAATGAAATATGATGAGTTGTATGCTTCTTGTAAAATCAGTTTCCAAAGCTCCGGATCCTGCGGAATACAGATACGTTTTCCATACCATAAAGTACCATGCTCGTCTTCATGGAATCCTTTGGCTTTTCCTTTACCAATCTTTTCCTTAATCTCTTCAATTTCCTTGTCCGTCTTTTGGGCTTCCTTGATTTTGTCTAACAAGGTGGGTTTAACATCCAATGACATGAGATGTCCCTCAGGCACAATCTCCAATCTGAGATCTTTGAATTAGGCACACAGATCATCGGGCAACTCTCCCTTAGCAAGGCCATTCACATAAACCTTACGGCTTAATGCATCCGCTACAACATTTGCTTTACCGGGGTGGTATTGCAAACTCAAGTCATAGTCCTTGATGAGTTCTAGCCATCTTATTTGTCTCATATTGATTTCTTTCTAAGTGAAGATATACTTCAAACTTTTGTGATCTGTGAACACTTCACATCGCTTTCCCAAAAGAAAATGTCTCCATGTTTTGAGTGCATGGACAACAGAGGCTAACTCTAAATCATGAGTAGGATAATTCACTTCATGAGTTTTGAGTTGTCTCGAGGAATAAGCCACAACCTTCCCTTCTTGCATCAGAACTGCACCTAATCCTTGGTGAGATGCATCACAATAAACCTGGAAATCCTTCTCCAAATCTGGTAGACATAAGATTGGTGCTGTCACTAGTCTCTTCTTCAACTCTTGGAAACTGAGTTCACATCCTTCAGTCCAATAAAATTTCTTGTCTTTCTTTAGTAATTCCGTCATTGGCTTAGCTACTTTTGAGAAATTCTCAATGAACCTTCTATAGTATCCTACCAAACCAAGGAAACTACGAACTTCCTTCACTGACTTAGGAGATTCCCACTCAGTTACAGCTGACACTTTTGCGGGATCAACTGCTACACCATCTCCTGACACAATGTGTCCAAAAAATCCAACCTCATTCAGCAAGAATTCACACTTGCTGAATTTGGCATGCAGTTTATGCTCTCTAAGCTTCTCAAGTATCAAACGCAAATGTCCTTCATGCTCTTCATTAATCTTGGAGTAGATCAAAATGTCATCGATGAAGACGACAACAAACTTGTCAAGAAACTCCATCAACACCTTATTCATCATATTCATGAAATAGGTTGGTGCATTGGTCAAACCAAATGGCATCACAGTGTATTCATACAATCCATACCTAGTGGTGAAAGCAGTCTTAGGTATGTCTTGTTCCCTTATCTTAAGCTGAAAATAACCGGACCGGAGTTCAATCTTTGAGAACACACGGGCTCCTTCTAACTGATCGAACAAGTCATTGATTCTGGGCAAACGATATTTGTTCTTGATAGTCACCTCATTGAGTGAACGATAATCAATGCATAACCTTTGACTTCTATCTTTCTTTTCCACAAACAAAACTGGTGCTCCCCAAGATGAAGAACTTGGTTGTATAAATCCTTTCTGCAACTGCTCTCCAAGTTGTTTCTTGAGTTCCTTCAACTCATCTTCAGACATCTTGTAAGGTCTCTTTGCTATTGGTCCAGATCCTGGTAGCAAGTCAATCTGAATCTCCACATCTCTATCTGGTGGCATTCCCGACAATTCCTCCGGATACTCTCTCACAATTAGCACACTGTCTATGCTAACCCCCTTAAGAGAATTTAGCTTACTCCCTTTTGATTCAAACTTAGACTTGAATCTAATCCGTTTCTTATCCGGGGTTGTGAGTGTGACAGTATGATTGGCACAATCTAGCACTCCCTTGTACTTGGTCATCCAATCCATTCCCAAAATTACATCCAGTCCTTGGGAATCTAGGATTATCAGACTAACTGGAAACTTATGCTTTCCAAATTCTATCACTAGATCACGACATCCAAGACTTACTATCATATCTCCACCAGGAGAACTTACTTTTATAGGACACCCACTATTTTCAGTTGGAAACCCATTTCTATCAACAAATTCTCTTGATATGAATGAATGCGATGCACCAGTATCAAAAAGAACAAGTGCTGGAATAGATTTGAGTTTGAACTTACCAGCCACAGCATCAGGTTCCTCATATATCTCTTCCACATTGATGTGGTTCACTTGTCCCTTCTGGAAAGGGTTGGGCTTGGTGGTTCCTTCAACCTTCTTCTCTGGGCACTCATTTGCATAGTGTCCCATCTTCTTACACTTGAAACACTCAACCTGACTGATATCTCTCTTTGCAGGCTGACTTCCGCTTCCACCTCCATCGTGGTGACTCTTGTGTCCACTCTTGTGGTTCTTGTACTTGTAATTATCATGACCACGGTGATGCTTGTTGTCATGATGGCGGTTGTGGCTGTGGTGGTTGTTGTACTTTCCATGTTTGTGGGATCCAGAACTCCCACTATCATCATGATGGGAACGCTTGTGAGACGATCACGAGTTGTGCTTATCAAAGTTGTGCTTCCTCTTCCTACTCTCAACCTGTTTCATCTTGTTCTCCAAGATGGTAGACTTGTCACAAAGTGATTGGTAGGTTGGAACATAGGCAATAGACAGCTACAGATTCAATTCATCATTCAGTCCTTTGAGGAATTTCTCCTTCCTCTTGGCATCTGTATCAACTTCATCCGGTGCATAACGCGCCAGACTATTAAACTCCTCAATGTACTCGGCCACGCTGCGGTGACGCTGTTTCAGGTTGTGGAACTCCTTCTTCAAATTCATCACTCCAGATGAGATGTGAGCTGTACGGAATCCATCCTCAAATATAGCCCATGTCACATCTTCAATGGGAGTGGTGATCTGAAAGTTATCCCACCAGGTTGCTGCTGGCCCTTCCAACAGATATGCTACAAACCTGACCTTCTCTTTGTCGGTGCAGTTGACAGTCTCTAAATCCTTGTTCACTGAACGTAGCCAATCATTGGCACCATTGGATCAGTGATTCCTGAGAAATTTGCAGGCCTCAGTCTTAGAAATCTGGTGAGCATGTCAAATCCTGGCGGATTATTCTGGTTGTTCTTGTTGTTATTGTTATTATTGTTGTTGTTATTCTGATTCTGGTTCTACATGAAAGTGGTCATCATCTGCATCAGTTGTGCTTGTGTTGTCATCAACTGCTGCATCTCGGGAGTGACATTGTTGTTGTTGTTGTTTGGGTTGGGGTTGGCACGTCAAGGAGGCATCTATGGTTTTCATAAGGATAAGAATGAGATACCCATAGATGCTTAACATGCACAATACATCACATAGACAATCACAATAACCAAGCATCAAAGTAACATATAGTTTGAACGACATAAACGACAAGTTTGGAAATGCAAACACACCATAGCAAGCCACCCACATGTTGGATGGTCATTGCGACTCAATAAGCAAAAGTACGGTAGATGAAAGATAATTGAGTAGTCCACACTACTCCTCCGCATAAATCTCCACATCAATAAGGGTAAGACCTGCATTCTCCATAGCGGTCTTGTACTCCTCAACACCTAGTAGTCAAGGCCTCTATCTTGGCCCTAAGAGCCCTCTTCTGTGAGCGAAGCCTCTCGATCACTCCCTGCTGATGCTCAAGCTCGAAGTCCTTGGCCTCTATCTCTTCCTTCATCTCCCGGATCTTCTTGTTCTTGTCTTGGACTCTTTTCTCCTGGCTCTTGAACTTCTTGTCCTAGCTTTCAAACTTGGCCTCCATTTCCTTGACTATCTCGTCTTGCTCCGCGAAGAGCTTGTCCTTCTCATGAAGCTGAACCTGGAGCTCGTCATTGCTAAGCATGACGTGGGTCCTATCAGTATCTAGATGTCTAATAAGACCCTCTAGGTCCTGGAGGTATAGACGAATCGGCTCCATCGTCTCTCTAGTAGCATCCTCGTACTCTATGGCCTCACCCTCCTCGTTGCGTCTCCCGAAGGGGTGAAAGTAAAGACCTCTAAGCTCGGTGGAGGGTCTTCCTACCAGGCGCCTAAGTAACTCCCGCATGACTACATCTAGGCCCTTCTCCTTGTCGTCATGCATCATCTTGAAAGTGATGGTCTCTGTGGTTGGCTCTGCCTGGCGTCCTGGCTAGGTGAATCTGAAGCTCCAAAGGTCCTTCCTCTCAAACTTGGTGAGTGGAAGTGTCATGATGCTAGGAAGTGGAAGGTTGAGCACACTAGTGAGCTCAATGAGACGAGTGCCAAAACGAGTTCCCTTGAACTCCTCGGCCATGCTGATAACAACATTAGGCATCTATTTTTATAAGATAGAGAAAAGTTAGAATCAACACAAGTAGAGAAAAACCACAAGACAAAATATCACAAGCACATCTTTAGCATCAAACACACAAGTCATGACATACACACACCCATTACAAGCATCAAAGGTTCAACATAACTTAAACAAATTTTTGGAAGTAAAAACGATAAATGTGGTGGTCCAACTAACGGAGTACATTACAATCCCCACTCACTTGCCAAGTTAGCTATCAGGGCATCCCTAGAGGCAATCTGTCGATCTTGATCACATGACTCCATTCCTAAGTCTATGATGTCTTCCCTTAAATGTTGGTTAGCAGCCTCTAAGTCCTGTGTACGCTTCTTTTCTTCTTTCATGTCATTTTGGGTGTTGAGCATTCTGAACTTTCCAAGATGCATTTCTTGCAGAGTCAAAGAATGTTGTGTGCATCTCTGAGTTGGTGACCATGCAGAATCCTGACTCCTTGTGGTTGTCTTCCTTGTTTTTGTACAAGTGAAGTTGCACCCACCAATACTCTTCTCCTTCATCCATCACAGGGAATCCTTTGTACACAGCTGCACCATGTATCCCCATGGTAACCATAAGGTTCTTGAGAGCCTTGGGAAATTCAGTCTCACACTCCAAAGTCATAGTCATGAGTGGTCCCTTCTTCACGGCTTCGTTGATGGAGTTCATCTACAAATAGAGATGAGAAAGAAGATTAGAAAAGTTTACGAGAAGAAAAAGACAAGTGTCGAAATTTGTCAAAGTGTTTCAAATTTTTCCTTAGTGGTTTCAAATCCAATCCTAGGTTCATAATCCTACAGGCAACATAGTGCTCTGATACCATCTGTAAGACCCCACCTTTATAAAGGTAAAGGTCCCTGTGATTGCAATGCTAGTCCCTAGATCAATTGCTAGCATCCAAAGTTTAAGATGAAGTACACAGAAACAAATGTCATTATTACATCGTCATTCCAGAGATAACATAGTATTTTACAACTCCATAGCCATAGGCTAGTACAAGAGTTTAACTTAACAATATAAATAAAAGTCTTCATCTTCATGTGCCACAAGCAAGCATGTTGAGTGTAGACTCATAACCCTAATCCTCATCAGAGTAACCTGCAACATCACAAGTTACAGCCACAGTGGGTCAATACATTGGAATAGTATTGGCAAGTGATACCTTAGTAGAATAATAGTATCTAGCTTCTACATGAATTTGGCTAAGTGTATCTTAGGCTTGCTTTGCTCAAACTAGGTTTTACCTATCAGTTGAAAAACTCTAAGTTTTTTTGTTTGGCAAAAACTCCCAAGGAACCACCAATAGACATTGGTGAACCTTCACCCTTGTTTACCCACAAGTTTTAACTTAGAAAATTGGGATGAAGAGATTCTTTATAGATTCCATGTCTTGATGCTCAAATTGTCCATTACCGGGGACACGGCTAAGTACTTAGTTTCTTCCTTCTGCAGAGGTGGTGCACTTTCCCCACAAGACTTGACTTTCACCAAGACAGGACCTTTCAGAAGCCTTCCCTTAGACCAAAATGGACGCTCTCCAAACCTATCATCCCCTACCACCAACTGTCCATTTGTCTAAGTTATTGCAACCTATATGATCCAGGCAGAGCCCATAATGCCATGTGGCTACACTAGAAGCTTCTTAACATTTGGCATCTCAAATCCCTTTGTTCCTGGGTGGCAATCCACAAGTGTGATACACAAGGTAAACCATAGAAATGGGCCTTGTATAACCACTCAACCAAAAACCACCAAGCAATTACCATTCCACCTAGGTGTTTCATTCACTTAGTTGTTTTATTAAGCAAAAACATAAGTCAAAGACTTAGCAATAATTTTTCCATAGCATGAATATATTCCACCCTTGGTTGCTACTATCTAGGCTAAGCATGGTAATAGCAAGTATCTTAACTTAGAGGAAATTCTAACAATTCTACAACTACTAGGATTTCCCAAGCATAGCATATAGATACTTAGTAAAAATATCATGCACGCCCTATACAAAATATTTCTAATGCAAATTCAAAATATTGGGACAAAAGTATGAAGCACCACTTGTCTTGGTAGTTGGGGGAGTAACAACAATCCTCACAGTCACAATCACCACTAGCACCAAAATCTACACATAAAATGATAGCACCAAATTCACATTTCCAAAATAATCAAACAAAAATATATGAATGCATGCAAATGCCATGTGATGATTTTATAAACCAAACAATACAATTGAAACAGTACTTAACCATAACCAAAACAATTATACACTAAATAAACTAAATTTGGCCTTAAAACATTTTCCAAATAATTTTTATACACAAAATAAGCCTACAAATGTCTCTGCATAAAATTTCATTTTAACAGAGGGAAAATATAAAACTAAGCCCACATATGTGTAGGATTTCTTTTTGTGATTCTAATGGTATATTATTTGTATTTTTTGGATAAACAGAACAAAAGTTATTGAATTTACAAATTTGAATAACTAATAGATGAAATTCCAGATTTTAAATATAAACTTTGCCACGCGGTGCTTCCTGATTGGACGGTACCGCTTCGAGCGGATCACGCTTCCGTGCCTTTGGATCTAATCAGATCCAGCACACCACATCTAAAGAAAATGTTTCGATCTGCATCTAATATATACCCTACGATCTAGATCTAACGGCGCTGGCTCACTCGACCATAGTGTGGCGGCGCTGGCGACGGCGATGCGGTGGCGACGCACTGCCAGTGGTGTTCTAGAGATTACAGAGGGGGCTGGGGTTGTCAGAGGCTCTTACCAGACTCGCGAGGACTCGAGGATGCTCAAGGCGTTGCTGGCGTGGGTGGGGGCGTACTTTAGAGGTCACTGGGGCTCGTCGGAGTTATGGACAGCGTCGAGTCCTTGCAGACGAGGTTGTTGCCGAGGCTTTGGGTCGTCCTAGCACAAGCCAGAGGTATCAGTAGCTGCGCAAGGACAAGGCGAACCTGGTCGTATGCAAGCGAGGTCAAGGGGCGCTTAGTAATTACTGTAATCGATCGCCGGAGTTGAGTGGCAGCTCTGTCGCTTGCAGGCGTGAATGGGACGGCAGCCTGGGTCAGGCGCGGACAAACTAAAGATGTCAGAGGATGCACAAGGTCACAAGGGACACGCTTGTATGAACTAGAAGGACAGGGGCGGTTAGGCTCACCGAAATTTCGTCGTCCGAGTTCGTCGGTACTACGGCGGTGTTCTGCGAAATATGGGCAGCCTGGTGGCGGAGTGGGGGTGCTGAGTGAGGGGAAATGTTCGCAGAGGGGTGGGGGTTAAGTATCCGGAGCAGGGCGAGAATCACGCGCTGCATCAATGGAATTTAAGTGCATTTGCGTCGGGGAGGAAACGGCCATGGCGAGCAGGTCTTCGGCGCGATATTGACGACGAGGCGGATGTGGATGGTGGGTCCGAGCTATCAGTGAGGGGGTGTGTGCAGGCTGGGTGAGAAACAGAGGGAGAGGGGAAACCCGGGTGAGCTGGCTACTGGGCTAGGTCTGCTGCTGGGCCGAATAAGTGGCGCCGGCCCTTTCTGTTTTTTTATTCTTTTCCATTTCTATTTTGATTTTCTGAATTCATTTTCAAATGCTTTTCATATGGGTTTGAATTCAAACTTGTTCTAAATTTTTGTAAAGTGGACCATACATATTTGACTATAGAACAATGTTGTTCACTCAAAAATACATTGGTCCATTGGATTTTAGAAATAAACCATGCTCTAATTTATTTATTTTATATTAGGCATATGAATGGTTTTGAATTCAAATTTTGTTTTGAAAACTTTGACCAAGCTT
This sequence comes from Avena longiglumis, assembly GCA_030063025.1. Lineage (NCBI taxonomy): Eukaryota > Viridiplantae > Streptophyta > Magnoliopsida > Poales > Poaceae > Avena > Avena longiglumis. Next base: position 415,342,614 of record CP125979.1, read on the forward strand.
TGGAAATATCAATCAATCATATGTTCAAATCTTTTCTGGTTAAAACAAGTATTCTTATAATAGAGAGTAGCAATAAGGCCATTTCCTTGCTTACATAAATTAATAAACGACAAATGCTTCTGTTTTTGAAATCTCATTTGAAAATGATCCTAAAATGATTATGAATGCATGAATGATATGCAAACTTTGAAATCATGATTTTTGGGATGTTACACATGGTAGTTGCCACCATGGTACCCGCTGTTGCGGTTTCCATCGTCATGACGATCATCGTAGCTAGCCACAACCATGTCGACTTCTTCGCAATCATTGTAGACGCGTGATCTCTTTCCAGGGCGATCGCGCATGCGGCCGAAGTCGTCGTCATCATCCGAACATTCTCGGTTGACGGCATCCTCGCCATCTGCCCAGTGATTGGCGATATCCATCAGGTGATCGATGGTTTTGGGCTTGACACGCCCGAGCTCCTCCTTGAATTCACGGCGTCTGACGCCGTCGTTGAAGGCATCGATTGCCCTCTCCTTAGAGATGTTTGCGGCGGAGTTCTTGATGATAGACCCGCGCAGTATGTATGAGCGGATGGACTCGTTGGACCGCTGGCAGCTGGCCTGTAACTCTTCGATTGAGGTTGGTCTCTTGATGGTTTCCTTGAAGTTGTGGATGAAGCTGTATGGCAGCTCTTCCCAGCTACGGATGGAGCCGGAGGGGAGGCTACTGAGCCAGGCCCTGGTTGCGCCTGTCAGCTGCAGCTGGAGGCACTGCATGTTTGTGCTTTTGGTCCTGTTGTGGAGCTTGACCGAAGACACATGGTCGTCAAGCCAAGTTTTCGGCTCCTGTGCGCCATCAAACTTTGGGTTGTCACAAGGGAGCTTGAAGTTGTTCAGCATCCATGCTTGCTGGACGGACCTGCTAAAGTATCTGGCGCCGCACAACTCCTCGTCGTCATCTTCAGACTCTGTTAAGCATGCACGCTTGGCGCGTGATTTGTCGATCTTGCGCCGTGTGAGCTTGCTATGAGCATCGTAGTTGCTTCTTCTGTCCCGTGGGCTACGGCGGCGCTGTGGCAGGTCATGTTCTTCCTCTTCGGATGAGAGTGTGCGTCTTCGGGTGAACTTTACTACGGCCTTCTTCTTTGGTTCAGTGGGTGTTTCGTCGTGGATCGCAACTCTGACGAATCCTAGGCCTGCGAGCGCAGACTTGTGGATCGCGTTCCTTGGGTCTCCCGTCGGTGGCGGGTTGGACGCGAGGTAGGTGGTAGCCGCCATGACCGCGGCCTGTGGCGTTTTGGGCATGACGTTTCCCTGCGAGTCCATCGTCATAAAGGACATGTCGAGTGCCTTGGTGGCCTCACGCCGTGCGGCGGGATCCATACGCTCCAATTGAGAGCGGTACTTACGGCAGTCGTGGCCATGTGAGGAGGAGCCACCAGCGGCGGAGAGCGCAGCTCGTCGCATGCTCGACTCGTTAGCCTCTTGCCTATACCGTTCGATTTCGTCTTGCTACTTGACTTGTCGATTCTTCTCCTTGACAAGGAGACAGTGGTAGCCCATCAACATGTCACGTGGGGCGTCGATTGGTAAAGGGTTGCCTCATATAGCCTCGTGCACCCTTTCCCATTGGGCGCTGCTGAGATTGATCTGTACGCGGCCAACGCCATCGATGTTGTTGGGTCCCCGATTCCCGCTGGGGTTGGGTGGTAATGATCTGTCTCCTGCATTATCAGCTTGGGGGTTGGGAGGGGGATTCGGTGGAGGTTCGGTTCCGTCGGTGATGTTACCGTTGTGGATGATCACGCACATGTAGAGATCATGGAGGAGGTCGTGACTCCCACAGCTTTCATATCTGGAACCGTAGGTTCCTTCATCAGAGGGGGGATCGCACAGATCAGAGTTACTGTTGCTGATGTCATCTGAATAGCTTGTTAGCGACGTTGTGTGCAGGGTGTCGATTGGTGGAACACATGAAGCGGGCCTAATTGACGGAGGTAACACCCGCTCTGGGAGGCAGAGGGTGCTAGTCTGCCCCACCTGGAAGCAGAAGCACCCGAACAGCATCTTGAATCCGTTGCCTACGGACTCAAAATCTTTGCGGGTGGCCAAAGAGTGGGCGGTGAAGTTGAAAGCACCAAAGAGAAGGTGATTCTCTGTCGCCGAGGAGTCGTAGATCACTCTAGATGGGACCGTCACAACCGCACGATCAGCGTCCCCATTTCCCACAGACGACGCCAATTGACGAGGCTTTGACTCGTCAATGCCCATTGTTATGGACTTGGGTTTTGGAGAAGATGGGGATGCTGGAAGTCGCGAGACGGTTAACATGCAAGAAACACGGGGACACGAGGTTTACCCAGGTTCAGCCCCCGGGAGGGAAAACCCTACTCCTGCTTGTCTGTTCTTGATTACGACGGGACCGAAGGTTACACGGGGGCGCAGATGCGATCTGGCATGAGATGTGTGTATGAGTTGGGGAGATCCTCCTCGCTATGCCCTCCTGACCTTTATATAGATAGGACAGGTCTCGGGGGTAGATCGAGTCGGTTACAAGTTAGGGTTGGATCCTTTGAAATTCTATCTACCACTAGTCATGTCCTTCAAGGAGTCGAACTTGTAATGTGCTTGGGCCACCCGGAATCTTCTTGGATAGCAAGTCTTCACGTGGGCCTTCCCTGGGCTGGACCTGGTATACCAATGTGAGGCACCCGTAAGGTATATCCATGTCAGGTGCGACAGAAACGCGGCACTAAAGCTCCTCATTGGGATCGATATAAAACTGGAATTAATACTTCCACAAAAATGTGCTCTGATGAACCTGTGCACTTGCAGGCCATCATCATCCCCTAGGTGAGCCACCGCGTAGCCCTGCTCGCTCCTATGGTTTTGTCCCCAGGCACCTGCGCGCAAGGAAGGAGAAGACCCCAGGTTCATTGATTTCATGTCTAATCAGGCGGCCATGTGTGTTCTCTACCGCTTCGGGAAGCAACCCCGACTGACGGGTGGGTCTGTTCCCACGGTATTCAAATCTTCCTCTCCCGCCGCGCCATGACGCTTTGCGGTGACCCAGCATACCACTTCATGATGTAGTACACTATAGTCGTCGACATGACACCAATGAAACATTGTTCCACCAATATTACATCCCTTAGAGTGGTACAAGAGAAACATAGTAGGTCCAATACATGACTATAGGTTACAATTCGACTCTTTACAGAAGATCCAGAGAACACTCTAAGATATAGAAAGAAAGAAACTTATTAGAAAGAAGAACCAAAAGTAACAACTCATAACTAGCATACTAATAGACTAGTATCTACACTATCTGGCTTGCAATTTCTGCTATTGCAGTTCTCTACAGAAGTAGGTTCTATGGATGGAGATTATACTCCTAACTCAGGACTTCATCTTCATTGATGTTGATGTATGTTGACTCCATTGAATTTATTGTAGAACTTTAGATTCTTGTAACCATCCTTTAGAGCGTCCTTTGATGTTGGCATCATCTTCACCGGCTTTAGAATCTAGCAAGGGTTAAGAAGGTATGGTTGAGTACGAGCGTACTTAGCAAGTTCACTAAAAAGGAGTGTTTGATGCACTAGCTACAACCACAGACAAAAAGTCATAGGTTATGCAGGTTTTTATAAACATTTCTTCAAAGGTTGCTTTTATTTTGAAAATCTATGTCCGTCGGTCTTCACAAGTTGATTAGAATTTCGTGGAGTTCCTTTCCTGTAGCTTTCGTAGCTCCTTCCGGGAACATGGATTAACATGTCACACTTTTTTACACTCTACAGAGGTGCATTGCTTTACCCATGAGAGATCAAATCCTTATTGCACAACCGGGTTGCTTACCCGTCCACACTTCTTATGGTATAGGGACTAGTAGATGATCCAAGCCGATCACTTCCCTTCTCCACGACCCCGTATGACCACCCTTTTTCCAGCTCAGGACAACGGAAGCACCGGTTTACACTCCTAAAGAGATCAATCCATCAAAGACATCTAATATCGGGGAATTGGCGGTTCCCACCCTTGCACGTTCCTAGATGTAGGATCATGGCTCTGGTAAAGTTGTCCGTCAGCATACGAAAGGGAGAAGATCTAGCTGACTTCCCTAGAGCTCATATAGATCTCATGGTTAACGTGTAATATAAGGCACAAGACTCATTGATGACACTTGTTATTAATTCCTAGGTGATAATTTCCCGTGCAAATGGAACCTCTACCAATCCACAAACCATACTGTGGTTCTATTTGCCCGCCATATTAGGTTAACACCACTCGGGTCGATAACCATTAAGTCATATTATTAAGAAATAGTATTTTCTTCCATATTTTTTAAAATGCAGGTGAGGACAACAACAATTTCAAAATACTTGATAGAATAACCAATGGACATGAGCAAGTGTGAACTTGCCTTTGTGATTACAAGATTATACAATCACGGTGTTCGAGGCAATAGAAGATGCAATATCTAGAAAAAAATTCATTGGTCCGATAAGGACTAATGTTTAAAGAAGCAATATGCTGTTATGCATAAGTAATGCTATGCATTTTGTAAAACTCCCAAAATGAATCCCCAATACTTTAAGTGAAGTGAACTTAGGTGATTTCTTTAAGAATTGGTTTATCTTTAAATTGTACTTCACAAATAATTACATTTATAAGGAAATTAACTGTTAACACACCAAATATACAAGTAGAGTACAAAGTAGTCTAAGTTAATTGCCAATTGGTGACTATGATGAAAATCCTACATGTGAGTTAGCACCTTAGGTCATCTATGTGAGATAAAATATAGTACAGGGGTCTTATTGCAAGAACACGTATTAGCTTTGGATTCGTTGTAGACCTGTTTGCTCCTTGGATACAAGTTGTTGGACTGCGGTCTCACGTATTACAACTTTTGGGACTAGTTTACACATCGAAGATGAGTTGTGGGACTATAGGTGTATTTAGGGAAGAAAACATTCTCTTTCGTGTTTCTTTATTCTCCAACTAAGAAAAATAAAATGTAGCAACCATAAGGGAAAGCTGACTTCACCTCATTATACGTGCCCTAAATCCCTATAGGAGGTCATATGCCCGTTCTGAACTATACATACATGGGTGTGGGTGATACGTCCAAAACGTATCTAATTTCTTGAACACTTTGCTATTGTTTTTTTCTAAATACTTGTGTGATTTGGATACAACTAACATGGACTAACGTTGTTTTCAGCAGAATTACCTTGGTGTCTTGTTTTTGTGCAGAAAATGAACTATCAGGAAAAATCCCGGAAAATATGCCAAAAACTATTTCTCACTAGAAGATCCACGGATCCAGAAGGGGAGACAGAGAGGAGGCCTGGGGGGACCAGACCCACCCCAGGTGCGGGCCCACCTGAACCCGCACTTGGAGGGGGTTTGGCCAACCCAGGCAGCTCCTTGGCCTCCCTCCGCGCCTATAAGTTGCCTTCTGACCTAAAAACTCAGGGGGGTCGATAGTTTTCTAGAAAGAGTTCCGCTCCGCCGCCGCTACCAGAAACCAAGATTCGGATCCAGAAACTCCGTTCTAGCACCCTGCTAGGACGGGGAATTTGGAGAGGATTATCGCCATCGTCATCACCAACGCATCTCCATCAACCACCGATGTTTCCCTCATCCATGAGTGAATAATCCCCCGTTGTAGGCTTGGGGATGGTAGGTATTGGATGAGTTCTATCATGTAATCGAATAAGATTTGTTAGGGCATAGTGCCTAGTATCTCTATTAGTGCTATTTGACTTTGTTGCAACTTGTTGTGCTTATTGCTTGTCACTAGGGCCCGAGTGCCATGATCTCAGATCTGAACTTATTATTGAATCATTATGATAATACTGTTTGTGAAATTATCTACAAGTTGTGTACACATATCATTGTCCGGATCCAAAGGCCCCAAAGTGACAATAATTGGGACAACCGGAGGGGATGGCTATGGTGTGAGTATCACATGTGTTCACGGAGTGTTAATGCTTTGCTCTGGTGCTCTATTAAAAGGAGCACCTTAATTTCCAGTAGTTCCCTAGAGGCCCCGCTGCGACGGGCTGGCTGGACAGAAGATGTTGTGCAAGTTCTCATTGCGAGCACGTATGACTATATTTGGAGCACATGCCTAGGATTGTTTAGTAATTGGATACTTGTTATTATTTATCTGCAATGCCCTAGATCTTGAAGTTATATGTTTAGACTCGTCCATGCAACGCCCGTCCATCCATCCCTATGCCTACCGCACTCGAATCCTAATGTTACCGTTACTGTTACCATTGCTATTGTTTCACTGTTGCTGTTACTGTTGCTGTTGCTTGTTGCTACTACCAAAATGTTACTACTAGTAAACTTCTGTGAGCCAGAACTATTTCTAGGTGCAGCTGAACTGACAACTCAGTTGTTAAGGCTTGAAAGTATTCTTTGGCTCCCCTTGTGTCGAATCAATAAATTAGGTAATACTACCCGTGAAGACTGTTGCGATCCCCTACACTTGTGGGTCATCAAGACTATTTTCTGGCGCCGTTGCCGGGGATCATAGCTTTATTTGTAAGTTCACTTAGATCTATTATTGTTCACTGCTACTCCTTTCATCATGGGGAAGTCTCGTGATGGAAAGTTCCCTATTTTACCATCCACTACAAGAAGAGGTACAGTCCTAAACACCTCTGCTACTCTTGATTCACCGTATGTTATAAGTAAGCTTGTTACACCGCCACCACATACACATGCTACACACACTGCTACTACTGCTGAGTCTGAAACTGCTTTTGATGCTCATGATGTTACTTCTACTGTTCTTGATGCGAGTGGTTCATTAGGTCATTTTCTAGATGCTACTATGGCTAGTCTAGGAAATACCTAAACTCCTAGTGAAGACACTGTTACACCTGTTAGCTCGCCTGAGTCTAGAGAAAGTTATGATATTAATGATGGTTACATTGAGTTCACTGATGAATTTGTTGAAGAGTGCCGAAAAACACATGGTACTAGTGCTATTAAGAGTCTCCTTGCTAGACACACCATTATGCCTAAACTGTCCTCTGATCCTAAGTTTGCCACCTCTCCCATAGATATTAAAGATAAAGATTTGATTTCTCTCTTGATTTATCTTATTTATATATTGTTGAGAAAGAAACTTTTTGTGGGACTGAAAATGAGAGTTTTGTGGCTCATATGAATGAGCTTTCTACTATGAGTGATTTATTCTCTGATGATTTTAAGATGCGCAAGTACTTTGTTACTAAGATCTTCCCTTTTTCACTAAAAGGAGAAGCTAGGGCTTGGTTTAATAGATTACCTCCTGGTTGCATTGATAGCCCTTATTGCCTTATTGCTTCTTTCTTCCATAAATATTTTCCTCCCAGTTCTAGACATGCTGCTTTGCAGAGACTTTTTGATTTTAAACAGGGAGAAGAAGAGAAATTGCCTGAGTCATGGACAAGGTCCTGTGCCTTGATTCATGCACATCCTGGATGTCCATTACCTAAGAATGAGCTTCTTGATATTTATTATAATGGACTAACTGATGATTCTAGGACCTACCTAGATAGCTTTGCTGATTGTGTTTTCAGGGAAAGGACTCCTACAGATGTTGAAGAATTAATGACCAAGATAAGCAAGAATTATGATGATTGGACTACAACTAAGCTAAATGCACCTGAGCCTATTACTCCTGAACCAGTTATTCCTGAACCAGTTCCAACACCAATAACAAAGAAGAGGGGAGTTATTGCATTAAATGATGAAGTGATGAAGGAAGCTAAGAAGTGTCTAAAGGAGAAAGGTATTAGAGCTGAAGATGTGAAGAATCTACCTCCTATAGAAGAGTTATGTAATCCAATTCCCCACTCATCTACTATTGAGGTACACTCTCTCCAATTTAATGAAGGAGATATTCCTTATGGTAAGCCTCCTGATCAATGCTTAGAGGAACTTGACACATTTATTGTTAAACAAGGTAATTTTAATAAACAAATTATTTATTGGAAATCTCTAGAGCTATCCATGAGTTGAAAGATATTGTGGAAAGAACTTCTAATTATATTAAAATGCTTTGTAAACACTTTCAAATGGTTCAAACCCAACTTGATCAACTTGCTAAGGTACAAAAGGATATGCTAGTTAATGCTTCAGGAAATAAACATGCTTATGGAATTTGAACTAGGAGTGGTGCAGCTACTCAAGATCCTTTATATCCTAAAGGACACCCTAAAAGAATAGAGCAGGATTCCCAACAAGGTGAGGATAGTGGTAGTCCTCGTAAGAGGAAGAAAAAGAAACATAAGAAAGTTGAGGAACCACTTGAACCTGCTGTAGATCCTAATAATATATATGTATCTGATGCTGAAACTGAGAGTGGTAATAATAATGATGCCCCTGATAAGGAGGAAGGTGAGGAAGAACCTGAGAAGCACACTAAGAACACTAGGTACACAAAGGAAGATTTTATTGCTAATAAACATGGTAAAGAGAGAGAACCATGGGTGCAGAAACCTATGCCCGCACCTAATAAACACAAGTTTTGTGAGTGGATGAAACCTTTATTCTTGCAAATTCATTTGACTGATGCTATTAAGTTGCCTCCTTATTCAAAGTATATGAAGGATATTGTCTCTAATAAAAGGAAGATTCCTAATGAGGAGATTTCTACTCTGCTTGCTAATTATTCCTTCAATGGTAAGGTTCCAAAGAAACTTGGTGATCCAGGTATACCAACTATTCCTTGCTCCATTAAGAATAATTATGTTAGAACTGCTTTATGAGATTTGGGAGCTGGAGTTAGTGTTATGCCTTTTTCTCTCTATAAGAGACTCCGGCTAGAAAAGTTGATACCAACTGATATATCTTTGCAAATGGATGATAAGTCAACTACTATTCCTGTTGGTATATGTGAGGATTTTCCTGTTCAAGTCGCTCATAATTGCATGGTTTTAACTGATTTCATTGTGCTTGAAATGCTTGAAGATGATAATATGTCTATTATTCTTGGGAGACCTTTTCTTAATACTGCAGGTGCTGTCATCAATTGTAATCAAGGGAAAGTAACATTCAATATTAATGACAAAGAGCATACTTTCTATTTCCCCAAGAAGATTGCTAAAAGCTATTGCCTGAACTCCATTGACAATATTGAGAGCATCAAGGTTGGAGAAATATATTGTCCCATTCCACAAGAAAATTTTGAAACTATTATGATTGGGACCATTGCTATCAAGTATGAGGTAACATAATCACCTTGTGGAATGCAAAGTTTTGTTTCATACAAGATTGTTTTGGTAACAAGACTTGATCAACCTTGTTAACAAAAGGATTTTAATGAACAAATTAATGTTTCCACTATGGTTATACTTGCTTTCTTTTACTTTTCTCCTTCCTAATATTTTATTTAGCTTTAGTTTTTCTAGTAGTTTCCTTGTTTGAGTTTCTTAGAGTTGCTGTTGTTTGGCTTTTGGTTTGCTTCTGCTTCTTATGAAAAAACTGTTTCTGCGAGAAAATCAATTTTCCTGAAAAATCCTAGAAAATTCAAAATAAATTTTTCCTCGAAAAAAAGGGGCAGAGAGGCACCAAAGGTGACCCAGGGGGCCACCCCAGGCCACCACACCTATGGTAGGTGCGGGCCCACCACTGGTGGCGCCTAGGAGGGTCTGGCCCACCTGGGGCCCTCCAGGCTGCCCCCTCAAAGCCACTTTCTTTCTCTCTCCCGAAAAACACTGGAAAACTTGCTCAAGCTCGAGTTCTTGCTGTTCTTGCTCGCGATTTTTGATCTCCTTGTTCAGCCCATCTCAAGTGCTGATTTTTGGAGGGTTTGCTCCTTGGTATGTGCCTCCTCCACTTGTCCAATTAGATTTGTAATTGGTAGATTGTATCTTGAGTATTTTGCTACTATAGGTGACAGGTTGTTTGAGCTTGCATGTGTGTTCTTTGCTTAGAAACTTTTCTTGATGCATGTGTAGTCCTCTAGCAAGTTCCTATAGTAGTTGCTCATCATTTGTCAACTTAGAAATCACTTGGTTTGATGGTTGCTTAAAATTTTAGAATAGTGAAGTCATGGACCACCACACATTTGGTGACATATTTGAGAGTGATGAACCTAGAAGGGCAAGGCTTCCAAGGTCATCCACCAGTTCTAGACCCTCTTACAATGAGGATCTCATCACTTCGCGATTTGGTGATGAGGGAGATGAAGGGGATGCGCACCCCTCCACCTTTCCTTGTCAAACTTTCTTGCGAGCTGCTAGGATTCTTAATGATTTTATGGCTTTGATTGAGAGGGCTGGTATAACAAGTTTCATGCAGGATGAGAGTGCACAATATGCTTTACTTACTAAAACATTTGTGGAGACTTTCTCCTTTACCAATAGTATGTCCAATCCTTCTGTGTCTTTCAGACTTTATGGCAGGGCTCATTCTATGACATTGAAGAAATTTTGCAAGGCCCTGGGACTTGGTACAACTGGGTCATCAAAGAAGATTACAGCTCTACCCGCTGATTTGTTGGAACTATACCGGGGAATAACTAATGATGATGACCGCAGAGCTCAATGAGGGTACTTTGCCTAATATCTTACCACCAGTGTTCTTGGTAGGGAGAACACTAGTAATATCTCCAACTATCAATTGGCCTTCTTAGCTGATGCGCTCTACGGTGAGGATAAGTATAATCTTGGTTCCCTCATTGCTCGTCGTTTAGCTGCTAAGGGACCCATTTATGTGGGAATTATTGCTACTCGTATCTCTGCTGCCTTGGACATTGTTGTTGATCCACATGATGCAGTTTTGGCTCCTCTGAGGCTTGATCTTGCTGCCATGAAGGCGCACCACTTTGTCACCACTGGCTCCAATCTTGAGAACTTGGTTTATAGAATGTTGTTTACTAACGGGAAAGAGAGAGAGAAATCCCTCTACCCCAAACCACTTTGTTCAGTATTTCTCAGGGACCTTGGTCACGCATGAAGGCAAAGATGGATGACAAGCTGCGCTCTCTCAACTTCCATGGGCACTATCAGGAGGAAGCACCCGCATATGACCCCGCGTTACATTATACAGGGGAGGCCTCGAGCTCGTACCAGGACGAGGGAGCTTCCTCGACATACTATGGTGGTGCATCTACTTGGGCACCATGGGATTGAGCCCCACTTAGGCCAAAATCCTAAGCTTGGGGGAGGTATACCGACGTCACGCTCATCTATATATCCATTGTTTTCGCTTTCTTTTTTTGGTTCTTGTTGCTTCTTTCTCAAAAACCCAAAATACCAAAAATATTTTCGTTGTTTCTCTTGGTTTGTTTCTTTGTTTATTTTCTTTGGTTTGCCTTAAAAGAAAAAATCCAAAAAGATTTTGCTTTGTTTGGTTTTCTTTGTTTTTGTTTGGTTTTTATTTTTTGCTTGTTTCTAAAAAAATCGAAAACACCAAATATATTTGTTGTTCTTCTTTGGTTTTGTGAGTTCTTTACAGGGTTCAGTCATCCTCAGTGGATTTTGGTTTCATGTTAATTATTCAAGTCACACAAGTGAAGGGCAATAATGAAGATTAAGACAACTCGAGGTGTGGTAAGAGGCTGGTAACAAGCTCTATTTGTTTCATTTTTGTACATATACTCATCATTGTGAGCATGCTTAGCCTGTTTGTGTAAGGTGTATGTCATTATGGATGCTTAGTAGTTTCTTGTTTGTCTATGATTAGCTCCACCTTGCTAATAGTTTGTAGCATGTCATATGAATGTTTGCTTGCATTGTTTTATTCATACTTTGATATGACATTGTGGTATCCTCCTCTGACTGTTCATGTGAATTGACTTGGCACATGCTCACGCATGCATATGACTAATCAATAGTCAGTAAGCCTCGATGATTTATTTTGTCTCAGAGCTCTTGTATCACTTTCATGCCATAGTTAGTCATGTTTTGTTGCAAGCATGATTATGACAGATATTGCTCTCTCGTTTGTCGTTCCCTCTCTATTGCTAGCCTTTACTTGCACTGAGTACGTGCTCTACATGTGCTTCCAACTTCCCAAAACCAATATTGCCAGCTGTGTCCACCATACCTACCTATTAGCATCATTTGCTACTTCAGTGCATATTTTATATATGCCGTGTTTTCTTCCAAAATAAAATGTTTGTCTATTTTGAGAAAGTTAGTTAGTAAAGCTCTCACGAACTTGATGGCACACTTTATTCCTTGCGCTTAATAATCTTGAACCATTGTGACTAGTACATGAAAGTTATATGCTTGCTTATTATATACTGGGAGTCAACAGAACCGTGCTGTCATGGGGAACGCTTTCAACACTTTTGGATAATTCTATCCAGTTGATACTTTGCTCTTTTGTTTACGGATGTCGACGATGTGAAATAAAAGGGGAAGTTGATAGTTCATGGAGTTTATACATTGTGTTAGAGAAATGCCTGGGCCGCTAGCCTAAGCCATGCTTAATCATGGTGGAAACTTGCAGCATCACTATAATGAGCATCTATGAAGCGTCCTCAATAAAAAGCTATGCATATGGTAAATAAAAAGATTGCTGAGATGCTCATTGTCTGCTTTTCTTGTCATTTTGGTTATGGGAAAGCTCCTGTACCATATGCAAGGGGTACCCCGTTGGCGGTTCTCGATGATATGGATGTATTTACAATGACAAGAACTTTCAGGTGACCAAAGTTGAGTAGCATGCGGAGCGGCCCTCGTACTCAAGGGACTTGGGATTTCCAGTCTATGGTCTGTCAAGCATATGATTCTGAGTGGACCTCACTTTCACCTTAACCACATGAAGATGCCTATGATAGGGGCAATGAGAGCTCAAAGCTAATGAGTACCTTCCTTTCAGAATTGGGAAGCCTTTCAAACCTTCGCAAAAACGTTTTCAAAATTTTGTTGAGTCACCACTTATTCTATGAGCACCTTCTTGAGAGCATAGTTTTCATTCTTGTGTTTGTTCCAAAACTTGGTTAATTATGTCATGACTTTGATGCTTGTATCTCTGATATCTTTATCTCTAGTCTTCATGTGAACTTCATAGGTGCCTTGGCATTTATATTGTGCTCTTTAAACAAAGTTAAGTGAGATACCACTCTATCATACCTTATTATGAGCATTGCAATGTTGCTTATGTTTATGTTTCATGCTACTTATTATTATTGAGTTGGTTTCTCTTCATAGCTTGCAATGACAGTTGAGTAGACTTAGTTGCATACTACTTATTATGAATTGTCTAAGCATCTACTCATGTGCTGAGAATATTTACATCATATAGTGCCTAGTATCTCTATTAGTGCTATTTGACTTTGTTGCAACTTGTTGTGCTTAATGCTTATCACTAGGGCCCAAGTGCCATGATCTCAGATCTGAACTTATTATTGAATCATTATGATAGTATTGTTTGTGATCTTATCTGCAAGTTGTGTACACATATCATTGTCCGGATCCAAAGGCCCCAAAGTGACAATAATTGGGACAACCAGAGGGGATGGTTGTGGTGTGAGGATCACATGTGTTCACAGTGTGTTAATGCTTTGCTCCGGTGCTCTATTAAAAGGAGCACCTTAATTGCCAGTAGTTCCTTAGAGGCCCCGCTGCCATGGGCTAGCTGGACAGAAGATGTTGTGCAAGTTCTCATTGTGAGCACGTATGACTATATTTGGAGCACATGCCTAAGATTGTTTAGTACTTGGATGCTTGTTATTATTTATCTCCAATGCCCTAGATCTTGAAGTTACATGTTTAGACTCGTCCATGCAACGCCCGTCCATCAATCCCTATGCCTATCGCACTCGAGTCCTACTATTACCATTACTGTTACCCACTACTAGGAAAACGGTCGTCTGTGCGCACCTAAAAGGCCCATCTGTGGCGCACTAGTGGTGCGCCACGGGCCTTGTGCTACGGCTATCTCCTAGCCGTGGCGCACTGCCTGGTGCGCCACGGTTATGTAGATATAGGCGTAGCGCACCTGCTAGTGCGCCACGGATATGTTGGCAGGTGTGCTACGCCTTGGATCTTCTGTGGCGCACATTGCAGTGCGCCACTAAGCTCCGCAGGTGCACTTTAGTTGTAGTGCGCCACAGAAGCTGTGTCATGTGCGCCACGGGTGTCTTTTTTTTCAGGGCCAGATGATATACAATATAGATTATATAGGCAAATATACACACAGATATACACACGGATATAAGATATACAATTATATATAAATACACAATTCGCAAAACAAGATTGAAACAAATACATATAGATATGTCTCATACATGAATACATAAGTTATACATTGTTTCGATCAAGTTACAAAGTAGTTGGTGACATGTGAATACATGTGTCGATTGAACAAGTTAGAGCTCGGAAACTCGCCTAGACATCTAAACTATCTAGACACAAACGCGGGATAAACAACCAAAGAAGATAAGCATGATCACCGCGACGAAGGTGTAGGTCTTCATCCGGTTCCTCCTCCTAACTCCCGCTAGATAGCACTTGTATCTAGCTTTTGCCTCCGCCATAGTTTTGTACCCTTTGTAGCTATTGCCGCTGAAACGGTGCACCTGTCTCCGGCAGTCTTCCCAATCATCGTAGACTCCGGAAACCCGTCCCTTGTATACGACGTACCACGTCATCTACAAGTTGACAATAATAATTAGCCGATGATTGAAAAAACATATATAATTAAAGTCGCATATGAAGATACACTTATAGAAAGTACTCCTAAATCAAAAAGACCAAACTCAAAAATCATGCCTCACATATAACTAGGTTGTTCGACACAGGAATATGCTACGATGGAATTGTTCGCCAAGTAGGATGCACAACACCTGGACCTGTGCATAGCACAAGGCGGACAATCCCATCGCAGCACATTCACATATAGTGTGCCACGACATTTCAATCATCGGCATTATTCTCGAAAAAGACCAAAGTAACTCAAAAAGAATACCTCATATATAACTAGCTAGGTCGTTGGACACAGGAATATGCTATGATGGAACCGTAAGCCAAGTAGGATGCACAACATATGGACTTGTGCATAACACAAGGCTTACAATCCCATCACAGCACATTCACATATATAGTGTGCCACGACATTTCAATCATCGGCATTATTCTCGAAAAAGACCAAAGTAAATCAAAAAGAATGCCTCATATATATATACATAGGTCGTTGGACGCAGGAATATGCTACGATGGAACTGTGAGCCAAGTAGGATGCACAACACCTGGACTTGTGCATATCACAAGGCTCACAATCCCGTCGTAACACATTCACATATATATTGTGCCACGACATTTCAATCATCGGCATTATTCTCGAAAAAAGATTAATAAAGTAAGGAAAAAAAGGACCAAAATGAGCAAAGGACCAAAGAGTAAGCAAAAAAACCAAGCATTGATTGATATATAATAATAATAAGCAAAAGAAGTAAGCGATGATTCATAAACCTAATAAGATAAGTATAGTAGCATGTACACTTGTCCACATACACACAAAGGTCATCTATAGTTTGTAACTACAACTAGGCCAACATCAAGCCTTCTGGCTCGGCTTAGGGAACGGGAGGACGCCTTGTCTTGTCATGAACTTCCTATAGTAACCCTGCATCTCTAGGCGATCTTCTATGTCACGGTTATTCGGGATATTTCCTCCGTAGAAGATCCCCCCCAAAGTCATGACATCACGAAAGATGATTGCCCCAAACTGCTGCTGGATGTGATACATCTCTTGTCTAATATCTGAATCAGTGATCTTGGCCTTTGCTTCGGCCCATTGTTTGAGATGATCTGGCAGCGTAGAATTCTGCTGGTCAAGTAGGAACGCCCTCATGTGATGGAGTGTGTAGTAGGCTTCCTTCTTACTGTTTTTCGGCTGCTTCACGCAGGGGAACTCCGTTACGTGGTTGAAGACGTGCCTGCCGAACTTGACCTTCGTACGCACGAAGGTGGTGCCTTCCGTCGAGGCATAGCCAGTGAGAGCATCATCTAGAACTTCCTTGATCTTGTCGTAGTTTTCTTCTTTTCTAGACTCCCCGAGTCGAAATACGTGGCGTGGGAATGCTTCGACGATAAGGAGATGAGCGTGCTGTGTTCATCTCTGCGCAAAAAACTCAAATGGAATGTGTTGGAAAAAGAATGATGATAATCTAATAAAGCCAATCGACGGTGGCGAGTGAATAACGACTTACTCGGGAAAGTAAGGCACGAGAATGTATTCCTTTGTCTTGTTCGCCACGAGGATTCTTTTTAGGTACGAGGCCACGATATCGTTCAGTGGGGGAACCCAAGCAGTCGTCACGCATGTATAAGGGGTCCACTATAGCGATGCCCGGTGTGTTCTCTCTAATGATCTGCATGGCCAGGCTGAGAGAAAACAGGCGGACCATGGTATAGTGCAGCGGGTATAGGTGGAACATATTGAAGATGTCGTCGAACCGCGGGAAGAACAGATCCACAGGGGAATTGTCGACGAAGCCCAAGCCTGGTGGCACCTTAACCACGAATACCGGGTGCGAGGGATCTTTCTCCGATAGAAGGCGTCTCTCTATCGTCAGCACACCATCATGCACACTCTACGGTTCCGAACTGGCGAGCCTCCGAAAATTCTTAGGTAGCATGGGCTCACCCGCCACATGAATCCTCCACATAATACCCTCGGGTCTTGGTGGCCCGTCCCGAAACCTCATCGGATTCGCAGTTGACGCCACCGGCTCGATTGCTAGATTTTCTTTTCCGCCTTTTTCCTTTTGAAGAGCGGGCATCGCATCTGAGCACCGGCCGCCCTATGTAGTGTGTCGGGCTTAGAATAAAGGGCCGGTTGGTTGTATCGGCTGGCTCAGAAGCGCAAGCTGGAGGCGTCTCCTGAGAACCAAACAGACGCTTGGTGATAGTGGCTTTCTCTGTGGGGCCACCAGCTAGGTCTTCGTTGCTAAACTGAGTGTTGAAGAAGTGATCATTCTAGTCTTCGTCGTCCTCGGTCGGATCCTGCGCCATGTGCATATCATCAACATGATCATCCGACCCACCGCGTGGAGGTGACGGCGATGAGGGGCTTGCCACCGCTTGTCGGCACGACAAAGCGGTCTTTTGTGCAATGGCGTGATGGCCCCCGCCGTCCCCAAACGGATCATGCTCTTTGGTCATTGCAAGAATAAGCCGAAGCAAATTCTGAGGACAGCCGGCTCTTCTTCATCCGCTCCTGAGGGTTGAATGGGAGGTTCCAGGTCGTCGCAGACCCTTAGCACCCGACTAATTTTAACCCTGTGCACGCTATCTGGCATCGTCCTTGAGTGGAATGTGCGCTGCAAGGGTTGAACGATGGTACCCTTGGCAACATCCCTCAGCTCGTTGTTCACGTAGCATAAGAGAGTGCAAGGAACATCCGTCTGCGGAAAACATGTACGGCATCGTCAGAGATGCCATAAGAGTAATAGATGGCGTGAAAGGCGGTAAAGCAATTTGTTTACCGTGATGGCGTCGAGATCGGCTAATGTCGAGGAACCGCATATGGCAACTGGCGTGCAAGAGACGGAAGGGATGCTTGATGGCGCGGTGCTGGCCGCCGGTGTATTCTCCCTACCGCCGGATGCTTAGAGCTTCGGTGCCGCCGCGACGATGGCAGGGGGGCCACCAACATATACTCTGGCGCCGCGGTGATGGCAGGGGGAGTCACCAACACTTGCGGCACCGCGGTGCTAGCGGGCGGAGTCACGAACACGTAGTTCGCCTGATTCGTCGGCGCCGCGTTGTTCGAGTGGCTGCTAACCATGCTTGGAATCGGGCACGGCCCTACTCGACCACCCGCACTCCAGTTCGCTATTGACTCCACCAAGGTAGGCAGGAAGGACGTGAGGGTGATTACTAGGTTGTCTTGGACGATCTGCGGAATCCACGCCACTTGTTCCTTAAGTTCTTGAACCTCGCGGTTTTCCTCCTCGCTCCTTCCCGACGGCGCCACATGCGTCCTCGGCGGTGGACCAAAATGATCCACCCAATTCTTACCCCCGAGGCCGGCCAGACGGCCAGCCGACGACGACTTCTTCGTAACCGGCTCTATTTTCTTGCCCCGGTTCATCGCCCTGTTAAAAGGGTTATCCCACAGGGTGGCCGCCGTCGACCCCTGGGATGTGGAACCCTGGGATCCATGACTAGCAACAATTTCCTCCTCCTGCAGAAGAAGTAATAGTGAATCATTTAGATCATTGATTAGAATGCAATCGAGTTGATCCGCGGTAATTAGATTACTTACCACAATTTCCTCGAATTCCTTCACCGCAGGATCCGCGGTGAGTTGTTTGGTTTTTGGGTCCACATGGTAACGGGCCCTGATGAAGTTTCGAACCTGCCCGGGTTCAAATTTCGCAAAGGGGTTTTCTATCCCCCTGGATCTATACTCTTCGTCCTCCTTATTCCATTTGGCCTCTGCGGTTCTGTATCCACCAGATCCGAGATGGTGATGACCTATATCCATCGCCTGCAGCACCTTTCCCCGATTACTATTGGCCAGGGCTCTTTCGGATTCACACCTCTCCTTGAACTCCCGGAACTGATCTTCGGTGATCTGCGGGTCAATCTTCTGTATCTCCTCAAGACTTTTGCCTTCTTTATAGATCTTCTTTATTCGGGTTCTCCAGCTGGCCAGGGCGGTGCTCATCTTTGTGAGGGCGGATTTGTTTAATTCGTTCCCATGATAATTTGTGTTCTGATACTTAGCGGGGAACTTGTATCTTGCGTGCAGCTTCTCGAAGAGGAGTGTTCGCAAGTGGACATTATCTTTATGCCGGAGATTCTCGGTGCTGATCGAGATGGTTGTCCGGGTGATCGCCGCCACTTGCCCACCGTACCCTTTGATGACAAGGGCGGGCTCCAAAGGAACCCCTGATGGGCTCACTTCGGTAATTTCCTCCCTGACGGTGCCGACCGTGTTCGGGCGCCGTTCCTTCGGCTTCTTCTTCTTCTTAGGAGGATTGCTACCACTCCCTGTGCCCTCGCCGCCATCAGTGGTTTCATCACCCACCGTTCCTTCGGCTTGTTCCTCCGCATCTTCCATCTCATCATCCTCGCTCTCCGAAGGATGGTATTCTTCATCGTCTTCTAGCCGCTGGGCCGCCTCCCAAAATGTCAATTGTTTATTCAGAGGTATGAGTTCTCCTTCAGCGCTGATGCGCTTAGAACATCCAGCCTCGTCGTTGTCACACATCTTTGCACTAATAAAAAACAAATAATTGGTTAAATGCACGGAAAAATCCGGCATGACCTTTGCTAATTTTCTTAAACTAGGAGTGCCCGATTTCTGCCGAAACGGAAGTTAATCAACATTCCGGCAAAAATCGGGACTCATTTCATACAAGAACCTGCATACACGACATAATAAAGTGCTTCGTATAAGCACAAGCACAATTTGAAGTGCTACAACAATAACAAAAATGAGAATACACCATAACCAAGTGCTTTTGATCATAACCAAGTGCTTCCAATCATACATATCATACAGCATAACCAAGTGCTTCTGATCATAACCAAGTGCACTTTAATGCTTGTTGTCATTTGCTGCATGTAAAATTCAGACAATCCAGCATATGCATACTAAACACTTTTCTGCATACACTTTTCCTGCCAATTTGTCCTGCCAACTTTTGCCTACAGTTTGGCTAGCCAAAAAAATAGCAACTTGTTTTACACAACACTTTTGCCTACAGTTTGCCAGCTTGTTCTGTTTCTTTCCTTAAGCAAGACATGAACCACAATAGCAACTTGTTCTACACAACACTAGCCCTAATCTGAACCTAGCTAGTCAATGTCTTAAAAAGATGGAAACGCCAATGCAAAGATGGAACAATGTTCTACACAACACTAGCCCTAATCTGACAATACTTATGTAAGAACAGATATATTCTTGTAAAGGAATACAAAATAATTGTGATAGATTACACAGTGAAGATATGGGCAGATTATGAGTCCTAAATGAATGAAGAGATTACCAAAAGTTCAGCAGATTCAGAGCGCTAAATGGACAAAGCTTCTAGAAAATTCAGCAGATTCTAAAATTTTAGAAAAAAATTAACATATTCTAAATCATGTGACAACAACATAATCAGTTTTTCTTTTGTACACATGAAGAGACATGCTCCGGGGCTCAATGCCTTGTGGCATGGGATAAAGTTTACACTCCCAAAAATTGCTACAAACTCATGCATGATCAAAATTCCACTTGGATACAATGATGGCTGCTCCAAAACTCCCCCATACGCCCCTTCTAAAATAAAGTAAAGAAAGGGAGACAAAGATACATGCATAGATATCATCATTCCAGTAACAACCATTAGTTATTTAATTGAGAACAAGGCCATGGGAAAATGAAACAAGATCACTTTTCTACACATTCCAGGCACTCCTTACAGGTTGTTCTGCTGGTGGTTTAGCCACCCTGGTTGATGCAGCCCGACCTACGGTCGTTACTACATCAAGGTCTCCAACTTACGCCAAGTCGTCATGGACTCCAAAGGTGAATCCGTTCCTCTATGCAAGCTCACTTCCTACCCTATTGAATGGTATGCTACTTCATACTCCATCACATATGCATGATAGGTTCACACCGACCAGTACGGAGGCAAGGGAGGAAGCCCGGAACATCAAGCCCGACAAGACGGAGGCTTGGAAGAGGAGACGGCAGAAGACAGGTCGGCAGCTGCCAGGTCCAAGCGGTACTACCGGTTGTCGGAACCGGTACTACCGGTCAGCGGTACTACCGCCCCTTCTACCGCTCGCTACTGATGGCTCCAACGGATGCTCCAAGACCGCAAGCGGTACTACCGGTCCCAGAGCGGTACTACCGGTGATGACCGGTACTACCGGTCCTAAGTCCGGTACTACCGGTCATGTCTGCCTGCACGCACCAGTTGGGCCACAGCCCATGTATTCCCCTTTACTTACCTATTCGCCTAGTTTATCCCCAAACTACCCTTGTTTAGTGGCTGGCCTATAAATAGAGCCCCCACCCCTCATGTATCCCTTAGGCATAGATGATAGACTAAGACAACAACCCCAGTGTTGAATCTCTAGTTTGGCCGCATCCCCTTTACCAAGGGGACCGACTATCGTCACCAACCTCGATTGGACTTTGCATCACGCATCCATCGTTGAACAAGGCCTTGGAGTTCGGTGTCTCGTCTCCAAGTTGTCAAGACCCTCCCCAAGGTGTTCTTCCCTCTCCGATGTGGATTTCAGGGAGCACGTTGACCGATCTTTCCTTGCGAGGATTCTATCGGACCGGTGGCCGCTGTTCGGGAGCAATCGGCCTTGTATCGTGTGAGTTTTGCGTGTGTTCATCGTGTTCTTCGCGAGGTGTGTGTTCGCTTCCGCTACCTTCTCCCTTTCCCCTCACTTTCCCATCGATTTGACCACGAGATCCGTGAAGATCGGGCCACCCAAGAGGTTAACCCCTCCATCATCTGGTATCAGCAGCTTTTGGTTGCCACGGATTTCTCATCGATTTGGTCTTTTCCCCATAAATTCGAAAATTCCACCAAAAATAGCCCCAATTCGTGTTTTGGATCGATCTGTCATTTGAGTGCGTTTTGGTAGGTTTTGATCCGTGGATTACTTGCTAAACTTGTTGATCTACCTTCCTTTGCGTTCCCATAGCCTAATTCTTTGATTTCCCCCTTCGATTTGGTGTTTTTCTTGAAGATTTTCCGTCCAAATCGCCCCAAAATCGCGAAAACGCGTAAAATCTGGGCGTCCCAGGACCAACCGGTACTACCGGGCTCAAAACCCGGTACTACCGCACCTCCCCGGTACCTAAACGGTACTACCGGGCCTTCGTACAACCGGTACTACCGCTCAAAAACCCGGTACTACCGCCCGGTACTGATCAAAAACAGCAGGTTCCCAGATTTCAGCCTCTCACCGTTTTGAGCATAACTTTTGCATTCGAACTCGGATTTTGGTGTTCTTTAGCTCGTTTCGAAGAGGAGAAGGAGCACTACATCATCATCCACATTTTTCATGCTATCTACTCCATCCAAATTCCGTGAGCAAGGCGGAATCCAACAATAAAGGGAAGATCGTTGACGAAAGGTATAAACATTCCGCGACTTCTCCCCACTTGCATTCCTTTGTGAACCCCACTATCTTTGCGAGCAACAAACACCTATTGAGACTAGTTCCTCTTATGATTGCTTGGGCTATGCACATTTGATACCTTGTAGAATTTCGAGCTAACGTTGTGAGCGCTATCTCATATAGTTATCTTGTATAGTTGTTTGCACAAGGAAGAGGCAAGTGAAAAATAGAAAGAAAAAGAAAAAAAAGAAAAGAAAAAAATATAAAAAAACAAAAAGAAAAGAAATAGATATACATGTGCCTCATAGAATAGGAAGCGCAAGCTCGATGAACATCATATAGGTGGTACTTTTGTGCATATCTTGTAGCCCACCAATTTTGTGCAATCAAACTAGCGTCTCTCCTTGTACTTGTGTGACACGAGATTATAGTCTTCGCTAGGTAATCATTTGGTTCTTAGCTCACTTCCTCCGTCGCACAAGTCCCATTTATCCCACCGTGTGTGTTTCCTTGTACATATTTCCTATCTTGTGGATTGACTTGTTTTGCTTTGTGATCATTGTGGTTCTTTACTTGCCATTACAACATCTTGATTTCGGATTGATTCTTGACATGCCACTTTCCATACCTATCCACCATAGTCCTTGTGTTTGTGTGTTTTTTGGTTCGTAGTTGGTTTTGGTGTTCCGCGTGAACTTCACTTTGCTTGGTTTATTGCTCTCAAGTGTGGCCACTTGTACGATACGATCTTCCAAGGTAAAGTAAGGTTTGACGTTGTATCCCTAACTCCCACTACCACTTCCATATACACCGCTTGGTCTTGTGCATCATGTCTAGGGACTCCGAAACCGAGGGTGATATCTATGAAGAATCCATGATGAGCCACCATGACTACGACTCCACAAGTATAGTGGACATGACGGAGCACAACACCGACAATGGCTCCGCATGCTTTGAGGACCCGGAGCACTACACCTACGACGTCTCCACATGCATGGAAGACATGGAGCTCTACGTCGACAATGGCTCCTCATGCATGGAGCCTATGGAGCACTACACCGACAATGGCTCCACATTCTTGGGTGATATGGAGTACTACACCAACAATTACTCCCCAAGCATGGATGACTTTGAGTGAGACATCGACGACGCCTCGCCAAGCATGGAGGACACGGAGAACTTCATCGAGTTTGATGGCTCCTCCACGAGCCATGAAGAATTCCTCCACCGCGTGGAGATGGAAGCCTACTACGCCAAGCAAGAGGAGGCGCATCATCAAGAATCCATGACCTTAAAGGCCAAGTGTGCCACACCAAAGGGCACCACCTACTTCGATGATCCACCTCCAAGGCGACAAGCGCCACCATCGACAAGGCAGCAAGTGCCACCACCTAGATGGCGTCAAGCTCCACCATCTCCAAGGCGCCAAGATCCATCACCTCCAAGGTGCCAAGATCCACCTCCTATCCAAACAAGAGTGGCGTCCAAACATCATATACATCAAGAGGCGCGAAGAAACAAGAATCTTCATCGACAAACATCCTCTCATGAGTCTCGCCACCATAAAGAGGATACAAGACATCATCAAAGGCATCTTCACCACCAAGACGAAGAATTCGTGATGAGCACCAACCATAATGCTCAAGCAGGCTCAAGAAGGCACCACAAGCACAAGAAGAGTGCCAAGGCAAATGATCATCGTCATGAGCGTCATGTGTATGACCAAGTGCTTCACCAACATCAACCATCGGCAAGTCATGCCAATGACCTTCGTCGACACCATCATAGGGCACCTTCAACTACTCGTGCCACCACCACAATGACACCAAGAGCAAGCCTTCCTCCACGCCATCAAGCTTCAACGCCTACGCTTGACTTCCACGACCTCGCGAACGAGGAAAATGTAGACCTCTACTTCGCCAAGTTGGATAGCATGAGCCTACCTCCACCACTACTACAAGATGGCCACAAGACGGTCGAGCATGGGATTTTCCCTTCGACCATGGAGGCGAGCAATGATGCCCATCTTATGGCATCCAACCTTGAAGGCGACAAGGTCACGAATGGTGAGCATGGAATTTTCTCTTCACCAAAGGAGGCGCAAGGAGATGAGGAAACCGAGCCTATCCCTATATGCTTGAGTGATGATGTGGTACCAATCCCATGTGAGTATGAGAGCCACTTAGCCCACTTGAATGAGAACAAGAGTGATATGAGTGACTCCACCTTATGTGAGATTGTGTGCTTCCACTTGGAGGGAATGAGCGATACTCCTAGTGAGTTGAGATTGGTAGTTGATAGGTCGAGTGAGAACATTTCGAATTCTAACAACTTACCCTCTACCTCTAGTGTGTTCTCTTGTGTTGTGCTAGGTTCCATGGATGAAGACGCGCCAAGCCATGAAGCAATGATGCCTCAATTGGAAAAGATGTACATGGTGCACGAAGATGATACTATGCCATGGCTACATCAAGAAAACGAAGTCGTCCACAAGGAGGCCACTACTTCCACAACACCCACTTCATATGAGAGGTATGACCAAAGTAACAATAAGGGTGTTGATGATGACATGATCCCACTAGTGGACATGATGAATTGTGAGGATATGCATGCTATGGATGATACTTGTGACATTACATATGCTTCATCCACTTTCCCATGTGATGCTTTGCCTTTGCATAATATTGATCATGTGGAATTGTTTGATTGCGATATCATTGCCATAAACATGCCATGCTATGCATCTTGTGTGTATCCTCCAATTGCTTTGGACTTGCCTTGTCATGCTAGTCATTCAATTTCTCCCGTTGCTTGCGATAAGATGAATGCTTGCTATTTCACTTGTTTTGCCCTGTCATGTTGAAGAATGCGGGTGGGAAGTAGACCTCAAGATCGCATAGTATCACCACGATCTCCTCCTGTAGCCTCCCGAGATGATTCACGCCAATCAACTTCCTAGAGATGACGTCGAAAAACTTGCAGAGGCCAAATAACGTTTCACGGACGTGCTCGTCCATTGTCCCTCTTAGTGCAACCGGAAGTACCTGCGTCATTAGCACGGCATAGTTGTGAGACTTCATGCCACTGAACCTCTGCTTCGCCTCGTCCAGGTATCTGCTTATCTTGCCCGCGTAGCCATAAGGAAATTTGACTCCTAGAAGGAACTTGAAAAACTATTTGATCTCATCCTGGCTTAGAGTGAAGCAAGAAGGAGGGCATAATATTCATTCTTCTTGAACTTTTTACCCTTCCGACGACCTTGTGTCGTCTCTGACTCATGATCATCGTCATATTCCTGATCATCAGGAGTAGTGCGTCCTCCGTGAAGCTCCTTCCGGAAGCCCATGAATATCAGGTCGTGCCTTGCTTTCGGACCATCTTTCATCCTATCTGGCATGTTGATTATGGTGGCGACCAGACTCTCGCACACGTTTTTCGTGATATGCATGATGTCGAGGCTATGAGGCGTGCGGAGAAACTTCCAGTATGGCAACTCCTAGAAAACAGACCTTGTTTTCCATACCTTCATCAGCGGCTTGTCTTGCTGCCTCTTTCGCTTCTTTCTAGGCTTAGGACAATCTTTCCAATTTTTGAGAAACTCTTCCACCTCTTCGCTGCTCCTACGTTATGGGATTCCTCGGGTTTCGGATTTGCCATCGAACAGGTCTCCACGTTTTCTCCATGGATCATTCTTGCCGAGCCACCTCCGGTGCGCCATGAACACGGTTTTAGAAGACCCTGGATCTTTCTCTAGTTGGAGATAGCTTGTGTTATCCATGCACCTAACGCATGCGCAGAATCCTTGGATAACCTGCCCCGAGATATACCCGCAACCTGGATAGTCTTGCACCGTAGTTGCCAACGCGGCTCTCATAGTGAAATAATCTTGTGCGACGGCGTCGTAAGTATTGGCTCCAGATTCCCATAACGTGGCTAGCTCCTCGTTCAACAGCCCGAGATATAGATTGATGTTGGTACCAGGTTGTTTCGGCCCTTGAATTAGCATACTCATTTGTATGTACTTCTTCTTCATGCACAACCAAGGAGGGAGGTTGTACATCCATACAAACACGGGCCAAGTACTGTGCGTGCTGCTCTAGCTACCAAACGGATTGAGTCCATCGGTGCTCACACCAAGCCTAATGTTCCTCGAATCTCCACCGAATTCTGGGAATTCGTGGTCCAATGCTTTCCACAGGCTAGCATCTGAAGGGTGCGTCAGCAGCTCATCCTTTTCGGGGTCATCATCGTCATCTCCTGGATTCTTCCTTTCTGCATGCCATCGCATGAGCTTTACTTCCTTAGGGTCCGCGAAATAGCGCCGCAGACGAGGAGTGATAGGAAAGTACCATACCACTTTTCGAGGTGCTTTCTTCCCTTTCTTGTATCGACTCACGCCGCACACCGGACATGTGGTTTTCCCCGCGTCCTCACCCCGATAAATGATGCAATCGTTGATGCATACGTGATATCTAACGTGTGGTAGATCGAGAGGACAGACGATTTTCTTGATGTCCTCGATACTAGTTGAACATGTGTTCCCCTCCGGGAGACGATCGTGCCAGAATGCCGTCATATCGTCGAATCTTGCGTCGCTCAATTTGTGTTTTGCCTTCATCTCCATAGCCTTGAGCGTTACATTCAACCGGGTATCATCGGGCCTGCATCCTTCATACAATGGAGTAACCACGTCTTTCTCAAGTTGCGCAAGTTTGGCTTTCTCTCTAGCGGCAGCCCTGGCGTTACTCGTCTTCTTGAGAAGTAGATCTTGCACATAAGGGTCCCGCACCTAGCCTGACGTTGTTCCATTGTTGTCTGCTCCTCCGGCATCTAGATCGTCATCATCCCGGTCTGCTTCCGCACCTTCACCATCTCCAGGAGACTCTTCATCATCTCGCCCGTTCTCGCCGTGATGATCATCATCGTCATGTTTCCCACCTTCACCGTCTCCATCGTCTTCGTCATCGCTTATCCAACGAGTGTATCCATCCATGAAACCATGGCGGAGCAGGTGCGCCTGCAGATTCCCGGAATCTGGGTCGATCACCCAGTTGAGTTTGCATCTTCTGCACAGACATCTTATATCCGTCTTGTTATTTCGTATCATGTAGGCCGTCGCACATTTCAAAAATCTAGCCACAATGCCTTCGCTCATTATGCAGACCATTTTTGCCTGCACGGTGTACACGGTACAATTATAAGTCTATTAGAACCACATAATGAATGCATGCATGCAATGGTAGATAGAAAATTTCGGCATGACCTATCCTAAAATTAGGACCTTTGCGAAATGCCAAAGTCTTGCCAAAATGGAAATGAATCAACATTTTGGCAAAACAAATGGCAACTTGTTCACACACAAACACAAGAGAGAGAGAGACCGATCCATGCACACATGAACATATCATTAACCTATCCATACACACATGCATGAGCATCATCGATACTCTCCATATACACACACATGACCATCGAGATCCTCTCCGTACACACATCATGAGCATCGATCATCTACATACGTATGAGCATATCATCCATATACACATGAACACATACTTACATGGACAACTTACCGAGATAAGAGACCGATCGCGAGAAGATGGAAAGGAGAGGTGCGCGCGCGAGACCGGATAAGGAGAGATGAGAGACCGGAGAGCTTCCTCTATTACGTATGTAACATCCAAGGCAAGTTCTACATGCTAAAAATGGTGAATGAGTGGAGAAATTGAGGTGAGAAAGAGAAGGATCCCGACTAAATCTAAGGAGGAAGAAGAAGGGGAAAGTGAAGTGTGGGGTGGTGGATGATCACACATGTGCACAAAGTGGAGCTGCCAAAAAAAGGGTCGCCACATCCGTGGCGCACGTGGCTCCAGTGCGCCACAGGAGTAATAACATCTGTGGCGCACATGCCATAGTGCACCACGGATGTGTCTACCCGTTTTACAGAGCAGAGGGCATGCGCTTAGGCGTAGTGCACCCCCTCCATGTGCGTCACGGTTGACACTAACAACCGTAGCGCACTTACCCTATGTGCGCTACGGGTATCTGGCCTGCGGCCAGCAGGGCCCTGGCCCACACATATCTGTGGCGCACTATGACCATGTGTGCCACGGTTGTTCTAGTTACTAGTAGGGCACTGCCCATAGGTGAGCCACGCCTGTTTTAGCCGTGGGGCACTTTGACAATGTGAGCCACGGATGTGCTGATTACCTATAGCCATTTTCCTAGTAGTGACCATTACTATTGTTTCACTGTTGCTGTTACTGCTGCTATTGCTTTGTTGTTGCTACTACAAAACTGTTACAAATGATAAACTTTTGTGAGCAAGAACTATTTCCAGATGCAGTTGAACTGACAACTCAGTTGTTAAGGCTTGCAAGTATTCTTTGGCTCCCCTTGTGTCGAATCAATAAATTGGGTAATACTACCCGCGAAGACTGTTGCGATCCCCTACACTTGTGGGTCATTAGTGGGGAGCACCGAAGCACACCCTAATAATTATTTGTCCTGAACTTCACCCTGTCCCTCGGTAACTGTTGATCCTAATAGTAATGTGGTGTTGTACAATTAAACGAGTGTCACATTTCATTCCTTACTGTTTCCATCACTTTCCTTTCTTTTTATTGTGAACCATGATTATACTCTCCTAATCTTTCACTCTCTTGAAATATCATTGCAGTTAAATCATTCGGCATAAGGCCCAACCATCGGTTGAAGGAACTGAACAAAAGAAACATATTTTTTTAACCAAGACAAGGTGTAAGTGTCCTTTTTCTGATGGTGGAATTATTGTTCTTATTATACTTTCCAAGCTTTCATAAGTTGGTCATCCTCTTTATACCACATTGGATTTACTTTCTTTGCCTGCTCATTTTTAGTATGTGGGAAAGTGGGTTCTTATGCCTGATTAAATGGACCCGACTTATTGAAAGAGCATGTGTGCCCCATCTGTGGTTTTGGTAATTAATGACAATCTTTATGGACTTATTTTACATGTTCTCAACTCATTTACATTGAAAGTTACTCACTCTTTTTGCATGTCTTGGTCTTGTACCTTGCATGTTTTTGTATATGTTGTTCTTCCCACTTTCTTAACTTGAGAAATCAGTTTTGTGTACATGGATTGCAAACCATGTATGTGTGTTTTCTGTTTGATCCTATTCCATCTTGTTTACATTTTCGTTGGATCTTGTGAGAAATTAATGGACTATTCCATTTTGGAGAATGTGATGTCCTTAGGGCACCTCACAATCCTAAAAAAATTGTGTACATGAGTAATACCACTTAGTATTGATATTGCAAGTTTATCTAGTCTGTATGTGGTATGCCATACTCATGAGAAATTCCAATTCTATAATGTCCATTAGTTGCCTCGTGTGAGATATTTTTTCCCTTTGTTGAAAAAGAATGGTTTATCACATTATGGGGGAGTCATATGTTTTGTGCATATTATAAACCTACTTTGGATTTTATCTATTTTTTCCCTATCTTTTTCCAAGAAAATTTTTGGTGTTGACTCTCACGTCTTACTTGCCTCCTATGGATCTTTCTTTGACTTGAAATCATTTAGTTCTCTATTTGATATAGGTAGAGATGATGATACTGTGTGTGCATTTTGTATTCAAATGCAAAATATTAAATAATGCACTAATCGTGGGGGAGTTGTCCTATATTATTTAGAACACTCCTTTTATGCCTCTTCACAACATGTTTTGATACATATCGTGTTTTGTGTGTTTGGAAGATTTTTTGGGGGTACTTTGTGCCATCTTGAAAAGTTTTGAGAGTTTGGTCTGGTTGTTTAAACCTTGATATTTTGGGGAGTTGGATTTGTCTCATTCCTTTCTGATTATTTTGACCTTTTAGAATGAGATAAATCCTTGAGCATTTCTGTTTTTGTCCATCTCTCTTTGGTTTTTGTCTAGTTTATTTACTGGGCTTGTGGTCTACCATGTGTTGATTTGGTTTTTTATATAGTTTGAACAACCTTTTATCGTGTCACACTTTGGTGTGCCTTCTTGGATTACTTGGTGTTTTGTTCAAATTGTATCTCCTTTGATTCTTTAAAGTCGGGTGCATTCATATTTACTAAATATATATATATATATATATATATATATATATATATTATGACATGCTTGCTTTCCTTGATCCAATATGTAGGGGAAACTCCACCAAATCCTAACTGGCTAAGATGTGCATGAAATTCAATTTCATATCAATATGCACATATTTATGTGGAGTCTCTCCTATGTATTGTAGTTGTCTGACTACTTTGGACCTAATAACTTTGGGGACCATATTGTACTTGAATTTTGTTTTAGGTACACTAGAGATGCATTGGATTTTGTCCCTTTCATAAGGAAGAAGTGATGACTCAATGAAAATTAGAGACAAGCTAGGATGGTCAACGAACTCCTATTTACTTCACCACACCAATGATATCTCGGTAATAAGTATCTCTTACTCATGCATACATATCGTCTTCCAATGTCATGTAGGTTGCATCTTGGCATGAATTTTTGTATTCTTGCAATTTTTGTGGTCCTTGCTTTGGCCTTAAATAAATTTCTCTAGTGCATATGTGAGTAAGTTGAGATGAGTGCATATAATGGGGATTCTACAAAATCATGCTCATGATTCGCTAATCCCAAATATGTCAATCTAGCAATTATATTGCCTATCTTTTCCTCAAGTGCTCACATGTGCAATAGTGGTGAATTTGCATCATTGATTTCTCTTTGTGACACTTGTTGCCTTTCTCAATTCACTCCAACTATATCTTTTGCCTTAGTAATAGTTGTGATGTATTTGATATGTTTCATCAATGAACAATAAGATAATGTTGAGCCTTTTGGCCATGCTATCAAGCAAAAGATCTTATTGCTATATTGTATGACTTCATTTTGGATATCTTGCGCTATTTATTTTAGTATCTATTTTGTGTGTACATGTTCCTTTGTTGATAAATATCTTTGTGAGATTGTCCACTTCGAAACCTATACACATGAGAGATGTTACTTCTCTATTTTTTATATCTCCTTTGTTTCGTGTGTGTTGTATGGTCATACTAAGCAATATCATTCACTGAAGACTATGTTGTTGTTCAATGCCCATCCTTGTATTATTACTATAATATGCTTTGTCATGCCTCTCACACATCCTTGTCGTTGATCATGTTAATATGTTGTATCTTACTCGTTGCTCAACCATTTGTTTACTACAAGTTTTATGCCTTGCTACATGCTCTTTTGTACATAGTTATGTTTTAAATAATATCGAGGGAGTGAGGATGCCATGCTTGTCCATATTGTATTCAAATGCAAATTATAATTTTTGCACAAACCTTGGGGAGCCTCCTCGTATTATGTCGAGCACTCTCTTTTCGATCTTATTATAATATCTATCTTTCATTTGGTATGTTCCTCCTGTCAAGTGGTTCTTTGGATCTTTTGATTTCTTGTTTCAATTGTTGATGCTTCTTCACCTTGTTATTTTTTTTGCAATCTTTTGATCCTTAATATAGTTTGACCTCCTCCTAAGTATTCATCATTAGATATGTGTAAATGTTTCCAATCATAAGAAATTTGTTTCAAATGCACACCTTTGGAGAAATTCTCACTATATTGGCCGTCTAGAACTATTCACCCATTTTGGCAATCGATGCCAATGGGGGAGAAGTTTTGGAGGGTTTAAGGGAAGTTTACTTTATGCTTTGAGTTTGTTCTTAAGCATTTGCTTTTCATGCTCTTTCATCTTTGCTTTTCATGCTCTTGCATCTTTGTTTTTGATTTGCATGTTGAATATATATAGAGGAAATCCTCCAACGGTAATGGTTGGCAATATATGCAATGAAATTCAAGTTCACCACACATGCATAACGGTAATGGTGTACCAACATCACACACTTATGTAGTATTTAGTATTTTCATAACCATTTTTGTTAGTTAAACTCATTATATAAACCCTCTCAATTACCAAATTGGGGGAGATTGAAAGAGCATGTGTGCCCCCATGTGTGGTTTTGGTAATTAATGACAATCTTTATGGACTTATGTTTGTGTTGATTTTTACTTGCAGTATTTATGCATAGGCAATTCCTGAACCATATATTGACTTCAAGGTTGAAAGAAGAAGAAAGTGAAGAAGATCAAGTGTTGACCAAGGTTTCAAGAGTGAACCGGAGATTTGTCAAGTGAGAGTTAGTCCTATAGCAAGTGTTTCTTGAAGAATAAGATGGAGTGATACCTCTTGTGTACCTTGAAGACATCAACATAATAAAGAAATAAGAAATGTGTGCAAGTTCAAGATGAGCCATCTCGAAGAGATCCTATGCTTGAAGCTTGCCATCCTTATGGTGATCATGGATATGTGAACATATTCCTAAAATAGAGGCTCTTCCATAGTGCAGTATGGGGGAGAAAATTCCAAGTCTTCACCAAGCTAGCGCAATCAAGAAAGGTTCTCCATCTTGAGGTGTAAAAGATCGTCATCATCAAGATCATGTGGAATATGCACAAGGTAAATTTATGGTATTGATAGGGTTTCTTTCTTACCGGTCTCGTGGTGTTAGTTGGGCGACCGGTTTATATGATAGATAACCGTAGTATCAAGAGGGGCTCTCGAGTGAGTAACTTGATCATATCCCTCGGTGAGAGCTCAAACCTTTGCATAATTGGCGTCATCTTTCCTGGTTATTATTTGGTTCTTATCCATGATAGGATCTAAAGCTTGTGTCAGTCTCCATGACAAGCTCAAGTTCATCAAAAATGGATTTCATATGCATTCTCTATTGTGTTTCCAATATTGGTGGTTTTACCGATTTATCTTTTATAGCTAGGTTAAACCTTTCATCATTTGTATCTATCCTCCTTTGATGTACTATGATGTTCCCTGCGAGATCTTGTAGAGCTCGTTACTATCTTTGAAACGAGCCCAAGATCACCAAAATCGGAGTCCGGATGCAAAAGTTATGATGGTTTTAGTTTTGCTGTTTCTGCTAGTTCTCGGAGGGGCGGATTATCCGGCCAAATATCTGGCCCAAATATCCGCCCCCTAAACAAAGGGCCACGCCGCAAAGTCCTTAGCCATATTTTGGCCCGGGGAACCCAGAATATCTGGAGGAGGGACGGATTATCCGGCCTGGGAGGTCCCAAACGGTCATATTTCGTTGGGGAGGGGTATAAATAGACCCCTTCTTCCTCCTTAGGCTGGTTGGTTGCATTCTCTCCCTCCTCCATTGTTTTAACCTTCAAAAGCTTGCAAATACTCTCAATCCCTCCCATATTTCTTGAATCTTTTGGGGGGATTTGTAAGGGGGGTCTAGATCTACAACTCCACCAATCCATCTCTCCTCTATGTGAGGAGAACATCATGGGATCTAGATCTTGGGGTTTCTTTTGTGGTTTTCCTCTTGTGTTATTCCTCTCTTAGGCCCAGTTCTTTTGGCGGCTTCTCCGAGAAGCCGCCCTACGCTCAGCTTCCTGGGGAAGCCGGTTCTAAAATTTTGTGAGACTTCCAAGTTAGTTTAGCCTTAACCACTTTGGAAGCCTTCTAAAATTTTTGAACCGGCTTCCCCAGGAAGCTGGGGGTAGGGCGGCTTCTCGGAGTAGCCGCCAAAAGAACTAGGCCTTATTCTCCCACTAGCTTTTGTAGCTTTGGTGGAATCTGTGAGAGAAGGACTTAAACACTTCTTGTGTTCTTGCCATTGCATTTGGTGCACCGGTTTGAGTTCTCGGTGAGGATTCGATTTGGTGAAAGATGAGAAGCTTTTTACTCTTGGGTTCTTGGAACCATAGACGGTTTAGTTGTTTTGCAGGTTTTTGGATTACTTGGGGCCACCAATTAAGTTGTGGAGATTTTCCCGAGCTTGTTCGTTGGGAGCATCCAATTGAGTTGTGGAGAAGTACCCCAATCTTTGTGAGAGGTTACGGATTGCTACCGACAAGTGCACCGATAGTGAAGAAGTGAACAAGCCTCTTGTGGCGAGGTTCACAGGACAATAGGGTGAGGCCTTTTGTGGCGTGGTGGTATTAGTACCGCCCACCCCTCCAACGAGACGTACTCCCTTTATGGGAGGAACTCGGTAATAAATCACCGTCTCCACGTGCATCGATTATCTCTATCTTGAGCTATTTACTTATGCACTTTATTTTGTGATAGCCTTCGTGCTTGAAGTATTATATCTAGCTATTACACAGTTGTTTGTATTTCATAGCATAAGTTTTTGGTGCACGTAGCTGAACCGTAGTTTATATAGGTTTTGTGCTTAACAAAGTAAACGCTAGTTTTATTCCGCAATTGTTAAGCCCATCTCGTAAAAGTTTTAAACCGCCTATTCCCCCCTTCCCCCTCTAGGCGGCATCTGTGTTCTTTCACTTATCTCTATATGAAGTTTTTTATTTTCAAGTTAATGTGCATTTTGTCGAGCCTTATACTTGTTCTCTCCAATTATTTACCTTAGTGTTTCCTTCTTTCTGCAGTATAAATGGCATGAGGATTTTCGTGTGAAGTCATAGGAAAAATCAGTAAAAAGGTTATATGAAACTAAAAACCCATGTTTATGAGTTTTTCTTGACATTGATACGAACCTCTGCCAGCTACCCACATCTTAAAAATCATGTAATCACCCTGTAAATTCAATCTTAATTGCCGAATTTTTGGCTTACAGATACTACATGCCAACTTAAACAGATGAGGCTTCAAATTATTCTTTTTTTGGTAGGCAACACAATGGACAGATTCGTCCCAGCTATACTCATAAATCAATTTATGGAACTACTCAAAGAAGGTTCAGTCTACATCTTTGAAGCATTCTATGCATAATACTCTCCCATGTGAGGCGCATAGGTTGCTGTAGCCCTCACCCTATCCATTCTTTCAGGTTTATTTTGTACACAGTTAGCGATAGAGGCGAGTGCTCTGCGTCAGCACGACCTGGCAGCGCCGGTTGAGGTAAAGAGATTATCATTAAAAATCCAGATTTAAAGCTCCCAGGAGCCCAAGCGATATATCACAAAACTAACATAGATAATGAGAGTAATTAAATCGAATGTTATATCAACATCAACATTGCAGCAACATTAAGGATAACCAAACTGAAACAAGCTTGAATATTATTGCCGTTAGAAGATTATAAATAATTCTTTATTTTTTATTATGTAAAAGAAACTACAGTACACGACAAGGGAAAACAGTAGGCAGGACTTTGCATCACATCTCTACAATGGGCACGGACTTAAGTTATCACAAAACACACAAGACGTCAAAGAAACTGTGTGTATTGTAGAGCATCATAACATTTTTCTAGTGTATGGCACGTGCTACATGGCTCAATAACCTTCAAGTTAACAGTTGAGGGAACTCTCCCCTGAATATGTCTTCTAATAGACAGGCAAGCTTTTTCAGCCTCCATAACAGCCTCCTTACTCATTGGCAGACATTTGTCAATCATGACCAACCTCCTGTCGTGACCACGGGTTGTGTCCAATGTAAGGCACTCCAGTGACACTGTTTTTTCAAGAATGTGGTTTGTCAGCTCAATCATACTCTTTGCAGAGCAAAAACCAGTTATCATCATGTTCCTGAGCTTCTCATGGCGGTAGCCTGAAAGGCACCCTGGACGTGAGGAATCAGCTTCAGAATATTCAAGAACCACATCGTGTTGTAAGGCTGGGGCCTCGACCTATATAGAATTGTTTCGACAAACATAATAATTGTGACATAACAATCTTCATTTTGAATTAAACTAAACATAATAATCTTCATAATTGTGACATAACAATATATGTTAAATACATGCATGCTAGATGCAGTAACAAAACAAATAGCCACATTCCACAAATAACAAGTTGTGAAATAACAATAAAAGAGTTACTGCAAGGAACAGCTTAGAAAAAAAAAACAAATACTCTCGTTCCTGCAACATGACTAGCTGTGCCAGATGCAAAATGACAAGTTACTAAATTTTGTTAAGGTAGAAATAAGATCCAAAGGTTATGTGTTAGTCCCGCATAATATGTTAGTTGCGTTGTATCTTAAGATAAGAGATAAAAAGGTTGAACCAATCTTTGTGAGCTGGAGAAGACTTACGCGTAGGATGAATGTCTCCAAGGCATGAGAGGCATCAAGAAAAGAAACCAATGAATGAAAATCGAAGTCTGGAGAAAGACTTGATAATTGAAGCATTATCTCCAGCTCCAAGTACTTGAGGCAGTTGAATTTTCCCGTGATCATTGGTATGTTGATCGTCTGAAACATAGATATTCCAAATATTATTTGTGTACCATCTACCATGTTCCATATATAGTACTATTAAAACTAAATGCAACTTCCTCAGCAATGTTAAGTTTTGAGAACAGCGGAGTAGTTTACCAGAGACAACACTAACCTCATTACAAGATGACAGATGTAGAATTTGGAGATTTGGGGCAATTGATGGAAGCTTAGTACGAGCAAAATAGATCATTCTAGACTCATGTTCACAGTGCATTTCTATTACCCTCACTTGTGATGAATCTCCAAGTGAGATGTGTATGGGCATCCCTGTATAGTTGAAATCGCGGAGCTTCGGAGCATTGGCTTCAATCATTTGCAGCTTGTGGCAATGTTGCACCCACAAGAGATTAAGCTGTATCAGAAGATGAGGTATCTTCAAGAAAATCATATCACTACAGTTCGAAAGGTCTAATTGTTCTAGTGCAGGACAATTGGAAAGGAAGCAGTATAGTTCATCGTCAGTAATGTGCACGCATCTCAGATACACTCTTGCCAAGCTACTCAAGCAACCAACAGTCATCGTAGAATGGAAAGCACAATAAGTCAGGACAAAAGACCGAATTGAGCCCCTTGCAGTGGTTAAAAGTGAAGAGGGGAAGTCGTACTCCATGTTTCTACGTCGGTAGATTTTCAATTCGAATTCTTCAATCCCAGGGGAGATGGCAATTTGAAGCCACCGGTCAACATTACTCGGATGCAGATTGCGACAAGGGTGTGTTCGAATCTTAACCTTCTTCAACCCATTGCCAGAGTGATTCTGCATAATGTGGTCAACCCTACTAACAAAATCACTTTCTATTTTTTCTTCTTCCTCATCTGTATCCAAATGTATGCCCAGGGTTTCTGTATCAAGGGTGAGCCTGGGATAGCATCTCCAAGAATTGAGAAACACACGAGAGACACATGCCGCCCGAGCAGCATCTCGCATCGGCATGAGAGTGTGTACGTGGAAAAGGATATCCTGTCCAAAAGCATGTCAGAGTACAACAATTACAAAATTTCCATGATTACAAACAGTGCATATATACCTCTGGGAGGGCAAGCTCTGATCCTGCGTTTTCTGCACTTTGAGAATCATTACTAGCTTTTTGGGAAGGTAAAACCTGTATTTCAGCCACTGAAGCAGTGAGCTCATCATCTGCAGCCAAGAATTGCCGGTGAGGTGAATGCAAGAATGACGAAAGCGCAAGAGCCATAGGAAAAATTAGCATTGGCCGCAGAGGTCCTTGGTGCGAAGCCGGACAAACCCACCCAGCCAAGTCGACAAATATGGGCTAATAAAATCACCATCGCAGCGAAATAGCTAGTCTCAGGCAGATAAGATCTAGTAGAACCAAGAAATATCTAGACAGATCAGGGGAGTTGAGTGAAAATGAGGCGTACGTGGTGTGCGGCCGCGCCGCGATGGCTGGTGCTGGACGGACAATGCCTTCATCTGTTCCTCCAGCGTCCCCATGCCGCCGCACCCAAACCGACGCCGGGACAGCCACTCTCTCTATCTCTTCTGATTTCTCTCGCCGAGATGTATGGAATTTTATTTTCGATTCGAGGAGCCGTTCTTATTATGGCACCGGCCCGCCCGCCCGTCCGCCCGCCTGACTCCCTCCCTATCAGCCCGTTGCCGACTCGAACTCGAACGGTTGTCGTGGTCAAGTGGGCGGATGAAGCGTCAATCGTACAACGCGGCCGCTTGGAGCGGACGCCAGGGTCCTATTCCTGGCCGTGGCCGTTATGCAATTCCTGCTCGATGCCACCGCATCGATCTAACTCCTCCGTTTAGATCGGGCCGTGTGGGATTTGGGTCGTAGTTTGGTTTGTCCGGCCAATCATGCTCAGCGGGTCGACTCATTTTATCTGTCTCTCCCGCTGTTACCGGTTGACATCCTCAACGATGGGACGTTAATAGCAACGCGACGTCAAAGCTGGCGGTTTCTCGCGCGACCGGCGATTCCCGCTATCGTTGCGTTCTGTTTCCCGCGCGCCTTCCCTCCCACGTCCAGAAAACTTTCCGCGCCTCCCCGGCTGTTTCCCGTCTTCGCCATGGTCTATAAAAGAAGACCGCCGGCGCGACAGAGACAAGACCAAGCAACAGCAAACACCGCCGAAAAAAGCGCCAACCACCAGCAGTCATGCCTCGCCGCAAGATCGCCAACTAGATTAAGATAAGGGAGATGTGTCGCACCCACTTCCTGGAGGTCAAGGTCGATGTTGTCGACCTTCAGGCCACGTTGCTGGCCCAGCACATGGTCGAGGCGGAGTTAGTGGACTTCGAGGAGGAAGGCCGTGTGGCCTTGTCGGTGATGGAGCAGATGTGGAGGTGCCCGCAAAGGTGGCCGCCCAATGGGCGGTGCGTGAGATTCACCACGTCGCCGACAAGGAGGCGATAGAGGCGGTGGCCATGGAGGCCGCATAAGCGGCCCTCCACAAGATGCGCCATGAGGCAGCCAAGACCACACTTGAGGAGGTGACCAAGGAGGCCTCCAAGGTCACCATGTGCGAGCTTCGCCACACTGCCGCCGCGCGCAGGGAGGCGGAAACGGCGCAGCGCGAGCACGTCGTCGACGGGGCGACAGCGGAGGAGCGCGTGGCCACGGCCGCCAAGGTGGCGGCCGCGTGGTCTCTCATCGACGGGGATGAGACGGAGGTGTAGGAGGACGAGGAGGAGGAGGTGGAGGCGAAAGCGAAGGAGGGGGAGGAGGCGATCGCCGCCCCTACAGATCGCGCAGGCGCTGGGCCTCGGCCCCAATGGAGCTCCGGTGAGGTTGACCCCGATAGAGAGATCGCAACGCAGGCAGGCAGAACGCGCATGGTGGACAGAGGCCTTGGCAGAGACGGCGGCGACGAAGCTGGAGACGATGGAGGTGGCTCGAGGCGACCAGGAGTGAGGGACCACTGAGCGGCCGAGATGGGGAATGCCCTGGCCAACTGGTGAAATGGATCGTATGGGCACCTAGAGGGGGGGTAAATAGGTGCTAACCAATTTTTAATACTTTTTCAATTTTAGGCTTGACACAAAGTAAATTCTCTAGATATGCAACTACGAGAATTTCCCTATATGTAATCCTAACTACTAAGCACGTAAAAGAGGAGTGAGGAAACCGTAGTGGAGCACGCGGAGACACAGAGATTTGTTTTACCGCAGTTCCTTCCTTGTTAAGGGAAGTACATCTGCGTTGGAGGGGTGGGCGGTTCTAAGACCACCACGCCACAATAGGCCTCACCCTATTCTCCGAAGGATCTCGCCACGAGAGGCTTGATCCACCTTCTCCACTATTGGATCCCTTCGAGGCGGGGCAGCCTTTTACAACACTATCGGGCACACACCCACAACCGAATTGGGGCTCCGAGATGACAACAAGCTGCCACAAGAACAAGGTTTATCAATATAAACAAAAACGAGGATCTAGATATTTGCAAGAAATACTAGATCGGAGGTTCTCCAAATGAATGGAGAGGAGATGAAGCGCTTGATTTCTGATGATGAAGATCGAGTTCTCCTCCTTCGATTCCTCAAGGGATGGGGCCTTTGGGTGGATCTAGGTGGAGCACTCTTGGATGAAGCTTTTAGATCTGATCTGGTCTTTTTCGTGATGAATCAAGAGATCTAGCAGGAGGGGATGGCTGGCTTAAATACCCCCTCCCCAGATCTGGCCGTTGCACAACTTTGGGGGCGGATTATCCGCCCCCCACTTGGGGCGGATTATCCGCCCCCTGGGAAAACTCCGCCCCAAGGGCGGATTCTCCGGGGGAAACTCCGCCCCCTCTCTGGGGCTTGCGCCTTGGTGAAGCTTGGTGAAGTTCTTGGGGGCGGATAATCCGGCCCCCCTAATGGGCGGATTATCCGGCCAGACCGGAAAGTCCGGCCAAAACTCCACCCCCTCTCTGGGGCTTGCGCCTTGGCGATGAGCAGGGGGGGCGGATTATCCGGCCCCCCTGAGGGGCGGATTATCCGGCGAGGCTGGAAAATCCGGCCAAAATTCCGCCCCCCTTCTGGGTCTTGCGCCAGCTTGGGCAAAGGGAGGGGCGGATTATCCGCCCCTGGTGGGGCCGGATTATCCACCCCCAAAGGCAGAGTCCTTTTCCCTTTATACTCAAATAGAGCTGCAACACTTCAACACACATTAAATGATCCTTGGTATTGTTATCGAACACACAAAACACTAGGGATTAAGAAATGTTCTTTCAATCTCCCCCTTTTTGGTGTTAGATGACAATACTAGGATTTGCAATAAAACCGGCAAATGCCACCTCAAATAATGAAAGACGCCCCCCCTAGATGTGTGCATATTTAAGATTTTCATTTGAATACAAATACACTGTGGCATCCCGCAAAACCGCTACTAGAAAATCGCGTTGTTTTTGTGCATTGCATCATCATTACATCATCATGCATATTAATTTTACCTGAAACTATGTTGCGAAAGTCTATGGTTTTCCGAAACTAGCCCTCCTTCTATTTCAAATTAAACCCCCGGATGTTCCGGATATTTTGTTTGTCTAAAACTATTCACAAAGTTCGTCGCAATCAAATAAAAATATTTATTATTTTTAGTGGGGCAGTCGAACGGGCCAACTCGACCCGAACGACCACCCCCCAGGAATTAAAATTGGCCCACCTCTATTCCTAAACCTACCAACTAGTCTACCCACACCCCTTGGCCACATCACCCCACCCAATCCCCTAGTGACACCTCACCCCTCTCTCTCCCTCACCCAATCCCTCCC
This sequence comes from Avena longiglumis, assembly GCA_030063025.1. Taxonomy (NCBI): domain Eukaryota; kingdom Viridiplantae; phylum Streptophyta; class Magnoliopsida; order Poales; family Poaceae; genus Avena; species Avena longiglumis. Next base: position 415,383,655 of record CP125979.1, read on the forward strand.
TGCCACATCACCCCTCTCTCTCCCTCTCTCACCACCCCCACCAACCTGCCACACACACTACACACGCTGGCACGCACACAGCACACACGCATGCACTCACAACCACACAAACCCACGCAACGCACGCGCTGCAGGCGGGACCCACTCCCCTGGGCCCCACACGCGGCCCACCCCGCCAGTACCCAATCTCCCTCCCCTCCACTCGCCTTCTTCCCCGCACGCGACCCCCACCTCCTCGCCTCCGCCCAGCCCCGCAAGATCCCTCCGCCGCCGCGCTCCCTCCCTGCCTCCCAAGCTCGCCCGCCGGTCCTCCCCTCGCTCCGCTCCGCCGCCAGCACCCTCCGTCGGCCGCGCGTCGCCCGCTCCTCCCTTCTTCCTCCATCACGGCGCAGCCCCGCGAGCCCCCCAAGCCCCGGCGCGCCGCGACCACCCTCTTCGCCGCCGGCAACCGCCTCTCCCCCGAGCCTCCTCCTCGCCAGCGACCCCCCGCCTCGAACCTCCGCCGCCAGGGACGGTCCCGCGTCGCCCCGAAGCGAGCTCGTCATCCGCGCCAGGCGCCGCCCCTCCGTCCTCGTCGCCGGCGTCGCCTCCACCGCCCTGCCGCACCCCCCGAGCCCGCGCGTCATCGGCCTTCCTCGACCCGGACCACCCCGCGTCTTCCACCGCGCCCGCGTCCGACCCGTCGCCTCGGCCCTCCTCGCTTCGCCTGAAGCCGGCGCCGCCAACCCGCCAGCCCGTGCCCAACGCTGGACGCGACCTCGCCGGGCCCGCCTCGTCGCCGTCGGCCAGTACACCGACCGTGCCCTGACGCTGCCGCCGCCTTCCCTGCTAGCTGGGTTTCCTGCCTCTTTGAGTGTTCCTCTAGTACCAGGGAGTTGGCTTCAGGCGTTTTGTTTTGGCTTGTTCATGAGCATGGGTTGTGTAGATGTTGCGATGGCGATGGATCAGTGGCGTTTTATCTAACTTCAGCGGCCTCCATCGAACAAGTCTGACGAGTACCTCACTAGGACAGCAAGACCGTCGGTGCGTTCCCAGATCATCACCGACAATCGAGACCGGAACCGTCAAGATCGCCTACCCGGAACATCAAGATCCCCCTCACGGAATCGGAAGACCGAACCCTCGGTACGCCAAGTTCGCCGACACGGATGCGACAAGTATTTTCCTCGAGGACGCCGAGTGCTTCACCCCGAAGGCCGAGCTTCGGTGTGACAAGTACCCTTTCCGGCCGACAAGATCGCCGAGAAAACAAACGTCAAGGTCGTCTAACCGGACACGACATGAACTTCCTCCGGACACCGAGACCCTGGACGACTAGTTCTCCTCCCCGGAAGAATTCGATGCGCCCCGACACCAAAACCAAGACCGGCTTCCCGGATGCATCAAGATCTACCACAGTTATCCGAGAACGATCCCGTTTCCGTCGAACCCTGGACCCTGAGGCCGAACCCCGAACCCCCGGATCCCCAAGAGCGTCGAGAACCCTAATGTGTGACCCTTTTCTTCGATACCCTATTTTATAAATGATATCAACTTGTTGCATATTTAATTGTCTTGCATGCGTACATTCATGTGGTTTGGGGGCCTTATGCCGAATCACCTAATAATTAAATATGGGGCCCATATGCGGGCAAATCTAGTCTCATATCGGCCTCATTTAAATTTGAGTAGCGAACCCGGTGCTATTTTTGCCATGCTAATACAACATTTAATTTGCGGGGTATCTAAATAACATGAACCACCTAAATAATTGTCGGGACCCCGGTTCCGCTTAATATGACCTAATTGCATCGCACCCTTGCCATGTCATACATCATCCATGCACCATGCCGATCTTCTGCCGTTGTATTAAATATTGCATTCGGAATATGAATATAGCCAAGGCATACATAGATACTCCCATGAATCCATATGCCATCAAATATGCGCCATAATTCCAGAATTCCATGAATACCAAACATAGTGGAGTAGAAGAGCTTGGGCCCGACCCTTGCAAATCCACGAGACCTAATAGAACTACTTCTCCCCCTTTGGCATCGAAACGCCAAAAAGGAAGAAGAGCGATGCTAACGCCCCTGGACACGCAGAATTCACACCCAAATTTGCAAGAATCAAATCAATCAAAAGCCAAATTTGAGTGTGTTTTCCATAAGAACATGAGATATGCAAGAAAATCCAACGAGACCCATGAAAAACCAACTCTTCTCGAGGAAGAGGGCGGTGGCCGAAGCCACCATGTTGGAGCGCATGGCATGACACCACGAAGATGTATCTTGAGTTCAAAACCAATGCTCATCGATGACCCACATATCACAAAATGATATTAATGGAAATGATTTTACTTGCTTTCGGCATTATGGGTGGAGGGTTGGCCCAATCAATTAGGACCACACTCCCCCTATGTCTATGCCCGCATCTAAACCAAATACATGAATAAGCGCAAGTGAGTGTGCAAGGGTAGTCAAGCCAAGCTCCTTGAATCTATGATATTTAGCTCATTCCTCAAAAAACAAAATCTTGCTTCATCAAGGGGCTTCGTGAAAATATCAGCAAGTTGGTTCTTCGTGCTCACAAAGGATAGAGCAATATCTCCACGAGCAACATGATCCCGAATAAAGTGGTTGCGAATCTCTATATGTTTTGTTCTTATATGCTGCACGGGATTGTAAGCAATTTTGATAGCACTTTCATTGTCACATAAAAGAGGCACTTTGTCACAATTGACACCATATTCCTTTAAAGTTTGCCTCATCCATAACAATTGAGTACAAGCACTTGCAGCAGCAACATATTCAGCTTCGGCGGTTGAGAGTGAAATACAATTCTGTTTCTTTGATGGCCAACACACTAGATACCTGCCCAAGAATTGGCATGCACCAGAGGTTGATTTCCTATCATCTTTGTCACCAGCCCAATCTGAATCAGTGTAACCACATAGGGAGAAACTTGAACCCTTGGGATACCTTAAGCCAAAATTTGGGGAATGAACCAAATATCGGAAGATTCGCTTGACTGCCACTAAGTGGCTTTTTTTAGGAGCGGCTTGGTACCTTGCACACACTCCTACACTTAACACGATATCGGGCCTAGATGCGCAAAGGTAAAGTAGAGAGCCGATCATGGATCGGTATACCTTTTGATCCACGTCTTTACCCTTGGGATTGAGCTCAAGATGATACTTTGTTTGCATTGGGGTAGCAACACCATTGAGATCCGTCATCTTGAACCTTTTAAGCATGTCTTGGATGTACTTAGCTTGATTAATAAAGGGCCTCTCTAAGTTGTTTGATCTCAAATCCAAGAAAGAACCTGAGCTCACCCATCATGGACATATCAAACCTGTCAGTCATAAGCTTCGAAAATTCATCGTTAAAAGCTTGGTTAGTAGAGCCAAAAATAATTTCATCTACAAAAATTTGGCATACAAAAAGCTCCCCATTAACCTTATTAGTAAAAAGAGTGGGATCGATTTGCCCAACTTCGAATCCACGGTCTAACAAAAGCTCTTTAAGGTGCTCATACCACGCATGTGGGGCTTGTTTAAGGCCATAGAGCGCCTTATCGAGTTTGTAGACATGGTTCGAAAATTTGGGGTCCTCAAACCCCGGGGGCTGCTTGACGTATACTAACTCATGTAGAGGACCATTAAGGAAAGCGCTCTTAACATCCATTTGTTGTAATTTAAAATTATGATGGGCTGCATATGCAAGAAGGATACGGATGGACTCAAGGCGAGCCACAGGAGCGTAGGTCTCGCCAAAATCAATTCCTTCTACTTGAGAGAATCCTTGAGCCACGAGTCATGCTTTATTCCTCACAACAATGCCATTTTCATCCTGTTTGTTCTTGAAGATCCACTTGGTGCCGATAACATTGCGGCAATCCTTTGGCTTTTCTACGAGCTTCCAAACTTTGTTGCGTTCGAAGTTGTTTAATTCTTCATGCATTGCAACAACCCAATCGGGGTCTTCAAGAGCGTCAAAAACCTTCTTCGGTTCAACCATGGAAATGTGAGCTTGATGATCACAGAAGCTTGCAAGCTCTCTTCTAGTGGATACCCTTCGTCGTAGATCACCAACAACCTTGTCAAGAGTGTGACCTCTTAGTTCAAGGTTGCGATCAGCACGAGCCTTGCGACGAGCCTCAATGTCCTTATTGTTTCTAGGAGGAGTGGATTCAATTGTTGTATCCTTGTCTTGATTACTGCCTTGCCCTTGATCTTGATCATCGTTACTGCCAGAAGATTGTTGCTGGACATTTTCTTCAGGCCCGGATAATCCGACCCTTGGAGGGGCCGGACTATCCGGCCTGGGAGGTGAAGTACCAGAACCATCTTCCTGAGAAAGCCTGACTGGAGTTGGAGACCCAGGGCCGGATAATCCGGCCTGGGAGCTTCAGAGTTGTTGAATTCTCCTTCGAATCCTCTGGAACGAGTTGGAGTGCCAGGGGCGGATTGTCCGCCCCTTGGAGGGGGCGGATAGTCTGGCCTGGGACTACCAGCTTGTCCAGGGGACAGATGGTCTTCAGCAGATTGTGGTGTTGGTGCAGGATTTTCTCCAACAGTAGGAGCTTGTTGATCTTGTTGAGATGAGGGCTCCACATGTGTGGAGCATTGTCCTTCCCGATCCGCCACAAGGGGTTCCTCAATGGGGCGGATAAATCCCACGCCCATTCTTCTTATGGCATCTTGGGGTATTTCAACATCTGCATCACAAACATCAACTTGCCCTACAAAGGAGCCGTTATTTTCATCGACCTCCACACTACAAGATTCTACAACAATCCCAGTGAGCTTGTTGTAGACTCAATAAGTGTGGGATTCGGCACCGTAACCAACAAAAATACCTTCTAAAGCCTTGGATTCAAAATTTGACAAACGGACACCTTTAATAAGAAAGAAACACTTACACCCGAATACCCTGAAGTATGAGATGTTGGGTTTGTTACCGGTAAGTATTTCATATGGGGTCTTGTCCAAGATCTTCCGAAGGTAGAGCTGGTTTGATGAGTGACAAGCAGTGGATATGGCTTCAGCCCAAAAATTATAAGGAGACTTGAATTCAGCTAGCATAGATCTTGCCATATCCATCAAAGTCCGGTTCTTCCTCTCGGCTACACCATTTTGTTGAGGGGTGTACGCAGCGGAATATTGGTGTCTAATCCCCTCTTCGCTAAGAAACTCGTTTAAAGTGTAGTTCTTGAATTCTGTGTCGTTGTCACTTCTAATTGCCAAGATGGGAACATTGTGTTGACGTTGAACTTCATTGGCAAAGTCGATGACAGTTTGTTGAGTCTCACTTTTCAGCTTGAAGAAATATACCCATGTATATCTTGAGTAATCATCGACGATGACCAAGCAATATTTCTTCCCACCAAGACTTGCATGAGAAGGAGGACCAAATAAATCCACATGAAGTAATTCCAAGATCCTCTTTGATGACACAATAGTCTTCCTCTTGTGGGGAGAATCATGCATTTTTCCTTCAACACAAGCCCTGCAAACACGATCTTTGGCAAAGAGACATTGTCTTTTAGTCCAAGGATGTGGCCACCCTTTGGAGACTTTGCAAAGTTCTCATGTTGACATGGGCTAAACGGCGATGCCATAGCCAGCCCGTCGGCCTTTCGAATAGACACATCGGACCAAGTGGTTTTCCCGAGAAGTCCACCACATACAGGTCATTTTTGACGTATCCAACAAAAGCGACCTTTAGAGACTTGCTCCATAAGAGTACCACCAAATCATCATCGATAAAAACAGCAAAACCCATCTTGCCAAGGGCACGAACAGAAAGAAGATTGTAGCCAAGGGTCTCAACAAGCATGACGTCCACGAGAGAGATATCGTGGGCAACCACAACCTTGCCAAGACCCAATACCTGAGATTTAGATTTATCACCATAGGAGACTGTGATATTATCAAGATTTGGACGCATCTCCGTGATGATCTCCTTGCTTCCGGTCATATGACTAGTGCAGCCACTATCCAAAGACCCATTTCGACCCACCGGAAGCATAGCCCTGCAAGAAAATTACTTCTTGGTTTTAGGTACCCATTTTTCAATGGGTCCTTTCATGTTAGTAACAAGGGTCTTTGGGACCCAAATAGACCAAGCAATATATTCATCAAAAGGACCAACATAATAAGCATAAACATCGCCATAGTCATCACAAAAGAGTTCATATTTCGGATTGTGAGACCCTGCAAAACCAATATCATTAGTCTTGTCTTTTGTGACAACCTTCTCAGCAATGCTTGTCTTTAATTGTACATTCTTGGTCTTGTTCTTCTTGGTTTTCTTCTTCTTGGACTTGGTGACATACCCAAGTCCCTCTTTACCATGATTTGACCTTTGCTTGCCAAGGACTTCATCAAGCACACCTTTGTCCTTTGTAGTGATGTCCTTGATCACTTCTTTTTCCACACTAGCATTTTTCTTGTTACTATATGTTGAGTTGGACAAGCTAGGAGTATCATATTTGGCCAATCGACTTTGAAGCTGATCATGTGACTCATTGAGAATAGAGAACTCGTTATTCAACGCCTTGTGAGCATTGTCAAGTTTCTCCAATTCCTCGGAGAGTCTATCATGAGCAGCCCCAAAGTCAATCCTTTCCTTCTTTAACTTCTTTGCCTTGGTGACAGCATTGTCACGTTCCTTAACAAGTTTAGTCACAATTTCTTCATGTGACTCTTCCATAGACTCAAGCCTCTCTTCAAGAGAGACCCGAGCTTCTTCTTCTTCTTCAAGAGAATTTTTTAGGGATGCAATTTCCATTGCATCCTCCCTTTCAATTCTGCCCTTTTCTTCGAGGAGTGCTTCGTTTTGGGCCAGCTGATCCATAAGAGCCTCAAAACGAACTTTGTGCTCACCTTGCAAGTTAGTATAGAAATAATCCAAAGCAATAATCTCTTCTTTAACCTTAAGACTAGCAGGATCATCCATGTCTATCATAGCCTTGGGAAAAGAAGAGTTAAGAAGTTACCTCGAGCTTCTTGCCATGAGGCAAGTAGCATTCTTATTGATGATGTTTTCGTTTGGAGTCGAGAGATGTTGATGTAGATGTGGTGGCTATAGCAGCCACCTCTTGAGAGCTATCGTCCTCGTCCTCATCTTCACTCCCGATGAATATTCTTCTTGAGCCACTAGAACAATCTTTGGTTGCTTCTTGAAAGGAGCATTCTTCTTTAAACTGTTTCTTTACGTGGAGCTTTTGATTTGTCCTTGAAAATGAGTCTTCCTCCATTATCCTCTCTACTTTGATATGGACACTCACTACGGAGTGCAGCGGTCACCACAATTAAAGCATGTTCTCGCTTGGGACCATTTTCTTTTCTTCCATAGGCTCCACTCTTGCGATCTAGTTCAACTTTAGCCTTGGCTGGATCTTTCCAAAAGTTTCTTGCATTAAGAGCCAAGTATTGTCCATGGATCCTTTTTATATCTTGGACATCCGGACCTTCTACCGCATATTCATCATGATCAATCACACTAGTCTTCAAGGCCATGTTGACCCCTTTGCATCCCCATAGCTCGAGCATCTTCGACATTCTTGGCAGCCACTTTGAAGGCGGCCATTTCTTGAATTACCTCATTGGATGACATGAGGTGATAGTTATGCCTACCTTGGAGACTTTTCAAATCTGTGGGCTCAAATGGCATAAGAGCACTGACATACTTGCGCTTTATCCAAGCATCATCAACATGAGCTGCACCGTGGTTTCTGAAGGTTGTGGCTATTGCCTTGAGCCTCCTATACATGTCCTCGTGGTCTTCTCCATCCAGCATATAAAATCATTCAGCTTCATTGCTCAAGGCATCATATCTATTCCTTCTCATACTTTCATTTCCGATGAAGAGCTTGGTGAGAGCATCCCAAGATTCTTTAGCTGTGCTAAGATGCTGAATGTGTGGCATGTCTTTGTCACCCACACCAAGTTGTATCATGTGAAGAGTTGTAGCATTGAGTTGGCTATCGACCACTTCTCTTCTTGTGAGATTGTTAGGATTTCCAACGTGAAGACCATTTTCGATGATCTTCCACAACTCTATGGAGGAACTGCACACATGAGATTTCATCAAAAATTGCCATTGAGAGAAAGTAGATGCTGAAAGTTTGGGTGGATCACCCCTATTATGTATATGTGGGTGAGGAATAGGCGGATCAGGGGAATACACACGAGAAACCTCATTGTATCCATCCTTACCGCTATCCTTTTTCGAGGAGGAGCTCTTACTAGTATCATCACCTACCACTTCATTATCTTTGGAAACAGTTTTACCCGTTTCCTTGTATTGCGGAGTGGTATCCTCAGAGTTAGATGGAGGTGATGCTGCGGATGTGGAGAGACGCATTATCAATTGACGCATCTCTTCCATCTTAGCCTCCATTGAACTCACCAAGGTTGTTTCCAACGTCTTGAGATCGTTCATGGTGACTACCTCCGGAGCATCACTCCCATCTCCCTTGGAACCCATACTTCTCTTAGGCGGTTAAGCCCGAAATAAGAGCCGAGGCTCTGATACCAATTGAAATGGATCGTATGGGCACCTAGAGGGGGGGGTGAATAGGTGCTAACCAATTTTTAATACTTTTTCAATTTTAGGCTTGACACAAAGTAAATTATCTAGATATGCAACTACGAGAATTTCCCTATATGTAACCCTAACTACTAAGCACGTAAAAGAGGAGCGAGGAAACCGTAGTGGAGCACGCGGAGACACATGGATTTGTTTTACCGCAGTTCCTTCCTTGTTAAGGGAAGTACATCTGCGTTGGAGGGGTGGGCGGTTCTAAGACCACCACGCCACAATAGGCCTCACCCTATTCTCCGATGGATCTCGCCACGAGAGGCCTGATCCACCTTCTCCACTATTGGATCCCTTCGAGGCGGGAACTGGTGCCTTTTACAACAATATCGGGGCACACACCCACAATCGAATTGGGGGCTCCCGAGATGACAACAAGCTGCCACAAGAACAAGGTTTATCAATATAAACAAAAACGAGGATCTTGATATTTGCAAGAAATACTAGATCGGAGGTTCTCCAAATGAATGGAGAGGAGATGAAGCGCTTGATTGCTGATGATGAAGATCGAGTTCTCCTCCTTCGATTCCCCAAGGGATGGGGCCTTTGGGTGGATCTAGGTGGAGCACTCTTGGATGAAGCTTTCAGATCTGATCTGGTCTTTTTCGTGATGAATCAAGAGATCTGGCAGGAGGGGGATGGCTGGCTTAAATACCCCCTCCCTAGATCTGGCCGTTGCACAACTTTGGGGGCGGATTATCCGCCCCCCACTTGGGGCGGATTATCCGCCCCCTGGGAAAACTCCGCCCCCTCTCTGGGGCTTGCGCCTTGGTGAAGCTTGGTGAAGTTCATGGGGGGCGGATAATCCGGCCCCCCTGATGGGCGGATTATCCGGCCAGACCAGAAAGTCCGGCCAAAACTCCGCCCCCTCTCTGGGGCTTGCGCCTTGGCGATGAGCAGGGGGGGCGGATTATCCAGCCAAAATTCCGCCCCCCTTCTGGGGCTTGCGCCAGCTTGGGCAAAGGGAGGGGCAGATTATCCGCCCCTGGTGGGGCCGGATTATCCGCCCCCAAAGGCAGAGTCCTTTTCCCTTTATACTCAAATAGAGCTGCAACACTTCAACACACATTAAATGATCCTTGATATTGTTATCTAACACACAAAACACTAGGGATTAAGAAATGTTCTTTTAACTGGGATGTGGTGGACCCCTAGAAGGTGGTGGGCAAGACGGTGGCTCGTGGCCGAGCACGCGACCGTTACCACGAATGCCTCCAGCAGCGGGCCATCCGGGCGGTGATCGACAGGGCGAGCGGTAACGGTGGCCATGGCAATGGTGGTCACGGCAACGGCGACGATTAGCTGTATGGACGGTATCCTCCAGCACCAGTAGTAGTTTCTTTTTTATTTTATTTAAATATGCCTTTTTATGATGTGTAGGGCCTAATATAATGAAAAACAAGTTTTTAAGTACTAATGTTCACTTATATAGGCCTGAACGGCCGACAGACAGACGCTGACACGGCTCAAGTGCTATCCGAGACAACGCAGACATTGTCTAAATTTAGTGCATAGATGGATCAAGTCGGACGCGTCGGTCCGGATGGGTCGTGCCGCTGGAGAGACTACGCACGTCCGCGCGGACGCGTTCGGACGCACTCGCATGGGTTGGATCATGCCGGTGAAGATGACTTTAAGCCGGACGCTTGAACAGATGTTTTCCGCGTCTGATTTCATGAGACTCCAGGCGCTACTAAGCATTTCATAATTTGAGTTTCTTAGTGCGTTATCCTAGATATTTTTTATGTAGCATTCTATTTAAGGGAAGGAGAGGGTATAATGTATTAAAAAACAATATAACTTAGCTACTTAGGAGTATCCACAATGTTTTAGGAGTATACCGTCCGATCCAACCATCTAAGGTCTGCAGTGATCTGTCTCCCGAACATCGTTAAGAGCAATCATTTCTTTGGTCGATCGCTTCTCTTTGTTGCTGGGCTACTGCTCTACACAATGAGTTAGGCATCACTAGGGATGAAAGTGGAGCGGAATGTTTTTAATGTTTTTGACGGAAACAGAATGAAAATACAGAAATAGAAATGGAACGTTGCAAAATAGAAATAAAAACTGAATTTTTTAGCGGAAACGGTAACGAAAATGGAACAGCATTTTCTGGCGAAACATAAACTCAAAATGGAATTTCCGATTTCGTCTAATATGGAAAAAGAATTAGGATTGATTTGTTTGGCAAAATCCAACTAACCTATTACATGATTTTTTTCAAGCCAAACTTGCAAAACTGCTCATAAAAGAACTGGCCATATAACCTCTTTATGCATTAGAGGAGGCTTCCACAATTTTTTTTCTTATTCCCTTGTAAACCTAGAACCGTGCTACAATTAGGGCATAATTTTGTTGGTTTTCTTGATGATTGAGATTTGTTGCATGATTCTAGGGTTTTCTTGGTTTCGGGTAAAATCTGCAACATTCCGCGTCTCCACCGTACTCAGTCTGTATCTATTTCCGATAAAATCTTCTTTTATTTTTGTTTCTGGATTTCTATATTCGTTTCCGCTCTTAAAAAAAACTAGCTAAATGACCGTGCATTGCAGCGGGAGATAAAAAATCTATGTCGTGAAGGCACACGGAGTAAAAAAAATTGTTTGTAGAACCATGGCAGAAACCATCAATCTTTGCCGCATCCACAACATACTCTACAGCTAGGCGTTCTATCCCTTCCTCTTTAGCCAGTTCACCCGGTACATGCGTGTTGGTGCCAAGACCCTAGCTAAACATTGACACCTCATTCCACTATATGAAGTCCTTTCATCCCCTTAGGGTTGGCGAGTAGATAAAAAAGAGAAGATGGATAAATCACCGTGAGGATTATGATGTGTATGCGTGACATCATCCACTCCAATGCAGGCCATGTTGAGGCCTTTGTAGCATTCTGGATAAAACCACTATTACAAAATTGCATGTGTTTGTGTATCATCATGACTGCATGCTGATATCATCATTGCCCTTTGAGTATCATCATGTCATTATGCATATTTAATCTTAAAACTATTTTCTAAAATCCTACCTTGTTTTCTAAATATCCCCCATCTTAATTTCAAAGTATAAAACCCACTAGTGGAAACGAGGCCTCTAACACCGGTTCGTAGAGGCCTCTAACAGCGGTTCAAGAACCGCTGTTGGGGGTTCGGTGTTAGAGGCCCCCCCTTTAACAGTGGTTCTTATACGAACCGCTGTTAAAGGGTGGCGCACGTGGGGCTGCCACAGCGCTCAGTTCGTAACATGAACCGGTGTTAAAGGTTCTCTGCCGCGGCAGGAAAACGACATAAATATCTGTCGCGGCAGAGTTCTACCGCCGCCCGTTCAGGTATTTCTTGTGGCCGGCGGACGGGAGGGGAGGGAGAATCGATCGGGAGAGGTATACACATACATCTTCAGTATATACGAGTACATGCATAATTAAACAACTATTATTATACACAAACATCGTCATTATGGTATTCTCCGTTCAAGCATGCATATATACAATATAACATCTCCGTCCATGTTCATTTTGGTGGATATCTAAAGAGTTCTCCGCCAGGCGTGACGACCTCATCAAGTATGAACCCCGCCAATTCCTCTTGAATGGCTCGTATGCGGTCAAATTGTAGGAGTTGGTCCCGCATCCGTTCGATCTGAATATATATGAAGAATGGGGTCAATATATATATAAGAATAAAACTCAACACAATTGATGGTAATAAAATAATGTTGTGTACTTTGTTTACTTACTCTAAGTTGTTCTAGTGCGGCTTGGCCCGTCGCACATATCGTGTTGCGAATGAACTCGCAAACATAGTACCCAAATAAGTTATTGCCGTGTCCCTGATGCGCGCACTTTACGAGAATAGAGAGTTCAATCAAAATAATAATCAATAAAGCATGATATAATGGAATTGGAAGCAGAATCAAAGAGATACGCAGACCTAGCTAGCTAGTATTACTTACATTTTGGTCTACAAATTTTAGTTCTTCTCACCATTCACCCACGGCCCTGCCCGTGAAACTTTTCCAAACCCTGTCCGGCAAAGAAAATGGATAAAGGAGTAATTAATTACTTGTTGTCACGAAAGTTGCCGATCTAGTGCGATAATATGATTAAAATTACCTCTGGAGCATCTCTCTAAAGTCTGCCCATAGCTCTTTTTCTTTTCGTAACGAGTCCATGAAAAGGACTTTTTCTGAGTCAGGTTGAATGACTAGCAGAATAAAGTGGAACCTACGCACGCATAACTCATCATCAGTTAAACTTAACATCGAGTAAGCCGAAACAGAATGTGTACAAGAGAGGATAACAGTACTCACGAGAAGTTGTAAGGCAATAGTATTTCTCTTTTGGTTTGTTGTGTCAGTAAAGACCGTAGCAATAAATCTTCTGTTTGCCCGGGTTTTTCTCTTACCACTTGTTCATGAACTCTATTTGGGTCAACGAACCCAATGTCAAAAGGGCCTCCTTTCATGCATTCCATAACCTTTTTCCTGCATAATAGTATATATATAAATATATGGTGAGCATATATATATACATGCAATTAATGAATTAAATGAGGTGAGATAGAAATTAAAGAAATAGTACTTACACACAATAAAGGCTGATGGTAGCTTTGTCGAGTTCCTTCTGATTTAATAGAAAATGCAAGTCTTGAATGTTGAAGGTGATCGCGTCGTCTCCGCACAAGAAAAGCTGATCTCTTATATGCGCCGTGATCCATTCTTCCTTTCTCGTCTTGCAGAAATCAAGGTACCACTTGTGCAATCTTCGCATCTTTGTTGGTAGATTCTTGAGCTCCTCTTTCTTGACGATATTCTTCCCATACTTCCATGGTTTTATGGGGTTGGCATCGCCTTTGGGCAAGTTGTCTCCCATGATGTTCAAGTATGCAATGTAAGCCATCCCCATCTCATTGGCCTTTCTTTGTAGCTCTGCCTCATAATCATTTACGGGAGGAGCGTCCCGTGTGTCGAACACTTGGAACGAGGCGCATGATTGGTTTTCCTGCTCTCCGAGCATGGGAACTATTTTCTGGGGTGCCGCACGACTGCTACTTTCAGTCTCCCTATGGCGCCTTGCATCCCCCTTCAAAATCTGGCGCTCGTAGTCCGGCACAAGTGGGGTTTCAGGTTTCAAAAGATTTTTGTAAAACTTATCCACCACCGCCGGATCTATTTTCTCCTTTGGCTCGGCCCGTATAGGTGCAAAGAATTTCTTGACCTCTTCTTCCGAAATCCTATTGGTCTCCTCGTCGCTGCGATTCCACGGTAAAACCGGCAATGGCTTGGCGGAAGGCTGCGGGACGTAGTTTTTTGAACTCTTTGGCGTACGGTTTCCTGCGGATTTCTTTGTGGCAGTGCTAGTGATGCTCTTCGTGGCAGTGCTCTTCTGCTTAAGCTGAGCAGATGGCTGAAGCACCGGAGATGGCTGACGGGCGGGAGATGGCTGGTGCGACGGAGATGGCTGGCGCGCCGGAGATGGCTGCCGCGCAGGAGATGGCTGAAGCGCCGGAGATGGCTGCCGCGCAGGAGATGGCTGAAGCATCTCAGACTGCTAACGCTGCAGAGACGGCGGGGGTGCCAGTGGCCTCCAATTTGGAAGCACGATGTGTTCCTTCTTCCAAAGAATGGTTGTTTTCACTGCAAATTTGAGTTGATTTTCCCCTTCACCTGTAGCATGGTCAAGCTGTGCTTCCTCATATTCCTTCACAACCTCATCCACTCCGACAATAGCATAGCCATCTGGAATCGGTCGGCAGTGTTAAGTTCCACCAGCTACAGGAGGTAAGGCATAGCCGACAGCCACCTTAATGGATAAGCCCATTAATCTCACATGCAGCTCAGCGTGTTCTCTCTCCGTGATCTCATCCACGGGGTATCGAGGACCCGCCATTTCAAGTGTGGGCTGCACGTTCTCCGTGGAAGCCACGCTGCTTTTCCGCGCAGAGTCTGGGCCGCCGACAACTTCCAATGCAGGCTCTTCGTGCCGCTGAGATGAGCCGGTAGCTTGATGGCTCTGTTGTGCATTTACTTGCACCTGCAGCGCCACAAGTGCATGTTCTATCCGGGTCATCCGCTCTGTACGCTCTTTTTCTTTTCTTCTGCGCCATCTATAAGAGTCGCCCCACTCGGCAAACCCATCCTTCCACTTCATACCCCCTGTGCCTCGTGCATGTCCAGGGTGTTCTTTTTTACGATGGCGTGTGTGAGCTGGTCATTCTCTCTGTCGGGATGGAAGGTCCTGGCGGCTGTTTCCTTGTATGCCGTGATGAGTTCAGTGACGGGTTTGGCAAGGAGGGTTGGGAAGATACACAATCCTGTTTCTGGGTCCAACCTTGCCCCGATTCCATAGAACCAAGTCTTTGCACGTAAGTCCCACCCATGTGTCTGGGGTGTGATCCCTCTCTCGCGCAGGGCCTTCTCAGCTTCCTCTCACTTAGGCCTCTGAGATATGTAGCCACCTGACCCCGTCCTCTGGTGATATTCCTTCTTCTGGGCATTTAGCGTATTGGTTTCTGACCTCTTTTTAGCTATAGCACCTTCCTTATATGCCACAAATTCGGGCCAGTGAGGTCTTATCTTCGCATAATATGCGTCTTCGAAATCTGGAGTCTCGCGAGCTTTGACAAATTTGTTCAATTTTGTCTTCCAGTTGCGGAAAGCGTCAGTCATCTTCTTTAGAGTCCACTCTTTGAGCTTTTCCTTTATAACCGGTTTGTTTTCATCCTACTCTGGTGGAAGGTTGAAATTTACCAACAGCGAATTCCAAAGCGTTTCTTTGGATCTTTCATCAACAAAGGTACCGTCTCCCTTCTTTGGCTTATTCCAATATTCAATTATAATTGGGATTTGGTCCCTAACAAGAACTCCAGCCTAACGTACAAATTTGTCTGCGGCCTTCTTGGGCTCCATCGGCCTGCCATCAACACGGACTGCTTCGATCGTGAACTTTGCACGATCTTTCAACCAATGGCTCGCGCCTCGCTTGCTCTTTTTCGTAGAAGAAGATTGTTGCTGGCTGGTCGATCCAGTGGGCTAAAAGAAGAAAGAAGTGTTAATTAATACATTTACATATATACAAATCAATCGGTGCAAGTCAGCAGAGGCTTAATCCATGCATATACCTCGACAGACTTTGTAATCACTAAAGTGCGTTCACCGGAGTCGTCATCTTCTCCATGACTACTTGAGCTGTCATCATGTCCCTCCAAGTTCATATATTGTGAGGTGTCCTCGTGAATCATGTTCTCCATTATTTCTTCATCTTCAAGGTTTCTACTAAGTGGATCCATAGTTTCTAAAACAATAATATGATCACACAAATATCAGTAATACATCTATTGAAATGCTCAAGCAAAGATGATGATATGACAGGTTAAAAGTATTGAAATGTAACCCTAATACATGCTTGGTCATTCCAAACCCTAATTCGGAGAAACCCCCGATTCATATGAGAGGGTACATTTACTTCTTCTAATTAACGTGTCGTGAAAGTTGATTAACATAGCATGGTTATTATAATGCTATATTGACAATGAGAGGTTGCGGCGCTAGGGCGAGAGCGGGGCCGGGATGCGTGGGGGTGTGCGTTCGAACCAGCACGACGTGGGCTCGGCGAGGACAGAGGAGGTCAGAGTCAACGGCATAATATTATCTAGAGTAAGAGAGTAAACATTCAAGTGGACTTAGATTCATACACAAATATACATATTATTCATACAAAAATACACAAATAAATACACAAATGAAATTAAAACCCTAAGGATGCTTGATCATTTTAAACGAGTTCCAAGTGGTCCAAACCCTAATTCGAAGAAATCCCGGATGCATATGAGAGGGGTCCAAACCCTAGGGCGCGCGAGGTAGCGGGTTCGCCTTAGCGTGATGCGGCCTACCTAAAACGGGCGGCGCCACTACCTAGGGGTCACCGGAGCGACGTTAACGACAACGGCCAGCGGCGGCGCTTGCAGAGCAGAGAGGTGACGACCCTAAACTAATACTAACTATAAAATACACTAAATAACCCTAAACTAAATACACTAAAGTACACTAAACTAAATAACCCTAAACTAATAACCCTAAACTAAATAAACCCTAAACTAATACTAACACTAAACTACTAATAATACCATAATAACAAGTAGAAACCTATTGCGAATCCACATATAATAACCCTAAACTAATACTAACCCTAAACTTAATACAATAACAAAATTCTAATAATAACTACACACTTAATTTTAACTAGTTAATAACTACTACGGGCGGGGTGAGCCGGCGGGGTCGGCGGAGTGGTGGCTGCACCGGTGAGGACGGGTCGGCGCGAGTGGTGTGGCGCGCTGGCGGAGGCTCGCCATGAGTGGACGGCGAGGCGACGCTCCGAGGCTGCTGGCCTTGGCTGGTGGTGGCGGCTCCGCGAGTGGACGAGGGGGGGGAGGGGGTGGCAGACGACACGGACGCGGTGGCGGGCGGCGGTGACAGCGGTGGACGACGAAGGTCGCGGTGGCGGGCGGCCCTGCTCTGCTCCTCCGCCGCGGCTCTGCTCTCTGCGCGCTCCTCTTTGCGCTCGATCAATCTAGCTGGGGGGAGGAAGAGGAACGCGCCAGATGATACCCCTTTAACACGGTTCCACCAGAACCGGTGTTAAAGGGGAAAATTGTTACGCTTCTTTAACACCGGTTCCAGCCACGGACCGGTGTTAAAGGAGGGTGTGCACGTGCGAAACGAAATAAATGCGCCCCCCTTTAACACCGGTTCGTGGCTGGAACCGGTGTTAAAGAGGGCATTTATTTCATGCATTAAAGGGGTGGGGGCATTTATAATTCAAAAAATAGGATATGAATTTAGAAAATTCATATCTTATTCATTTCAACTCAGAAAAATATGAATAATATATCATGATTTTAAGAAAAATAATATCTATCCATTCATGTAAAAACATTTTATATTTACTTTAGATGAAAATTTTCAAAATGATTAAAACACTTACATATAAATTTTGATTATTCAATTCAAACAAAAATAAATTGTCAAATCCTAAAACTTTGAACATAAGAAATATTAAGCATCTAAAAAGGAATCTAACCTTATTTTATTAGAGCAAATCATATTTTATTTTGTACTAACATTTTTGAACTGATTGGATATTTAAATGCCGCATCTTTTGTATACACTTGAATCTGACAAAGCCTCGCTCAACTTGCATTGGACTTTTGATAAAATAGCATATTGTGAACCTAAAAATGATTTTTGTAAAAAATCATGAGCATCGTATCATGTACCTGTAGTTCATATCTGACCCACTTCCTGCCGATTCGGCAGGAATTTGTCTTTTTCACTAGAGGTGGACGGAAAGGTTTCAGATCCCCCTATTGGTACATTGTCCATATAAGGTGGTCTAGTATTTTTGTAAAATGTGTTGGTGGTTTTTTGAATTAGCCATTTGGTGGTTGCTTCACAAAACCGTCCGTTTTTTATGCTCAGAAAATGGAAAATGCCTTTTTGGTGCGATAAAAAGGAAAACTTCCTCTTGCAACATTGTTTGCCATGCCATGATGCACATGTATGCGCAATATGGCCATATTATCACAAACTATGCCTTGATTCTAGCCATAACATTGGTCATTTGACCCGAAAGCCAAGAAACCTCGAATGAGATAGGTCATTTTGTGAAGGTTTTTTTTTGAGACATAATCAATATACCAAGTTTGAGATTTTTCCTTCTAACTATGTCACATAATATAACACCACGCGAAGGTTTCACACTGTTTCAATCTTTTTTTATTTTTTTTATCCCCGTTTTAAACTATTGTCAAACTTTGTCGAACAACGGGCATGAAGATTCTTAGCTCGGGGCCAAGCCTCGCTCAACTTGCATTTGATTTTTGATAAAATAGCATATTGTGAACCTAAAAATTATTTTTGTAAAAAATCATGAGCATCGTATCATGTATCTGTAGTTCATATCTGACCCACTTCCTACCGATTCGGCAGGAATTTGTCTTTTTCACCAGAGGTGGACGAAAAGGTTTTAGATCCCCCTGTTGGTACATTGTACATATAAGGTGGTCTAGTATTTTCGTAAAATGTGGTGGTGGTTTTTGAATTAGCCATTTGGTGGTTGCTTCACAAAACCGTCCGTTTTTTATGCTCGTAAAATGGAAAATGCCTTTTTGGTGCGATAAAAAGGAAAACTTCCTCTTGCAACATTGTTTGCCATGCCATGATGCACATGTATGCGCAATATGGCCATATTATCACAAACTATGCCTTGATTCTAGCCATAACATTGGTCATTTGACCCGAAAGCCAAGAAACCTCGAATGAGATAGGTCATTTTGTGAAGGAGATAGAACTGGAATTAAAATACAGAATGCAACTAATAGTAAGTTAAATAAAGCACAACTGAAAATTAAGATACATAAAAGAACTAAAAATTAAGATACATGGCCAGATTAAGTAACAATAGGCCGAACTTGTTTCGGAATGTTGGAGTGATTCAGTCATGCTCCTGCCTACACCTGTAATACTCGCCAATGTACTCGTCATACTCGCTGCCGCCATCATCGCTGTCGTCGTCGGGGTCACCGTAATTGAACCTTGAAGGCTGAGTATAGGTGGGCTGGACTTGAGGGTAGCGCAGACGGGGGTTAGAGTCGGCGGAAGTGTCATAGGCCATGACGCTCTGGAGAGTCCGACCGCGCCACCTTAGCCGACGGCTGGCCTCGTTGAAGTTCGGAGGAGGTGGGTCGTCCTCCTCGTTCCTGGCGAGCGCCCTCTCACGCCGATCCACGAAGAAGGCTTCCCAAGTAGGGAAATAGTCGGGATGCCATCTGGGATTCCTCCGCTGCTCTGGCGTGAACTCGAAGTAGTAGTGGTTCGTGATGGCCATCCGGCGCGCCACACCTAGAGGGACATGAGGAACCGGCACGCCTCCGGGCCAAAGATCCAGCCGACGGGGACACAAGAGTCTGCAGGGGTAGTTCGAGGCAAAGCGCCTCGCCTCCAAGGGGTTAGTGCTACGGTGGAAGCCATGGGAAAGAGTGATGAGGTTGCAGATATGAGTCTAGAGATGTGCAATGACAATGGAGGCCAACCCCATATATATATATATATATATAGTGAAGAACTGGCGAAAAAAAATGGCGGGAAGAAAAATGGCGGGAAAAAATGGTGGGAAGAAAAATGGAGGGAAGAAATAGAAGGAAGAAAAATGGCTCATTTAATACATATACTCTTAACAGAAGAAATATGACATTGATTTCCATGTTGAGATACATATGTGTGCCAAAAATGGCTCAATTAATACATATAGTCAATCTTATGATCGCGTCGACCGTAACCATGGAGTATCAACACCGTTTAACAGGATGGTTGGGTCAGTCTTCACTCTGAAGCGCAGAATTTCATCAAACTTATTATAATCTTCTGACATGTCTTTCTTGTCCTCCACTCCCACGATGTTTATTTTCCCTGAAAGAACTATGTGACGCTTTGGCTCATCGTGTGATGTATCTGTTTGCTTATTTTTTCTTTTTTTTTCGGTTTGGTAGACATGTCCTTCACATAGAAAACCTGAGCCACACCATTGGCTAAGACGAATGGTTCGTCTAAGTTCTTGTCTACCTTCATAAGATTGTTGAGATCCACTGTTGTCATTCCGTACTTCTTGTCTACCTCAACCCCTCCTCCTGTTAGCTTGACCCATTTGCATCGAAACAAGGGGACCTTAAAATTAGGTCCATAGTCAAGTTCCCATATCTCCTCTATGAACCCATAATACGTGGTATTTTGCCCATTGTCTTCTGCTGCATCAAAGCGGACACCAATATTTTGGTTGGTGCTCTTTTTATCTTGGCCTATCGTGTAAAATGTATTCCCATTTATCTCGTACCCTTGGAAAGTACATACAGTCGAAGATGGTGTCCTGGCCAACAAGTACATCTGATCCCCAACAGTGGTGTTATTCATGAGAAGTCTTTGCAGCCAGCCGCCAAAACTCGCCATGTGTTCACTTATAATCCATTCATCAAACTGCCCCGGGTGTTTGAGGCGTATTAAATTCTTGTGTTCATTGATATACAGGGCAACCAAGATAGATCTTTGTAAAACTGTGTAGTGTGATTGATTGAGAGAATGCCCGTCCCTACATATCATTGCTTTACATCCTAGGGTGCCTTTTCCACGCAGTCTCCCATCATGTCGTGATTCTGGAACACCAATCGCCTTAAGGTCAGGAATAAAATCAACACAGAACTCAATGACCTCCTCTGTTACATAGCCCTTGGAGATGCTTCCTTCTGGCCTAGCATGGTTATGAACATATTTCTTTAAGACTCCCATGTACCTCTCAAAGGGGAACATATTGTGTAGAAATACAGGACCGAGAATGGCAATCTCTTCTACTAGGTGAACCAGGAGATGCGTCATAATATTGAAGAAGGATGGTGGGAACACCAACTCAAAGATGACAAGACATTGGGCCACATCTGTCTGTAACCCTCGTAGGCTTTCTGGATCGATTACCTTCTGAGATATTGCATTGCGGAATGCACATAGCTTCACAATGGGCACTCGAACATTTTCAGGTAGAAGCCCCCTCAATGCAATCGGAAGCAATTGTGTCATAATCACGTGGCAGTCATGAGACTTCAGATTTTGGAATTTTTTCTCTGCCATATTTATTATTACCTTTATATTCGACGAGAAGCCAGACGGGACCTTGATACTGCTCAGGCATTCAAAAAAGATTTCCTTCTCTGCTTTGGTAAGAGCGTAGCTGGCAGGAGTTAAGTGGCATCGTTTACCATTCTCGTTCTCAGGATCCATAGGCGTATCAGGGTCTTTCAGACGTTGCTGGTCCTGCCCTGCTTCCGGTGTATCTTTTGTCTTCCCATACACTCCTAGGAAGCCTAGCAGGTTCACGCAAACATTCTTCGTCACGTGCATCACGTCAATTGAAGAGCGGACCTCTAAGACTTTCCAATAGGGTAGGTCCCAAAATATAGATTGCTTCTTCCACATGGGAGCGTGTCCGGCATCGTCATTCGGAACAGATAGACTGCCAGAACCTTTTCCAAAGATTACTTCTAGGTCCTTGACCATACCAAATACCTCCTCACCAGTACGGAGGACAGGTTTCCTCCGGGGTTCTGCTAGACGTTTGAAATGCTTGCCTTTCTTTCTTACTGGATGCAGGTTCGGAAGAAATCGACGATACCCTAGGTACACAACCTTCTTACATTTATCCAAATATACACTTTCAGTCTCATTTAAATAGTGTGTGAATGCATTGTATCCCTTGTTTGTCTGCCCTGAAATGTTACTAAGAGCAGGCCAATATTGATGGTTACGAAAAGCAATGCTCGTAGGTCAAATGGCTCCCTTTTGTGCTCATCCCACATATGTACACCTGGTTTGGCCCACAGCTGTAAAAGTTCTTCAACTAATGGCCTTAGGTACACATCAATGTCGTTGCCGGGTTGCCTCGGGCCTTGGATGAGAACTGGCATCATAATGAACTTCCTCTTCATACACAACCAAGAAGGAAGGTTATAGATACATAGAGTCACAGGCCAGGTGTTGTGACTGCAGATCTGCTCACCAAAAGGATTCATGCCATCTGTACTTAGACCAAACCTTAAGTTCCTTGCGTCACGTGCGAAGTCCGGGTTCTCTCGCTCGACTTTTCTCCACTGTGACCCATCAGCGGGGTATCTCAACATCGTGTCTTTCTTACGGTCTTCCATTTGCCATCGCAACAACTTGGCATGCTCTTTATTTCTAAAGAGACGTTTAACCGTGGTATTATAGGAGCATACCACATAACCTTGGCAGGAACCTTCGTCCTAGGGGCCTCGCCCTCAACATCGCCAGGATCGTCTCGTCTGATCTTATACCGCAGTGCATACCGCATGCATCCAAATTCTCGTATTTCTCACCGCAGACAGGATGCATCATTAATGCGCACATGTATCTTCCGCACGCCTAATCCTAGAGGGCGTATAACCTTATTTGCTTGGTATGTACCGTCGAGCAACTCATTATTTCTTGAAGAAGATTTTTCATTTTACCAACAACTTTGAAAATGCTGTCGGTCACACCGTTCTCGCCTTCCATTGCAAGAAATCCAAGGTGGTACCTAGCTTTTTGTGGCCATCTTCGCAAGTTGGGTACAATAATGTTTTGTGATCCTTTAACATCTGCTCCAGCTTCTCCTTCTCCTTTTCAGTTTCACATTCTTCCTTTGCATCAGTAATGGCCCGACCAAGATCGTCGTCAGCGGGCCCATCTGCTGCCTCTTGATCTTCATTATCTACCCATGTTGCAGTATCATCATATTCAGGATACATATTATGATAGTTGTCATCATCCTCTTCTTCTTCGTTGTCTTCCATCATGTAACACCCTCAGAATCGGCCCTATGCAAGTTTCAGCGCTTCCCGCCAAACCTGCATAGAAACGATTCAAAGGTGCCCACCAGGCACTTGCGTGCGGGTGGAAAACGAAGTAATAACATTACACAATAGTCCTTGATGGGACCCACAGAACAGATATATATACAACACGACTCCATGAGTCAAGAATACAGATATACAGAACAAAGATCCAAATCACCTTTAAACGATAGAGCGTCCGACTACGGACAAGATGCAAAGGGGCTAAGAGCCACGAAGAATAACCAATGCCCATAACCCTGCCAGCAAGCGGAAGGGTAACCTCGCTAACGACGCCGATCTCAAAACCTGCTTAAACAAAAGGTGCCGACAAAGGGCAAAGGAAAAAGAGAGAGCGGTCAAGATCGAGGCCAAGACATCATGAGGCTAGAATCGGCGGTCCTCGCCTACATAGGTATGGTGGATCAAGCGGCAACATGCACTAGAACAACCTATAGAGACTCGATATAACCGCCGGCTATCGAGAGAGGATAAGATAGACCTATTCGAACCAACTGATTCTACCACCCAACATACCCATCCCGGTATTTCCTCGAGACCAAACGAGGAAGTCAACCGGAACTCACACGGTTGGCGTTTTATTTATTCGATTATCGTTGCAGCAATTACTATTCGTATAGATAGCCATCCCGATATAATAAGCGTGGCAATTTTAGTTAACCATTCCGCTAGAAGTTGCACTTACTAGTCGACATGCTAGCATGAGATATCCCAAACCCAGCAGTTGTTGGTACTTTTATTTAGCCATTCCGTTATAATTGCAATACTTACTAGTCAGGTACAATGGTAGCAAGCGACAACCCAAACAAGCAATTGTTGGCAATTTTATTTAGCCATTCCATTATAGTGAAGCTGATTACTAGTCATTATAAAGTCAAATTTATAGCACTACTTTAGTTATAGTTGTCTATGATCGAGATACTGTGCTCCAAGTCGTCCATAACCGCGGACACGGCTTTCAGAAAGTTTTACCCTGCAGGTGTGCACAAATAGCAACACACACTCGATCAACCTCGGAAAAACCAAATCAAAACCCAACGAGGCCTTCATGACAAAGCAATCACCAGATTCAGAAATATTTCAGGGGGCCACCCCATTAAGTATACCCGCAACGAAGTTAGCTGACTCCGAGATGGACTCAAGGTTTGCGCCAGTGGCTGTAAACGACTGGGAACCCAAAACTTGGCTTGTCAATACCGCGAAAACACTCCGCTTCCCTAAAGAGTACAGTGTGCAGTACCTCGCACAATTTAAATAAAGCAGTAAAGCATGGCATAAGTACAGGATAGTAGATAAAACCTCAAACTAGTTTGTGGCCCCAAGAAATAAGAATGAATCAAGCTCTGGCTCAGGGGGGTCCCATAATCCTCCCGGATGTGGATAGCGCGAATATTCAAGGAACAGGTATCAAGTACTCGGGGTCCTACGGGACACAAGTGGACGGTTAACAACCAAATAACATCTATTGCCCACCTGTGCCTCTGCATTTACCTACTTCAATTTTAGTTATTAAACAATAATTAAAGTCTTGATCAACTCCAACAATAAACACATGGCAATACTCCAACAACTGTGGTACTTGACGACACGCAACAACACTTGAGCAAGCGACTACGACGCGCAGGTCCAACTATCTACCAAACAACATGTAATAGGAGGTGTCCAAGGCAATATAAGGCTGCAAGGGATATCACGGGTACGAAAGCTAGAGCATCGCAACACAGATAGCAATAGATCAACAGGAGGGAATAAATACTATAAAAGTAAGATAGGTAGAAAGGGGGAGATGCTCGCCTGAAAAAACTGCCGAAGGTTCATCTGAAGATCGGAGCAAAGCTCACATCAACTCAACGGCCTTATCCGCGAAGAAGCAAAACACTAGAAGAAACACCGGATGCACTATTTAATACTACGGCAAAAGATCGGGCATGATGCATGTATGATGTATGACATGGCAAAGGTGCGGTGCAATTAGGCCATATTAAGCGGAACTGGGGTCCCGACATTTAATTAGGTGACTTATGTTGTTTAGAAGCCCCGCAATTTAAATGTTGTCTTAACATGGCAAAACATGGCACCGGTTCGCTACACAAATTTAAATGAGGCCAATATAAGACTAGATTTGCCGGCATATGGGCCCCATATTTAATTATGAGGTGAATTGGCATAATGCCCCCAAACCCACATGATATGTGTGCAATATGAACATTTTAATATGCAACAAGTTTAGATATTATTATAAAATAGGGCTCGGGAAGGGAATCACACATTAGGGGGTCGGTGATCTTGGTTCCGGGGGTTCGGGGTTTGTCTCAGGGTTCAGGGGAAACGTTGAAGTTCGGACTCGCGATGGCGAACTTGAGTAGATCGGTACCGGGGTCTTCAGATCTGGGAAGTAGATCTTGTCGCACGAGCGTCAATGCTTCCGGGAAGAACTTGTCGTTCAGGGTCTCGGTGTCCGGGGTGAAGTACTTGGCGTCCTCGAGGAAGTACTTCATGCAACTATGGGTCGGTCCTCGGGGGCGAAGAACTTGGCGCGCCAGGGTTCAGTCTTTCGACTCCGGAAGGATCGGTTTTCCGGGTCTCGACACCTTCGGTTCCATGTGGGCGATCTTGGCGTCCGAGGGTTTCTCCGCGTCCGTGGTGCGTCCGTGTGGTAGATCTTGGGGTACCGGCGCCATCGGGTTCCACCTCGCACATTGGTCGACGAAACCCGTAACGATGCAGATCTTGGCGACAAAAGGGCATCGGGGCTCTTGTGACGAGACGGTCTTGTCGGCTGGCTCGAGGTACTCGTGGAAGATGGAACACAGCGGTGTACATCTTCTCAAGATCTTGTAGGTCTAATTCGCAACATGGCAATAGGCACGAGTGCTTGTCTAGCCGAGAGGTTGCAGGGCACACGAGTCACGCATGTCAAAGACACCAAAAGGCGTAATCACACCGTGCCACGCGGCTCGGGGCTTGACGCTGATGGGGCTCGGGGACGCGGGGTCGGGGTCGAGCGGGCGCGGAGGCAAGGTCGGCGGCGGCGTGGTCGCGCCAGTGCACGGTGACGCGATGAGGAGGCGGGATGCGGGCAGGCGCCCGTGGCGAGGCGGTCGGAGGAGGAGGCGCGGGGGTCGGGCGGCGACTCGGGTCGACGCCTGCAGACGGCGAGGAGCTCGCATGGGAGGTTGAGCGGCAAGGCCGCGGCTTGGCGGACGACGGAGGCTGGCCAGGACGGGCCGAGAAGGCGAGGAGGAGCAGCTCGGGAGCGGAGAGGGACGCGTCATGACGGAGATCGGGTGGAGGGCGCGACGGCGATCACATGGCCGGGCAAGGGCGGCAAGGCGGCGCTGGGTTCTTGCCGAGGGCGAGGGGAACGAACGGGGTGGGGGTGGTTCGCGTGTGGGGATGCGAGAGAGGGAGAAGGGTTGCATGGGCGTGGTGGGGCCAGGGGAGTGAGGGGAGTTGTCGGTAGCGAGGGGGGGCGGGATCCCGAGGCTGTCGCGCGGGAGAGGGAGCGGGGTTGCGTGTGGTGGGTCTGTGTGTGGGTGGAGTGGAGTAGGGTAGGGTTGATGGGGATTTAGGGTTAGGGTTTGGTTAGATGTGTGGCTAGGATTAGGTCTAGGTTTTATATGGGGTAGTAGGTGGACTCGGGTTGGGCCGAACCAGTGTCTGCCTCCCCCGGGGATAAAATAGGTCTGTACTATACTATATTTATTTTATTTTGTTTAGAACAGATCAGTTGCAAATATGTTTAGACAAATACAGATCCGAACAGACCGGGGTTTGAATTTTGAAATAGAAAGGGGAATATTTAGAAAACAAAATATGGCTTTTCAGAAATAGTTTCAGACAAACAAATGCATGATGATGACGAGGCTCAATGCAATGTGGCATGATGTCATGACCATGCGGTCATGATGATGCAATGCACAAAAACAACGCGATTTTCTAGTAGTGGTTTTGCGGGATGCCACACATCACAACCCCTTTTTCTCCGTGCTTGGTCCAACAATTATAGATGGGCATGAAACCGGATCGAAGCAGGTGGACGTGAATGGTTCTGGTATTTGAGTAGTCTTTCTTGTTCTGACAGTGAACACACGGACAACACATAAAACCATTGTGACCACGGTTTGCATTAGCCACAACGATGAAATTTTGGAGGCCCATAATGTACTCGGAAGTGCGGCGGTCACCGTACATCCATCGCCGGTTCATCTGCATTAAGATATAGTATATATCAAAAATTAATAGGGAGATGACCATTTATATATATAGTACATCAATGACACATGAAAGGATAGTTGCCGACCTCGACGGAGAAGGAAAGAGCAATGAGAAAACTTATTTTGAGCTCTCGGGAATTTCACCGAACACCTCTTGTGCATACGAAAAAAACACAAACTAGCACACTCCACACCCTCTTGCTAGGCTCCAAAATGAGATAGTGAAAAAATGGAAGAGTGGGGTGTGGGCTGCGGTGTCTTATATAGCCCCCCTTTAACACCGGTTCAAGCCACGAACCGGTGTTAAAGGGGGGGGGCTGCGCGGGCCACTGGTGCAGGGGCCTTTAACACTGGTTTGTGCCACGAACTGGTGTTAAAGGGGGGGCTCCTTTTTGCTGCACGGGCAAAGCTGGTATGCC
This sequence comes from Avena longiglumis, assembly GCA_030063025.1. Taxonomy (NCBI): domain Eukaryota; kingdom Viridiplantae; phylum Streptophyta; class Magnoliopsida; order Poales; family Poaceae; genus Avena; species Avena longiglumis. The sequence continues at coordinate 415,411,329 of CP125979.1, forward strand.
CCCCTTTAACACCAGTTTGTAGAAGAACCGGTGTTAAAGCCCATTTCCAGGCTCAACCAAAGGCCTCGTTTCCACTAGTGACCGGAACCGTCTGAATATTTTGTTTTTCCTAAAATTTATTTACAAATTCGTTTTAAAATAAACATGTAACCTCTTATAATAAAAACATTTTGTTAAATGGTGAGACAGTCGGCCAGGCCCGAAGGCCCAGCCAGCCTACCACCCTGTGTTAACCCTAAAACCCTAATTACACTAACCCGCCTGGTCCACCACACCAAACCCTAACCTAGCTCCCCTATTACCTCATTTGTCACTGCAAGTTCCTAGTCCCACCCGCGCGTCACGCTCCCCCGTCTGCATGCGAGACCCCACTCGCTCGCTCTGGCAGGCGCCCACCCTGCTAGACCCGCACCTGGCCTCACTCCCTACCGGCAACGCATTCCAGGAAACCCCCCCATCCCGCACCCCACGCGAGCGAACCCGGCCCCACCTCCTATTCCCGTCGCTCCTCTCCCGTTTTCCACCTTCCCCTTGACATGGTTATACCCTACGGGTATCCGATGTTAGCATACCTGGTCCAGCCCGACGGAAGGCCCACTCGACGACCTGCCAGGGTCCATGACGCCTATGACGTTTCGGCTGCTATGAAGCTCATATGGACATGGCCTCCCAAGCGCACAAGACAAGAAAACCTCAAGACAAGAGTTTGAATACAACTTGTAACCTACTCGTGTCGGCACCCGAGACCTAGCCTCCCCATATATAAAGGCTAGGAGGGGCCAACGAGGAGCGCACCCCCGATAGACTAGACCATAATAGATCTACAGATCTCTGACCTCATACTTTCGCATACACACCTCTACGCCAGATTGCATCTGCGCACCCCTGTAATCACCGGTTCCGTCGTAATCAAGAGCAGACAAGCAGGAGTAGGGTTTTCCCTCCGGGGACCTGAACCTGGGTAAACCTCGTGTCCCGTGTTGCTTGTTTGCTAACCGTTCCGCGATCTCTAGCATCCCCATCTTCTCCAAAACCCAAGTCCATAACAATGGGCATTGACGAGATCAGACCTCGTCAATTGGCGCCGTCTGTGGGAATTGGGGGTGCTGATTGTGCGATCGTGACGGTCCCATCTCCTACGATCTACGATTCATCCGTGTCGGAGGACTACGTCCACTTCGGCTCCCTCGCCATCAACAACACCCAGATCACATCTGGTCAGTTCCTCTGCCAGCGTAGACACAGGCGCAGAGCTTCGTCCTCGACATCTTCACCGTGGTTGAATCTATTAATAAGAAAACATGAGCATGAGGGCTCAGCATCAACATCGCCTTCCGCCTCAATTGATCGGATCTACTATATATGAGTTTTCTCTCGGCAAGCTGTGACCGGCCAACAAGGATTAGAGTTTGTTTGAAAAACACCAATCGAAGCAATCGTAGAGTCAGTCAAATCCGTGTCAGGTGGAGCATGCACGCGCATATATTCAGGGCGGACAAAACGTTCATGTAGAGAGAAGCTGAACCATGAATCAGAAGGGCCCAATCGGGCATGTTCCTACTACAAATCCCGAGTCAGGTCGTGCTTGTTTTGGATGAAGAAAGCTATGGTCATGGAGCACTTCCGCTGTGTGCTTGCTGGGTAAAAGCAAACACACGAGCAGGACTCGGTTGCAACGATGGGTAATGCAATCCCGGTTCTACACGGCAAGTTATTTTAGGCTTCACAAAAAATAGATGGCAGGGTCAAAAGTGTATACTCGGATTGGATTCGGCTGTACCAGCACGTGCATGCGCTTCAAAGAAAATTTTCAAAAGAAAAAGAGCTCCACTGAAAAAGAAAAACCATCGTGCGAGTTCACGATTAGCATCAGCGTTGGCCGGCCATCCGACGTCATGCGGTCCCTTCATCGCCAGCTCCACGCTCGGAAACTTCGCCAACTCCGCCACGTGACCCATTGTGCTCTTCGACCTCGACGACCTACTGCACTCTTCGACTACGTCGACCTTCCGCGATATTCGATTGCGGCAACTAGCTGCATCGGCTTCAGCGACCACGACTCGGGGGCTCGCTCGACATCGGCGACCCAATGCGGCTTTCGGCTGCGATGACCCGATACATCCTTCGGATGTGGCGACCCGGTGCGGTCTTCGATCGCGACAATCTTCCGGTGCTGAGCTCGCTACCACCATCAACTTCGGAAACCCGTCGCAGCTATGATTGTGGTTCGCCGCGTCGACCACGTCCGCGTGCGGCCCGCTACCGCGTCGACTCCGTCCACAATAACTACCAACATAACTAAGTTTCTCTCTACTTAGAGTTGATTTCCTTTTTAACTCGCAATCGAAACACTCGGGGGCTGCACCCTCTTCGAGTAACCTAATATGCCATCGTCTCCACGCACTCGAGCACCTCATACGCGACAGCCCGAGTAGCTGATTTTGCCTGATCGTCGAATCCTTGAACTCCGAGTGCCTCGGCAAGGTACTAAGACTAAGGGTAATCAGGCTAACGAAAAGGCCTAGCATACATTGCAAAAGTGTCGACTCGATCGACACCAGAATCTTACTATACAAGCCGACGGACAAATATTCTTTACAAGATACAAGTACTTCACAATTTTTTATGTTTTCTGCAGCTTACAAGGATGTCGACTGCATCGAGCTATTCTATCGGGTCCTCCAACGGAGTCGACCAGCGCTAGTCACGTCAACAGACACCAAGACCCGAGTCGAAGCATTCCTCGGATGACCACATCAATCATCGACAAGAGTGGCTCTGGCCGCGCACCCGACAGAAGAAATGACGTCATCCACAACGTCTAGTCCTTCCGGCTAAACGCCGCACGACTCCACCACGTCAACTCCGACTGCATCATCGATTCTTAACTCCTTATGCATGAGACGCTGACTCGATGCACTTCCGGGTCAGTGGTTTCTCCTTGCATGAGTCTCCACTCGAGTCTGCGACTCGACTATACACTCGGGGGCTACTCCTATTAGGAGCGCTAGCCGCGCACTCGATGCATGAATAGCGTACTACGCCAATGACCTATTTTCTTCGAGTCCTACGTCAAGTCTTCGACTCCACTACGGACTCGGGGGCTACTCCCATAGGGAGCATGGATTCAAGCATCTGAAAAATTTGTGTCCTACGGACTGAAGGCGAATGGTGAATCAAAGTCGCCGAGTCTACGACTCGAACAGACACTCGGGGGCTACTCCCATAGGGAGCGCTGGTCGCGCACCCTATGAATTCTTCGACTGCGATCCTTCGGATCAGCATGCAAATTTTTTCGGCAACTCTGCCCCATTTAACGTTAAGTGAGCAATGTCCTCCTTAGCCACCCGAAACACCTCCGCGGTGATAAACATTCGGATGTTGTGTCTGCGACACAAAGATAAGACCTACAAATATCATCTGATGGCCTGGTAACGCACATGACTACGCTCTTCCAGTAAGAATCCGTGCCAACAGGCCCGATGAAAAATTCCGACGGACGCGTTGGGTACATCATTTAAATTCACTGGAATTCCACTCCTGTAAGTCCTCCGCGGCCTGAGTCGAATTACGCCAGCATATGTTCCGGGTTTGAGTCGATCGTGTTGTTTTGTCCTAAGACAGTTAACTGACTCTGATCCATCGGGAGAGTCAGGCACACGCATCAAAAAACCCTACACATTCTCTTGAAAGACAGAGTTGCACCCGAAAGATTGAAGAGTCCTCAGCCGAATCTACGATTCGACTGAACACTCGGGGGCTACTGACATGGTTATACCCTACGGGTACCCGATGTTAGCATACCTGGTCCAGCCCGACGGAAGGCCCACTCGACGACCTGCCAGGGTCCATGACGCCTATGACGTTTCGGCTGCTATGAACCTCATATGGACACGGATTCCCAAGCGCACAAGACAAGGAAACCTCAAGACTAGAGTTTGAATACAACTTGTAACCTACTCGTGTCGGCACCCGAGACCTAGCCTCCCCATATATAAAGGCTAGGAGGGGCCAACGAGGAGCGGACCCCCGATAGACTAGACCACAACAGATCTACAGATCTCTGACCTCATACTTTCGCATACACACCTCCACGCCAGATTGCATCTGCGCACCCCTGTAATCACCGGTTCCGCCGTAATCAAGAGCAAACAAGCAGGAGTAGGGTTTTCCCTCCAGGGACCTGAACCTGGGTAAACCTCGTGTCCCGTGTTGCTTGTTTGCTAACCGTTCCGCGATCTCCAGCATCCCCATCTTCTCCAAAACCCAAGTCCATAACAATGGGCATTGACGAGATCAGACCTCGTCACCCCTCTCCGTGTGACCCCGCGTCCTCCCCATTGCCGCTGACTCCCATCCCCATCCCTAGCTGTAGCACCCCGGGTAAAACCACTACTAGAAAATCGCTTGGTGTTTTTGTTTTGTGCATCATCATGGTATCATACTCATGTCATCATGCCACATTGCATTTGAGCATTATACCAAACATTGCATATGATTGTCTTGCTTGTGTTGTTGTTATCAACCAAATCTACCCCTGTTAGATATCTCTACTTTGTTTTCCACAAAGGAGGATCCATTGCTAGTTTCCAATATTTTCATAAATGTTTGTGTTCTTCTACTAAAACCCTAATCTGGTAAAATGCCCAAATTGGCACATACACATATTATGTATGTGGGCATATCCTCCCCTTTAAGATATACCCTGTTAATCCCTATTTGAATGCCACAACCCTCTATTCAAAATCATCGGAAAACTTTCAAAAGGATTTGAGTTAGTTTGTTGGTTTGCATTTGAAAGTAACCTATACAACCAAACAAATAAAAATGAACACAAAAAAATAATAAAGGAGAGAGGAGTCGCTGCAGCCCAGCCCAGTTTTCCTGCCTGGTCCAGCTCCCAACTCCCAACTCCCGCCGTGGCCCGTACCCCTTCGCGTCGAGAGACGGCGTCTCCTGTTCCTCTTTCCCGTCGCCTCCCTCTCTCTGCTCCGCTAACGGCAGCGGGCAGGTCGCCATTCCTCCCGTCATCCTCGCCAACCACTCCCTCCCCCTCTCTTTTTAACCACTCTGGTCCCTGCTAAACCCTAGGCCGCCTCCCCTTTCACCCTTCCTTGCGCCGCCAACCTCTTCCTTCTCCTTGCCACCTCTGTGAGGGAGAGAACCAGAGCCACCATGACCGTCGACCTGGCCAACTCCGTGCCACCATCGCTATGACCTTCCGAAGGATCCGAGGCGCGGGTCTCCATCTCTGACCTCATCTGCGTCAAGCCCGCACCAGCATGGAAGCCAAGGACGTAAGAGGCATCTTCTTCCCGACGGCACCTGGAGCCGCTCAACTCCGTCGCTTTTACCAGGAGCTGCAACCCGACTTTGACCCCGATTCCAGTGGGAATCGGTCGAGGTGAGAAACCCCTTTCCCTTCTCTGTCCTTCACGCTTTCCCCCCTCCCCAATTTGTGGCCACGCTGACAAGTTCGCCGCTACGCGCGCGTGCTCTGTCCAGTTCAGAAACGTTCAGTTAGGATTAGACAGTTTTGCAGTCTGCTGCTGACCCTACTTTCAGGGAGACCTAGCGCTCACCATGGTCCACCTTCGTCCGAGCCACTTGCACAAGCCTGTAGCCCTTTGATCCCTCTTTAAAACGAGCCACCACACGATCTAAACGGAGAAGTGTAGCTCTCGCAATCTTCAGTTGAACTCTAGCCGTTCTTGGAAAAACCGACACAATTTTCGTTTTATCAGAGACCATTCCCGACATGTTCTTGATGGTTTTATGAAAACCCCCCTCCGTTTTTCCCTTTTTCCATCCACCTTCCCTAGATCCGCCAAGTGTCACCCAGCTGCTGGTTGAGCATGAGGTGGACCCACTACCCCCTGTCCCCACCTGTCAGTCTCTCGGTGTAGGTTTGCCTGGGTAAGAGAAGTTTTTGCCTGTTTTTCTAAATTCAAATAAAATCCAGAAATATGATTCATATCAAATTCATTTATAACTTTTAAATAAATTTGAATTTGAATTTTTGCTCAACATGAAAAGTGTTTGGTCTTCAAATATGAATCCAACCATATATTTGAATGTTTTCAAATCTGTTTCAATCTAGTCAACCTTTGACTTTGACCCCTTTTTAATAATTTGACTTTAATACTAATTTAAATTCATAATTTCAAATAATACAAATAATATATGTTTTTGAATCAGAAAAATGTGAGGAATCTGTTTACGCTATTCATAATATCATTTGAGCAATTTAAAAATTTCGAATTAATAAATGCTAATAAATGCCCATTTCTTAATAATTGCATAACTTTAAATCCGTAACTCCGAATTCGACAAGTGATATGTATAAATTGATCAGCGCGACGAGCCCTTTCCAATTGTGTATTCCATACTTGTAATTTCATCATGCATCATAGAGAACTTGAAAAATCAGAACTATTTATGTAAGGAAAACATGATGATTAAAATTGGGAAACTATTATTCTCGTTGGTAATGCCTCACTAATTCTATATCATCAATGTGCTATGATCATGATACCTTCTTAACATAGTTTGCATCATTAACTTGCCATTCCATGCATCATATCATGATCATGCCGATTCTTTCGCATTAGTTGTAATTATGCATCGCTTGTTTCTTTTAGTGTTTTGCTTCTTCCCCGATAGCACGATGAGATGTGTGAGATTCGACAAGTTCTTCAGATATGAACCTTCGGCAATGTTTTCAGGCGAGCATTCTCCCTCTTTCTACCTTTCTTACTTTTATAGTCTTTATTTTCTCCTGTTGATCTATTGCTACCTATGTTGCGATGCTCTAGTTTTCGTACTCGTGATATCCCTTGCGGCCATTATATTGCCTTGGACACATCCTATTACCTATTGTTTGGTAGATAGTCAGCCTTGCGAGTCATAGTTGCTTGCGCAGGTGTTTCTTCGCATCGTCGGTGTTCCACAGTTGTTGGAGAAATGTCGTATGCTTAATGTTGAAGATTATCATGGCTTTAATTACAGTTTAATAACTAAAATTGAAAGTAAGTAAATAATGCAGAGGCATAGGTGGGCAATAGATGTTATTTGGTTTTTAACCGTCCACTTGTGTCCCGTAGGACCCCGAGTACTTGATACCTGTTCCTTGACTATTCGCACTATCCGCATGTGGGACCATGAATCTCCTTAGCATGAGCTTAAGTCATATCTTATTTCTTGGGGCCATAAAGTAGTTTGGGGCTTTATTACTATCATGTACTTATGCCATGATTATGCCATGCTTTACTGCTTTATTTACTATTGTGAGCGCCTGCCAGCTTTTTGGAACCCCGTGCCACGTTTTAGGTATCGACAAGCCAGTCACACTTTCGGTTCCCGATCGTTTCTGCCGTCACAAACCTCTGGGTCCGTCTCGAAGCCGGCCAACCTCGTAGCGAGTAGCTTGGTGGGGTGGCTCCCTAAAATATTATATGAATCTTGCGATTTCTTTGTCGTGATGCCTCGTTGGGTTTTCATTTGGTTTTTCCGAGGTTGATCGTGCGTGTGTTGCTCTTTGTGCCCCCCTGCAGGGTAAAACTTTCTAAAAGCCGTGTCCGCGGTTATGGATGACTTGGAGCACAGTATCTTGATCATAGACAACTATAACTAAAGTAGTGCTATAAAATTGACCTTGAAATGACTAGTAATCAGCTTCAGTACAACAGAATGGCTAAATAAAAGTACAAATAACTATTGGGTTTTGAATGTCTCATGGTATATGTATCTGACTAGTAAGTATTGCAACTACAACAGAATGAATAATTAAAAATGCCCACTGTTTATTATATCAGGATGACTCATGCTATCTATAATTGACTAGTAATTGCTGCAACTATAATGGAATGAATAAAACTGCCAACTATGTGATTTCCTCGGTTGACTTCCTCAATTGGTTTCGAGGGGGAAACACCAGGATGGGTATGTTTGGTGTTAGCAGTAGGTTGGGTCCGAATAGGTTTTTCTTATCCCTATCTGATAGCCGCCAGTTGTATTGAGTCTCTATAGGTGTTTAGTGCATGCTGCGGTGCCGCTTCAGTCCACCATACCTATGTAGGCAAGGACCGCCGAATTCTAGTCTCGCTGTAATCGGCCTCAAGATCGACCGCTCTTTTTCCTTCGCCCTTTGTCGGCACCCCTTTTATTTAAGTAGGTTTTGAGATCGACGTCGTTAGTAGGGTTACCCTTCCGTCTTGGCCTAGGCAGGGTTATGGACGCCATTGGTTATTCTTCAGGGCTCTTAGCTCAATTTGCATCTTGTACGTACTCGGACGTTGTATCATTTTCAAGGTGATTTGGATCTTTGTACTGTATATCTGTAATCTTGACTCTTTGATTCGTTGTTATATATATCTGTTCTGTGGGTTCCATCGTGGACTATTGTGTAATGATATTACTTCGTTTTCCATCCGCACGAAAGTGCCTGGTGGGTGCCTTTGAATCATTTCTATGCGAGTTTGGCGGGAATCGCTAAGACTTGCATAGGACCGATCCGAGGGTGTTACACTAGCACACGACCACACTGCCGCCGCGGTCAACCCCGGCCTCCTCCCCACCGTGCTGGTTCCCAGACCCGTGAGCCTCCCCCTCCCCCCACTCTGCTGACATGTAGCTCCTTGATCTCGGGATCCTTTGACTGCCGCCACATGCGGCCTCACAATCGGAGCCCCTCCGTCCAGCCGCCATCCGCATGATGCCTCACCTGCACACCTCCTCGCTAGCTGCCGCCTCGTGGTGCGACGTCCCTCTCCCTCCTCCTGCCCCGGTCGTTGTCGCTAGCCCCGAGCGCCTCCAGCATGCTCCTCTAGCCGTCCTCCTCCCTACCTCAAGCCCTATCTGCCACGCCTCAAGCCGCCGACCCTCTTATCCTCGCTACAGATACGTGACCCCAAGAACCGCCGACCTCGCCGCAGGGCGTCGCCTTCGACCGAACGACGTGTGTTATTGACCACCAAACTCGCCCCTGGCGCCCATATCGCCCTTCCGCTAGCTCTCTGCCACCGTGTGCACGTCAACCAGCTCACCGCCCCTTCCCTTGTTTCCCGAGCGCAAGGTGTCCGTGTTATGTTAGATCTATTAGGATCGCTAGGTGTCGATCTAGTGAGTGTGCGTTAGAGAAACATACCGTCAGCCTTCGTGGTTTACGAGGAGCTCGCCATCGATCTCGACAGAGTGGTGGAGACAGCGAGGTGGGTTGTTCCCGCCGCTGCAACACTAGCTGATACGTCGGAAATGTATCTATAATTTTTTATGTTCCATGCTTGTTTAATATCTACTTTGCTTTTCTTTGTCTAGACTTTGAGGTGATTTTCATATGTTTTCCGGTACTAACCTATTAACAAGTTGCCACAATGTCAGTTGCCTGTTTTCTGATGTTTTTGGTTCCAGAAAAGCTAGTAAGGAAATATTCTCGGAATTGGACGGGACAAAAGCCAAAGTCAATATTTCACTGAGGAGAACACGGAGTCGGAGAGAGAGGGAGGCGCCAGTGGCTTGCACCTGTGCGTGGCCTAGGGTGGGCCCGCGCCTGGGCAGGGTGTGGGCCCCCTGGCCGCCTCCCAGCCTCGTCTCTTCGCCTATAATAAGCCCTCGATGCCTAAACCCTAAGCACCCGATCAATATCCCACGAACTTGTCTGTAGCCGCCACCGCCATCGTCCCTAGATCGAGGGGGACCTGAAGCTCTTCCCGGCACCCTGCCGGAGGGGAGATCATCCCGGAGGCCATCCTCTTCATCATGCCAGCCTCCGGTATGAAGCGTGAGTAGTTCGACCTTGGACTACAGGTCCATGTAGTAGCTAGATGGTTGTATATCCTCCTTGTGCTTTCATGTCTAGATCTTGTGAGCTCCGTTCATGATCAAGATCTCATCTATTTGTAATCATGCATGTTGTGTTTGCAGGGATCCGATGGATATTGAGATTACTATGTTAGATTGATTAATGGTTTTGTCGTATTGATTCTATCATGTTTGTGTTGTTTGTGATCTTGCATGCTCTCCGTTGTTAGTAGCTATCTTGGCCAAGTAGTTCCTAGTGACTCCAAGAGGGGGTATTTATGCTCGATAGTGGGTTCATGCCTCTATTTAATCAAGGGAAGTGACAAAAATCTAAGGTTGTAGATGTGCTATTGCCACTAGGGAGAAAACAACGGTCTCTTGTTCATGGAACAAGTGGATTGTTTACCTTACACACTTTGCTTAAAGTAGTTGTCTGTTGCTTGCAACTTAATACTGGAGGGGGTTCGGATGATAACCCAAGGGTGGACTTCTAGCCATAGATGCAGTTGGATGGAGGTCTATGTATATTGTTGTATTGCCCAATCAAATCTCATAAGATATTTTTGTATAGTATTGCATTGTTATGCCTTGCTCGGTCCTATCAATTGCCCTGCTGTAATTTGTTTACACAGCATGCCATGTTTGTTTATCTAAGGAGAACACCTCTAGTGAACTATGGACCCCGGTCCAATATTTACCGTTGATACATCTTCCACTGTTACTGTTTACTTGTTGTAAACCATCATCACCTTCCACACCATACAGTTAATCATTTATTATAGCAACCGGTGAGATTGACAACCTCACTGTTAGTTGGGGCAAAGTATTGAGTTTGTGTTGTGCAGGTTTCCACGTTGCTTGCAACACCTTTGAGACGTTTCCTTCCTCCTACTGGTTTGATAACCTTGGTTTCTTACTGAGGGAAAACTTGTTGTTGTGCTGCATCATACCTTTCTCTTGGGGTTTCCCCACGAGGTGTCAACACACATCAAGACTTTCTCGCGCCGTTGCCGGGGAGGCTAAGGACGTATTCACAAGGGAATTCCTTCTCAACCTTTATCTTTACTTTGTTTTTGGTTTGCTTAGTTTCTTTTGCTTGGTTTTGTTTGCCTCTTTTAATCAAAAACTCCCAAAAAATTTAGTTTAGTTTGGTTTGCTTTGTTTTATCAAAAACACAAAAAAATTAGTTCCTACTCTAGTTGCTGCTATGTCTAGTTTTGTTCCAATCTCTGTGACACCCATGGAAAAGATCTTTACTTTCAAGAAAAAAAAGTGAAGAGAGCTTCAAAGAAGCTTGGTCTAGAATCTTTGCTTTACAAAGGGAAAGTGAGCCTAAGATGAGTCTTAGCTTGGTTATTAATAGTTTCTACCACGGTATTGCTCTTTGTTATAGATATGCTTTGGATGCTCTTGCTGAGAAAGATATTTTTTGATGTACTGAGGATGAAGCTTTTGATGCCATAAATAAATTGATTATAATTTATAATATGCCTGGCAAGCCGGATTCCTCTTTTATAGATTTTTGCTAGGTTGAACACTCTTGAGTCCAGTACTGCTGCTTTGAACAGTTGCTATCACACACTTAGGGAGTACCATGATTATGTTCCAATAAGTTCCGAGCCTTCAAAGTGGTTTCCCACAATCAAAGTCTCTATAAATAGTGCAACTTTTGATGCTCGCTGTGATATCATGTCTGAATTTTGCCTTATGCCTAAAGATATTTATGAGTATTTTAGTCTTTGGGGACTTTCTAAAGGAGGAGAAGAAATATCTCTTACCAATAATTCAACTTTATTACCCATTGGAATAGCTAAAGGTGTGTTTACAAAAATCTCAGGGAAAATGGTGTCTACTGATTATCTTGTTATTGAATGTGTAGGCAAAGGACAGATTGCACTTGGAAGATCCCTACTGAAACACCTTGAAGCAATAATAGATGTGGGAAAAGGCATTATGTATTTTGCTCCTCCAGTAAGCAATCATATTTTCCCTAAAGAGAAGAAGAAAGGTAAGAAAGGTAGGAGCAAGATATTTGATGTTAATGATTCTTCATTTGAAAATACTTGATTTCTTGCTTCTTGTGCCTAACTTAAAGGCGTTACAGAAAATTACTTGTTGGGAGATAACCCAAGAGTTTACTTGAGTCTTAGAAGTTATTCAGAAAAGGATATTTGATGTTAATGAGAGGGAAGTAAGATTTTGGGAGTTGCTACCGGAAACAGATTTCTGTCCTCCACCATAAAATTTCATGAGGAGTCTCTGTAAGTCGGATTGAGCTGAAAATTTATGAATAAATTTCCCAGTATGTTAGATAACTTTAGTTAGTTCAACACTTTTTGACTTGAGCAACAAAAGGTCTTTGAAAAAATCGGTTTCTACCTGCTGGTCTGTTTTGACAGATTTCTGCCATTATTTGCATTTGCTTCTTATTGATTCCTTTTTGGGTTCTTTTTGGGAAATTGAACTTTTGAAGGAGTTGCTACAGTAGCTTGTGTTTTTAGTGAAAGTTTTGCTGTTCTAAAGCTAAACCCAAGGGTCTATTATCTTTTGAATACACTAATGTTGCTAATGAAGATTGTGTGAAGTTTTGTATGAAGGAAAATTTCAGGTGTAGAGAAAGAATAATGTAATGAGATGAAGAATGGACAAAAGCTCAAGCTTGGGGATTCCACCCTGGTGTCACCCCAAGAAATATCTAATAGGTACAAGCGTCAAAGATTGGGGATGCCCAAGGCATCCCCTTCATCAATAAAAAGGTCAGGTCTTTTTAGACACTTCATTTTTATTGTTTCATGCACTGTTGTGTTGTTCTTGGAGCGTCTTAGTTTTTGTTTGCTTTGCTTAGTTTTTTTAGTTTGCTTGAATAAAGTAGTTTGGACCCCCGTTCTCGTTGTGTTGTTTCAAATAAGTTGATTGGTGTGGGAAAGGAGTAGAAAGTTATTGCTTGAGAAGTGCAAGAGGAGTTTGCATTGACTGTGACTTATACTTTAGCATGTCATGCTAGGTGTTGTTTTGACCTTATGCTTAGTGATTATTGTTGTAGCATGACTTGTTCCAAACAATTGGGATTGCTTAGTGTGCCTTGAAGGAATCATGCATTGTTTTAGCATGCAAAAGCATAGTATTGTGGTATTCTCCTTTAATATTTTGTTTGGGTTGACTTGGCACATGATCACACCATGTTATGACTATGAACCAGTCACCATAGCCTCTATGATCATTTAGTCCTTGAATTGTAGTACCACTCTATGCTTTGATTAGTAATGTTTTGTCGCTTTGCATGATTATGGCCATTATTTCTCTCTTAATTGGTTGCTCCCAGTCTTTTGATAGCCTCCACTTGTATGAGTAAGCTCTACTCATGCTTCTAATTCCCAAGAAACCAAGTTATTCCAAAGTTTCCACTATAAATTCCTATGAATGGTGTGTTACACCATTCCAAGTATATTCTTGTTTTCAGCTATCTTCCAATTAAAAAGTATTTTGTTATGTGAAAACTTAGTGATTAAAGCTCTCACGAACTTGATGGCACACTTTATATTCCTTGCCCCTAGTAAACTCGAACCATTGTGTCATCTATGTTGTATATGCTTGCACTAATACATTGGAATTAGCAGAACCATGTTTTCATGGGTAACATTTTCAACATTGCACTTGTACTTTGTACACAGCTGATATCATGATCTTTTGTCTATGGATGTCGCCGGTGTGAAATAAAATGGGAGCTTGTAAGTCCATGGAGTTATGTATTTTGTGTTAGAGAAACGCCTGGGCCTCTAGCCTAAGCCATGCCTAATCATGGTGGAAACTTGCAGCATCACCATAATGAGCAATCTATGAAGCATCCTCAATAAAAACCTATGCAAATAGCAAATAAAAAGATCGCTGAGATGCTCATTGTCTGTTTGCCTTGTCATTTTGGTAATGGGATAACTCATGTACCATGTGCAAGGGGTACCCCGTTGGTGGTTCTCTATGATACACATGTACTTACTATGACAAGAACTTACAAGTGACTAAAGTTGAGTAGCATGAGGTGCGACCCTCGTATTTAAGGGACATAAGATTGCCAACTTATACTTTTTCAAGCATATACTCCATAGTTTGTTCACTTTAACCTTAATCACTTCAAGATGCTTATGATAGGGGCAATGAGAGCGGAAAGCAAACAAGTACCATAATTTTTGGAAGCTCTTTTTGAAACTTGAAATCCCTGCTTCCCTTTATGAAGGGCCTTTCTTCCACTATTATATTGAGTCTCCACCTTCTACCTTTAGGCACAAGTTAAGAGAGCATAGTTTCCATTCTTAGTTCTATGTGCAGTGTCCCAAAACTTATTGATTGATGCATATTGTTGATATTTCTTGTTCTTGTGCTATTTGTATCTAGTCACTCTTATGAACTTTGAAGGTGTCCTATGCATCTATTTTCTACTCTATGAGGGACAAGCCGAATGCCACTATGCCATGTTTTCTGTATGTGAAACAAACAAACGTTTTTCAATGCATGTTATTCATTATCTTTGTTTGTAGCCTTTCATGTTGCATGCATAGTAACTTTGTATTACTGTTAGAACTCCATCTTTCATGCACATGTTTAGAGTTCTTTGATCCCATCTTTCAATGCTTGCAAATTGCTTGATCTTGGTTTTAATGGTGCATGTCACCTTAAAAATTATTATTTTATCACTTACCTACTCGAGGACGACCAGGAGTTAAGCTTTGGGATGCTTGATACGTCAGAAACATATCTATAATTTTTGATGTACCATGCTTGTTTAGTATCTACTTTGCTTTGCTTTGTCCACACTTTGAGGTGTTTTTCATATGTTTTCTGGTACTAACCTATTAACCAGTTGCCACAGTGCCAGTTGCCTCTTTTCTGCTGTTTTTAGTTTCAGAAAAGCTAGTAAGGAAATATTCTTGGAATTGGACGGGTCAAAAGTCAAAGTCAATATTTCATCGAGGAGAACACGGAGTCCAAAGGAGAGACGGAGGGGCGCCTGATAAGTCCAAAACGTATCTACTTTCCGGAACACTTTTGCTATTGTTTTTCCTTTAAACTTGTGTGATTTGGATATAACTAACAGGGACTGACACTGTTTTCAGTAGAATTACCTTGGTGTCTAGTTTTTGTGCAGAAAATCAACTATCAGGAAAAATCACAGAAAATATGCCAAAAATTATATTTCGCCAGAAGATCCACGGAGCCAAAAGACAAAACAGAGTGGAGGCCTGGGGGGCCCACACCCCTGCCAGGCATGGGTGGGACCTGCCCATGGCTAGGGGGATGCGGCCACCCCAGGCACCCCCTCGGGCTCCCTCTACGCCTATAAGTTACCCCTTGACCTAAAAACTGGGGGGGGGGTCAATGTTTTTCCAGAAAGAGTTCCGCTCCGCCACACCATCAGAAACCAAGATTCGGATATAGAAACTCCGTTCTGGCAGCCTGCCGGGACGGGGAATTTGGAGAGGATCATCGCCATCGTCATCACCAACGCCTCTCCATCAACCATCGATGTTTCCCTCATCCATGAGTGAGTAATCCCCCGCTGTAGGCTATGGGGATGGTAGGGATTGGATGAGTTCTATCATGTAATCTAATAAGATTGTTAGGGCATAGTGCCTAGTATCTCTATTAGTGATATCTGAATTTGTTGCAACTTGTTTTGCTTAATTCTTGTCACTAGGGCCCGAGTGCAATGATCTCAGATCTGAACTTATTATTGAATCATTATGATAGTATTGTTTGTGATCTTATCTGCAAGTTGTGTACACATATCATTGTCCGGATCCAAAGGCCCCGAAGTGACAGGTATTGGGACAACCGGAGGGGATGGCTGTGGTGTGAGGATCACATGTGTTCGTGGAGTGTTAATGCTTTGCTCTGGTGCTCTATTAAAAGGAGCACCTTAATTTCCAGTAGTTCCCTAGAGGCCTTACTGCCACGGGCTGGCTGGACAGAAGATGTTGTGCAAGTTCTCACTGCGAGCACGCATGACTATATATGGAGCACATGCCTAGGATTGTTTACTACTTGGATGCTTATTCTTATTTATCTATAATGCCCTAGAGCTTGAAGTTACATGTTTATACTCGTCCATGCAACGCCCGTCCATGCATCCCTATGCATATCGCGCTCGTATCCTACTGTTTACTGTTACTATTGCTCTTGTTTTGCTGCTGTTGTTGCTACTATCAAACTGTTTCTACTGCTAAACTTCTGTGAGAAAGAACTATTTCCAGGTGCAGCTTAATTGACAACTCAGTTGTTAAGGCTTGCCAGTATTCTTTTGCTCCCCTTGTGTCGAATCAATAAATTGGGTAATACTACCCGCGAAGACTGTTGCGATCCCCTATACTTGTGGGTCATCAAGACTATTTTCTGGCGCCGTTGCCGGGGAGCATAGCTTTATTTGTAAGTTCACTTGGATCTACTATTGTTCACTGCTACTCCTTTTCGTCATGGGTAAGTCTCGTGATGCAAAGTTTCCTATTTTACCATCCACTACAAGAAGAGGTACAGTCCTAAACACCTATGTTGCTCTTGATTCACCGTTTGTTATAAGTAAGCTTGTCACACCACCACCACATACTCATGCTACACACACTGCTACTACTGCTGAATCTGAAACTGCTTTTGATGCTCATGATGTTACTTATACTATGCTTGATGCGAGTGGTTCATTAGGTTCTTTCCTGGATGCTACTATGGCTAGTCTAGGAAATACTGAAACTCTTAGTGAAGACACTGTTACACCTGTTAGCTCACCTGAGTCTAGAGAGAGTTATGATATTAATGATGGTTACATTGAGTTTACTGATGAATTTGTTGAAGAGTGCCAAAACACACATGGTACTAGTGCTATTAAGAGTCTCCTTGCTAGGCGTACCATTATGCCTAAACTATCCCCTGATCCTAAGTTTGCCACCTCTCCCATAGATATTAAAGATAAAGATTATGATTTCTCTCTTGATTTATCCTATTTGTACATTGTTGAGAAAGAACCTTTCCGTGGGACTGAAAATGAGAGTGTCGTGGCTCATATGAATGAGCTTTCTACTATGAGTGCTTTGTTCTCTGATGATTTTAAGATGCGTAAGTATTTTGTTACAAAGATCTTCCCTTTTTCACTAAAAAGAGAAGCTAGGGCTTGGTTTAATAGATTACCTCATGGTTCCATTGATATCCCTGATTGTTTGATTGCTTCTTTCTTCCAGAAATATTTTCCTCCCAGTGATAGACATGCTGCTTTGCAGAGACTTTTTGATTTTAAACAGGGAGAAGAAGAGAAATTGCCTGAGTCATGGACAAGGTTCTGTGCCTTGATTCATGCACATCCTGGATGTCCATTACCTAAGAATGAGATTCTTGATATTTATTATAATGGACGAACTGATGATTCTAGGACATACCTAGATAGCTTTGCTGATTGTGTTTTCAAGAAAAGAACTCCTACAGATGCTGAAGAATTAATGGCTAAGATAAACAAGAATTATGATGATTGGACTTCAACTGAGCTAAATACACCTGAGCCTATTACTCCTGAACTAGTTGTGCCTCAGCCAGATTCAATACCAACACCAAAGAAGAGGGGAGTTATTGCATTAAATGATTGAATGATGAAGGAAGCTAAGAAATGTCTAAAGGAGAAAGGAATTAGAGCTGAAGATGTGAAGAATCTGCCTCCTATAGAAGAATTATGTAAGCCAATTCCCCACTCATCTACTATTGAGGTACACTCTCTCCAACACTTTGATGAAGGTGATATTCCTTATGGTAAGCCTCCTGATCAATGTTAAGAGTATCTTGGAATTTTTATTGTTAAGCAAGGTAATTTCAATAAACAAGTTCAGAATCATTTATTAGAAAACTCTAGGGCTATTAATGAGTTGAAATATATAGTGGAAAGAACTTCTAATGATATTAAAATGCTTTGTAAACACTTTCAAATGGTTCAAATCCAACTTGATCAACTTGCTAAGGTACAAAAGGATATGCTAGTTAATGCGTGAGGAGATAAACATGCTTATGGAATTAGAACTAAGAGTGGTATAGCTACTCAAGATCCTTTATATCCTGAAGGACACCCTAAAAGAATTGAGCAGGATTCTCAACAAGGTGAAAGTAGTGGTAGTCCTCATAAGAGAAATAAAAATAAACATAAGGTAGTCGAGGAACCACTTGAACCCACTGTAGATTCTAATAGTATATCTGTCTCTAATGCTACAACTGAGAGTGGTAATGGTAATAATGATGCTCCTGATAAGGATGAAGGTGAGGATGAACCTGAGAAGCACACTAAAAATACTAGGTACACTAAGGAAGATTTTATTTCTAAGAAACATGGTAGTGAGAGAGAACCTTGGGTGCAGAAACCTATGCCTTTTCCACGTAAGAAACACAAGTCAAAGGAGGAATAACACTACAACAAGTTTTGTGAGTGGATGAAACCTTTATTTTTGCAAATTCCTTTGACTGATGCTATTAATTTTCCTCCTTATTCAAAGTATATGAAGGATATTGTCTCTAATACAAGGAAGATTCCTAATGAGGAGATTTCTACTTTGCTTGCTAATTATTCCTTCAATAGTAAGGTTCCAAAGAAACTTGGTGATCCAAGTATCCCAACTATTCCTTGCTCTATTAAGAATAATTATGTTAGAACTTCTTTATGTGATTTGGGAGCTGGAGTTAGTGTTATGCCTTTTTCTCTCTACAAGAGACTCCAGCTAGAAAAGTTGATACCAACTGATATATCTTTGCAAATGGCTGATAAGTCAACTACTATTCCTGTTGGTATATGTGAGGATGTTCTTGTTCAAGTGGCTCATAATTGCTTGGTTTTAACTGATTTTGTTGTGCTTGAAATGCCTGAAGATGATAATATGTCTATTATTCTTGGAAGACCTTTTCTTAATACTGTAGGTGCTGTTATTAATTGTAATCAAGGAAAAGTAACATTAAATATTAATGACAAAGAGCATACTATCTATTTCCCCAAGAAGGTTGCTAGAAGCTATTGCTTGAATTCCATTGAAAATATTGAGAGCATCAAGGTTGGAGAAATATATTGTCCCATTCCACAAGAAAATTTTGAAACTATTATGATTGGGACCATTGCTATCAAGTATGAGGTAACATAATCACCTTCTGGAATGCAAAGTTTTGTTTCATATAAGATTGTTTTGGTAACAAGACTTGATCAACCTTGTTAACAAAAGGATTTTAATGAACAAAATAATTTTTTCACTATGGTTATACTTGCTTTCTTTTACTCTTCTCCTTCCTAGTTGTCACATCCCAAGATTTTCCAAATCTTGTAATGTGAAAAATAAATAAACAAAATAATATAAATGTTGAATATCAGGGTGAAAATAAACTTTGTTTCTAAATGGAAACTTAAAAATCCCATCTTAAACAAACTTTAATTAAAGTTTGAATTCAACAAAATCCAAATCAAGAGAAATGCATTCCTCATAAAATGCATCTGGAAAATTTAAACACTTGGAAAATAAATCCAAACCCTAAACCCTAATGGAATAAAATCATTTCCAAGACATCTCCAAGCCTATGGATTTGATCCAAATAAAAATTCGTCTACAAACATTTCCAAATGATCAAGAATGACAAATAGAAATATTATAAAACCATAGAAATTGGTTTCACTTAATTTGGAGCCATGGATAAAATCTTATGAATTTAATAAGATAAGGAAAAGTAATTTCCAAAGATAATAAAGCACTTATCTAAAATACATACCAATTGGTGAGAAAAATTCTAAAAAGATTTAAAAGGATAAATAAATATCAAATAAGATTTTACAAATTGGAATCACCAAGTTTGGATCTCTAAATAAAAAGATATGGATTTTATAAGATGAAGAAAAGAATTATTCAATGAGGATTATTTAAAGACCAAATAAAAAAATTGGCCAAGACCATAAGCAAATGAAATGATCATAATCCAAATCCAAATAAAATTAAAGGATAAAGAATTTCCAAAAAATAAAGTAAAATGGCATTAACCATTCTATCCCTATTTTAATAAAGACAAATCTCTAATAAGAATAATTATATAATTCATGAGAAAATAGTATTTTGGAATTTACCCAAGTGGAATAAAAGTTGTTTAATTAATTTAAATAAAATAATATTCCAAATAAAATTTAGGGAATTAAAACTATATTTAATTCCATTGGAATTAAAACAAATACCCAAATCAAATGATTTATGAATCATATTAAATACTTTCCAAATGATTCTAGATGAATATTTTGACACCCTATTAAACAAATAAAAACCTACTGAAAAGATTTGGAAGGATTTAGAAAATTAAATGGTGTTTGAAATTATTATTAAATCTTATTTGATTTAAAACAAGGGCTTATTTGAATAATTAAAAGACCCCACAAGAATAAAGTTTTATTCAAAAATTGACTTCAGATTATATTACTAATCAGTATTTAAATCTACACAAAATTTGGCAAAGGTTTGAATTCAAATGAGTGTTTGAATTAATTAAACAAAATCAAAACAGAATATTAGAAAAGGAAAAAGAAAAACAATCTAAATAAAAAACGGAAACGAACCCAGCCAGCCCAGCTAGCCCAACAAGGCCCACCAAGCCCATTCCCCACCACACCCGCAGCGAACCGTTTTCACTCATGAATCAACCCACAGCGTAGACAGATGGACCCACTCCCCCCTCTCTCCCTCACGCTGACAACGGACCCCATCGCCACGTCGTCATCGTCTTCACCCACCCCGCTGACCACGCTCCTCTGGCCGTTTCTCCGATAATGAATGCCAGTGTAAATCTCCATTAATCCCTTGGTAAAAGCTCGCCACGACCGCGTGTATTTAGTCGCCCCTCTCTCCTCTACCATTCCCCTCTGCTCCCGTTTCCCCTCTGCCTCCAGGCTGTCCCTAATTCCGGTTACAACCTCGCTGCCCCGACGAACTACTCCGGCCAAATTCCGACAACTCCGTCCACCCCTACGCTCCCAGTACCCACTGGAATGGTCCCCATCTTCCTACGAACCACCCAGTAACGCTAGCTCACTCGCGCGCGTGCCAGAACGACGGCAACATCTTCACCAGTGCACCACCGACGACCCCCGTAACTCTGGTGAGCTCTAGAACTCAACTCCGTGCACGCCTCGACCAGTGAATCATGCCATTTAGTTCGCCTGTGTCTTTTACATCTCCAGGTGCTCGCCAATCACTCGCGCATGGTCTGCAGCCTTGCCTCCGACGACTCCCGAACGAGCTGACGCCAGGAACATTTTTGGCGAGGAATTCCCGCCGCATCTGTGCGTCCCCTGCCACCTCTCGGACACGTTGAGCATCGCCATGTTCTCCTGAACCTGGTGATCCTCCTCCCTCTCCTCCTCGCATCGCGCCACGACGCCATAGTCGAGTCACACCGCCACCGCTTAGCGCCCATCATCTCGGCAAGCGCCGTCCGATTTAGAACTAGTGGTTAAGATTAGAACTAACCGAAGGGGTATCGAGTGATGTGATCCACGCGATTAAACTTTGATCCAGCCGCTGTCAGCGATCGATCCGCACGAAGCGGTACAGGCGAATAAGAACTAGACACGTGTCCCTGCTGGTTTGATTTAAAACAGAATTGATCTATTTGATGCTCCATTTTGTAAAATTCATAACTTTCAAACCACACGTCCAAATTTTGCAAATTTTATATCAATGGAATTAGCAAGACAAGTACTTTCTGACCATGAACTTTGTTTAGTAAAATGCTTCTGTTAAATTGATTTTTTTTGCAGAAACTTATGTATGCATGTTTAGAATATAAAAATTGTTCTAAAATGATTTTGGGGATAAAATCTTTGGAAAATGGTTTTTTTTGAACCTACTGACCCTAGGAATCAATTGGTGGTTTCAAAAACATATTTGGTGAAGCAAAAGAATAAAACCTTGAATTAATACATTTCTAGTCAAATAAAAATATGGTTTAATTGTTAAAAATGATTTTGGAAGAAAATCTTTGGGAAATGTTTTGGAATAAACTCTCTGACCCCAAGAACCAAGTTTTATGATTTAGAAATGTATTTGGTAAACCCTATAAAGGTTGCTACTTTGATAAAGGCATTTTCAACCACCTAAAATAATAACTTGGTTTAAAAATGGTTTATGAAGTGAAATCTTTTGCAAATGATTTTGCCACTTTACAAAATGACCAATTGGTGTTTTCAAATGTTTATGACCCATTAGAAACCACTTTTACAAATGAAACAATCTTTGGCATGCTTGCATGCATTGCTTTGTTTTATTATTTTATGTCATGTTTTGCTTGATTGGTAGATTGAAATTTGTGCCTTGCCTGATTGAATTGTAGTGACTTGAAGAGTGTGATTGTTGCAAGGATAAGGAGTGAACTTATATTCTCTACCAAAAAGGCAAGTGATGCTTCATACTTTTGTCCCATTATTTTCACTATGCATTAGTGATATTTCTAAGTAGGACTTGCATGGAATTTTTGCTTAGTGTAAACTATGCCATGGGAAATCCTAGTAGATGAAACCTTAGTAGAAATTCCCTAAGTTAAGATTCCTACTACTATCATGCTTAGCTAATAGAAAACAAGGGTGGAATATATATTCATACAATGGAATATTTCCAAGTCAAGGACTTGTGTTTTGTTTAATAAAACAACTAAGTGAATGAATCACCTGGGTGGAATGGAAGGAATGGTTTGTGTTGAGTGGTTCACAAGGCCCATTTCTATGGTTTACCTTGTGTATTTCACTTGTGGATTGCCACCCAGGAACAAAGAGATTTGAGATGTCAAATGTTGAGAAGCTTCAAGTGCAGCCACTTGGCATTATGGGCTCTGCCTGGATCATATAGGTTGCAAGAACTTAGCCAAATGGACAGTTGGTGGCAGGGGTTTGATAGGTTGGAGCGCGTCCATTCTGGTCTAAGGGAAGGCTTCTGAAAGATCTTGTCTTGGTGAAACCAAGGCTTGTGGGGAAAGTACACCACCTCTGCAGAGTGAAAAATCTAAATACTTAGCCATGTCCCTGGCAAAGTACAATTTGAGCATCAAGACATGGAAGCTATCAAGAATCTCCTCATCCAAATTTCTAAGCTAAAAACTTGTGGTTGAACAAGGGTTGAAGGATCACCAATTTCTATTGGGAGATGCCTTGGGAAAGAATTTATTAAGCAAAAACTTAGTGTTTTCAAATGATAAGGAAAATCTATTTTGAGCAATGCAAGCCTAAGCTCCACTTAGCCAAATGCATATAGATGATAGACTCCACTATACTACCATAGTATCACTTGCCAATACAATTCAAATGTATTGACCCTTGTGGCTGTAACTTGTTATGTTGCAGGTTTGTTTGATATTAGTGAAGTTTATTGATTAGGATTACAAGTCTACAACCAACATGTCTGCCTGTGGCACTTTGAAGATGAAGGACCCCATGCTATTGTTATATTCTGCTGCATTGTAATGAGATAGCCAAATGAGCTATGTAAGATGTAATAAATCATTTTATTCCTGGTTATAAAGTTGTATTATGACCATTGTTTCTTGATATTACATCTTAACTGTGGATGCTAGCTATTGATCCAGGGACTAGCATTGTAAACACATGGATCTCTACCTTATTAAAGGTTGGGAACCTTACAAATGGTATCAGAGCATTGTGTTGCTGTAGGATTTGTAACCCTAGGATTGGACAAACCCCTTAGAAAAATATGAGCTATATTTGTTCCAAACTTATTTACAAACAATCTTGTAAACTCTTTCCTCAACCATTTTGGTTTTGATTCTACATCTCTTCTATTTCAACTTGATGGATAAAGCCTACCCCATGGCCAAAGACTTCACCATGTGCAAAGGACTTCAACAACTCTAATGACTTCAACATCTTCAAGTGATTTCAACCTTATTCTCAACAAGGATTTCAACCTTGGGTATTAATAAGGACTACAAGTGAGACAAGAAATATTGCTCAAGACTTGAAGACTAAGGAAACACAACTTGGGAATCATCATCACCTTTGAAGTTTTTGTGACCAAGAATTTTCCCAAGGAAACCATGATCTCATTCAAGAAGAATCCACCAAGAAGGATGGAAAGATCTCAAGTGAACCATATAGATGGACCACCATATTTAGGTTAAGTCAAACCCACCAACTTATGTGGTGTAACAAAAAATATTTTTGGTTGCCTAAAAATATGCTTGAAACTTGTTGTTTGAGTGGAATGCTTGTTTGTGATTGCTTGCACATTGCTTGAGTGAATTGTGATGTGTGTGATTAGAATTATTTCCTTAGATATCTTTTGCCTATTCTAATCCCAATCCAACCCAAACAGATGACTACTCCAAGAGACTCCAACCTCAAGAATGATGATAACAACAACCAAGAGGACAACATGAGGGAACTCATAGTAACCCAAACCCAGTTGAACCAAGTGACAGCTCAATTTTTAGCCAACACCAGTGAGGTAGATCCAACCATGCAAAGGTTTTTGGAAACCCAAACCCAATTGTTGCATAAGATGACAGATCAAATGATCAACATGGGAGACAACTCTTCCCAAGGAATTTGTGACAACAAGGATGTCAAGGATTATATTCTAGAAGGAACCCAAGCTTGCAATATTTGTGGAGACAAGGATCACACTTCCAAGGATCATGAAGATCAATGTCCCAATTGTGAAGAGAAACATCCAACAAATCAATGCCCCACATCTCAAGCTACTTGTTTCCTATGTGAAGGAAATAATCATGTCCCTTTCCAATGCCCCATCTATTCCATAGTTCAACAAAGGAAACAAGGTGGAGTGCAACAAATGATTGCAGACTACCATGAGAGAGCAAAGTCTACCAAGAAGGATGAAGACAAAGGAAAATCTTAGCTTGCACCTCCATGCAATAGGACTCAATTTAAAGGACCAAAGAGGAGACATATGTATTATCCAAGGAAAAGGTCAAGGAGACCAGGAACTTTTCCTACATTTAAGATAACATATGAAGAACATGAACTAGAAGCACTCCTAGCTTTGGAGAAACCCAAGAAGAAGAAGTATAAGGAGATTAGCCAAGTATGGTGCAAAAATTGCAAAGAGTTAGGCCATTATGTGTCAACTTGTCCACAGAAGATACGTGATGAACTCAATCTTATCACATGTTACAATTGTGGTAACCAAGGACATTATGAAAGCAATTGTCCAGAAAAGATGAAGCACAATATAAATCCTATGAAGGATCTCAGCCTTGTCAGATGTTTCAAGTGTGGAAACAAAGGACACTATGCAGATGTTTGCCCAGAGAGATTCCATCAAGACCACAAGCAAGCCAAGATGTAATCTAGTTGGAAATTTTTTAAGGGTGGTAGTACCCTAGTTGCTTTGAGCCAACTTGTAACCCCTAGCCTCCCCAAATCTTGGGACGAGATTTATTTTAAGGGTGGTAGCCTGTCACATCCCAAGATTTTCCAAATCTTGTAATTTGAAAAATAAATAAACAAAATAAAATAAATGTTGAAAATCAGGGTGAAAAGAAACTTTGTTTCTAAATGGAAACTTAAAAATCCCATCTTGAACAAACTTTAATTAAAGTTTGAATTCAATAAAATCTAAATCAAGAGAAATGCATTCCTCATAAAATGCATCTGGAAAATTTAAACACTTGGAAAATAAATCCAAACCCTAAACCCTAATGGAATAAAATCATTTCCAAGACATCTCCAAGCCTATGGATTTGATCCAAATAAAAATTCATCTACAAACATTTTCAAATGATCAAGAATGACAAATAGAAATATTATAAAACCATAGAAATTGGTTTCACTTAATTTGGAGCCATGGATAAAATCTTATGAATTTAATAAGATAAGGAAAAGTAATTTCCAAAGCTAATAAAGCACTTATCTAAAATACATACCAATTTGTGAGAAAAATTCTAAAAAGATTTAAGAGGATAAATAAATATCAAATAAGATTTTACAAATTGGAATCACCAAGTTTGGATCTCTAAATAAAAAGATATGGATTTTATAAGATGAAGAAAGGAATTATTCAATGAGGATTATTTAAAGACCAAATTAAAAACTTGGCCAAGACCATAAGCAAATGAAATGATCATAATCCAAATCCAATTAAAATAAAAGGATAAAGAATTTCCAAAAAATAAAATAAAATGGCATTAACCATTCTATCCCTATTTTAATAAAGACAAATCTCTAATCAGAATAATTACATAATTCATGATAAAATAGTATTTTGGAATTTACCCAAGTGGAATAAAAGTTGTTTAATTAATTTAAATAAAATAATCTTCCAAATAAAATTTAGGGAATTAAAACTATATTTAATTCCATTGGAATTAAAACAAATACCCAAATCAAATGATTTATGAATCATATTAAATACTTTCCAAATGATTCTAGATGAATATTTTGACACCCTATTAAACAAATAAAAACCTACTGAAAAGATTTGGAAGGATTTAGAAAATTAAATGGTGTTTGAAATTATTATTAAATCTTATTTGATTTAAAACAAGGGCTTATTTGAATAATTAAAAGACCCCAAAAAGAATAAAGTTTTATTCAAAAATTGACTTCAGATTATATTACTAATCAGTATTTAAATCTACACAAAATTTGGCAAAGGTTTGAATTCAAATGAGTGTTTGAATTAATTAAACAAAATCAAAACAGAATATTAGAAAAGGAAAAAGAAAAAAAATCTGAATAAAAAAAATGGAAACGAACCCAGCCAGCCCAGCTAGCCCAACAAGGCCCAGCAAGCCCATTCCCCACCCCACCCGCAGCGAACCGTTTTCACTCACGAATCAACCCACAGCATCGTTGACAGATGGACCCACTCCCCCTCTCTCCCTCACGCTGACAACAGACCCCATCGCCACGTCTTCATCGTCTTCACCCACCCCGCTGACCACGCTCCTCTGGCCGTTTCTCCGATGATGAATGCCGGTGTAAATATCCATCAATCCCGTGGTAAAAGCTCGCCGCGACCGCGTGTATTTAGTCGCCCCTCTCTCCTCTACCATTCCCCTCTGCTCCCGTTTCCCCTCTGCCTCCAGGCTGTCCCTAATTCCGGTTACAACCTCGCTGCCCCGACGAACTACTCCGGCCAAATTCCGACAACTCCGTCCACCCCTATTCTCCCAGTACCCACTGGATTGCTCCCCATCTTCCTACGAACCACCCAGTAACGCTAGCTCACTCGCGCGCGTGCCAGAACAATGGCAACATCTTCACCAGTGCACCACCGACGACCCCCGCAACTCCGGTGAGCTCTAGAACTCGACTCCGTGCGCGCCTCGACCAGTGAATCATGCCATTTAGTTCGCCTGTGTCTTTTACATCTCCAGGTGCTCGCCAATCACTCGCACATGGTCTGCAGCCTTGCCTCCGATGACTCCCGAACGAGCTGACGCCAGGAACATCTTCGGCGAGGAATTCCCGCTGCATCTGTGCAGCCCCTGCCACCTCTCGGACACGTTGAGCATCGCCATGTTCTCCTGAACCTGGTGATCCTCCTCCCTCTCCTCCTCGCTTCCTGCATCGCCAGCGACGCCATAGTCAGAGTCAGCGCTGCCACCTGCCACCGCTAGCGCCGCCCATCTCTGGCAAGCGTGCTGAGCGCCGTCCGATTTAGAACTAGTGGCTAAGATTAGAACAAACCGAAGGGGTATCGAGTGATGTGATCCACGCGATTAAACTTTGATCTAGCGGCTGTCAGCGATTGATCCGCACGAAGTGGTACAGGCGAATAAGAACTAGACACGTGTCCCTGCTGGTTTGATTTAAAATAGAATTGATCTATTTGATGCTCCATTTTGTAAAATTCATAACTTTCAAACCACAGGTCCAAAATTTGAAAATTTTATATCAATGGAATCAGCAAGACAAGTACTTTCTGACCATGAACTTTGTTTAGTAAAATGCTTCTGTTAAATTGATTGTTTTTGCAGAAACTTATGTATGCATGTTTAGAATATAAAAATTGTTCTAAAATGATTTTGGGGATAAAATCTTTGGAAAATGGTTTGTTTTGAACCTACTGACCCTAGTAATCAATTGGTGGTTTCAAAAACATATTTGGTGAAGCAAAAGAATAAAACCTTGAATTAAAACATTTCTAGTCAAATAAAAGTATGGTTTAATTGTTAAAAATGATTTTGGAAGAAAATCTTTGGGAAATGTTTTGGAATAAACTCTCTGACCCCAAGCACCAAGTTTTATGATTTAGAAATGTATTTGGTACACCCTATAAAGGTTGCTACTTTGATAAAGGCATTTTCAACCACCTAAAATAATAACTTGGTTTAAAAACGGTTTATGAAGTGAAATCTTTTGCAAATGATTTTGCCACTTTACAAAATGACCAATAGGTGTTTTCAAATGTTTATGACCCATTAGAAACCACTTTTACAAATGAAACAATCTTTGGCATGCTTGGATGCATTGCTTTGTTTTATTATTTTATGTGATGTTTTGCTTGATTGGTAGATTGAAATTTGAGCCTTGCTTGATTGAATTGTAGTTACTTGAAGAGTGTGATTGTTGCAAGGACAAGGAGTGAACTTATATTCTTTACCAAAAAGGCAAGTGATGCTTCATACTTTTGTCCCATTATTTTCACTATGCATTAGTGATATTTCTAAGTAGGACTCGCATGGAAGTTTTGCTAAGTGTAAACTATGCCATGGGAAATCCTAGTAGATGAAACCTTAGTAGAAATTCCCTAAGTTAAGATTCCTACTACTATCATGCTTAGCTTAGCTAATAGAAAACAAGGGTGGAATATATATTCATACTATGGAATATTTCCAAGTCAAGGACTTGTGTTTTGTTTAATAAAACAACTAAGTGAATGAATCACCTGGGTGGAATGGAAGGAATGGTTCGTGTTGAGTGGTTCACAAGGCCCATTTCTATGGTTTACCTTGTGTATCTCACTTGTGGATGGCCACCCAGGAACAAAGAGATTTGAGATGTCAAATGTTGAGAAGCTTCAAGTGCAGCCACTTGGCATTATGGGCTCTGCCTGGATCATATAGGTTGCAAGAACTTAGCCAAATGGACAGTTGGTTTTAGGGGTTTGATAGGTTGGAGCGCGTCCATTCTGGTCTAGGGGAAGGCTTCTGAAAGATCTTGTATTGGTGAAACCAAGTCTTATGGGGAAAGTGCACCACCTCTGCAGAGTGAAAAATCTAAGTACTTAGCCATGTCCCTGGCAAAGGACAATTTGAGCATCATGACATGGAAGCTATCAAGAATCTCCTCATCCAAATTTCCAAGTTAAAAACTTGTGGTTGAACAAGGGTTGAAGGATCACCAATTTCTATTGGGAGATGCCTTGGGAAATATTTTGTCAAGCAAAAACTTAGTGTTTTCAAATGATAAGGAAAATCTATTTTGAGCAATGCAAGCCTAAGCTCCACTTAGCCAAATGCATATAGATGATAGACTCCACTATACTACCATAGTATCACTTGCCAATACAATTCAAATGTATTGACCCTTGTGGCTGTAACTTGTTATGTTGCAGGTTTGTTTGATATTAGTGAAGTTTATTGATTAGGATTACAAGTCTACAACCAACATGTCTACCTGTGGCACTTTGAAGATGAAGGACCCCATGCTATTGTTATATTCTGCTGCATTGTAATGAGATAGCCAAATGAGCTATGTAAGATGTAATAAATTATTTTATTGCTGGTTATAAAGTTGTATTATGACCATTGTTTCTTGATATTACATCTTAACTGTGGATGCTAGCTATTGATCCAGGGACTAGCATTGTAAACACAGGGATCTCTACCTTATTAAAGGTTGGGAACCTTACACTAGTCTTTGTCCTTAGTTTGCTAGCTTTGGTTTTGTTAGTTGTTTGCTTGTTAGAGTGTCTTAGATCTTATGTAGTTTGGCTTTTAGTTTGCTTTTGCTTCTTCTAAAAAAACTGTTTCTGCGAGAAAATCAATTTTCATACCCTGAAAATTGGCCAAAAATAAAGTTTCACGGAAAATTCCAAAAAATTCAAAATAAATTTGTCCTCGAAAAAAGGGGCAGCGGGACACCTGGGGTGACCCAGGGGGCCACCCCAGGCACCCACACCCCTGGTGGGCGCAGCCCCCCTACAGGTGGTGCCTAGGTGGGGTGTGGCCCACCTGGGTCCCTCCAAAGTGTCTCCTCCTAGCCATCTTCTTTCTCTCCTAAAAAACACCAGAAAACTTGCTCAAGCTTGAGTTCCTACTGTTCTTGCTCACAATTTTCGATCTCCTTGCTCATCCCATCTTTGTTGTTGATTTTTGGAGGGATTGCTCCTTGGTATGTGCCTCCTCCACTTGTCCAATTAGATTTGTGATTGATAGATTGTATCTTGAGTATTTTGCTGCTATAGGTGACAGGTTTTGTGAGCTTACATGCTTGTTCTATTCTTAGAGATTTCATTTTGGTGCATGTGTAGCCCTCTAGCAAGTTCCTATAGTAGTTTCTCATCATTTATCAACATGGAAATCACTTGATTTGATGTTTGTCTAAAAATTTCAGAAAAGAGTGGTCATGGACAACCACACATTTGGAGAGATATTTGAGGGTGATGCACCTAGGAGGGAAAGGCCTTCAAGATCATCTTCTCGAGCCAGGCCCTCATACAATGAGGATCTCATCACTCCGTGATTCGGCGATGAGGGAGATGAGGGGGATGCTCACCCTTCCACCTTTCCTTGTCCACCCTTTTTGCAGGCTGCTGGGATTCTTGATGATTTTACAACCTTGGTTCGGAGGGCTGGACTAACAAGACTTATGCAGGATGAGAGCATGCAATATGCTACGCTCACTAAAACATTTGTGGAGAGCTTCTCCTTTACTAACAGCATGTTTAATCCAGATGTTTCTTTCAAAATTTATGGTAGGTCTTACCATATGACATTGAATAAATTTTGTGAGGCTCTGGGACTTGGTACAGCTGGGTCGGCAAAGAACATTCCAGCTCAACCCACTGATTTGTTGGAGCTCTACCGCGGGATAACCAATGATGATGACCGTAGAGCTCAACGGGGAAATATAATAAACATTCAACTCCCATCCATCAGGTACTTTGCTTACTATCTTTCCACTAGTGTTCTTGGTAGGGAGAACACTAGTAATATTTCCAACTATCATTTGGCATTCTTAGCTGCTGCGCTCAACAATGATACTAAGTACAATCGTGGTTCTCTCATTGCTCGTCGCTTAACTACTAAGGGACCCATTTATGGGGGAATTATTGCTATGCGTCTTGCTGCTGCCTTGGACCTTGCGGCTGATCCAAATGATACAGTTTTGGCCCCTCAGAGGCTTGATCTTGCTTCCATGAAGGCACATCACTTTGTCACCACTAGCTCTACCCTTGAGAACTTGGTTTATAGAATGTTGTTTATTGACGGGGAAGAGAGAGAGAGAGATCTCTCCCCCAAACCACTTTGTTCAGTATTTCTCAGGGACCTTTGTCACGCTCCAAGGAGGAGATGGATGACAAGCCGCGCGTTCTTGGTTTCCATGGACACTATCAGGTGGAAGCGCCTTCATACGACCCCTCTGTATACTACACAGGGGAGTCCTCGAGCTCATACCAGGACGAGGGAGCCTCCTCCTCGTACTACGGAGGTGCACCTACTTGGGCACCATGGGATTGAGCCCCACTTAGGCCAAAAGCCTAAGCTTGGGGGAGGTATACCGACATCACACTCATCTATATATCATGTTCGGTCGGTTCTTTGTATATCCATTGTTTCGCTTTCTTTTTGGATTTTGTTGCTGCCTTCTCAAAAACACAAAAATACCAAAAAAAAATTCGTTGTTTCTCTTGGTTTGTTTCTTTTCTTTTTAGCTTTGGTTTGCCTTAAAGAAAAAATCCAAAAATATTTTGCTTTGTTTGGTTTGTTTCCTTGTTTGAAAAAAATCGAAAACACCAAAAATATTTGTTGTTCTTCTTTGGTTTTGTGAGTTCTTTGCAGGGTTCAGCCGTCCTCGGTGGATTTTGGTTTCATGTTATTATTCAAGTCACACAAGTGAAGGGCAATAATGAAGATTAATACAACTCAAGGTGTGGTAAGAGGCTGGTAACAAACTCTATTTGTTTTCATTTTTATACATATACTCATCATTGTGAGCATGCTTAGCATGTTCATTGTAAGGAGTATGTTACTGATGGATGCTTAGTAGTTCTTGCTTGTCTATGATTAGCTCCAGCTTGCTAATAGTTTGTAGCATGTCATATTATTGTTTGCTTGCATTGTTTTATTCATATTTTGGTATGATATTGTGGTATCCTCCTCTGAAGTTTCATGTGAATCAACTTGGCACATGCTCACGCATGCATATGACTAAACAATAGTCAGTAAGCCTCGATGATTTATTTTTCCTCAGAGTTCTTGTATCACTTCATACCATAATTAGTCCTGTTTTGTTGCAAGCATGATTATGACAATTATTGCTCTCTCGTTTGTCGCTCCCTCTCTTTTGCTAGCCCTTCACTTGCACTGAGTATTAGCTCTACTTGTGCTTCCAACTCCCCAAAACCAATATTGCCAACTGTGTCCACCATACCTACCTATTAGCATCGTTTGCTATTTCAGTGCATATTCAATATGCCTTGTTTTCTTCCAAATAAATTGTTTGTCTGTTTTGAGAAAGTTAGTTAGTAAAGCTCTCACGAACTTGATGGCACACTTTATTCCTTGCACATAATAATCCTGAACCATTGTGACTTATCCATGAAGGTTATATGCTTGCAAATTATTTGATGGGAGTTAGCAGAACCGTGCTGTCACGGGGAACGTTTTCAACACTTATGGATACCTATCCAGTTGATACTTTGCTCTTTCGTTTGCGGATGTCGACGGTGTGAAATAAAATGGGAGCTTGTGAGTTCATGGAGTATATATATGTGTTAGAGAAACGCCTGGGCCGCTAGCCTAAGCCATGCCTAATCATGGTGGAAACTTGCAACATCACCATAATGAGCCTTCTGTGAAGCATCCTCAATAAAAGTCTATGCACATAGTAAATAAAAAGATCGCTGAGATCCTTATTGTCTGCTTGCCTTGCATTTTGATCATGGGATAGCTCTTGTATCATGTTCAAGGGGTACCCCGTTGGCGGTTCTCTATGATATGCATGTATGTACAATGACAAGAACTTGCAGGTAACCAAAATTGAGTAGCATGAGGAGCGGCCCTCGTACTCAAGGGACTTGGGATTTCCAGTTTATGGTCTGTCAACCATATAACTCAGATTGGACCTCACTTTCACCTTAACCATATGAATATGCCTATGATAGGGGCAATGAGAGCTCGAAGCTAATGAGTACATTCCTTTCAGCATTAGGAAGCCTTTCAATTTTTCAAAACCTTTTCACTTCCATGTTGAGTCACCACTTATTCTATGAGCACCTTCTTGAGAGCATAGTTGTCATTCTTGTGTTTGTCTCAAAACTTGGTTAATTATGTCATGACTTTGATGCTTGTATCTATGATATCTTTACTTCTAGTCTTCATGTGAACTCCAGAGGTGCCTTGGCATTTATAGTGTGCTCTACAAACAAAGGCAAGCGAGATACCACTCTATCATACCTTACTATGAGCATTGCAATGTTGCTTATGTTTATGTTCCATGCTACTTATTATTATTGAGTTGGTTTCTCTTCATATCTTGCAATGACTATTGAGTAGACTTGGATGCATGCTTCTTATTATGAATGGTTTAAGTATCTACTCATGTGCTGAGAATATATACATCATATGAAGAAAATGTGTTTGTGAAAGTTCTTTTATCGCACTCAGTTTTCAACTGAATTGCTTGAGGACAAGCAATAAGCTAAGCTTGGGGAAGTTGATACGTCCAAAACGTATCTACTTTCCCGAACACTTTTGCTATTGTTTCTCCTCTAACCTTGTGTGATTTGGATAGAACTAACACAGACTGACGCTGTTTTCAGCAGAATTACCTTGGTGTCTAGTTTTTGTGTGCAGAAAATCAACTATCAGGAAAAATCCCGGAAAATATGCCAAAAATTATATTTTTCCAGAAGATACACGGAGACAGAAGACGAAACGGAGTGGAGGCCTTGGGGGCCCACACCCCTGCCAGGCACTGGTGGGCCCTGCCCGCACCTAGGGGGGTTCGTCCACCCCAGGCACCCCCTCGGGCTCCCTCTGCGCCTATAAGTTACGCCTTGACCTAAAAACCGGGGGTCGACGTTTTTCTAGAAAGAGTTCTGCTCCGCCGCCACCATCAGAAACCAAGATTCCGATCCAGAAACTCCGTTCTGGCACCCTGCCGGGACACGGAATTTAGAGAGGATCATCGCCATCGTCATCACCAATGCCCCTCCATCAACCATCGATGTTTCCCTCATCCATGAGTGAGTAATACCCCGCTATAGGCTATGGGGATGGTAGGGATTGGATGAGTTCTATCATGTAATCGAATAAGATTGTTAGGGCATAGTGCCTAGTATCTCTATTTGTGCTATTTGACTTTGTTGCAACTTGTTGTGCTTAATGCTTGTCACTAGGGCCCCAGTGCCATGATCTCAGATCTGAACTTATTATTGAATCATTATGATAGTATTGTTTATGATCTTATCTGCAAGTTGTGTACACATATCATTATCCGGATCCAAAGGCCCCAAAGTGACAGAAATTGGGACAACCGGAGGGGATGGCTGTGGTGTGAGGATCACATGTGTTCATGGAGTGTTAATGCTTTGCTCCGGTGCTCTATTAAAAGGATCACCTTAATTGCCAGTAGTTCCCTAGAGTCCCCGCTGCCACGGGCTGGCTGGACAGAAGATGTTGTGCAAGTCCTCATTGCGAGCACGCATGACTATATATGGATCACATGCATAGGATTGTTTAGTACTTGGATGCTTATTCTTATTTATCTGCAATGCCCTAGATCTTGAAGTTACATGTTTAGACTCGTCCATGCAACGCCCTTCCATCCATCCCTATGCCTACCACGCTCGTATCCTACTGTTTACTGTTACTGTTACTATTGCTCTTGTTTCGCTGTTGTTGTTGCTTTATTGTTGGTACTATCAAACCGTTGCTACTGATAAACTTATGTGAGCAAGAACTATTTCCAGGTGCAGCTGAATTGACAACTCAGTTGTTAAGGCTTGCTAGTATTCTTTGGCTCCCCTTGTGCCGAACCAATAAATTGGGTAATACTACCCACGAAGACTGTTGCGATCCCCAATACTTGTGTGTCATCAGCGCCATAGGGTGGGCCCACGCCTGGGCAGGGTGTGGGTGTTGGGCCACATTGAGATAAAACAAAAACTTTTCCCTCTAACGTGGTGATCCCAAGATCTAGCTGAGGTAGAAGGCCACGAGGTTTACCACTAGACGCGGAGTTGCGGATTACTGATGTAGCACATCTGTTGAATGCAGTGCAATCCTCATGATACGATCATCCTGGTGTTGATCGTACAACACCTCTGCTGGTATCCACACGTACAAGGAGGAGCACCAGCGACGAACTGCTAGGTTCGTTACGACAACAGGACTGCCGTGGATCTAGGGTTTCCGACACATGGAATGACCTAACCGATCAACGATTAACCCTTCTAGGTTACTGTGCTCAACTATATATAGGGAGTGAACATGGGCTCCACTCACGTGGCCCATTCACTATAGCCCATATAAGATTAGTCTCTGTGAGTCCGACTCACTGACTCAATCCAAATCTGGCTCGGGTCCAACCCAACCAGATTTCCGGTTTAGATCCAATCTGAACTTGCTCCCGCTCTTAAGTGTGTGACCCAGAAGGCTCATGGCTACTTGGACACGATTGGAGTCCGACTCTCAATCGATCAGTCGGTGGCGGCTCCTAGCAGAACGTTCCAACTACCAAGTACCAATGAGTCATGACGACTTGCCTTTCCAATGCGACTTGCGTCCGAGTCCCTTTTGCCTCACGATATACCTTGTCAGACTATAGGCGAATATTTTTCATCCCTTAAATAGTCCGACTCTCTTCTCGATCCAAGATAAGTGATTCACCCGACTAACTCTTAGTCTATCGCCTGGGTTAACACTTAAATGAGTCGTGCATGGCCATGCTTTACGAATCATATCATACGAGAGGGCCTAGAAAATATATCTCCGAGTGGAGGGGAAAAATCCCATCTTGGTTATTCACATCAAGCAGCTTGATTCTCAGTCGACCCGAACTCTGTCTTTATAACGCGATTCTGAGATCAACGCGTTGTGAACCTAAGTCGGTGATCCTCAACTCGGACATGCAATAACCTGGTCTAAGGATTACATTGATTGAGATATACAAATGACAACTTGTTCGTTGTACCTCAATATGGGTCAATTCGACTCGCTAAACTCTTTATCCGAATCTGTGTAAGTCGGAATAGCATCTCCATGCCCATGACAAGTGGAACCGAGTCATCAAGCCGACTTTCACATTGGTCTAAGTTGTGTGTCCAGGACAACCTCAATGACCAAGGACATTTAGCACAAACAACATGAATGTATAGTTCCACAACCAAATCACATATTCAATGATATACATCAGATGCTCATACAAGGACAACTTAATAACTTTATGAATACAATGGGAAATATCATCATCCATGATTGCCTCTAGGGCATATTCCCAACAGTCTCCCACTTGCACTAGAGTCAATCTTCCGACATCACATGTCTAAGCATCTAATGCCCATGGCTCTCAGGTGCGCCTCATGCTTTGGCTGTGGTAAAGGCTTTGTCAACAGATCCGCAATATTTGCATTCGTGTGTACCTTTGTAACATCCCAAAAATCATGGTTTCAAAACTCATTTCAATCATATATGCATCTCATTCATTCATTTAGGATTTATCAAAATCACTTAGAAGCAGAAGTTGAATCTATGATTTCATGTGGGCATTTGATTCCAAGATGACCATCACACTTTGAAATTTGGAAACTTAAGTACTTGTTTAATTGACTCCATTGTTGGAATGATTGTGTGAAACTCTACCATGATTCAAAACTTAGAAGTGATTCAAAACCCTAAATTCAAATAATTGCAACTATAGCAAAATCTCATTCTTTTGAAAACCAAGCATGACCAAACCCTACAAAGTAACCACTTGGTTAAATAACTGCATTTGAAACCACAGAACCCTACAAGGATCCCCAAATTTGTTTGAATTCAAAAGGATTTGAAAACATATCAAAATCAATTCAGAAAATAGAAAAGAAAAAGAAAAGGGCAAAGAAATAGAAAAGGCCAAGCGGTGGATCGCCCAAACCAAATCAGCCCAAAGAAGCCCACCCGGGACTTCTTTTCTCTTCACGACGAGCACACGCTACTGAACCAATCACCGCAGGACCCCACCGAAAACTTGCGCATATCACTGACAAGCGGGCCAACCCCACGACAGCGTCGTCTCCACCCGCACGAACCATTCATTCCCCAAATCAAGCGGGCGTTTCTGGTCTTGATTCGCGGCATCAATTCGAGTTATTGGCTCAGTGATTCTCGCTCGCGAGCCAGCTATAAGAAACCCTCTCGTCTCTCTTTTCCCCAAAACCCCGAACACTGAACGCCCCCAGGCTGCGCGCATTGCTCTCTGCAACCCCGCCGCCTCCGACGACTGCGCCGGCGAATTCCGGTAAGTCTCGAGCTCCCCTTTGCCTCTCATTCACACCATCTTGTTCAGAGAACTCATACGCATCTTCTGACACTCGCCGTTTGCTTTCGCATGATCCCTAGCCTTGGCAACGTCGACAACTGGCCGCCACCGTCTCGCAAGGACTCCGGCGACCCTCTTCGTAGGTAACCACCGCCTTGCCCTCTCGTTGACACGCATAGCATCCTCGACATCGCGGCGATCCGGTGTCCATATTTTGGCCTAGCGACGAGGAACCACGCCAACAACGACGACCGTAGGCGACATTTTCGCGAACTCCGCAAGCAATTCCAAGAAGTTTCGAGCGCCTTGCCCTCTCTTCCACACGAGCTTGCTTGCTGCGTATGCGCAACTCGATGCCACCGCTTGTGTTAGGGCGACACCAAACCTCGGCAAGCACCACATTCGCAAGCGACCGACGCCGCCAAGCATTCGACGAGGTCCAGAGCCCATCTCCGAACACCCTTCGCGAACGAGCACCACCTCGAGCCAAAGACACCTTCACGGATCTGGTAAGCGCATCCTTGCATCCTAGAATGGCCTGTAACGCCAAGCACCGCCATCGAACGCCGTCATTACCGCCGGCAGCGCCGCTCGTTTTAGGTTAGATGAATCTTAGCCGTTAGATCTTGATCCCACGCGTAGAAACAGATCACTTAACGAAGGGGCAAGGACAGATCTGAGCCCCGCATCGTTAGTTAGATCCAACGACAGTAGAGACGATCCGGTGCGGCAAGACGGCGAATGAAAACATGACGGCGTGGCTAGGTTTAGTTTAAAACAGAAATTAAAACCAGATTTAGATTCAAACTTCAAATGCTTATAACTTTTGAATGCCACGTTGGATTTTTGCAAACTTTATATCGTTGAACTCAGCAAGACAAGGCCTATCAGAATATACCTTTGGATTAGCATATAGTAACAGTTAAAAAGGATTTTTATTGTGAAACATGTTTAGGGCTATTTTAGATATAGTTTTATTCTTGTAGTTATTTTTTGGGCCAAATAAATGTAGTTGGCAATTTTGAGCCTTGTTAAAGTTTCACTCATGAACACACTTGGTATAATTTTCAAAAATCACCATTTAGTAAATTCTTGCATGCATGCATTCATATTATTTTTTGAATGTATTTATATTGTGTGTAATTGTGTGCTATTGTTTCTTGTGTAGATTTTGATAGTGATTGTGATTGTGAGGAGTGCTACTCTCCCCACTACCAAGGCAAGTGATATTTTCATGATTTTCCTATCCTAAGTTTTATACTTGCATTAGATATTTTGCTAAGGTAAATGCATGATATTTTGCTTAGTGCAAGATGGGAAATCCTAAGTAGAGTGAAGTAGTGGAATTGCTAGGGAAATTTTCCTAAGTTAAGATACCATACCTTGCTTAGCCTAGCTTATAGAAAACAAGGGTGGTGAATATCTATATGGTTTATGATAAAAATATTCTAAGTCAAGAGACTTATATTTTCTTAATAAAACAACTAAGCCAAATAAACCTCCTGGGTGGAATGGGATTGATTGGGTTATGTTGAGTGGTTACACAAGGCCATGGACTTGGGTTGTGTATCTCACTTGTGGTATGCCACCCAGGCACAAAGGGATTTGGAGGCCAAATGTTGAGAAAGCTTACAAGGCAACCACTTGGCAATATGGGCTCGCCATGATCACATAGGTTGCTAGAACTTAGTCATTTGGACAGTTGGTGGTAGATGGGTTGATAGGTTGGAGCGTCCAATTTGACTAAGGAAAAGCTTCAAAGGTCCTGTCTTGGGAAACCAAGTCTGTGGGAAAGTGCACAACCTCTGCAGATGGAAAACCTAAGTACTTAGCCTTGTCCAAGGAAATGGACACTTGAGCATCAAGACATGGAAGCCACAAGAATCTCATCACTCCAACTTCTAAATTAAAAACTTGTGGGTGAACAAGGGTGAAGGACCTCAATATCTATTGATGGTTTCCTTGGGTATGTTTTGACAAAAGAAAAACTTAGCAATTTCAACTAATAAGTAAAACTTAATTTTGAGCAAAGCAAGCCAAGCTACACTAGCCAAATGCATATAGAACTATGGACCACTTAAAATATACTAAGGTATCACTTGCCAATACTATTCCAAAGTATTGACCCTCTGTGGCTGTAACTTGTGATGTTGCAGGTTACTCCGATGATGAGTAGGAGTCATGAGTCTACACTCAACATGCTTGCCTGTGGCACATGAAGATGAAGACTTATGTTTATTACTTGTTTCCTAAAACTCTTGTATTAGGCCTATGGCCATGAGTTGTATAAGACTATGTTTTGTCTCTGGAATGAATGTAATAAATGACCTTTGTATCTGTGTACTTCATCTTAAACTGTGGATGCTAGCATTGATCCAGGGACTAGCATTGCAATCACAGGATCCTTTCCTTTATAAAGGAGGGGTCTAACAGATGGTATCAGAGCACTGTGTTGCCTGTAGGATTATGACCCTAGGAATTGGAAAACCACTAAGGAAAAAGTTTTTCAACTACTTCTACACTTGTCTATTCTTCTCGTAAAACTTTTCTAATCTCTTTCAACTTCCCTTGTAGATGAACTCCATCAACGAAGCCGTGAAGAAGGGACCACTCATGACCATGACCTTGGAATGTGAAACTGAGTTTCCCAATATTCTCAAGGACCTCATGGAAGCTATGGATGCACATGGTGAAGCCGTGTACAAGGGCTTTCAAAGGATGGATGAAGGAGGAGTATTGGTGGGTGCAACTTCACTTGTACAAAAACAAGGGAGACAACCACAAAGAAAGGGGATTCTGCATGTACACCAACACTACCATGCACACCACATTCTTTGAGTCAGCCAGGGATGCAGCTTGGAGGACTATCAAGGAACTAAGTGCTAGAGTCAAGTGCAGAATGCTCAACCTCCAAAAGGACTTAGAGAAAGAGAAAGAACTTACTCAAGAATTGGAAGACAACAACCAAGAAATAAGGGAAGATGTATTGGAATTAGTGATAGAATCAAGGGAACAAGATTGGTGGATTGCCTCTAGGAACATTGTGTTCAATAATAGGTCCCGTGAGATTGGACTGTGATGACACTTCGTTAGTTGGACCACCACTTATCACCTTATTTTCAAAAGATATTTGAATAAGTATGGGCCTTGAATGATGTAATGAATTCATGTATGCATGGCTTGTGTGACAATTATGTTTCATGGATATGTATGAATGTTGTCATGGTTTATCTTGAATTGCTTTGTTCTAACTTTTTAATCTTATAAATAGATGCCTGTTGCCATCAGCACCGTTGAGGAGTTTCGGGTTACTCGCTTTTGGTCCCGTATCGTTGAGCTTACCACTGCTGACCTCCCTCTTCCCACCATTACGGTGTACCCACTCACCAAGTTCGAGAGGAAGGACCTCTGGGCTTCAAGGTGACCCAGCCAGACGCCAGATCGAGCCCACTACAGGCCATCGCCTTCAAGTTGATGCACGATGACAGGAGAGAGGCATGGAGGTAGTCATGCAGACTGATAGGACGATCATAGCCGTCCTCCCGCATAAAGTTAGGGTACTCACTTTCACGCCTTCGGTAGACGTGATGATGACGAGAGTCCATCGACTTTGAGGACGACTCGAGCGCGCATGGAGCCGATACGTCTTTATCTTCAGGACTTGGAGACTCTTCTCAGACACGTAGATACGGACAGGACGAACGTCATGCTTGGTAATGACGAGCTTCAGGTGCAGCTTCGCGAGAAGGATAAGCTTTTTGCGCAGCAGGATGAGATGATCAAGGAGATGGAGACAAAATTTGAGACCCAGGACCGCAGATTCAAGAGTCAAGAGAAACGCGTCCAGGATAGGAACAAGAGAATCCGGGACATGACAGAGGAGCTGAAGTCCAAGGACTTCGAGCTTGAGCAGCAGCAGATGGTCATTGAGAGGCTTCGCTCCCAGAAGAGGGCTCTCAAGGCCAAGGTCGATTCTTTGACTACTACGATTGAGGAGAACAAGACCGCGATGGAGAACGCAGGTCTTACCTTCGTCGAGGAGGAGAT
Organism: Avena longiglumis; assembly: GCA_030063025.1. Lineage (NCBI taxonomy): Eukaryota > Viridiplantae > Streptophyta > Magnoliopsida > Poales > Poaceae > Avena > Avena longiglumis. The sequence continues at coordinate 415,452,871 of CP125979.1, forward strand.
TGACGTTGATGAGTAGACATGATCACTCGCTTATCTTGTTATTCATACTTGCTATTGTGGACTTATTATTGGACCATCCGACATGTGGATGGCTTGCCCCTTGTGTGTGTACCTCATGAGCTTGTTATGTGTTCGTTGAACTTCTTTTCTTATGTTGCTTGTTATGTGTTTGCTTATGTGTATTGTGCATGAAACATCTATGGGTATCTCATTCTTATCTATTTGAACAAACCACAGATGCCTCCCCGTCGCGCAAACCCCAACCCCAACAACATCACCCCAGAAATGCAACAAATGATGAATGCGCAAACACAGCTTATGCAAATGATGACAACGTTCATCCAAAACCAGAATAACAACAACAACAACAACAACAACAACAATGACCCCAACAACAACAACAACAACAACAACAACAACAACAACCCTCCGGGTTTCGATATGCTCACCAGATTTTTAAGGCCCGAGGCAAGCAAAGTTTTCGGAACAATCGATCCCATGGCAGCCAATGACTGGTTGCGCTCGTGAACAAAGACTTGGTGATGAGGTCGACCGATGCTGAAAAAGTCGATTCAGAAAGATCTGTTGGAAGGACCAGCCGCCACATGGTGGGATAACTTCCAAATCACCACTCCCATTGATGAAGTGACATGGGACATATTTGAGGATGGGTTTCGCACCGCTCATATCTCGTCAGGGATAATGAGTCTGAAAAAGAAGGAGTTTCACAACTTGAAGCAGCGCCATCGCAGTGTGGCAGAATATGTAGAAGAATTCAACAATCTGGCGCGCTATGCACCGGACGAAGTTGATACTGATGCCAAGAGAAAGGAAAAGTTCTTGGAAGGCCTGAATGATGAACTGAACCTACAGTTATCAGTAGCATATGTTCCAACTTATCAGTCTCTGTGTGACAAGGCTGCTATTTTGGAGAGTAAAAGGAAACAAGTCGAGAGTAGGAAGAGGAAACACTCCGACAAACACAGCTCGGGATCGTCTCACAAACGGTCCCATTATGATGACAGTGGCAGCTCCGGATCCCATAAACATGGGAAGTTCAACAAGCACCACAACCACAACCGTCATGACAAACATCGTAGTCATGACAATGATAAGTACAAGAACCACAAGGGTGGACATAAGAGCCACCACAGTGGAAATGGTAGTGGAGGTGGAGGTCAGTATGTCAAAAAGGACCTCAGTCAGGTTGAGTGCTACAAATGCAAGAAGCTGGGGCATTATGCTAATGAGTGCCCTGAAAAGAAAGTTGAAGGACCCAACAAGCCAAATCCATTTCGAAAGGATGTTAACCACATCAATGTGGAGGAGGTCTATGAAGAACCCGATGCCGCCGGTAAGTTCGACTCAATACAATTTCAGCATTTGTACTCTTTGATACTGGTGCATCTCATTCATTCATATCAAAGGCATTTGTGGATAGAAATGGGTTTGCATCAGAAAACATTGGGTGTCCAATAAAGGTTAGTTCTCCAGGGGGAGACATGGTAGCAAGCCTTGGATGCCGAGATCTTATCATAGAGTTTGGTAAACATAAGTTCCCAGTAAGTCTGATAATCCTAGATTCCCAAGGGTTGGATGTAATATTGGGAATGGATTGGATGGCTAGGTATGAGGGAGTATTAGATTGTGCCAATCGTACAGTTACACTCACAACCCCCGAAGGAAAAAGAATAAAATTTAAGTCAAACTTTGAATTCAAAGGAAGTAAGCTAAATTCTCTTAAGGGGGTTAGCATGGACAAAGTGCCAATTGTGTGTGAGTATCCGGATGTATTCCCTGAGGAATTACCAGGAATGCCACCAGATAGAGATGTGGAGTTTCTTATAGATTTGGTACCAGGTTCTGGACCAATAGCTAAGAGACCATATAAAATGTCAGTGGATGAACTGAAAGAACTCAAGAAACAACTAGGAGAACGACATGTAAAGGGTTTATACAACCAAGTTCTTCATCTTGGGGAGCCCAGTTTTGTTCAGAGAGAAGAAAGATAGAACCCAAAGATTGTGTATTGACTACCGCTCTCAACGAGGTTACAATCAAGAACAAGTATCCTTTGCCAAGAATCAATGACTTATTTGATCAGCTAGAAGGAGCATGTGTATTCTCGAAGATTGATCTTCGGTCAGGTTATTTTCAACTCAAGATACGAGAGCAAGACATACCAAAAACAGCATTCACCACAAGGTATGGATTGTATGAGTATACTGTGATGCCTTTTGGTTTAACCAACGCCTCCCAAGATATTTCATGAATATGATGAACAAGGTGTTCATGGAGTTCCTTGACAAGTTCGTTGTCGTTTTCATCGATGACATCTTAGTCTACTCCAAGAGCAAGGAAGAGCATGAAAGACACTTACGCTTGATACTTGAGAAACTGAGGGAACATAAACTATATGCCAAATTTAGCAAGTGTGAGTTTTGGTTAGAGAAGGTTGGTTTTCTTGGTCATGTGATGACAAAAGATGGTGTGGCAGTTGATCCTGCTAAGGTTTCAGCAGTGACAGATTGGGAATCACCCAAAAACGTGAAAGAAGTTCGTAGTTTCCTTGGCTTAGCAGGTTACTACAGAAGGTTTATTGAAAACTTCTCAAAAGTTGCTAAACCTATGACAGAATTGCTAAAGAAGGATAAAAAGTTTGCTTGGTCTGAAGGTTGTGAAGTCAGTTTTCAAGAATTAAAGAAGAGACTTGTAACAGCACCAGTTTTGTGTCTACCAGATTTGGAAAAAGATTTCCAAGTGTATTGTGATGCTTCTCATCAAGGCTTGGGTGCTGTACTTATGCAAGATGGTAGAGTCGTAGCTTATGCTTCGAGACAACTCAAAACTCATGAAGTAAACTACCCTACTCATGATTTGGAGTTAGCCTCTGTCGTCCATGCACTCAAAACATGGAGACATTACCTTTTGGGAAAGCGTTGTGAGGTGTTCACCGATCATAAGAGTTTGAAATATATTTTCACCCAAAAGGAAATCAACATGAGACAAAGGAGATGGTTAGAACTTATCAAGGATTACGACTTGAGTTTGCAATACCATCCCTAGAAAGCAAATGTAGTAGCGGATGCTCTAAGTCGTAAGACATTTGTAAATGGCCTTACAAAAGGAGAAATGCCGATGATTTGTGTAAGCAATTCAAAGAACTCGATTGAGATTGTACTGAAGGACATCTCATGTCCTTAGATGTTCAACCCACTCTATTGGACAAGATCCGGGAAGTCCAGAAGACGGATGAGGAAATTGAAAAGATTAAGGTAAACATTGGTCTAGGAAAGGCCAAGAGTTTCCATGTTGACGAACAGGGTACATTATGGCACGGAAAACGTATATGTGTTCCACAAGACCCTGAGTTGCGAAAACTGATCTTACAAGAAGGTCACAACTCTCCATATTCTATTCATCCGGGAAACACCAAGATGTACATGGATATGAAAGAAAGATTTTGGTGGAACAATCTCAAAAGGGACATAGCCGAACATATCGCTTTGTGTGATGTATGTAGCAGAGTCAAAGCGGAGCACCAGAAACCAGCAGGTCTGCTTCAACCATTGCCTATTCCTGAATGGAAGTGGGAAAATATCGGTATGGATTTCATTACCGGATTACCAAGGACTAGATCGGGATACGATTCCATATGGGTAGTAGTGGATCGTCTAACCAAAGTGGCTCATTTTATACCCGTGAAGACAACTTATACAAGTGCCAAGTTAGCAAAAATTTACATGAGCAGGATTGTATGCCTTCACGGTGTGCCAAAGAGTATTGTGTCAGATAGGGGAACCAGTTCACATCTCACTTTTGGAGACAACTTCATGAATCCTTAGGAACGAGATTGGAGTTTAGTACTGCTTTTCATCCTCAAACGGATGGACAAACGGAAAGAACCAACCAAATTCTTGAAGACATGTTGAGAGCTTGTGCTCTAGATTATGGAGCAAGTTGGGATGAAAGTTTGCCTTACGCGGAGTTCTCTTACAATAACAGCCATCAATCAAGTATTGGAATGGCACCGCTTTGAGTTACTCTACGGAAGGAAGTGTACCACCCCATTGTTATGGAATGGTGTGGGAGAAAGAAGTTTATTTGGACCTGATCTTATCAAGGACGCCGAAGAAAAAGTTAAATTGGTTAAGGACAGGTTGAAGATAGCACAATCCCGACAGAAAAGCTACGCGGATTCTAAGCGTAGAGAAGTCACCTACGAAGTTGGGGATAGAGCCTATCTCAGGGTATCACCACTCCGTGGAGTGAAAAGATTTGGAGTCAAAGGAAAGTTGGCACCAAGATACGTCGGGCCATTCAAGATTCTAAGTCGCAAGGGAGAAGTTGCATATGAAGTGGAATTACCAGAATCTCTATCAGCTGTCCATAACGTATTTCATGTGAGTCAGCTTAAAAAGTGTCACCCAGAAATGGAAGAGTCTTCTTTAAAGGATACCATACCTTTGGAGGAAGTTCAGCTAGAAAGTGATCTCACTTATGAGGAAAAGCTCACAAAATTCTAGAGACAATGAAAGAGTCACCAGACCAAGACTATCAAATTTTGTAAAGTGCAATGGAACCATCACTCTGAAGAGGAAGCAACATGGGAAAGAGAAGATGATCTTCGAAAGGACCACCTCACCTATTTGTTATTAAACCGAATCTCGAGGGCGAGATTCATCTTAAGGGGGTTAGATTTGTAACATCCCAAAAATCATGGTTTCAAAACTCATTTCAATCATATATGCATCTCATTCATTCATTTAGGATTTATCAAAATCACTTAGAAGCAGAAGTTGAATCTATGATTTCATGTGGGCATTTGATTCCAAGATGACCATCACACTTTGAAATTTGGAAACTTAAGTACTTGTTTAATTGACTCCATTGTTGGAATGATTGTGTGAAACTCTACCATGATTCAAAACTTAGAAGTGATTCAAAACCCTAAATTCAAATAATTGCAACTATAGCAAAAATCTCTGTTCTTTTTGAAAACCAAGCATGACCAAACCCTACAAAGTAACCACTTGGTTAAATAACTGCATTTGAAACCAGAACCCTACAAGGATCCCCAAATTTGTTTGAATTCAAAAGGATTTGAAAACATATCAAAATCAATTCAGAAAATAGAAAACAAAAAAGAAAAGGGCAAAGAAATAGAAAAGGCCAAGTGATCTCGCCCAAAGAACCAAATCAGCCCCAAGCCCACCCGGACTTCTTTTTTCTTCAGACGCACGAGCACACGCTGAACCAATCGACCGCAGGACCCCACAAAAACTTGCGCATATCATCGACAAGCGGGCCAACCCCACGACGTTGCTCCACCAAGACGAACCATTCATTCCCCAAATCAAGCGGGCGTTTCGGGTCTTGATTCATGCATCAATTCGAGTTATTGGCTCAGTGATTCTCGCTCGCGAGCCAGCTATAAGAAACCCCTCTGTCCCCTCTCTCTTTTCCCCAAAACCCCGAACACTGAACGCCCCCAGGCTGCGCGCATTGCTCTCTGCAACCCCGCCGCCTCCGACGACTGCGCCGGCGAATTCCGGTAAGTCTCGAGCTCCCCTTTGCCTCTCATTCACACCATCTTGTTCAGAGAACTCATACGCATCTTCTGACACTCGCCGTTTGCTTTCGCATGATCCCTAGCCTTGGCAACGTCGACAACTGGCCGCCACCGTCTCCTGCAAGGACTCCGGCGACCCCTCTTCGTAGGTAACCACCGCCCCTTGCCCTCTGGTTGACACGCATAGCATCCTCGACATCGCGGCGATCCGCGGTGTCCATATTTTGGCCTAGCGACGAGGAACCACGCCAACAACGACGATCCGTGAGCCGACATTTTCGCGAACTCCGCAAGCAATTCCAAAAGTTTCGAGCGCCTTGCCCTCTTCCACACGAGCTTGCTTGCTCGCCATGCAACTCCCGATGCCAATCGCTTGTGTTAGGCGACACCAAACCTCGGCAAGCACCACATCCGCAGTTAGCGACGCCGCCATATTCGACGAGGTCCAGAGCCCATCTCCGAACACCCCTTCGCGAACGAGCACCACCTCGAGCTTCAGCACACCTTCACGGATCTGGTAAGCGCATCCTTGCATCCTAGAATGGCCCAGAACGCCGGCACCGCCACTGACCGACGCGCCGCCGCCTGTCACCGCCGGCAGCGCCGCTCGTTTTAGGTTAGATGAATCTTAGCCGTTAGATCTTGATCCCACGCGTAGAAACAGATCACTTAACGAAGGGGTAAGGACAGATCTGAGCCGCGCATCGTTAGTTAGATCCAACGGCACAGAGACGATCCGGTGCGATGCGGCGAATGAAAAACATGACGCGTGGCTAGGTTTAGTTTAAAAAGTAAATTAAAACCAGATTTAGATTCAAACTTCAAATGCTTATAACTTTTGAATGCCACGTTGGATTTTTGCAAACTTTATATCGTTGAACTCAGCAAGACAAGGCCTATCAGAATATACCTTTGGATTAGCATATAGTAACAGTTAAAAAGGATTTTTATTGTGAAACATGTTTAGGGCTATTTTAGATATAGTTTTATTCTTGTAGTTATTTTTTGGGCCAAATAAATGTAGTGGGCAATTTTGAGCCTTGTTAAAGTTTCACTCATGAACACACTTGGTATAATTTTCAAAAATCACCATTTAGTAAATTCTTGCATGCATGCATTCATATTATTTTTTGAATGTATTTATATTGTGTGTAATTGTGTGCTATTGTTTCTTGTGTAGATTTTGATAGTGATTGTGATTGTGAGGAGTGCTACTCTCCCCACTACCAAGGCAAGTGATATTTTCATGATTTTCCTATCCTAAGTTTTATACTTGCATTAGATATTTTGCTAAGGTAAATGCATGATATTTTGCTTAGTGCAAGATGGGAAATCCTAAGTAGAGTGAAGTAGTGGAATTGCTAGGGAAATTTTCCTAAGTTAAGATACCATACCTTGCTTAGCCTAGCTTATAGAAAACAAGGGTGGTGAATATCTATATGGTTTATGATAAAAATATTCTAAGTCAAGAGACTTATATTTTCTTAATAAAACAACTAAGCCAAATAAACCTCCTGGGTGGAATGGGATTGATTGGGTTATGTTGAGTGGTTACACAAGGCCATGGACTTGGGTTGTGTATCTCACTTGTGGTATGCCACCCAGGCACAAAGGGATTTGGAGGCCAAATGTTGAGAAAGCTTACAGTGCAACCACTTGGCAATATGGGCTCTGCCATGATCACATAGGTTGCTAGAACTTAGTCATTTGGACAGTTGGTGGTAGATGGGTTGATAGGTTGGAGCGCGTCCAATTTGACTAAGGAAAAGCTTCTGAAAGGTCCTGTCTTGGGAAACCAAGTCTGGTGGGGAAAGTGCACAACCTCTGCAGATGGAAAACCTAAGTACTTAGCCTTGTCCAAGGAAATGGACACTTGAGCATCAAGACATGGAAGCCACAAGAATCTCATCACTCCAACTTCTAAATTAAAAACTTGTGGGTGAACAAGGGTGAAGGACCTCAATATCTATTGATGGTTTCCTTGGGTATGTTTTGACAAAAGAAAACTTAGCAATTTCAACTAATAAGTAAAACTTAATTTTGAGCAAAGCAAGCCAAGCTACACTAGCCAAATGCATATAGAACTATGGACCACTTAAAATATACTAAGGTATCACTTGCCAATACTATTCCAAAGTATTGACCCTCTGTGGTCGTAACTTGTGATGTTGCAGTTACTCCGATGATGAGTAGGAGTCATGAGTCTACACTCAACATGCTTGCCTGTGGCACATGAAGATGAAGACTTATGTTTATTACTTGTTTCCTAAAACTCTTGTATTAGGCCTATGGCCATGAGTTGTATAAGACTATGTTTTGTCTCTGGAATGAATGTAATAAATGACCTTTGTATCTGTGTACTTCATCTTAAACTGTGGATGCTAGCATTGATCCAGGGACTAGCATTGCAATCACAGGGATCCTTTCCTTTATAAAGGAGGGGTCTAACAACCTTGCATAACTTGATATCAGCCTGATCCACAAACTAGAGAATCAGGTGGTACCGCATGAGTATGTGATTGTTCTTCTGGTGTTGTCTAGGTTCCTTGGCTTGTGCAATAACACCATTGTTGTCACAATACATGTCTAACGGATTGGACGAGCCCTGAACCACACCAAGATCCATGAGGAAATTCCTCATCCAAACAACTTCCTTTGCTGCCTCTGAGGCGGCAATATACTCAGCCTCCGTTGTAGATCCAGACACAGTCTCTTGCTTGAAACTCTTCCAGCTCATAGCACCTCCGTTTATAATAAACACGTATCCGAATTGCGAATGAGAATCATCAGAGTCGGTAAGATAACTCGCATCCGTGTAACCCTTTACATTGAGTTCATCTTCACCACCATAAACCAAAACATATCCTTAGTCCTTCTCAAGTACTTTAGGATATTATTAGCCGTTGTCCAGTGGATTTCTCTAGGATCAGCCTGGTATCTACTCACAACACTTAGAGCATAGGAAACAACCAGCCTAGTACAAATCATGGCATACATGATGGATCCGACTACAGAAGCATACGGAATCACACTCATCCAACTTCGCTCATCAGTTGTCGAAGGACACTAAGTCTTGCTAAGTTTTACACCATGGGACATCGGTAAGAACCCCTTCTTAGACGATTCCATGTTGAACTTCTTCAACACTTTGTCCAAATAAGTACTCTGACTCATTCAATGAGCCTTCTTGAACTATCTATATAGATCAGGATTCCGAGAATATATGTTGCCTCACCCAAGTATTTCATTGAGAAACTCTTTTCCAATGATTCCTTGGTTTCTTGCAACATCTGGACATCATTTCCAATCAATAATATGTCATACACATATAAGATTAGAAATTTTACTTTGCTCCCACTAAACTTCTTGTATAAACAGGAATCATGATCACTCTTGATGAAGCCAAACGATTTGACTACCTCATCAAAGCGAATATTCCAACTCCAAGATGCTTGCTTCAACCCATAAATGAATTTCCGAAGTTTGCACACTTTGTTAGCATTATCCGGATCGACAAAACCCTTGGGCTGTATCATATACACGTCCTCGGTTAAATTTCCGTTAAGGAAAGCCGTTTTGACATCCATCTGCCATATCTCATAGTCGTAGTAGGCTGCTATAGCTAACATGATCCAAACTGATTTAAGCATTGCTATGGGCGAGAAAGTCTCGTCGTAATCAACTCCTTGAACTTGTCGGAACACCTTCGCGATAAGGTGTGCTTTATAGACGGAAACATTTCCATCCATATCAGTTTTCTTCTTAAAGACCCATTTGCACTCGATGGATCTTGCACCGTCTGGCAGATCAACCAAGTTCCAAACTTGATTTTCATCCATGGACTTTAACTCGGATCTCATGGCTCCAAGCCATGACTCAGAATCATTTCCCACCATCGCTTCCGAATAATTTGCCGGCTCATCAACATGCCTAACACATCACGAACACTTCGTAATCTTGCCGATCTTCGTAGTACAGGTGCTGCTGCCGGCTCAGCTACCACGACCGGCTCAACCTCCAAGGTTTTTCCAACTCTCTACTAGCCGGTTCCTCTCAAATTTCTTCGAGCTGCACCGTGCTCCCACTTACTCCCCGACTGAGAAACTCTTTCTCAAGGAAGACACTGTTCTGAGCGACAAACACTTTGCCCTCTTCTCGGTTGTAAAAGTAGTAACCCAAGGTTTCCCTCGGATACCCCACGAAAATACACTTATCCTACTTAGCTATAAGCTTGTTCGACTGAAGTCGCTTGACAAAAGCTTCACAACCCCAAATCTTAAGAAAAGACAAACTCGTCTTATTGCCTGTCCACATCTCATGCAGTGTCTTATCTATCGACTTTGATGGTACTTTGTTTAGTGTGAACGTCGTTTTTTCTAGACAATAACCCCAAAATGATAAAGGAAGATTTGTCCACCTCATCATTGATCGTACCATTTCCAACAAGGTTCAATTCCACCTTTCCGAAACACCATTCCTTTGCGGCATTCCTAGCGGAGTAAGTTGAGGAACTATTCCACAACTTTTCAAATGGTCATCAAACTCATGACTCATGTACTCGCCTACTCGGTCCGATCGAAGAAACTTTATTTTCTTGCCGATTTGATTTTGTACTTCATTCTGGAATTCTTTGAACTTTTCAAAGGCTTCCGACTTATGTTTCATCAAGTAGATATATCCATACTGACTCAAATCATTAGTGAAGGTAATGAAGTACTCATAACCACCTCTGGCTGTCATTCTCATTGGTCCACATACATCACTATGTACTAGTCCCAATAAGTCGGACGCCCTCTCACAACTCTTTGCAAAAGGTGTCTTGGTCATTTTGCCGAGTAGGCAAGATTCGCATGTCTCGAACGACTCCAAGTCAAACAAAATTAGGAGTCCATCATCATGGAGCTTCTTCATGTGTTTCCAACTTATATGACCAAGCCGACAGTGCCAAAAGTAAGTCATATTCAGATCATTTGGTTTCAACCTTTTAACATTTCTGTTATAAACCGACTCACCATCAAGATTCAAAATAAATAACCCGTCCTGGACGGGTGCAAAGCCGTGAAACATATCATTCAAATATAAAGAACAACCATTATTCTTAATATTCAACTCATAGCCTTGCCTCATCAAACATGAAGAAGAAATAATGTTTCGACTGAGAACTGGAACATAATAACAATTATTCAGTTCCATAATGAATCCGAAAGGTAAATGAAGTTGCATCGTGCCGACTTCCAACGCAGCAACTCTTGCTTTGTTGCCGACTCGAATATCAACCTCGCCTCTTGCTACGCTCCTAGTTCTTACCAGTCCCTACAACGAGTTGCAGATGTGAATAACTGATCCGGTATCATATACCTAAGAACTATTAGGTGCATCAGCAAGATAAATGTTTATAACATTGCAAACAAGTATACTTGAGTCAGAAGTCATACCTCCACTCTTGGCTTTGTTGGCCAAGTACTTGCTACAATTCCTCTTACAGTGGCCATCCGCCTTGCAGTAGAAGCAAGTGGATCCGGCTGAAGGAGATGGCTTAGTCCCTGAGGAAGCGATTGGGACTGGGTCCTGGGCCTGCATTACTCCCGACTTAGACTTCTTCTTAGTCTAATAACTCTTCTTGAACTTAGCCTTATTCTGCACCATCAACACTTGACTGGCGCCCTTCTTGAGATCCGCCTTTGCCTGCTTGAGCATCCCATGCAATTCAGTGAGCTTCTTATCCATACCATGCATGTGGTAGTTCGAAATGAACTGACCATATGCACTAGGAAGAGAGTTAAAAATTATATCCGTAGCAAACTCTTCGCTAATGGGGTAGCCAAGCCTCTCCAGAGACTGCACATAACCAACCATTTTGATCACATGCGGACTCAGTGGATCACCATCCTTAAGCTTGCAACTCAGCAAAGCCTGAGCGACTTGATACCTCTCAGTCTTCGCCTGAGCCTGGAACATACTTTTGAGGCTTTCGATCATATCATAGGCCTCAACATTCTCGAACTGCTTTTGCAAGTCCGGTTCCATGTGAGCAAGCATAAGACAGCTAATATTCGTGGACTCATCCTTAGCCCGATGGTAGGCATTGGTGGCAGCGACAGTCGCATTCTCATTTGGCTCATCTGGAAGTGGGTTGTCTAGGATAGGGTCCTTCTTTTCTTGTTTGAGAACAATTCTCAGATTTTGATACTAGTTGGTAAAATTAGTGTCGTTTAGTTTATATTTCTCAAGAATGGTTCTCAACGCAAAACCGGATATCTAAGAGTGACTGCTACTTGGTGCCATGATCTACAAAAGAAATATGCAAAAACACTTAACACATGTATTCATAAAAGAGCAAGCATATTAAACACTTTAATATTTTATGCTCCCACTAGAACCAACATCCCTCTGATGGTCACTTAGTGATTCAGGATCCTAAATAAGCAAGTCGGCTAGTGAGCTTTAGCATCACGGCTAGCCATCAAGTGATCTAGGTAGACAACTCCTTGTTAATCGCATCTCATATGACTCCTGTTGGACGGGTGGCATCACATGCCCCAGCTCCCATCCGACCTTTCCCCGAGCCCCACAACCGTTGTGATAAACCCGTCTAGCTTACCGAGTGTTTCCACATTAAGAGTCCGACTCCAACCCACCTAGTCAGAAAGAATTGGCAGCACCTCAATTTTATGAGCCCACTACCAAAAATGTCCGACTTGTGATGGTGCAAACACTGGTGGGAAAACTGAATAGACCTTCTTTGAGGGATTAGATTTTACCAACTATGTAATAGAGGTAAAACAGAGACATAACAATAACACATAATAAAATAATCATAATGTGAAATGGTATGGCTCTCTTCATGGCGATCTCCATCTCCACAAAGCCTGTAATCCGGCTCGTGCCAACTCTTGTCACTTGCCGTATTACTCCATGTCGCCGACATGTACATCGCCTTGCATGCCATCCGGGTTCTCCATACAACTACACTATCTTAGTAAAGTAAATTACATGGAGAATCCGACACGCATGTCGTTATACAATAAAATGACAGCACCTAGGCTCCAGCCGGCTGACAAAAACCGTGATACGCAGATCACGTATGGATTACACACATACATCACATCCACATGAACCATACCATTCACAACTTCCTGCAATACAAGTTATGCATAGATAGTATCTACCAGATTTTTCTGAAAACGAAGATCTTATCTATGATCCGGACATGGATTCCGACCATTGTTCTGATTCGATCAAACTCTTTAATATTCGATCACCGCTTCTGGATTTACGTGTCATAGTCTAACCCGATGGCGGAAACCGATCGGTAGGGGTATGTCGTTCCACGACCTCAGGCTGTATGATCACAGAAATCAGATCTACCATTCCCCGAGTACAGTTGATCCAATCAAACTCGTACAAAACCGATATATCTCATAGATCGACCACCAAAACAACACATAGATCTCATCTACAGCCAATCGCATATCACATATGCGAGATCTCGAGCCTAAAACCAGAAGCTATCGCTCTGATACCACTGTTGGGCCACGTAGAGATAAAAAACTTTTCCCTCTAACGTGGTGATCCCAAGATCTAGCTGAGGTAGAAGGCCACGAGGTTTACCACTAGACGCGTAGTTGCGGATTACTGATGTAGCACGTATGTTGAATGTACTGTGGTCCTCACGATCTGATCGTCCTGGTGCTGATCGTACAACACCTCTGCTTGTATCCAAACGTACAAGGAGGAGCACCGGCGGTGAACTGCTAGGTTCGTTACGACGGCAGCACTACTGTGGAGCTAGGGTTTCCAACACATGAATGACCTAACCGATCAACGATTAACCCTTCTGGGTTACTATGCTCCACTATATATATGGAGTGAACGTGGGCTCCACTCATGTGGCCCATTCACTAAAGCCCATATAAGATTAGTCCCTGTGAGTCCGACTCACTGACTAAGTCCAAATCCGACTCGGGTCCAACCCAACCAGATTTCCGGTTCAGATCCAATCCGAACTTTCTCCTGCTCTTAAGTGTGACCCCGCAGGCTCATGGCTACTTGGACACGATTGGAGTCCGTCTCTTAATCGTTCAGTCGATAGCGGCTCCTAGCAGAACATGCCAACTCCCAAGTACCAATGAGTCATGATGACTTGCCTTTCCAATGCGACTTGCGTCCGAGTCCCTTTTGCCTCATGATATACCTTGGGAGACTATAGGCGAATATTTGTCATCCCTTAAATAGTCCGACTCTCTTATCGATTCGAGATAAGTGATTCACCCGACTAACTCTTAGTCGACCGCCTCGGTTAACACTTAACCGAGTCGTGCATGGCCATGATTTCCGAATCATATCATCCGAGAGGGCACAGAGAATATCTCTCCGAGTGGATGGGCAAAATTCCATCTTGGTTATTCACATCACGCAGCTTGATTCTCAGTCGACCCGAACTCTGCCTTTATAACTGCCTAGTTACGGATCAACGTTTGACAGAACCTAAGTCGGTGATCCTCAACTCGGACTATGCAACAACCTCGGGTCTAAGGATTACATTTATTGACATATACAAATGACAACTTGTTCGTTGTACCTCAATATGGGTCAATCCGACTCGCTAAACTCTTTATCTGAATCTGTGTAAGTTGGAATAGCATCTCCATGCCCATGACAAGTGGAACCGAGTCATCAAGCCGACTTTCACATTGGTCTAAGTTGTGTGTCTAGCATAACATCAATGACCAAGGACATTTAGCACAAACAACATGAATGTATAGTTCCACAACAAAATCACATATTCAATGATACAGATCAGATGCTCATACAAGGATGGCTTAATAACTTTATGAATACAATGGTAAATATCATCATCCATGATTGCCTCTAGGGCATATTCCCAATAGTGGGCCCCTGGCCGCCTCCTAGCCTCTCCTATTCGCCTATAAGAAGCCCCTGATGCCTAAACCCTAAGCATCCGATCAATATCCCACGAAACCGTCTGTAGCCTCCGCCACTATCGTCCCTAGATTAGTGGGATCTGAAGCTCTTCCCGGCACCCTTTCGGAGTGGAGATCATCCTGGAGGCCTTCTTCTTCATCATGCCTGCCTCCGGTATGAAGCGTGAGTAGTTCCACCTTGGACTACGGGTCCATGTAGTAGCTAGATGGTTGTATCTACTCCTTGTTCTTTCATGTCTAGATCTTGTGAGCTCCGTTCATGATCAAGATCTCATCTATTTGTAATCATGCATGTTGTGTTTGCGGGGATTCGATGGATATCGAGATTACTATGTCAGACTGATTAATGGTTTTGTCTTATTGATTCTATCATGTCTGTGTTGTTTGTGATCTTGCATGCTCTTTGTTGTTAGTAGCTATCTTGGTCAAGTAGTTCCTAGTGACTCCAAGAGGGGGTATTTATGCTCGATAGTGGGTTCAAGCCTCTATTTAATCAAGGGAAGTGACAGAAATCTATAAGGCTGTAGATGTGTTGTTGCCACTAGGGAGAAAACAACGGTATCTTGTTCATGGAACAAGTGGATTGTTTACCATACACACTTTGCTTAAAGTAGTTGTTTGTTGCTTGCAACTTAATACTGGAGGGGGTTCAGATGATAACCCAAAGATGTACTTCTAGTCATAGATGTAGTTGGATGGCGGTCTATGTATATTGTTGTATTGCCCAATCAAATCTCATCGGATCTTTTTGTTTAGTATTGCATTGTTATGCCTTGCTCAGTCTTGTCAATTGCCCTGCTGTAATTTGTTTACCTAGCATGCCATGTTTGTTTATCTAAGGAGAACACCTCTAGTGAACTATGGACCCCAGTCCAATCTTTACCATTGATACATCTTCCAGTGTTATTGTTTACTTGTTTCAAACCATCATCACCATCCACACCATACAGTTAATCGTTTGTTACAGCAACCGGTGAGATTGACAACCTCACTGTTAGTTGGGGCAAAGTCTCGAGTTTGTGTTGTGTAGGTTTCCACGTTGATTGCAACACCTTTGAGACGTTTCCTTCCTACTACTGATTCGATAACCTCAGTTTATTACTGAGGGAAAACTTGCTGATGTGTTGCATTATACCTTGATCGTGGGGTTTCCCGACGAGGCGTCAGCATGCATCACTAGCCGATCGGTGGCTCTAGGGTATACGGTTTTTGGTGGAGTGAGTGGGCACAACAAACCTTGGCGTGCGTGCCCCGTCCCCCACCTCTTTATATGCGCTGTGCGACAGGGTCCCACCAATGATAGCAACATTGGGCGCCCTCGATCAGGGCACGAGACCAATCCATTCGGCCGCTGGGAATAAACGTGAGGAGATCAAACCAACATTCTCCCCCTTGATCTCATCTTTCATTCAACTTATACTTTGGCACCCATTTCATCATAGATCAACATATAGAGCATGGCTCGTCATAATGGTCAGATACGCACCATAAATTCAACAGCCACTATACACCTCTCTATTTGGAAACAGATTCTTGTTCTAGGCCCTTAATTTCCAGGTATCACAGGCTTTCCCTTAAAACCATGCTGGATAAGTGTTCTCTGAACACACTGGGTGGTAAGCCTTTTGTGAGCGGATCCGCGAGCATTTCTTTTGTACTTATATGCTCTAAACTTATGGTATGATCCTGGATTCTTTCTTTCACAACATAAAACTTAATGTTAATGTGTTTGGCAGAAACACTTGACTTATTGTTGTGAGCATAGAATACTGCTGGCTCATTGTCATAGTACATTCTGAGTGGTGTTTGAATGCTGTCCACCACTCTCAACCGGGGTATAAACTTCTTTAACCAGTTTGCTTGCCCCGTGGCCTCATAACATGCTACATACTTAGCTACCATCGTGGACGATGCCGTGATGGTTTGCTTGGAGCTTTTCCACGATATAGCTCCACCTGTGAGAGTAGATATGTATCCTGACGTGGACTTTCTTTCATCTACATCTCCCGCATAATCTGCATCTGAATCCCCTTCTATCTCAAGGGAATCATTTCTTCTGTATGTTAACATGAGGCCTTTTGTGCCTTTTGCATAATGCAATGCCTTTGATACGTCCAATTTGCATCACCATTCTATATCATAATTTGCCTCTATTCATTAATATATTTCATATTAAGAGGTGTTACTTATGTCTTTTCATCTATTTTTGCATGTTGGATGATTCTTGGAGGATGAACTGCTGGAGTCAGGATTTTGATGAAAAATTGGTGTTTTGATGCAATTTCGCGAAGATCAGAAAAATACCAGAAAAACTATGGAAAATCCTATTTTCCGAGGCGAAGGATGCTGGAAGGGAGGCGGAGTTGGGCCTGAGGCCACACCCGTGCTGGCCACCCTAGGCCGCGCCAACAGGGGGTGTGGCCCACCTGGCCCACCTCTGGCTCCACCCTCTCGCCTATATCTTCTCCTCGAAACCCTAATACACGAGGAGCGACAACAGAAAGAATCCGCCGCCTCTACATGGCGGAAAACACCAAGAGAGAAAGAGCTCTCCGATAGACAGATTTTTGCTGGGGAAATTCCTTCGCGGAGAGGGGAGATTGTGGCCATCAACACCATCATCAAGCTAGACTTCATTGGGATCATCATCATCATCATCCACACCATCATCTCTACCAGCACCATCATCACCACTCTATCCTGTTGTAACAATTGTGTTGAATCTTGCATAATTCTTAGGGGAAACTTTCCCGGTGTTGATTACTATTGTAGTTGATGCTTGAGAGTGGAACCATTGAATTATTGTTTATGTTCAGATTGTTATCCGTTATCATATCATTTCTGATCTTGATCCATATGATGTCTCATGAGTAGTTTGTTTAGGTCTTGAGGATATGGGAGAAGTCATGTTGTTAGTAGTGGATTTGTGTTGAGGTATTATTCAATGGTTTAATATTTAAGTTGTGGTGCTATTCTTCTAGTGGTGTCATGTGAACATAGACTACATGATACTTCACCATTTATGGGCCTAGGGGAATGCATTGTGTATTTGGATACTAATTGTGGGGTTGCCGGAGTGACAGAAACCTGAACCCCCCGTTAGGAAACCATTGCACAAGGGAGCGTAGGATCTCAGAGTTTAAGGCTGTGGTTAGATTTTATATCTTAATTGCTTTCTTGTAGTTGCGGATGCTTGCAAGGGGTTTAATCACAAGTATGTATTAGTCCAAGTAAGGTCAGTACACTAGCACAGGTTCACCCACACAACACTTATAAAACCAAGAAGACTACTCAGCTATATGAAGCGAAAGCACTTGACAATATTCCCATGTGTCCTCGAGAACGTTTGGTCCTCATTAGTATTTCCACCACCTTGTCCTTTGCTAAGAAAGGATTGGGCCACTTGCTGCAATTATTTGTTGTATTTATTTACTTGCACTTTATTTCCTTGCTTTATCAGAAAATCCCTAAAAATCCGTTTGCTAAGTATTTACAGAGATTTCCTACTCCAAACCACTAGTCAACACCTTCTTCTCCTTGTTGGGATCGACACTCCTATTTATCGAAAGTACTATGGTACAACCCCCATACTTGTGGGTCATCAGGACTATTTACTGGCGCCGTTGCCAGGGAGTGAAGCGCTATTGAAGAGTGGAACTGGTAAAGGAAAATTCTACTGTGAGTATTTTTTCTTATTTTTGTTTGTTACCTTGTTTCCAATATGGATAATCCACTTGGTTTTCTGTTTGGGAAAACTACTACCACTGTTAGGGTAGTAGATGAACTACCACCTATTGAGATAGATCCTTTTAAGATACCTAAAAGTATTGTTGATCGTATTATGGATAATTATTATTTAGGGGATGGAATTGTCCACCCTGGTGATCACTTGCTTTTTATCCATGAATTATGCGGGTTGTTTAAGTGTGCAGGTATCACAGCTGAACAGGTGAAGGAGAAGTTACTCTCTATATCATTGAAAGGAAGAGCTGAAGAATGGTATAAGCTGCTGAAGAATGGACAATCTATGGAATGGGATGAAATAGTACCTCTCTTTTATTCTAAATTCTATCCTCCCAGTGAGATTCATAAGGATAGGAATCTAATATATAACTTTTGGCCTCGCGATGGAGAAAGTACATCTCAAGCTTGGGGGATATTGAAGTTACTAATGCTTAAATGTCCTATTCATGAACTCCCTAAATATATTATTATCAATAACTTTTATATAAGGCTTTCTCTTCATGATAAAGATTTACTAGATGCTTCCTGTGCTGGATGATTCACACATATGAAGGAAGAATCTAAATGGGATCTCCTAGACCGTATTCAAGAGAACACTGAAGTATGGGAGAATGACAAAGGAAGAAAGTCAGGTATAAATTACGATTATGAATGCATTAAATCTTTTATGGGAACTGATGACTTCCGTGATATTAATACTGAGTATGGTCTTGATTCTCAAGTTCTTTCAAAATGTTTTAAGGACTTTGCTTCTTATATTGAAATTCCCTAAAAGGAGTAGGACAAGTACCATGCTCCTTATAAAGATATTGTTACCCATGTTCCTGCTATCATTGAAGTTTGTACTGTTGATCCTATCTTGCCCGAACCTTATGTTGAGAAAATTCCTTTTCCTACTTAGGTAAAGGAACATTCTATCATAGCTAATGTGGTTAGCAAAAGTGCAAAGAAAACTGTGGAACCCGATGAGCAAATAAACATTAAACCTGTGGTAGCTATTGTGAAAGATCTTGTCACTATAAATATAGAGGATGAACACATTGTATTCTATGAAGATGCTTCTAATATTGTCTCTCATCTTGGAAAAGCTAGAAAAGTTAGTGTCCATGTGTTTTCTGTTAGAATTGGTGATCATTGCTATTATGGTTTATGTGACATTGGTGCTAGTTCTAGTGCTATTCCTTATGAGCTTTACAGGGAAATTATGCATGAAATTGGTCCTAGTGAGCTTGAGGACATTGATGTGGTTATTCACCTTGCTAATAGAGAGACACTTTGTCCAATTGGCATTGTAAGAAATGTGGAGGTTCTTTGTGGTAAGATCAAATATCCTGCTGATTTTCTAGTGCTTGGTTCTGAAGCTAGTAAAACCTTGATGCAGCACTGAGTTGATGTAGGAGTGCTTCGTTGGGAACCCCAATAGCAAGGTGTGAAGCAGCACAGCAACAAATTTTCCCTCAGTAAGAAACTGAGGTTATCGACCCAGTAGGAGTAAGGAAACGTCACACAGGTGTTGCAAGCAACGCGGAGACCTGCACAACACAAACTCAAGACTTTGCCCCAACGAATTAGTGAGGTTGTCAAGCTCACCGGTTTGCTGTAACAAAGGATTAAACGTATGGTGTGGAAGGTAATGGTTTGCAGCAATTAAACAAGTAAAAGTGGAAGATGTATCAATGGTAAAGATTGGACCGGGGTCCATAGTTCACTAGAGGTGCTCTCCTTAGATAAACAACATGACATGAAGGGTAAACAAATTACAACGGGGCATTGACAGGAGCTGAGCAAGCCATAACAATGCAATTACTAGACAGAAAGATCCTATGAGGTTGATTGGGCAATACAAAAATATACATAGACCGTCATCCAACTGCATCTATGACTAGAAGTCCACCTTCAGGTTATCATCCGAACCCCCTCCAGTATTAAGTTGCAAGCAACAGACAACTGCTTTAAGCAAAGCGTGTAAGGTAAACAGTCCACATGTTCCATGAACAAGAGACCGTTGTTTTCTCCCTAGTAGAAACATCACATCTACAACCAAAGAGATTATTGTCACTTCCCTTGGAAACTAGAGGCATGAACCCACTATCGAGCATAAATACTCCCTCTTGGAGTCACTAGCAACTACTTGGCCAGGATAACCACTAGAAACGGAGAGCATGCAAGATCACAAACAACACAGACATGATAGAATCATAAAGATAAAACAATTAATCAAACCAACATAACAATCTCAATATCCATCGGATCCCCGCAAACACAACATGCATGATTACAATTATATTAGATCTTGATCATGAACAGAGCCCACAAGATCTATACATGAAAGCACAAAGGAGGAGATACAACCATCTAGCTACTATATGGACCCATAGTCCAAGGTGGAACTACTCATGAATCATACCGGAGAGAAGGTCTCCGGTATGATCTCCCCTCCGGCAGGGTGCCGGGAAGAACTTCAGATCCCCCCGATCTAGGGACGATGGTGGCGGCAGCTATAGACGGTTTCGTGGATTTCTGATCGGGTACTCAGGGTTTCTGCATCAGGGGATTCTTATAGGCGAAGGGGCTAGACCGGGAGGCGTCCAGGGTGCCCAAACCCTAGCCAGGCGCGGTCTAGGGCCCACCCGCGCCTAGGGTGGGTCTGGCCCCCCTGGCTGGCCTTCCGGGATACCCCCTTGACTTCTTGTTCCCCATGGAAAGTTATTGACTTTGTCCTTCGTCCTGTCCAATTCCGAGAATATTTCTTTACTAACTTTTCTGAAACAAAAACAGCAGAAAACATGCATCTAGCACTATTGCAACTTGTTAATAGGTTAGTACTAGAAAACATGTAAAAAGCACCTCAAAGTGTGGACAAGTGTCAACACCCAGATTTTTAATCCCAGATGCCTGTTATGCTATCGCAATCCCAGGATTACCATTTTTGCGAGACATAATAGAATTGGATACCATAGTACATCATCCATTACAAACGGTACATAAGTTCTTACACAAATAAGGATCTCATGATCCAGTTCTTAATACAACATCAAGCAGCGGAATACGTAATAATAACGGTAGCGTAGGCGAAGCTCCATCTTCGGGGTCACAGGCAATGCTGACGATGGGAGATGATCCTAGTTGTCGTAACCTTCCTGGGGTCCAACCTCCAGGTACTCCTCTTCATAGTCTGGCCATGGGAATAGCCAGGGAAAAAGCCATGAGTACTCTTTAAGTACTCGCAAACTAATACTAACAGGTAAAGGGGTTTTTGGATAATAGGACACTAGGCTCTAGGGTTGTTTTGCAAAAGCCAGATTTATCGCTACTAAGTTTAGAAGCAACGAATGCTCGTCACAAATTTATAACTACTAAGTGGGAACTTGTATTCCATATCACAACTCTATTGTGGTCAAGTCAAAGTTTCAAATTATTTCACAAGTCATTTTGAAAAGTCTAACGGGGGAACAGTATGGCCACTCCAACTTTCCATAACCGCGGACGCGGATATTCGAATAGTTTGACACTCTGCAGAGATTGTACACTTTCACCACAACATTCGATACATCCGTCAGGAACAAATCTTGAATTCACCATACTCAGTATGCGGATAATCAATCCTAACCTTTTAATTACATGCCCTAGTATAAGCACCTCTCCTGTGAGTTTGGCCTCCCAACCATGACCAACTGTCATCTTGGGTACTGCACAGGTGGACAATCTTCACAAGGTATATAAGTTTCCAGTCAAGCCCTACCCAATCTTCGGGTATCGTGGTTGTACGATAAAATTGGAATGGTATCGCATCCAGACAACCATTAGTTTTATAAAGGGCTAAGGCTCATGCCTCGACATTTTCATCACCAAAATCATCAAGTGTTCGGAAATACATGTTCAAAACATTTCAATAGAATGATCCATCATTCCAAGGTTTTCATAACCATTTTTCCACCAAGTATTCCCATCTAAAGTTGATCAAGTTTTATGCTTAGCACTAGCATCTACAAGTGGAGGTAAGCAATAATGAGGGGTGGTAGACTAGGGGAGTTCTAACTAAGTTCAATCTCATGCCTTAAGATGACATTATGCACTTTATGCAACCTTCACATAACTTTCTAGTATCTAAAATTCACTTAAGTAAGCTCTAAGGAATAGCTTTGATTAAGAAATAAAGTATAAAGCTTGTAAGTAAAAACTAGGATTGGTTGGTCAAGTGGGTTGGATCATATATGCTTAAGGCATATAGTGGGCATGGTAACAAGCAAGTATTGGCTTGCACAATTGCAAGTATAAGCTTGCATAGGTCAACTGGATTAGTAAGGCTTGCCTTGTGCAGAGCAGTGGTTGAAGTTCTCCTCGGTTTCTTCTTCGTAGAATCCTCCTTCCTCCTCGTATCCTTGGTCGGTACTAGCGTCTATAAATAAATACGATGTACACAATCACCAAACAATACTTAGCTACTTGCAATCATCACACACAAGGGTCCTATAGATGATCTAACATCATCTCTAACATTACAAGGTTAAGGCTTGGTTTAATTCTTTTTAATTTTAGAAAAGTAATTTCTACTCATTGAAAAACTACTTATGATTTAATATTCTCCAAACCAAACATGGGATCATGTTGACACATGTCATCACCACATATTTTAGTGCATGGGAATGGGATTTAAAGTGGTGTCACAATTTAATAAGTTTTTACCCTTTTATTTTAATTAAATAAAGTGACTAGAAATGCCTATGGGGCATTCTTTTATTACTTGAACAATATTTCTGCAAGTAAACCTATATTTTATATATATTCTAAAAGGTATGGTTAAATGTGATTTTTGAGAGTTGGAATCAACTCAAAATCTATTATGGTTTAAATTTGAAAAATGTTTGAATGCAGAAAAGCTTCTGCCTTGTTATTTTTACCATGGGTGATCTATAGATCCAAATGACTTGAATCCAACGGGCTTGGATTCAGCATTCTTAGACCTTTCTAACAAAATTGGTTTCATTCAAATTGGTGCACTGAATAGATCTGGGTTGATTTTTGAAAATGGGTACAGAAGTGTGTTTGAATTAAAAAGAAAAAGGTTTAATTTGAATAACTGGGCTGCACGGCAAAAGTTAACGGGCTGGCCTGCTAAGTGCAGTGCTCCCGCAGGCTTCTTAAGTGGGTGTCCCCACTCGTCAGTGAGACAGGGAGGGGCGAAGCGGTACGGGGCGATGTGGATCGTTCGATCTAGTTCTAATCCAACGGCTGAGAGTCATCGTCGACGTTGAGCAATGCCGACGAGAAAGAAACCTAGCGCGGCCAGTGGGGGTTGCTGGGGGCTCACCGGGGTGCTGGAGAGGGTCGACGAGTTGGGCGAACGACGAAGTCGACGACGGCGAACTCAGGGGTGGTCGCGGCAGCTCCTGGGGTAGACGAAATCGATGGCGCCCTTCTTCTCCAGAGGCGGCGGGCTCCGGTGAAATTCCGGCGGGGTGGTGCTTGCCTTGCTCTGGGAACGGTGTGGCACGATCAGTGAGGAGAGGGGAGTGAGATGGTGTGAAGAAATCAAGCGGGGGTGGCCTCTATTTATAGTCGAGCGAGGGGACCGTCGGGGCACACGGTGAGCTCGTCTGGGGCGATGGTACAGGCAGCTATTGGCATGGGCGAAGGTAGCGGACGGTGCGGTGTTCCCTGGAGATGCTCAACGACATGGTTTTGAGGCATGGGCCGGTGCGGCTTGGTCTAGAACATGCAGAGGCGGCGCTTTCGCAGCGGCGACGGCGTGGTGCGTCCGCAGGCGTGACGAGGATGTCTGGCGGTCTCTGGGTCGGTGGGGTTGTGTATGCACGCGAGGTAGGCGCTTGTCGAGGGTGGCGCTCTGGCGCACGCTCGGCATGGTCGCTGGCGGTCTGGGCGCGGTCTATGCGTGTGGTCCAGTGGGTGGAAAGGTTCGAGCGGTGGACAGGGAGTGGCGGTGGACGGTGGGCTGCCTCCCAGACATGCTGGATAGGCTTGTTTCTCTTCCTACCTTGCTGTCGACATGGGGGTGACAAGGTTGGCTTCGGCTGTTCACCATTGATGGTTTTGGCAAGCTCACAGTGGTGCTAGTGGTTGGTTAATCTTGCTAGATGATCTACTGAGCTGGTTGTGAGCTAAATAGGGAACAAGTTAGGCTTCAATCACTGCTCACTATAGTGTTTAGATTTTGTTTGATTTGTGTCTGCAACCTGTTTGATGAAATGGCCGCATGAAATCAAGTTTTGAAAGTTGAGCTTGTTTGAGTGGTTTTTGGAAAAGTGGGATCTTCCCATATGATAAAGATTCAATTTTGAATTGTCATTTAAACTATGCATTTGAAAGTTTCTGGATGATCACAAAGTGGGCCTTGATACTTTGTTATGAGTACATTCAAGGGGTGCAAAGATCCAGAAAAGTTTCCATTAGGTTCTGAAAGTTTGAGACAGCCAAAGTAGGCATGGGAGTTAAATTGGTCAAAATGACCATTCCCTTAATATATTTGTTTTGATTTACTTATCTTTATGAAAAGTGTGGGAAATGTTTTAGATGATGTTTATTTCACCTAAAAAACATTTTACAAGCAATGAAACAATCAAACAAGGTGGTTCCAAAGAATTTCAAAATCCATGCATACACATATGCATGTCTTCAAAGTTTTATTTAGCAAAGTTTTTTGTTAACCCTAAATGTTGATGATTAGTGTTTGATGATCCCAGCTTAGTATTTTTGGGATGTTACAAACCTTCCCCCTTAAACAAAATCTCGTCCCGAGATTTGAAAAGGGACGAAAAGATTACCTAGGACTTAAAGAGATCGGGAAACTACGTCCTGATGTGATCTTCGCGCTCCCAGGTAGCTTCCTCTTCTGTGTGGTTGCTCCACTGAATCTTGAGAAACTTGATGCTTCGGGTTCGGGTAGTTCGAAAAGCTTCTTCCAAAATACGGATGGGTACTTCGGGATAGGTCAGGTCATCGTTGATCTCTATGGTCCGATGGTCGATATTCTTGAACACTTCGGTCTTCTCGGGGACTTCGAGACACTTGCGAAGTAACGAGATATGGAAGACATTGTGATTGGCTGACATC
The DNA here is from genome assembly GCA_030063025.1 of Avena longiglumis. NCBI lineage: Eukaryota > Viridiplantae > Streptophyta > Magnoliopsida > Poales > Poaceae > Avena > Avena longiglumis. The sequence continues at coordinate 415,478,203 of CP125979.1, forward strand.
TCTTCGGGTAGATCCAGTAGATACGATACTTCTCCTCGACGGTTCAGAATCTTGAAGGGTCCGATATACCTGGGGGCTAACTTTCCTTTGAGTTGGAAACGCTGCATTCCTTTCAATGGCGACACTTTCAGATAAACAAAATCTCCTATGTTGAAGGCAAGGTCTCGACGTCTCTTGTCGGCGTAACTCTTTTGTCGGGATTGGGCGGTCTTGAGGTGCTCACGAATCTTGTGAACCTTCTCTTCTGCTTCTCGTAGGATGTCGGGTCCGAAGATCTGACTCTCTCCTACTTCCGACCAGTTCAAAGGGGTGCGACACTTCCTTTCGTACATGAATTCAAATGGGGCCATTTGCAAGCGGCTTGGTAATGCTTGTTGTATGAAAATTCTGCAAGCAGACAGTCTTCCCACTTGGATCCATATTCTAGCACACATGCTCTAAGCATATCTTGAGTATTTGATTTACTACTCCGTTGTCCATCGATGCAGGCGTGATACGCGGTACTAAAATCTAGACGAGTTCATAAACCTTCTTGGACTTTCTTCCAGAATCTCGAGGTAAACTGAGTTCCTCGATCCGATATGATGTTCTTGGGGACTCCATGCAAACTAACGATTCTAGCAATGTACAACTCTGCTAGTTTCGAACTCTGATACGTGGTTTTGACGGGCAAGAAATGGGCGACTTTGGACAATCTGTCCACTATGACCCAAATAGAGTCATTTCCCCTACTAGAAGTAGGCAGTCCAGTGATAAAGTCCATTCCTACAGAATCCCATTTCCATTCCGGAATATGCAAGGGTTGTAACAATCTAGCGGGTCTTTGATGTCCTGCCTTGACTCGCTGACATATATCACACTTAGCGATATAGGTTCCGATTTCTCTCTTCATCTTATGCCACCAAAATTGTTAAATCTTGATACATCTTAGTTCCTCCGGGATGGATAGAATAAAGAGTATCATGAGCCTCCTTCAAGATTACTTCTTTCAACTCAGAATCTGATGGTACACAAAGGCGTCCTTTGTACCACATAACTCCTTCTTCGTCCTCGGTGAATCCGGGTACTTTGCCTGTACCGATACGACGCTTGATTCCGCCAATACTTGCATTTCCCTTATGCGCCTCTTTAGTCTGACTGATCAAAGTGGGCTGGAGTTCTATGCTAGCCAGAAATCCTTCACTTACTAATTACATCCGAAAATCTTCCATCTCTTTGTGCAGACTTGGTTGCTCCTTCAAAATCATGGAGTTCAAGCGGCACGGCAATCTGCTAAGGGCATCGGCTACTACGTTGGCTTTACCAGGGTGATAGTGAATGTCCAGATCATAATCCTTGATTAGCTCTATCCATCTCCTCTGTCTCATCTTCAGCTCTTTCTGAGTGAATATATACTTCAGACTCTTGTGATCCGAATAAATCTCACAACGGTTTCCCATTAGGTAATGTCTTCATGTCTTCAGGGCTAGAACTATGGCTGCGAGTTCGAGGTCATGGGTTGGGTAGTTTTGCTCGTGTTGCTTCAATTGTCGAGATAGATAAGATATAACTTTGCCTTCTTGCATTAGCACACATCCGAGACCGATCTTGGATGCGTCACAATACGCATCGAAGGGCTTCGAGATATCCGGCATGATCAAGATTGGGGCTGAAATCAATCTCCTCTTGAGTTCTTGAAAACTCGCTTCACACTTGTCGGTCCATTCAAACTTCTTGTCCTTTTTCAGCAATTGGGTCATAGGTCTGGCGATACTCGAGAATCCTTCTACGAACTTGCGGTAATATCCCGCCAATCCGAGAAATGCACGAAATTGGGTTTGAGTGGTCGGGGCTTGCCAATCTTCTACATCTTTCACTTTGGCAGGGTCAACGGCAATTCCTCCGGCTGATACAATGTGACCGAGGAATCCTACCTCCTATAACCAAAATTCACATTTGCTAAACTTGGCATACAACTGATGCTCTCTAAGGGTTCCAAGAATGGTCCTTAGGTGTAGCTCATGTTCTTCTTCCGATTTGGAATAAATCAGAATGTCATCGATGAAGGCGACGACAAACTTATCCAGGAAGTCCATAAAAATCTAATTCATGAGGTTCATGAAATAATCGGGGGCATTGGTTAGTCCAAAAGACATGACTGTATACTCGTATAATCCATATCTGGTGGTAAAGGAAGTCCTTGGAATATCCTCTGCACAAATCTTGAGTTGATGATAACCAGTTCTAAGATCAATCTTATAAAACACTTTGGCACCGGTCAACTGATCAAAAAAATCTTCTATCTTGGGCAAGGGGTACTTGTTCTTGATGGTGACATCATTCAACTTCCGATAATCCGTACACAAACGGTTACCTCCATCCTTCTTGTCCACAAACAAGACAGGTGATCTCCAAGGTGACGCACTTAGTTGAATCAATCCAATTTCCAGCATGGAATCTAGTTGCTTCTTCAGTTCTGCTAGCTCCGAGGGGTTCATACTATATGGTCTCTGGGCTATGGGTCCTGTTCCGGGGATTAGTTCGATGATAAACTCGATATCCCGATCTGGGGGCATATCGGGCAAAACATCTGGAAATACATTGGGGTATTCATAGACTATCCGGACTTGGTCAATGGTAGGTTGGGCTATACTCTTGTTGCATTTGAATTGATGAGGTAAGGTTTCAGATATATGCTCGACTGATATTCCGGCTGTACTGGTCATGGTTATGGCTTTCTTAGCACATTCAATCAATCCTTTATGTTTGGACATCCAATCCATTCCTAGTACTACTTCCAAACCTTTAGTTCCAAGTACTATCAGATTTGCATAAAAATATATTGCATGGATTCGGATAGGGACGGCTTTGCAAATTTGCCTAGCCTTGGTGGTTGATCCCGGAATTTGAACAATCATTACATGCTTCAGCTTGGTTGGTTGAATTTTACTAGTGCAGGCAAATTCTTCGGTGACAAATGAGTGCGATGCACCAGAATCAAACAACACTCGTGCAAGTACTGAATTAACAGAAAACATACCCAGCACGACGTCTCGTGCTTCCTGAGCTTCTTCAGCATGCACGAGAAAAAGACGGCCGTTGCGGTTGAGCGAATTCCGTGGGGCAAATCTTCTCCCTGGCTGAACACGACGCTGCTGCTGAGCTGGGACATTGACATTGGGTGCTGTAGAATTCTTCTTGTTGGGACACTCGTTGGAATAGTGGCCATTATTTCCACAGTCATAACAGGTCACTTGCGACTTGTCCTTGGCTGCGACAGGCACAACATTGCTTCCAGTCCTCGGGGCAGTGTTGGGGTTGGCGGTAGCATTGTTGTTGTTGAATTTGGGTGGGGCACGATTGAAATTGCTAGCGTTGACAGGGTTGTTGTGATTTCCTCTGGGCCTAGGGTTTCCACGGTTGGGTTCGGTCGGACGGTTCATCGGGGATCTGTTGGTTCTTGGGGCAAATCCTGGAGATGGTTTGGGACGATACTTTGGGTTCTGATGGGTTCCTGGCTGATGCATCATGCGGAGCTTGCGGTTCTCATTGGCTTGGTTGATCTTTCCTTCCATCTGGATAGTAGAGTCGACAAGGGCTTCAATATCAGCAAAGGGGATATTGACTAACACAATCTGCATCTCATCATGCAGACCATTCAGGAATCTTTCTTTCTTCTTGGCTTTGGTGTCGATCTTATCCGGGGCATACCTAGATAATGACAAAAATTTGTCACGGTATTCCACTACAGTCATTCTTCCTTGCTTCAGCTCTCTGAACTCGTCTCTCATTCTCTTGATCAAACCCGATGGCACATGGGTTCTGCTAAAATTGACCTTGAATTCCTCCCAGGTCATCATCTGGCCTCCGATCATTGCGCGAACACTGTTCCACCAGGCTCTGGCATCTTCTTCTAGATAGTGGGTGGCGAACAGGACTTTCTCGCTGGCTTCCACTCCAGCGACTTCTAAGTTATTTTCCATGGTTTGTAGCCAATCATCGGCGTCTAGGGGTTCTTCTGACTTAGTGAAAACAGGTGGGTTGGTATTCTGGAAATTCTTGAGCTTAGATCCATGGTTGTCCTAATTTCCATGGCCTTGGTTGTTGTGGGCAAGTTGGGCTATCTGCTGATGGGTGGCTAGGTTGGTTTGACGTTCGTCTCTTTCAGCTTCGCGGTCAGAGGTCAACATTTGCAGGATCTGCAACATCAGGTCCGGGGTTGAACCACTTCCTCCACGTGGCATCTGAAGATTGAGATAGATCATGACATAAGAGGGAAATTTCTAAGGTTCCGGGACTTTGAAAAGTTTTTAAAGTCTGACTCAGATTTTCTTGCAACTTGATTTTCATTCATTCGTTCACAGCACACAGTACAACACACACCACAAAAAAGAAAAACAGATGGTTTTAAGAACCATTCTGAGAACTACGATACGGTGGGACCGAATACTACTCACTACGCTAGTGCTCAAGTGCTACTACTCCTCGGAATCTGTGGCGTCGTCATCTTCATCATCATCGATGAAGGAGAAATCGTCCTCATCGGTGAAGAAATCCATAGACTGATCTTCTAGAAAATCATCATCATCGCTGAGATAGGAGTAGGGGTCTCCACGAAGATCCTCTCCGGCATTCTCCCTTTCCTCCAACTGCATGTCTCTCTCGTGGATGGTATCCTCCAGAGATGAGATGCGGTGGCGAAGAAGGGCAATAATGCGCTCCTTTTTGTCAAGCTGACGGCGGCGAGACTTGCGATCTTTTGCTAGCATGGCGATGGTTTGGTCCTTCGTCTTGATGATGGCAGACTTGTGGTTGCAGTAGTCACGACAGTTGTCCAACTCCTGCTGACGATCTTACATCATGAAGCTAAGGTGGTCCAATTGGGTCTTCAGCTCGGGGTGGTATGGGGCTTCTAGTGGTTATCCATTAGCATCACGCCTTGGGCAAAACTCGAAGCGAGTACCCTTGATCTGATTGATGCTCTGCCCACATAGACGAGAAAGAGCTTCCTGCATTGCTCTGGCAAGTCCATCGAGCCAGTTGTTTTCCCTCAAGGTAAACTAAATTCCCTCCGCAGTGGGAGGTTCAATCTTTCCTCGGAGACTTGCAAAAATTAGCCACTGCAGATCTTCTCCTCCTTGATCATTGAGCTGAGCTCCGAAGAACTCGGGGTGCGAACGCTCCAGAAGTTCCGAAAGCTGGTCCAAATCCCTCTCAAAGATAAGGTCTCCTCCATTCCCCAACTGATAAAACTTGATGTACTTCACGTCCATCTATAAGAATATAGGATGAGTAAGTTAGTAGAGTGATCAAGTGTGTCAAAATTTTATGTATTTTGCAAGAGTTTTTTTTGAGGAACATGAATTTTTATGAAAGGATCAAAGGGATAAGACTGAGAATAAGTTTTTGTAAATATTTGTTTTCTTTGGTTTTGAAACTAAGTTTTTGATTCAAACGTCCAGTCTAACTAGGGTCTCCTATGGTTAGGATGGCTCTGATACCAACTTGTCAACACCCGGATTTTTAATCCCAGATGCATGTTATGCCATACATCGCAATCCCAGGATTACCATTTTTGCGAGACATAACAGAATTAGATACCATAGTACATCATCCATTACAAACGGTACATAAGTTCTTACACAAATAAGGATCTCATGATCCATTTCTTAATACAACATCAAGCAGCGGAATACGTAATAATAACGGTAGCGTAGGCGAAGCTCCATCTTCGGGGTCACATGCAATGCTGACGATGGGAGATGATCCTAGTTGTCGTAACCTTCCTGGGGTCCATCCTCCAGGTACTCCTCTTCATAGTCTGGCCATGGGAATAGTCAGGGACAAAGCCATGAGTACTCTTTAAGTACTCGCAAACTAATACTAACAGGTAAAGGGGTTTTTGGATAATAGGACACTAGGTTCTAGGGTTGTTTTGCAAAAGCCAGATTTATCGCTACTAAGTTTAGAAGCAACGAATGCTCGTCACAAATTTATAACTCCTAAGTGGTAACTTGTATTCCATATCACAACTCTGTTGTGGTCAAGTCAAAGTTTCAAATCATTTCACAAGTCATTTTGAAAAGTCTGACGGGGGAACAGTATGGCCACTCCCACTGTCCATAACCGCGGACGCGGATATTCGAATAGTTTGACACTCTGCAGAGATTGTACACTTTCACCACAAAATTCGATACATCCGTCAGGAACAAATCCTGAATTCACCATACTCAGTATGCGGATAATCAATCCTAAACTTTCAATTACACGCCCTAGTATAAGCACCTCTCCTGTGAGTTCGGCCTCCCAACCATGACCAACTGTCATCTTGGGTACTTCACAGGTGGACAATCTTCACAAGGTAGCCTCAGCTCAGACCTTGGCCGTGAGGGAACTAATACTAAGGTATATAAGTTTCCAGTCAAGCCCTACCCAATCTTCGGGTATTGTGGTTGTATGATAAAATTGGAATGGTATCGCATCCAGACAACCATCAGTTTTATAAAGGGCTAAGGCTCATGCCTCGACATTTTCATCACCAAAATTATCAAGTGTTCAGAAACACATGTCCAAAACATTTCAATAGAATGATCCATCATTCCAAGGTTTTCATAACCATTTTTCCACCAAGTATTCCCATCTAAAGTTGATCAAGTTTTATGCTTAGCACTAGCATCTAAAAGTGGAGGTAAGCAATAATGAGGGGTGGTAGACTAGGGGAGTTCTAACTAAGTTCAATCTCATGCCTTAAGATGACATTAAGATTATCTAGCTTAGGCCAAATTTTATGCTCATTATGCAACCTTCACATAACTTTCTAGTATCTAAAATTCACTTAAGTAAGCTCTAAGGAATAGCTTTGATAAAGAAATAAAGTATAAAGCTTGTAAGTAAAAACTAGGATTGGTTGGTCAAGTGGGTTGGATCATATATGCTTAAGGCATATAGTGGGCATGGTAACAAGCAAGTATTGGCTTGCACAATTGCAAGTATAAGCTTGCATAGGTCAACTTGATTAGTAAGGCTTGCCTTGTGCAGAGCAGTGGTTGAAGTTCTCCTCAGCTTCTTCTTCGTAGAATCCTCCTTCCTCCTCGTATCCTTGGTCGATACTAGCGTCTATAAATAAATACGATGTACACAATCACCAAACAATACTTAGCTACTTGCAATCATCACACACAAGGGTCCTATAGATGATCTAACATCATCTCTAACATTACAAGGTCAAGGCTTGGTTTAATTCTTTTTAATTTTAGAAAAGTAATTTCTACTCATTGAAAAACTACTTAAGATTTAATATTCTCCAAACCAAACATGGGATCATGTTGACACATGTCATCACCACATATTTTAGTCCATGGGAATGGGATTTAAATTGGTGTCACAATTTAATAAGGTTTTACCCTTTTATTTTAATTAAATAAAGTGACTAGAAATTCCTATGGGGCATTCTTTTATTACTTGAACATTATTTCTACAAGTAAACCTATATATTTTTATATATTCTGAAAGGTATGGTTAAATGTGATTTTTGAGAGTTGGAATCAACTCAAAAGATATTATGGTTTAAATTTGAAAAATGTTTGAATGTAGAAAAGCTTTTGCCTTGTTATTTTTACCATGGATGATCTATAGATCCAAATGACTTGAATCAAACGGGCTTGGATTCAGCATTCTCAGACCTTTCTAACAAAATTGGTTTCATTCAAATTGGTGTACTGAATCGATCTGGGTTAATTTTTGAAAATGGGTACAGAAGTGTGTTTGAATTAAAAAGAAAAAGGTTTAATTTGAATAACTGGGTTGTGCGGGAAAAGTTAACGGGTCGGCCTGCTAAGCGCAGTGCTCCTACGGGCTGCTTAAGTGGGTGTCCCCACTCGTCAGTGAGACAGGGAGGGGCGAAGCGGTACGGGGCGATGTGGATCGTTCGATCTAGTTCTAATCCAATGGTTGAGAGTCATCGTCGACGTTGAGCAACGCCGGCGAGAAAGAAACCTAGCGCGGACAGTGGGGGTTGTTGGGGGCTCATCGGGGTGCTGGAGAGGGTCGACGAGGCGGGCGAACGACGAAGTCGACGACGGCAAACTCAGGGGTGGTTGCGGCAGCTCCTGGGATGGACGAAATCGATGGCGCCCTTCTTATCTATAGGCGGCGGGCTCCGGTGAAATTCCGGCGGGGTGGTGCTCGCCTTGCTTTGGGAACGGTGTGGCACGATCAGTGAGGAGAGGGGAGTGAGATGGTGTGAAGAAATCGAGTGGGGGTGGCCTCTATTTATAGTCGAGCGAGGGGACCGTCGGGGCGCACGGTGAGCTCATCGGGGGCGATGGTACAGGCGGCTATTGGCATGGGCGAAGGTAGGGGACGGTGCGGTGTTCCCTGGTGATGCTCAACGACATGGTTTCGAGGCATGGGGCGGTGCGGCTTGGTCTGGAACATGCGACGCTCTACGCGGCATAGGCGGCGTCTTCGACGACGAGTGGTGGCTGTGCGTCACGGGGCGGCGAACGGGGATGTCTGGCGGTCTCCTAGGTCGGTGGGGGTTGTGTATGCACGCGGCGAGGGCGGCGCGTGGTCTGTGGGCTTCGGTCGAGGGTGGCGCTCTGGCGCATGCTCGGCATGGTCGCTGGCGGTCTGGGCGTGGTCTGTGCGTGTGGTCCAGTGGGTGGCAAGGTTCGAGCGGTGGACAGGGAGTGGAGGTGGACGGTGGGCTGCCTCCCAGACATGCTAGCTAGGCTTGTTTCTCTTCCTAGCTTGCTGTCGACATGGGGGTGACAAGGTTGGCTTCGGCTGTTCACCATTGATGGTTTTGGCAAGATCACATTGGTGCTTGTGCTTGGTTAATCTTGCTAGATGATCTACTGAGCTGGTTGTGAGCTAAAAAGGGAACAAGTTAGGCTTCAATCACTGCTCACTATAATGTTTAGATTTTGTTTGATTTGTGTCTGCAACCTGTTTGATGAAATGGCCGCATGAAATCAAGTTTTGAATTTTGAAAAGATTTTTTGTGGGTTGGCTAGGTTGGTGCTGGTGAGTCTGCAGATGCTTGGGTTTTGAAAGTTGAGCTTGTTTGAGTGGTTTTTGGAAAAGTGGGATCTTCCCATATGATAAAGATTCAATTTTGAATTGTCATTTAAACTATGCATTTGAAAGTTTCTAGATGATCACAAAGTGGGCCTTGATACTTTGTTATGAGTACATTCAAGGGGTGCAAAGATCCCGAAAAGTTTCCATTAGGTTCTGAAAGTTTGAGACAGCCAAAGTAGGCATGGGAGTTAAATTGGTCAAAATGACCATTCCCTTAATATATTTGTTTTGATTTACTTGTCTTGATGAAAAGTGTGGGAAATGTTTTAGATGATGTTTATTTCACCTAAGAAACATTTTACAAGCAATGAAACAATCAAGCATGGTGGTTCCAAAGAATTTCAAAATCCATGCATACACATATGCATGTCTTCAAAGTTTTATTTAGCAAAGTTTTTTGTTAACCCTAAATGTTGATGATTAGTGTTTGATGATCCAAGCATAGTATTTTGGGATGTTACAACAAGTAAAGCAAAGTAGATACTAAACAAGCATGGAACATAAAAAATTATAGATATGTTTTCAACGTATCAGCATCCCCAAGCTTAACTCCTGCTTGTCCTCGAGTAAGTAAGTGATAAAATAAAAATTTTTGAGGTGACATGCACCCTCACAATAAAGATCCAACCATTTGCAACCATTAAAAGCTGAGATCAAAGAACTCTAAACATGTGCATGAAAGATGGAGTTCTAACAATAGGACATAGTAATTATGCATGCAACATGGCAAGCTACAAACAAAGATCATGAATAATATGCATTGAAAAACGTTTGTTTGTTTCACATGCAGAAAACATAGCATATTGGCAATCAGCTTGTCCCTCATAGAGTAGCAATATAATGCATAGGACACCTACCAAGTTCACAAGGGTGACTAGAAACAGATAGCACATGAACAAGTAATAATACAATATGCATTAATTAATAAGCTTTGGAACACTGCACACAGAATGACAACTATGCTCTCTTAATGGTGCCTAAAGGTAGAAGGTGGAGACTCAAATAATGGTGGAAGAAAGTCCTTTTTGTAAAGGAAGTAGGGATTACAAGTTTCAAAAAGAGCTTCCAAAAATTATGGTACTAGTTAGCTTTCAGCCCTCATTGCCCCTATCATAAGAATCTTGAAGTGGTTAAGGTTAAAGTGGCAAAGATGGAGTATATGCTTGACGAAGTATAAGTTGGCAATCTCATGCCCCTTGAATATGAGGGCCACACCTCATGCATACTCAACTTTGGGTCCAGGTAAGTTCTTGTCACTGTAAGTATTTGCATATCACTGAGAACCGCCAACGGGGTACCCCTTGCACATGGTACAGGAGCTTTCCCATAACCAAAATGACAAGGAAAGTAGACAATGAGCATCTCATCAATTCTTCTTATGTACCATGGGAATATGGTGCTAATTCTCTCTTTCCTCTTTTCTCAATGTGTCTCTTTTTTTTAGAAAAATGCTTCATAGATGTCACTATGGTGATGCTGCAAGTTTCCACCATGATTAGGCATGGCTTAGGCTAGCGTCCCAGGCGTTTCTCTAACACAGGATAAAAACTCCATGGACTTACAAGTTCCCTCTTTATTTCACACTGGTGATATCCATTGACAAAAGAACATGATATCAAATGACTACAACAAGGTACAAGTGCAATATTGAAAACGTTCCCCGTGACAGCATGGTTCTGCTAATTCCAACTTATAAGTGCAAGCATATACAACAAAGTTGTCACAATGGTTAAATTTTATTAGGGGCAAATAATAAAGTGTGCCATCAAGTTCGTGAGGGCTTTAATCACTAAGTTTTCACATAACAAAATAGTTTTTAATTGGAAGATAGATGAAAACAAGAATATACTTGGAATGGTGTAACATACCATGCATAGGAGTTTATAGTGGACACTTTGGAATAACTTGGTTTCTTGGGAGTTGGAAGCATGAGTAGAACTTACTCATACAAGTGGAGGATATCAAAAGACTTGGAGCAACCAACTAAGAGAGCAATAATGGCCATAATTATGCAATGCAATAAAGCAAACTAATTAAAGCAAAGAGTGGTACTACAAGTCAATGACTAAATGATCATAGAGGATAATGGTGACTTTTCATAGTCATAACATGGTGTGAGCATGTGCCAAGTCAACCCAAGCAAAACATCAAAGGAGAATACCACAATACTATGCTTTTGCATGCTACAACAACGCATAATTTCTTCAAGTCACACTAAGAAATCCCAATTGTTTGGAACAAGACATGCTAAAGCAATAATCACTAAGCATAATGCTAAAATAACACCTGGCATGTCATGCTAAAGTCCAAGTCACAGTCAATACAAGCTCCTCTTGCACTTCAAGCAAGAACTTACTACTCCTTCTCCAAACACCAAGCAACCTTATTTGCAAAACAACACAGCGAGAACGGGGGTCCAAACTACTAAAGCAAACTAAAAAAACTAAGCAAAGCAAATGAAAAGTAAGACGCTCCAACAACAACACAACTATGCACGAAATAATAAAAACGAAGTGTCTAGACAGACCTGAGCTTTTTATTGATGAAGAAGGGGATGCCTTGGGCATCCCCAAGCTTTGAAGCTTGTACCTATTGTATATTTCTTGGGGTGACACCATGGTGGCATCCCCAAGCTTGAGCTTAAGTCCATTCTTCATCTCATTGCATCATTCTCTCTCTACACCCGAAATTTTTCCTTCATACAAAACTTCACACAATCTTCATTAGCAACATTAGCTTATTCAAAAGATATTAGACCACTGGCAAAGCTTTGGAACAACAAGGCTTTTCACTAAAACGAAAATATAATGTAGTAAATCCTTCAAATAAACTCAATTTACCTGAAGAGAGCTCAAAAAGAAATCAATAAGAACCAAATGCAAATAATGGCAGAAATTTGTCAAAACAGACCAGCATGTAGAAACGAATTTTTTCGAACATCTTGTGTTGCTAAAATCAAAAAGTTTTGAACTAACTAAAGTTAGAAAACACACTTGGGGATTTATTCGTAAATTTTGAGCTCAATCCAACTTACAGAGCCACCTCACGATTTTTTTTGGTGGAGGACAGAAATCTGTTTCAGGACAGCAACTCCCCAAATCTTACTTCCCTCTCATTAGAGGTCTTTCTTGGCACAAAAAGAAAACAAAAAGGATAAGGAGAGGTCATTACAGAAGTAATAACTTCCAAGACTCAAGGAAACTCTTGGGATATCTCCCAACAAGTACTTTCCTTTAACGCCTTTAAGTTAGGCACAAGAAGCAAGAAGAATCATGTATTTTCAAATGAGGAAGCATTAACATCAAACCTTGCTTTCAAAGGAGGATCAAAAAACAACTTCTCTCTCCTCATAGGGAAGTGTTCAATACCTTTCTTGAATGGAAAATGATATTTGATGGTTCCTTCTTTCATATCAATGATGGCACCAACTGTTCTAAGAAAAGGTCTTCCCAAAGTAATAGGACAAGAAGCATTGTATTCAACATCCAAAACATAGAAATCAAGAGGGACATAAGCATTGTTTACCATAATGAGAACATAATTAATACTCCCCATGAGTTTCTTCTTAGCATTGTCATTGAGTCGGACATCCAAATAACAATCTTCCATAGGTGGCAAATCAAGTATTTCATAAATCTTCCTAGGCATAATAGAGACACTAGAACCAAGATCACATGAAGCTTTGAGATCAAAGTCATTCACTTGCATATTAATAATGGGTTCCCAGCTATCTTCTACTTTCCTAGGAATAGAAGCTTTGTGTTTTAGCTTCTCTTCCTTAATCTTAACAAGAGCATCTGTAATGTGTTTGGTAAAGCCAACATGCATATCACTAGCATCAGGACTTCTAGCAAGCTTCTGCAGTAACATAATCACTTCAAAAATAATGCAACCATCAATATCAAAGTCAAACTTAGCATCACTAGTAGTAGTCTCACTATGCTTAGGAATAGTAGGAGGAGGAATAGGAGCTACTTGTGGTTTAGTGGTGATAGTGCACACACTATTGTTTCTATCAATTTCAGCTTCCCTTTCCCACCTAGCATGAAGTTGAGCTAACAGCCTAACATTTTCATCAATAGTAACTTGTATGGCATGAGCAGTAGCAAAGGTGTTTTCCATAGTTTCATGTTTAGCAGCCATTTTATTATCTAAGGAAGTTTGAGCTTCAGACAAAGAGGATATATTTTTCGCAACAGTTAAAAGATTTTCCTCTATTGTCTTATTTAAAGTGATTTGTTTACTAATAAATTCCTTGAGCATGACTTCAAGTTCAGAGGGGGCACTTCTAGCATTATTGTAAGAGCTTCCATAGGAGTTTCCATTATTAGGATGATAAGGCTTATAATTGTTGTTGCTACCAAAATTATTCCTATAGGCATTGTTGTTGAAATTGTTGTTTCTAATGAAGTTCACATCAACTTGTTCTTCTTGAGCAACCAAAGAGGCTAAGGGAATAATATTAGGATCTAGAGGAGCTTTCCCATTAACAAGCATAGCCATAATAACATCAATCTTTTCACTCAAATAGGAAGTTTCCTCAACATAATTTACCTTCTTACCATGTGGAGCTCTCTCAATATGCCATTCAGAGTAGTTGGCCATCATATTATCAAGGACACTTATTGCAGCACCCAAGGTGAGTCCCATAAAAGTACCTCCAGCAGCATAATCCAACAGGTTTCTTGAGGAGAAGTTCAAACCTGCATAAGAAGTTTGGATAATCATCCAAGCAGTGAGTCCATGAGTAGGGAAATTTTAACCAAAGATTTCATTCTTTCCCAAGAAGGAGCAACATGTTCACTATCAAGCTGTTTAAATTTCATAATGTCACTTCTCATAGAAATAATCTTAGCAGGAGGATTGTACTTTCCAATAAAAGCATCTTTGCACTTAGTCCAAGAATCAATACTATTTTTAGGCAAATAAAGCAACCATTCTTTAGCTTTTCCCCTCATGGAGAAAGGAAAAGGCATGAGCTTAATAATATCTCCATCTACATCCTTATACTTTTGCATCTCACAAAGTTCAACAAAGCTATTAAGATGGGCAGCAGGATCATCAGAACCAACACCAGAAAATTGCTCTCTCATCATAAGATTCAACAAAGCAGGCTCAATTTCATAAAAGATAGTATCAGGAGCAGGTGGAGCAATAGGTGTGCTTAGGAAATCATTTTTGTTGGTGCTAGTGAAGTCACACAACTTGGTGTTCTCAGCAGAGTTCATTTTGGCAAAGGTGGGTGATACGTTGGAAATGTATCTATAATTTTTGATGCTCCATGCTTGTTTTGTATCTAATTTGCTTTACTTGTCCACACTTTGAGGTGCTTTTTACATGTTTTCTGGTACTAACCTATTAACAAGTTGAAACAGTGCTAGATGCTTGTTTTCTGCTGTTTTTGGTTTTAGAAAAGTTAGTAAAGAAATATTCTCGGAATTGGACGGGACAAACGCCAAGTCAATAACTTTACGTGGGGAACAATAAGTCCAGAGGAGAGCCGGAGGGGCTCGCCAGGGGGGCAAGACCCACCCCAGGCGCGGGGTCAAGTGGACCCGCGCCTGGGTAGGGTTTGGCGACCCTGGTCGCCTCCCGGATTCGCCCATTTGCCTATAAGAAGCCCCCGATATAGAAACTCTCGGTACCCGATCAGAAATCCACGAAACCGTCTGTAGCTACCGCCACCATCGTCCCTAGATCGGGGGGATCTGAAGTTCTTCCCGGCACCCTGCCGGAGGGGAGATCATCTCGGAGGCCTTCTCTCCGGTATGATTTGTGAGTAGTTCCACCTTGGACTATGGGTCCATGTAGTAGCTAGATGGTTGTATCTCCTCCTTTGTGCTTTCATTTATAGATATTGTGAGCTCCGTTCATGATCAAGATCTAATCTATTTGTAAACATGCATGTTGTGTTTGCGGGGATCCGATGGATATTGATATTATTATGTTGGTTTGATTAATGGTTCTATCTTTATGATTCTATCATGTCTGTGTTGTTTGTGATCTTGCATGCTCTCCGTTTCTAGTGGTTATCTTGGCCAAGTAGTTGCTAGTGACTCCAAGAGGGAGTATTTATGCTCGATAGTGGGTTCATGCCTCTAGTTTCCAAGGGAAGTGACAGATATCTCTTCAGTTGTAGATGTGTTGTTGCTACTAGGGAGAAAACAACAGTCCCTTGTTCATAGAACATGTGGATTGTTTACCTTACACACTTTGCTTAAAGCAGTTGTCTGTTGCTTGCAACTTAATACTAGAGGGGGTTCAGATGATAACCTGAAGGAGGACTTCTAGTCATAGATTGTAACACCCTCGCCTGATAAGGCTGAGTTCATGTGTATAGTGCCAATCCCTGGATCGGTTCACTGGCGCACACGGTATAAAATGATACCAAATATAATTGTGCATCATAAATACAATGAATATGATCCAGAATTTAAATTGTTTATTCAAGTACACAGCGGAAAACGAATACAAGGTAGATCTCCATCCTCCAAATGTGCCACAGGCGAACAATTGTTGAGTGGAGTCTCGCGACCTATGAACGATCACTCAGATACGATATAACCTGCAACATGAAACGTTGCAGCCACGAATGGTCAATACATTGAATGTATGGCAAGTAGGCTAAAGTGGTTAACAACATATCTATCAACTACATGCTTATTTGGCCAAGTGGAGTTCAGGCTCATTTGCATAAAGCAAGTTTATCCTAACATTTGTAACAAAGTAGTTTTCCAATACGATAAATAGGACACTCTGGTTCACTCCCGGTGCTCCTACCGATTATGTTCACCCAACAAGTTTTAAGTAATTAAGAAATAAGGATGAGTGAAAATATCAAAGCATCGATGTCGGTCGCTCAAATTGTCCATAACAGGGGACATGGCTAAGCACTTAGTTTATACACCTGCAGGGGTTAGTACACTTACCCATGTGACTTGGCCATTTCGTATCAAAGACTCTCATATTGGGTGATGATAGGGAGAAGTCCAAGAAGGAACCATTCGGGAAGTATCTCACCAAACCAACACGCACCGGTCCAACCTACACTATCTACATCTCTAGATACGTGGGTTCGAGTTACCACAACCTACTGAGTCCAACCAACCACCCATTCCATTATTGGCACATGGTTGCACATGAAAGCTACCAAACAAAGAAGCCAATCCTTTCTCAGTGTCCTGGGCGGCATTCCCCACCATAAATCCACACTCGATGACCCAATCAATGCCATTCCGCCCAGGTGGTTCATTAAAACATATTGGTTTGTCATTTAGCAAAACATAAGCCTTTCAAAACATATAACTTTTCATGATATGATTCCCTTCCTCGTCTAAATAACATAGCTAAGCAATCTACCAATACGATGGCTCATAAACAAGGAATACTAGGGAATAATATGGGATATAGCATAGCATATACACATCAATTCCTACAGATGCAATTCTACAAAAGCATCTACAATGCATAGGAAAACAATAGGACATTTATGACCAAGATAGAACCACTTGCCTTTGATGTAGATGTTGTCGATTAGATAATCCTCACACTTATAATGGCCTCTTTCACAATAACCATAATACTTGCAACCATAGTAGTTGCAATCACAGTAGTTGCACTCCTCGCAATCTAACGTTTGAAGCAAACACAACAAACACACCATTCAAAACATTGCAAACATGCAACAGTGCAACAATACAAGAAAACAATGATGAACAGATGCATGCATGACGATTTAATGAGTCACAATAGTTGAATTTAGTGTTCTGAACATAATTAGATTACATGATGCATGTGGAAAGTCATTTAATGCACTAAAGCTTTTATTACTAAAGTTGTATCGATTTAATATGGTGTATACCACTTTAATTGAACTAAAGATGTTTATGTCGTATTAAATTGTGAACTAGATGCTACTGGATAGGTAATGCAATTTAGAGACAGTAGCAATTTGAATCACCTAAAAAGGAGTTATAGTTATTTTCTTATGATTAAAACACTATTTCAATGGGTTTAAATATTTATGTATGAATTTCTATTTTAACAGTACCAAATAATTTGGCATGCAATTTCTCTATATAGATATTGTCAATACAAAACCTTAGCATTTGGATTCACCCTAACCGGAGTTATAGATCTTTACGTATGATTTAAATAGTGTTTAATAGATTTTAAATGATTCATATAGTTTCTGTTGTCTAAAAATCAAACTAAAATTATATCTGTAATCTCCACGGAATTGTGATTCCAGGGACATATTAATTGTAATTTTCTGAGCAGTATTCGATTTACTATGATTTTAATACTCTAAATAAGACATTAATATATTTATTTAATTGCTGCGAAACCTTATAGTATTTTACTAAACCATTTGCATATTGATGATCTACATGGAACCTGGTTTCCATCGGTATATCATTTATATTTTTGTGACAAGCAATTAATTTACTATGAATTTAATGATTTATAAAGAACTAATTAAATTGCTATGGGGTCAATAGTCCGCAGATCCAACCACATATTATTAATCGACATTATATTAGCTTCAATTTGATATATTGTTCATATTTTTCAGAGTTACAGATAATTTTTTATGAATTTATTAACCTAAAAGACCATTAAAACTAATTAAATCATTACAGTAAGTACGTATGGTAAAGGTTGGATCTATTCTGATAAGATGATTCTACATAAAATTATCTTCAATTTGATATATTATACACAATTTTTGGACATGGTATGAATTTCTAATGAATTTTACAAGTTAGATCTATAATGTGCAATTTTAAATTCGAACGGAATATTCCAGAGAATATTCCGCTGACTGGATAGGTTGACTTTGCATGCTGACTGGGACTAGATGCTGACCTAACGTTGACACGTGGCGATATCTGGTTGGCACGTACCCCTTCGCGGAATGATCTAATCCTGGCCGTTGGGATGAGATCCAGTGGTTAGGACAGGAGATTGACCCGATTTTGACTCAGAATAGACAAGAAATAGATCTGTATTAGAGAGACAAATCCATAGGTCAAATCGAAAAACTTAGAACATGAAAGTTGTGGGGAATCATTAGTCCTACCTTCGTACCAAAGGAATTTGGATTTGAAGAAACGAGCGCGAGTACATCTTGAATTTACACCGTCATATCTGAAATATTGCGGTGCGAAATTATCCGGCTGTGGTGGATGAAAAGAGGTGAGGCTTTTCGGGATCGAAAGATTTCGACGAGATCTACAACTTTCGTTTTTTGGCCGAAGGCAAACAACGAAGTCTAGATGGGTTAAAAAGCGAAATAAGATTTGGGCATGTGTAGATTCGGGATTTCGAGAAACTTACATGTTGTGGCTCCACGAGTTTATATGGAGATTTAGGATGGTGTAGAGATAGGTCTTGGAGTAGGGAACAAGTATAAACAAACGGAAGTCGATTCGGAGTTGCAGATAAAAAGTTATAAAAGTTTGAATAGATATAGGTTTGACAAAAACTGTTTTGCACGCTTTTTAAAGCAACTGGGATACATACGTGCCCGTGTCTGCCTGCTCCCGTCAGCTGGTTAGCTGGGCCTGGTCCGGTAGATGGGCCGCCGGCTGGCTTGGCCGGCCCAGTTGTTTTTTTTCTTTTCTTTTTCTATTTACTTGTTTCCTTCATATCTTTTGCATACGAACTCCAAATGACACGATTCTTGTTTCTAAAATTTTCTAAAATCGAATAGATCGTTGTAGGATCATATTTTTAATATTTTTATGTAACACCCTCTCCTGATAAGGCTGAGTTCATGTGTATAGTGTCAATCCCTGGATCGGTTCACTGGCACACACAGTACAAAATGATACCAAATATAACTGTGCATCATAAATACAACGAATATGATCCAGAATTTACATTATTTACTCAAGTACACAGCGGAAAACGAATACAAGGTAGATCTCCATCCTTCAAATGTGCCACAGGCGAACAATTGTTGAGTGGAGTCTCGAGACCTATGAACGATCACTCAGATACGATATAACCTGCAACATGAAACGTTGCAGCCATGAATGGTCAATACATTGAATGTATGGCAAGTAGGTAAAGTGGTTAACAACAGATCTATCAACTACATGCTTATTTGGCCAAGTGGAGTTTAGGCTCATTTGCATAAAGCAACAATTTTATCCTAACATTTGTAACAAAGTAGTTTTCCAATATGATAAATAGGACACTCTGGTTCACTCCCAGGTGCTCCTACCCAATTATGTTCACCCAACAAATTTTAAGTAATTAAGAAATAAGGATGAGTGAGAAATATCATAGCATCAGTATCAGGTCGCTCAAATTGTCCATAACCGGGGACACGGCTAAGCACTTAGTTTATACACCCTGCAGGGATTAGTACACTTTACCCATGTGACTTGGCCAGCCCAGATCATACCACCACTCTCATATTGGGTGATGATAGGGAGAAGTCCAAGAAGGAACCGTTCGGGAAGTAGCTCCCCAATCCCGACGCGCACCGGTCCAACCTACACTATCTACATCTCTGGATACGCGGGTTCGAGTTACCACAACCTACTGAGTTCAACCAACCGCCCATTTCATTATTGGCACATGGTTGCACACGAAAGCTTCCAAACAAAGAAACCAATCATTTCTCAGTGTCCTAGGCGGCATTCCCCACCAAAATCCACACTCGATGACCCAATTAATGCCATTCCGCCCAGGTGGTTTATTAAAACATGTTGGTTTGTCATTTAGCAAAACATAAGCCTTTCAAAACATATAACTTTTCTTGATGTGATTCCCTTCCTCGTCTAAATAGCATAGCTAAGAAATCTACCAATACGATGGCTCATAAACAAGGAATGCTAGGGAATAATATGGGATATAGCATAGCATATACACATCAATTCCTAGAGATGCAATTCTACAAAAACATCTGCAATGCATAGGAAAACAATAGGACATTTATGACCAAGATAGCACCACTTGCCTTTGTTGTAGATGTAGTCAATTAGATAATCCTCACTATTATAATGGCCTCTTTCACAATAACCACAATACTTGCAATCATAGTAGTTGCAATCACAGTAGTTGCACTCCTCGCAATCTAACATTTGAAGCAAACACAACAAACACCATTCAAAACATTGCAAAATACAACAGTGCAACATTACAAGAAAACAATGATGAACAGATGCATGCATGACGATTTAATGAGTCACAATAGTTGCATTTAGTGTTCTAAACATAGTTAGATTACATGATGCATGTGGAAAGTCATTTAATGCACTAAAGCTTTTATTACTAAAGTTGTATCGATTTAATATGGTGTATACCACTTTAATTGAACTAAATATGTTTATGTCGTATTAAATTGTGAACTAAATTCTACTGGATAGATAATCCAATTTAGAGACAGTGGCAATTTGAATCACCAAAAAAGGAGTTATAGATATTTTCCTATGATTAAAACACTATTTCAATGGGTTTAAATATTTCTATATGAATTTCTGTTTTAACAGTGCCAAATAATTTGTCATGAAATTTCTCTGTATAGCTATTGTCAATACAAAACCTTAGCACTTGGATTCACCCTAATCGGAGTTATAGATCTTTTTGTATGATTTAAATAGTGTTTAATGGTTTTAAATGATTCCTATGGTTTATGTTGTCTAGAAATCAAACTAAAATTATATCTGCAATCTCCACGGAATTGTGATTTTAGCGACATATTATTTGTAATTTTCTGAATAGTATTTATTTTCTTATGAATTTATTACTCTAAATAGGCCATTAAACCATTTAAATTGCTACGTGTTAAATATTCTACAAAGGCTAGATCCAACCAGATATTATTAAAGAACATTACAGTAGCTTCAATTTGATATATTGTTCATATTTTTCGGAGTTACTGATAATTTCTTATGAATTTATTAACCTAAAAGACCATTAAAACTAATTAAATTACTGCAGTAACTACGTACAGTAAAAGTTAGATCTATTCTGATAAGATGATTCTACGTACAATTATACTCAATTTGATATATTATACGCAATTTTTGGACGTGGTATGAATTTCTAATGAATTTTATAAGTTAGATCTACAATATGCAATTTTAAATTCGAACGGAATATTCCAGGGAATATTCCGACTGAACACAGTTGACTTTGCATCTTGTTGGGACTAGATGTTGACCTTACGTTGATGTGGCGTTGATGAGGAAGATGACCGGGATGGCACGCATCGGTTTGATTGGATCTCGACCGTCTGGATAGGATCCGGTGGCTAGAAGAAGAGATTGACCCGATTTTGGCTCAGAATAGACAAGAAATAGATCTGTGTTAGAGAGAAAAATCCGTAGGTCAAATTGAAAAACTCAGAACATGAAAGTTGTGGGGAATCATTATTCCTACCTTCTCACCAAAGGAATTTGTATTTGAAGAAACGAGCGCGAGTAGATCTTGGATTTACACCATAAGATCTGAAATATTGCGATACGAAATTCTCCGGCTGTGGTGGATGAAAAGAGGTGAGGTTTGTCGGGATTGAAAGATTTCGATGATCCCTACAACTTTCGTTTTTTGACCGAAGGCAAACGACGAAGTCTAGATGGGTTAAAAAGCGAAATAAGTTTCGGGCATATGTAGATTCGGGATTTCAAGAAGAAA
Source organism: Avena longiglumis (assembly GCA_030063025.1). Taxonomy (NCBI): domain Eukaryota; kingdom Viridiplantae; phylum Streptophyta; class Magnoliopsida; order Poales; family Poaceae; genus Avena; species Avena longiglumis. Next base: position 415,499,917 of record CP125979.1, read on the forward strand.
AACTCGTACAGGTATGGATCCACGAGTTTATACGGAGGTTTAGGATGGTTTAGAGATAGGTATTGGAGTAGGGAACAAGTAGAAACAAACGGAAGTTGATTCGGAGTTGTAGATAAAAAGTTATAAGTGTTTGAATAGAGATAGGTATAGAAAATCGAATTTTCGCACACTTTTTAAACCAGTGGATCGATCTTTGCTTCAGGTACTGGCTGCGGTCGGTCCGGTTGGGTGGGCCGGCCCGTTAGAAAAAAAATCTTTTTTTTCCTTTTTCTTTTTTCTATTTACTTGTTTTTTTCATATCTTTTGCATACGAACTCTAAATGACATGATTCTTGTTTCTAAATTTTTTTAAAATTGAAGAGATCATTATAGTATCAAATTTGTAATCTTTTTACTAGTTTGGAAGTAGTGGATTTATAAATCCTTGTATATCTTATTTTATTTATATCTTTATGTGTTTGTATTTATTCCATAACTTTTTCATACTAGCTCCAAATGAGCTCAATTTTGTTTCTAAAATTTTGTAGTATTAATTGGATCGCTTTAGGCTATAATTATCAATAATTTACGCCTTAGCAACAGTGAGTTTTAATAAGTCAATTTAATTACCCTTAGGAACATTTGGGCGAATCAACTATAGGATTTAGATACCAGGATTTGGATTTAGTTTGTGAGAACTTTGCATGGATGTAATGAAATGCTTATGAATGCTTCATGATTTTCATTTTGAAATCTTGCACACCAATCCTACAATCCAAAATCAATCCATGCCCTTTTGCCTATATGGCTACTTAGGTCATAACAAAAGAATATAAGATTTTGAATTCAAGGTTGAGAGGATTTTCTATTCAAAAAGTTTCTTCTCTTTGAGAATTTTCAACATAGTCAAACAATCAATCAATCTTATTTATTTATTTCACATTCCAAAATTAGGAGAATTTTGGGACGTGACATTTTACTAGTTTGCAAGTAGTGGGTTTATAAATCCTTGTATATTCCATTTTATTTATATCTTTATTTGTTTGTATTTATTCCATAACTTTTTCATAATAGCTCCAAATGAGCTCAATTTTGTTTATAAAAGTTTGTAATATTAATTGGATATCTTTAGGCTATAATTATCAGTAATTTATGCCTTAGCAACAGTGGGTTTTATAAAATCAGTTTAATTTCCTTTAGGAACATTTGGGCAAATCAACTATAGGATTTAGATACCAGGATTTGGATTCAGTTTGTGAGAACTTTGCATGGATGTAATGAAATGCTTATGAATGCTTCATGATTTTCATTTTTAAACCTTGCACACCAATTCTACAATCTGTAATCAATCCATGCCCTTTTGCCTATATGGCTACTTAGGTCATAACAAAAGAATATAAGATTTTGAATTCAATGTTGAGAGGATTTTCTATTCAAAAAGTTTCTTCTCTTTGAGAATTTTCAACATATTCAAATAATCAATCAAACTTATTTATTTATTTCACATTCCAAAATTAGGAGAATTTTGGGATGTGACATAGATGCAGTTGGATTACGGTCTATGTATATTGTTGTATTGCCCAATCAACTTCATAGGATCTTTCTAGCTAGTAATTGCATTGTTATACCTTGCTCAGTTCCTGTCAATTGCCCCGCTGTAATTTGTTTACCCTTCATTCCATGTTGTTTATCTAAGGAGAGCACCTCTAGTGAACTATGGACCCCGGTCCAATCTTTACCATGTATACATCTTCCACTGTTACCTGTTTACTTGCTGCAAACCATTACCTTCCACACCAGACGTTTAATCCTTTGTTACAGTCACTGTTGGATTAGGCGGCGCCTAGGCAACGCTTAAGCATGCTTAGGCACTAGGCGGTAGAAAACGCCTCGCCTAGAGCATAAGCGGAAGTCTAGGCAGGGTAACTAGTAAATTTTCTTATCGAGCAAGAAATCATGATTTTTTTACTTTTTAGCTAGCTGGGCAATATTCTAATGGCGGTCGTTGGTTTTTCTCTCATTTACATGCTCTAAATTAATGTATATCACATATAATAACCCATATATACCCTTGATGGTAAAAAACTATATGCTCGCCTAGGCCATGCCTAGGGCTCTTAAGCGCCACCTAGGCACTAGGCGAAGGCCAAACGCCTCGCCTACGCCTAACGCTTTTTCCAACCTTGGTTACAGCAAACCGGTGAGCTTGACAACCTCACTTATTCGTTGGGGCAAAGTCTTGAGTTTGTGTTGTGCAGGTCTCCGTGTTGCTTGCAACACCTGTGTGACGTTTCCTTCCTCCTACTGGTTCAATAACCTCAGTCTCAACTGAGGGAAGACTTGCTGTTGTACTCTTCACACCTTGCTCTTGGGGTTCCCAACAAGACTCCACATCAGCCACCAAGATTTCTGGCGCCATCAAGGAGTCATCAACAAGTTTTCTGGCGCTATTGCCGGGGATCTACATGACAACTTCAACCTCTTCCTCCTCGTCAGGCACGAGCGCATCAACAAGTTTTCTGGCGCCGTTATCGGGGAGGCTAAAGACGTCTTCACTAGGGGAGTCCTTCAGTTCCTTTCTCTTTACTTTGTTTTTAGTTTGCTTAGTTTCTTTTTCTTGGTTTTGTTTGCCTCTTTCCAAAAAAACCCAAAAAAAATAATCTAGTTTGGTTTGCTTTCTTTATTCAAAAACACACACAAAACATAGTTCCTGCTCTAGCTGTTGCTGCTATTTTTGGCTTTCCTACCTTTGCCAAAATGAACTCTGCTTAGAACACCAAGTTGTGTGACTTCACTAGCACCAACAAAAATGATTTCCTAAGCACACCTATTGCTCCACCTGCTCCTGATACTATCTTTTATGAAATTGAGCCTGCTTTGTTGAATCTTGTGATGAGAGAGCAATTTTCTGGTGTTGGTTCTGATGATCCTGCTGCCCATCTTAATAGCTTTGTTGAACTTTGTGAGATGCAAAAGTATAAGGATGTAGATGGAGATATTATTAAGCTCATGCCTTTTCCTTTCTCCGTGAGGGGAAAAGCTAAAGAATGGTTGCTTTCTTTGCCTAAAAATAGTATTGATTCTTGGACTAAGTGCAAAGATGCTTTTATTGGAAAGTACTATCTTCCTGCTAAGATTATTGCTATGAGAAGTGACATTATGAAATTTAAATAGCTTGATAGTGAACATGTTGCTCCTGCTTGGGAAAGAATGAAATCTTTGGTTAAAAATTGCCCTACTCATGGACTCACTGCTTGGATGATTATCCAAACTTTTTATGCAGGTTTGAACTTCTCCTCGAGAAACCTGTTAGATTCTGCTGCTGGAGGTACTTTTATGGGACTCACCTTGGGTGCTGCAATAAGTGTCCTTGATAATATGATGGCCAACTACTCTGAATGGCATATTGAGAGAGCTCCACATGGTAAGAAGGTAAATTCTGTTGAGGAAACTTCCTCTTTGAGTGAAAAGATTGATGTTATTATGGCTATGCTTGTTAATAAGAAAGATCCTCTAGATCCTAATAGTGTTCCCTTAGCCTCTTTGGTTGCTCAAGAAGAGAAAGTTGATGTGAACTTCATTAGAAACAACAATTTCAACAACAATGCCTACAGGAATAATTTTGGTAGCAACAACAACTATAGGCCTTATCCTCCTAATAATGGCAATTCCTATGGAAGCTCTTACAATAATGATAGAAGTGCCCCATCTAAACTTGAAGTCATGCTCAAAGACTTTATTAGTAAACAAACCACTTTCAATAAGACAATAGAGGAAAAGTTTTTAACTGTTGAGAAAAGTATATCCTCTTTGTCTGAAGCTCAAACTTCCTTGGTTAATAAAATGGCCGCTAAACCTGAAACTATGGAAAACACCTTTTCTACTGCTCATGCCATACAAGTTACTATTGATGAAAATGTTAGGCTGTTAGCTCAACTTCATGCTAGGTGGGAAAGGGAAGCTAAAATTGATAGAAACAATAGTGAGTGCACTATCGCCACTAAACCACAAGTAGCTCCTATTCCTCCTACTATGCCTAAGCCCATTGATCCTACTACTAGCGATGCTAAGGTTGACTTTGATATTGATGGTTGCAATATTTCTGAAGTGATTATGTTCCTACAAAAGCTTGCTAGAAGTCCTGATGCTAGTGATATGCATGTTGCCTTTACCAAACACATTACAGATGCTCTTGTTAAGATTAAGGAAGAGAAGCTAAAACATAAAGCTTCTATTCCTAGGAAAGTAGAAGATAGTTGGGAACCCATTATTAATATGCAAGTGTATGACTTTAATCTCAAAGCTTCATGTTATCTTGGTTCTAGTATCTCTATTATGCCTCGGAAGATTTATGAAATGCTTGATTTACCACCATTAGAAGATTGTTATTTGAATGTCCCACTCAATGATAATGTTAAGAAGAAACTCATGGGGAGTATTAATGATGTTCTCATTATGGTTAACAATGCTTATGTCCCTGTTGATTTCTAGTTTTTGGATGTTGAATACAATGCTTCTTGTCCTATTACTTTGGGAAGACCTTTTCTTAGAATAGTTGGTGCCATCATTGATATGAAAGAAGACACCATCAAATATCAATTTCCATTCAAGAAAGGTATTGAACACTTCTCTATGAGGAGAGAGAAGTTGCTTTTTACTCCTCCTTTGAAAGCAATATTTGATTTTTATGCTTTTTCATTTGAAAATACTTGATTCTTTTTTTTTGAGGGTAAAACAGTAGGGCAACAAACCCCACTACAATTTTTATATATTATAGAGAGTTACAAAAGAATATTTACAAACATATTCCACCTCAAAAAGAGGGATAACATTCTAATCAGCTATCTCCTGTCTAAATTGGTTTCAATCCAATCCTTAAGGCCCTGATAATACTTCTTCTTAATTCTATAAAGGACCCATCTTAATTCACAGGCTACAATAGCCTTCAGTCTCCACCGACATCTTGATTGTTGAAAATTTCATTATTTCTGCAAATCCAGATGCTCCAAGTTCCAAGTATCAGAATTTCCATTGCAAAAGGGACCTTGAGGTCTTTTTTAATACTGGCTAAAACTTCAAAGATGCTTTGATCAGCCGTATTGACCTGTGAAATTTCAGCCCAGCAGGCTCTTGCAAAGGGGCATTCCCAAAACAAATGTAAACTGGTTTCTTCACTATTGCAGCCCTGGAAGACACAGTCATAAGATGCCAGAGAAAAACATTTCCTTTTCAGAAGATTTATTGTGTTGAGTCTATCAAGCAGTAAGAGCCAGAAGAAGAATTTGTGCTTTTGTTGACAAGAAGATTTCCAAATCCAAGAGAAATGTGGCTGAACCGGTTGGTAACCGACTAAAGAGCAGTAAGCCTTTTTGACCGAAAAATTACTGCCCCAAATGTAAGATCAACAATCAGATTCCCCTTCCCTGCCAGAATTGAGAATTTTTTCAAGACTTTGATATTCCTGGTAAGCTTGTTGGGACAAAGGAAGATAAAAGAGATCCTGAGTATTTGCAGTATGCAGGAACTCACTAACAGAGATTTGAGGTTTTTTGCATATGAAAGGAGGTGAGGAAGCTTATGTTGGAGGCAACTATCATTCCACATATCAGTCCAGAATAGTGTGGATTTCCCATTTCCAACCAAGCACTTTGCAAGTCCTTTAAAAATGTTAATCAGTTTTAGATGAGCTTTCCACCAAAAGGATCCCTCAAGACTTCTTCCAGGTAGCTTATCATTACAATAGTAAGTATTCCATACCAAGTGAACCCAGGGAATATCCTTATGATTATAAAACTTATCCAAATTCTTCAAAAGAAGAGCAGAATTTTGAACATTAAGATCAAGGACTCCCAATCCTCCCTGGTTTTTGGGTCTACAAACTTTCTTCCATGCTACCAGAGCAGTACCTCTAGCTTGAACATCAGAAGTTTTCTTTCTCCACAAGCATTGCCTCATATATTTAATCAACTGCTCCTTGATAGTGACAGGGAGATCAAAACAACTCATGTAATATATGGGAAGGGAAGATAACACAGATTTAACTAACTGCAATTTCCCCCCATAATTCAGAAAGTCAGCTATTCCACACAACCTTCTTTCAATTCTCTGAACAATAGGCAAGAAGTGTTCCACAGCAGGTTTATTCAAGCTCAGGGGCAAACCAAGATAGGTAAAAGGCAAGGAACCAGTGAGGCAAGAAAGGGTATTAGCAAAATGCCCAAGCCTCTCAGAATCCATATTAATTGGCATCATGCTGGACTTGGAATAATTGACTTTGAGTCCAGTGGAGAGAGCAAAAGTATGTAGGATTGCCTTAAGACACAAGAGTTGCTCAGAATCAGCCTTAAGGATTACTAAAGTGTCATCTGCATACTGAACCACAGGGAAGTCAGGACAGAATACATTCTCAGTGGGCAAAGAAAGAAGACCCAGGTTCATTGCCTTATTGAGGATACTTTGAAGGAGATCAGCAGCCAGAACAAACAATAAAGGAGACAAAGGATCTCCTTGCCTGACACCCCTTCTACAGTAAAAAAATTTCCCAGGCACACCATTTAAAAGCACAGAGGAAGAAGCAGACCCAAAGATCATCTGAATCCAAGAAATCCATTTAACTCCAAAACCTTTGGCTTTAAGGATATTGATGATTGCAGAATGCTTAATTCTGTCAAAAGCCTTCTCAAAATCCAACTTGAGAATTAAAATTTCCTCCTTTGACTTGTGGCATTGATCAAGAAATTCAAATGCCCAACCTAAACAGTCTTGGATAGATCTTTGCTTGAGGAAACCATATTGATTCTTGTGAACAAGTTTAAGAATGACTTTTTGCAGTCTATTAGCCAGAATATTGGTGATAAGCTTAAGGACACTATTTAGCAAAGAAATAGGCCTAAAATCAGCAGGAGTCAAAGGAGCAGCAATTTTTGGAATGAGGGTGATAATAGAAGAATTAATGCTTTCCAAAGAGACATTCCCTTCATAGAACTCAACAAGTAGATGCTTCACATCATCCTTGATAATAGGCCAACAAAGCTTCATGAATTCATTATTAAAACCATCAGGGCCAGGGGACTTATCATTAGGCAGATTTGTGATGACTTCATCAATCTCCTCATCAGAGAAAGACTTTTCCAAAGCATCCCTTTCCTCCTGGCTTAAGCAGTCACCAGCCAAGTCATTAAGATTGAAATGCATTTCAGGCTTATCAGAAGAGCCCATTCTATTTTTAAAGGAATTCCAAAGAAGATTTGATTTTCCATCATGATCATAGACCTCAAGATCAGAATCATCCTTGAGCATGGAAATGTAATTATGTCTAAAACTTATGGTAGCTCTGGAGTGAAAGAATTTGGTGTTCTCATCCCCCAGTTTAACCCATTTAATTTTTCCTCTCTGTTTCCAATAAGTATTCTGGTTTTGTAAAAGAGAAATAATAAGATCTTTCAGGATATCCCTAAGATTCCACTCATGAACAGTAAGAGTTCTCATTTCCTCCATGATATCAAGCAAGTCAATGGTGTCATTAACATTACAGATTTGTGCCTTTAGGCAAGGTAGCTGTTTGGCCCAAAGCTTCATCCCTCTTCCCACATTTTTGAATTTAGCATTTTTTTTGCAGAATCCAGAAAACCCACAGGAATGTTCCAGGCATTTTGAACAATAGCTTTAAACTCCTTATGATGTAACCAATGGTTTTCAAATCTGAACACCTGAGCTTTTGGAATCATTGTGCCAATGGTAATGAAACGGGGAAGGTGATCAGAAGTGGGCTTAGCAAGAGGAGCAACAAAAGTTGAGGGAAAACTCTGAGTCCAGACAGCAGAAGTAAAAAACCAATCCAATCTTTCCAAGAGGGGATCCTTCCGCATGTTACTCCAAGTGAACTTTCTACCCTTAAGTGGTAATTCAATGAGACCCAAATTATTAATGGCTTCATTAAAGAGAAGCATACCATTCACATCTCCTCCCAATTTGTTTCTATCAGAAGGCTGTCTACAGAAGTTAAAATCTCCCACAATAAGCCAATCCACATCATCAGGCATATCAATGCTGCCAAACCAGTCTAAAAATTCAGACTTTTTTTCAGGTAAACATGGCCCATAAATGTTGGAGAGGATCCAGGATTTATTGGACAAGAGAGATGTCAAGGTAATGGAGATAGAAAACTCATTGAGGAAAGAAAGTTGTCCAGAAAACATGGAGCCATTCCAAATGGTGATCAAACCTCCAGATGCACCTCTGGAGGGAAGAAATTCAAAGTTGGTAAATTTGGAGGGGCAGAATTTTTTAATGTAGGAGCTATCAAAATCCTCTCGCTTAGTTTCTTGGAGACAGATAATGTCACAACCAGACTCCTCAATTTTTCTTCTGAGAGCAAACCATTTTTTTCAGAATTGATTCCCCTGATATTCCAATTCAAGATCTTCCAAGTTCTTTTGTTATTCATTAAGAAACCAGGAGCAAGTATAGATGTGGGGTGATGTAAATAGTGTAATCACCCAGAAGAGGAAACAACAAATACAGAGACAAAAGCTCAACCAATTTAGTGTACCACATAGATGATCTACAACAAGGACCCTCCACATTGCAATATCACAATCACAGAACACATAACAGGGAGTCAACAAGACTCCAGCAAAAGATTTAGTTTGATACATTAACACACTTAAGAAGAGGTCTTCTTCTTGGCTTGCTGTCCACAGGTACCAGCAGCCCCAGGCTTCTTCTTGCCACCAATTCCCAAGCTGGAAGAGTGTCCTCCTTTAATGCTGCCTTTTGTAGGAGCCTTAATAGCCACATCATTGGCCTTCCCTTTCTTGAGTAACCTCTTCTCCAGGTCCCCATCTTTTACCTTGCAGAATGAAGCAGCAAGATTTTTAACCACTTTGGAATTCAGGCAAGGAGGAGCAGCATTACAAACTAGGCAATCAACAATTTGACAATTTAAGTGACTTTTAAAACCCCCATTTAGTTCAACAATTCTAGGACTTCTTCTCACCTCAGATTCCACAAGAGGTTCCTTGCCCTTTCTCTTTCTAGCAGGGGTAGAGGGAGAGCCTGAAGATTTATTGACTTCAATACCCAGGCAAGAAGGGGCCATCTGGGAAAAACTCTCATTAGGAATGATGAAAGAAATTGATCTTTCCTCAGCAATAGGTTCTTTAATAATTTCCCATAAAGGAGAAGTAAGAAATCCCTTGACCCAATTAAACTTCTCAGGAGTAGCAAGCATGAGAGTAATGAAGTTAAACCAACTTACAGGAATATCACATTTAAGAGAACCCTTTGAAGAAGATTCCTTCTGAATATGGGGAGCAAAATAATTCTCCCAGAGCTCCAAGCCTTGTTGGGAAAATCCCTGCTTGGCAACATGCACATCAGGAATGGAAATAAATGTTCTCACCATCCCAACCTGAAGGTGATCCTCATTTGGGGAAAGAAGGTGCTGATCCTCCAACATCCAATCATCATTCTCAGGGGCCACAATACTTGAATCCATAGGACTTCCAGTATCCTCCTCAGCATCAGCATTAGCCTCCTCCTCATCAGCCAGATAGTTTTGAAAAATATTTTGCAGTCCTTCCCCAATGCCAACCCCTTGAGGTGCAACTGCTACACCAAGCTCCTCCACAGCCTCAGGCTCATTAACAGATTCGTCATCATCAGACTCCCAGTCTTGAACAATGACACCTATAACTCCACTGTTCACATCCTGAGGTGGCAGATGCCGATTGTCAATAGGCATGTCTTCTCCAGGAGCAATGACAGGGCCTTGAACAGGAGCAGCAGCAGCCTCCCAAGGGCCCCAACCTTCAGCATTCCCACCATCGAGGCGAGGTCCCGCAGAGCCATCCACTGACCCCAATCACCCCCAGGAGCAGGGGGGAGGGGGGAGGTGGCACCTGAGGCCCAAAGACTGGACCATGTGCAGGAACAGGGTGTGGGTCCACATTGTCATCTGGCAGTGGGTCCTCCTCAGGTGGGCCCCCTCCAAGCAAGTGAATCTGAAGAACTTCAACAGAAAAAGTCCATGACTCTGTCTCCACCAGGTCACCTATGGTAAACTGCACACTCTTGGGGATGTCAACCAAATCAGTCACACGAATTTTAGCAATAATCCTACCCTTTTGACCAGGGTCCCTCTCCCACAGGAGAACTTTTCCAATGTCCGCAAAGATAGCATTCAGATCCTCCATATGCCAGTGGTCAAGGGGAGGCCCTACCAGCATCACCCATCACTCATTATTAAACTGAGTCCTACGCCAGTTATCTCCCTCATTGTGCTTAACAAAAGAAACATGCACATCTTGAAACAGGATCGGGCTCGCCGCAATGAGTCTGTCACGGTCGCTGACATGGTGGAACTGCACATATGCAGACCCAAAGGGACAATCCTGGATATCTCTGAAGTGCACTCCAACCTCATTGTTGAAGAAATCAACCAAGACACCACGAATATTCAAGAACGGAACCGGACCAGGAGGGAGGGAAAAAATGTTAGCAATAGCATACTGTTCATGTGCTCATGACCTTCGAGGCACCACCACCCTTTTAACACGATTCCGCCCAGCCACTTGCATAATCTGGAAGCCATTCGGCAGGAAAGGCGCAGGATCAATCGGAATGTTCGCCATTGCGACGCCCTTCGCCGGCGACGAGCAGGAGGGGAATGGGGTTTCAGCGGGCGGGGGAGTTGAGGAGACAGGGGAAGTGGTAGTTGTTTTTTGCAACGAAGAGGTGAACTCGTGAAAACTGCCGTGAATGACGGGCCGGGAATGAGAAACCACCTGGGCCTTGAACCATCCCTCATACGATTTGTCGGGCCAATTACAATTAGGGAAGAGGAAATTTCGAGGAAGGAGCCCAGGCAATTTAAATGCCGCGCGATTAGCGCCCCCCCCCAGACCTGACCGGCGTTACCTTCGACTTAGAACCCTCATCAGTGAGCACCTGAGCATAAGATCTTCCATGATGGCCTGATTTGAATTCCCCATTAATACGATGCTCAATCACAGGCGAAGGACCCTCAGGTGACGCAGGAAATTTGAGTCTTTGAAAAACCGAGCCACCTTTACTAGGAGGCTTTAATGAAGGAGATTTTTTTGCACTTTCTTTTTTGTACGTGACAACTTTCCATTCCTTAGCAGATTCCTTGTAGAATTCCCTTTCTTCATGAATCCAGTTCGGACCCCCATTACCCCAAAGGTTGACATGAATCACAAAAGAATGACATGAAAACTTGAGATATTGTAGATCTAAAAACCCACTGCCCGTGAAGCAACCAAGAAACGAAAAGTTCTATCTTGCAAAAGCTTCACCTGGAATTTAGAAGCATTACCACCAAAACAGGCTTGAAGAGCAAGACTAACAGTGTGAAAGTCCAACTTAAAATTTGCCCTCCCAAAAGAACAGACCAGATAAAATGGTCTCTTCCTGAACCCACCAATGAATTTAACTTGATGCCTGAATTTATCAAAAATCCTCTTCGCAAAATCACGCCCTAAAGAAAAATCCAGGGCAGGTCGACATGAAGCAACATCTTTAGAAGCAACCTCTTTGGAAGCACAACCTGAGGGGAGATTTTCCGAGAAATCCAAAGATCTAGGCACCAACTTCTCAATATTGGTGGAAATTTTTTTAACCAAAGGGCTTGGTAAAATTTGAGTACCAACCACAACCCTCTTCACCTGGAGATCAATAGAGATACCAGAAGCCACCACCTCGCCATGAACCAAGTATCTAGCATCGATCATAACCTCATTATGATTGAGGAGAACAAGCCTTTTAGAACTAGGAAAAAGCATGAGAAAACCTTTAGAAGGCTCAAGATCATCAGCTGGCAAAGAGGAGCAAAGGGCATGCCATTTCAGACCAGTGTCTTCATCTGATCCAGGGATGGTAGGAGATCTACCAAGAAATCCAGATGAAGGATCCAAAGAATCATTAACACGAGAGAGATGAGAGGGGAACCACAAAACGGATCCAACAGAGATCTTCTCCCCATTTTCCAAACATCGTCCCTCAAGAGGAGAGCCTTTAGCATTGAGAAGAACCAGCCAAGAATCAGCCGAGACAACGAGAGAGCCTTCCAGGAACTTACCACCCGTGGTCACACCAGAGTAGATGACCTTCCAGCAACCTCCAGAGGAATCCATGCAGAGCCTACGCCGGCAAGACGCCGGCGAGAGCCGGAGGCCTCCCAACGGTCACCTCAGAGGAGCCTCCTGCCTCGGAAATCGTGCGGGTTGTGAGTCCTCTTGGTCAAATACTTGATTCTTCTTGCTTCTTGTGCCTAACTTAAAGGAGTTAAAGAAAAGTACTTGTTGGGAGATAAACCAAGAGTTTCCTTGAGTCTTGGAAATTATTACTACTGTAATGACCTCTCCTTATCATTTTTGTTTGCTTTTTGTGCCAAGAATGGCCTCTAATGAGAGGGAACTAAGATTTGGGCAGTTGCGTCCCGAAACAGATTTCTGTCCTCCACCAAAATAATTCGTGACGAGGATCTGTAACTCATATGGAGCTCAAAATTTACGAATAAATCTCGTATGTTGGATAACTTTCGTTAGTTCAACACTTTTTGATTTGAGAAACTGTAGATGTTCGAAAAATTTCGTTTCTACCTGTTGGTCTGTTATGACAGATTTCTGCCATTATTTACATTTGCTTCTTATTGATTCCTTTTTGAGCTCTCTTCAGGTAAATTGAGTTTCTTTGAAGGAGTTACTTCAGTAGCTTGTGTTTGTAGTGAAAAGCCTTTCTGTTCCAAAGCTTTGACAGTGGTCTAATATCTGTTAAATAAGCTAATGTTGCTAATGAAGATTGTGTGAAGTTTTGTATGAAGGAAAAATTTCAGGTGTAGAGAGAGAATGATCCTATAAGATGAAGAATGGACAAAAGCTCAAGATTGGGGATGCCATCATGGTGTCACCCCAAGAAATATCCAAGAGTTACAAGCGTCAAAGCTTGGGGATGCCCAAGGCATCCCCTTCTTCATCAATAAAAAGCTCAGGTCTGTCTAGACACTTCGTTTTTATTGTTTCATGCATAGTTGTGTTGGTCTTGGAGCGTCTTAGTTTTATTTTGCTTTGCTTAGTTTGTTTAGTTTCCTTTAGTAGTTTGGACCCCCGCTCTCTCTATGTTCTTTTGCAAATAAGTTTGCTTGGTGTTTGGAAAGGAGTAGTAAGTTCTTGCTTGAAGTGCAAGAGGAGCTTGCATTGACTGTGACTAAGACTTTAGCATGACATGCTAGGTGTTTTTTTGCATTATGCTTAGTGATTATTGCAGTATCATGTCTTGTTTCAAACAATTGGATTTCTTAGTGTGCCTTGAAGAAATTATGCGTTGTTTTAGCATGCAAAAGCATAGTATTGTGGTATTCTCCTTTGATGTTTTGCTTGGGTTGACTTGGCACATGCTCACACCATGTTATGACTATGAAAAGTCACCATTAGCCTCTATGATCATTTAGTCCTTGACTTGTAGTACCACTCTTTGCTTTGATTAGTTTGCTTTGTTGCATTGCATAATTATGGCCATTATTGCTCTCTTAGTTGGTTGCTCCCAGTCTTTTGCTAGCCTCCACTTGTATGATTAAATTCTACTCATGCTTCCAACTCCCAAGAAACCAAGTTATTCCAAAATGTCCACTATAAACTCCTATGCATGGTGTGTTACACCATTCCAAGTATATTCTTGTTTTCAACTATCTTCCAATTAAAAAACTATTTTGCTATGTGAAAACTTAGTCATTAAAGCCCTCACGAACTTGATGGCACACTTTATATTCTTTGCCCCTAATAAACATGAACCATTGAGGCAACTTTGTTTTATATGCTCGCACTTATAAGTTGGGATTAGCAGAACCGTGCTGTCACGGGAAATGTTTTCAACATTGCACTTGTACTTTTTGTACTCCGTTGATATCATGCTCTTTTGTCTATGGATGTTACCGGTGTGAAATGAAGTGGGAACTTGTAAGTCCATGGAGTTTGTATTATGTGTTAGAGAAACGCCTGGGCCGCTAGCCTAAGCCATGCCTAATCATGGTGGAAACTTGCAGCATCACCATAGTGAGCTATCTATGAAGCATCCTCAATAAAAAGCTATGCATATGGTAAATAAAAAGATTGCTGAGATGCTCATTGTCTTCTTGCCTTGTCATTTTGGTTACGGGAAAGCTCGTTTTGGTTCTCATTTTGGTTATGGGTCCATGTAGTAGCTAGATGGTTGTATCTCCTCCTCTGTGCTTTCATGTATAGATCTTGTGAGCTCCGTTCATGATCAAGATCTAATCTATTTGTAAACATGCATGTTGTGTTTGCGGGGATCCGATGGATATTGAGATTATTATGTTCGTTTGATTAATGGTTCTATCTTTATGATTCTATCATGTCTGTGTTGTTTGTGATCTTGCATGCTCTCCGTTGCTAGTGGTTATCTTGGCCAAGTAGTTGCTAGTGACTCCAAGAGGGAGTATTTATGCTCGATAGTGGGTTCATGCCTCTAGTTTCCAAGGGAAGTGATAGAAATATCTTCGGTTGTAGATGTGTTGTTGCTACTTGGGAGAAAACAACGGTCCCTTGTTCATAGAACATGTGGATTCTTTACCTTACACACTTTGCTTAAAGCAGTTGTCTATTAATTGCAACTTAATACTGGAGGGGGTTCGGATGATAACCTGAAGGTGGACTTCTAGTAATAGATGCAGTTGGATTACGGTCTATGTATATTGTTGCATTTCCCAATCAACCTCATATGATCTTTCTAGCTAGTACTTGCATTGTTATGCTTTGCTCAGTTCCTGTCAATTGCCCCGCTATAATTTGTTTACCCTTCATTCCATGTTGTTTATGTAAGGAGAGAACCTCTAGTGAACTATGGACCCCGGTCCAATCTTTACCATTGATACATCCTCCACTGTTACCTGTTTACTTGATGCACACCATTACCTTCCACACCACGTTTAATCCTTTCTTACAGCAAACCGGTGATCTTGACAACCTCACTGATTCGTTGGGGCAAAGTCTAGAGTTTGTGTTGTGCATGTCTCCGTGTTGCTTGCAACACCTGTGTGACATTTCCTTCCTCCTACTGGTTCGATAAGCTCGGTCTCAACTGAGGAAGACTTGCTGCTGTACTCTTCACACTTTGCTGTTGGGGTTCCCAACAAGACTCCACATCAGCCACGAAGTTTTCTGGTGCCATCAAGGAGTCATTAGTGGGCAAGCCAAAAACAGCAACAACAACTAGAGCAGGAACTAATTTTTTTTGTGTTTTTGAATAAGGCAAGCAAACCAAGCTATACTAATGTTTTTTTATGAAAAGAGGCAAAAAAACCAAGCAAAATAAACAAATC
Organism: Avena longiglumis; assembly: GCA_030063025.1. NCBI lineage: Eukaryota > Viridiplantae > Streptophyta > Magnoliopsida > Poales > Poaceae > Avena > Avena longiglumis. The sequence goes on from CP125979.1 coordinate 415,515,254, forward strand.
TAACTAAAAACAAAGTAAAGAGAAAGGAAGTGAAGGACTCCCCTAGTGAAGACGTCCTTAGCCTCCCCGGCAACGGCGCCACAAAAGCTTGATGCAGTGCTGAGTTGATGTAGGAGCGCTTCGTTGGGAACCCCAAGAGTAAGGTGTGAAGCAGCACAACAGCAATTTTTCCCTCAGTAAGAAACCGAGGTTATCAAACCAGCAGGAGGAAGGAAATGTCACACAGGTGTTGCAAGAAACGCGGAGACCTACACAACACAAACTCAAGACTTCTCCCCAACGAATCAGTGAGGTTGCCAAGCTCACCGGTTTGTTGTAACAAAGGATTAAACGTATGGTGTGGAAGGTAATGGTTTGCATCAGGTAAACACGTAACAGTGGAAGATGTATCAATGGTAATGATTGGACCGGGGTCCATACTTCATTAGAGGTGCTCTCCTTAGATAAACAACATGGCATGAAGGGTAAACAAATTACAGCGGGCCAATTGACAGGAACTGAGCAAGGCATAACAATGCAATTACTAGCCAAAGAGATCCTACGAGGTTGATTTGGAAATACAACAATATACATAGACCGTCATCCAACTGCATCTATGACTAGAAGTCCACCATCAGGTTATCATCCGAACCCCCTCCAGTATTAAGTTGCAAGCAATAGACAACTGCTTTAAGCAAAGTGTAAGGTAAATAGTCCACATGTTTCATGAATAAGAGACCGTTGTTTTCTCCCTAGTAGCAACAACACATATACAATCGAAGAGGTTATTGTCACTTCCCTTAGAAACTAGAGGCATGAACCCACTATCGAGCATAAATACTCCCTCTTGGAGTCACTAGCAACTACTTGGCCAAGATAAACACTAGCAACGGAGAGCATGAAAGATCACAAACAACACATACATGATAGAATCATAAAGATAAAACCATTAATCAAACCGGCATAATAATCTCAATACCCATCGGATCCCCGCAAACACAACATGCATGATCACAAATAGATTAGATCTTGATCATGAACGGAGCTCACAAGATCTATACATGAAAGCACAAAGGAGGAGATACAACCATCTAGCTACTACATGGACCCATAGTCCAAGGTGGAACTACTCACGAATCATACCTGAGAGAAGGCCTCCGAGATGATATTCCCTCCAGCAGGGTGCCAGGAAGAACTCCAGACCCCCCCCCCCCGATCTAGGGACAATGGTGGCGGCGGCTACAAACAATTTCGTGGATTTCTGATCGGGTACTCAGGGTTTCTGCATCGGGGCTTCTTATAGGCGAAGGGGTGAGACCGGGAGGCGGCCAGGGTGCCCAAATCCCCTAGACAGGCGCATGCTAGGGCCCATCCGCGCCTAGGGTGGGTCTGGCCCCCCTAGCTGGCCTTCCGGGCTCCCCTCTGGACTTCTTGTTCCCCACGGAAAGTTATTGACTTTGTCTTTCATCCCGTCCAATTCCGAGAATATTTCTTTACTAACTTTTCTAAAACCAAAAACAGTATAAAACAGACATCTGGCACTGTTGCAACTTGTTAATAGGTTAGTACCAAAAAACATGTAAAAAGCACCTCAAAGTGTGGACAAGTAAAGCAAAGTAGATACTAAACAAGCATGACACATAAAAAATTATAGATACGTTTCCAACGTATCAAACCTGTCCTATTATCTTTGGTAGACCGTTCTTGAATACTTGTGGGGCTATTCTAGATTGTAGGAAGGAGAAAGGTTTGACTAACTTTGATGGAGAATCGTATGAGTTTAATTTTTCCAAATTTGCTAAAACTCCTTATGAAAACGAATTGCCCAATGAGGATTTCAAGGTTGAACAACTTTCTGCTATTTCTCTTGCTCCTAACAATGCCTTGCAGCAGTTTATGGAAGATCATGAAAGCGATGTCTTGATGAAGGAAAGAAATGAGATTGACGAGGTCTTCCTTCGTTAACCTAAGTTACTTAATCATAATCTACCTGTGGGAGATTTGGGTACCACACTACCACCTAAAGGGGACCCTGTTTTCGAATTAAAACCTCTACCGAATGATCTTAAATATGCTTATCTAGATGATAATAAAATATATCCTTTTATTATTAGTTCTAAAATTTCAGGAAAGGAAGAGGAAAAGTTATTGGAAATATTGAAGAAACACCGAGAGCTATGGGATATACTCTTGATTATTTAAAAGGGATTTCTCCTACTATATGTCAGCATGCTATTAATATAGAACCTGATGCAAAACCAGTTTTTGAACACTAGCGCCGTTTAAATCCTAAGATGAAGGATGTGGTAAGAAATGAGGTATTAAAACTCCTTGATGCTGGTATTATATACCCTATTGCTGATAGTCAATGGGTTAGCCCTGTTCATTGTATCCCAAAGAAAGGGGGAATCACTATAGTGCCTAATGAAAATAATGAGCTTATACCTCAAAGAGTAGTGGTTAGTTATAGGATGTGCATTGATTTTAGAAAGGTTAATAAAGTTACTAAGAAATATCATTATCCTCTTCCTTTTATTGATCAAATGCTAGAAAGGTTGTCTGAAAAGACTCACTTTTGTTTTCTTGATGGTTATTCTGGGTTCTCTCAAATTGTTGTGAGAGCACAAGACTAAGAGAAAACCACCTTTACTTGTCCTTATGGAACTTATGCTTATAGGCGTATGCCTTTTTGTTTATGTAATACTCCTGCTACCTTTCATATATGTATGTCTGCTATCTTTCATGGTTTTTGTGAAGAAATCATGGAAGTGTTCATGGCTGATTTCTCCGTCTATGGAACTTCTTTTGATAATTGTTTGCACAACCTTGATAAAGTTTTGCAGAGATGTGAAGAAACTAACATTGTTCTTAATTGGGAGAAATAACATTTCATGGTTAATGAAGGGATTGTTCTTGGACACAAAATTTCTGAAAGAGGTATTGAAGTGGACAGAGCCGAAATTGAAGCAATTGAGAAGATATCATGCCCAAGAGATATAAAAGGTATTCGTAGTATCCTTGGTCATGCTGGTTTCTACAGGAGATTTATTAAGGATTTCTCCAAAATTTCAAAGCCCCTTACTAATCTTCTTCAAAAAGATGTACCTTTTGTTTTTGATGATGACTGTAAGGAATCTTTTGAAACTTTAAAAAAATCTTTGACTACTGCTCCTATTGTTCAACCACCTGATTGGAATTTACCTTTTGAAATTATGTGTGACGCTAGTGATTTTGCTATGGGTGCTGTTCTTGGGCAACAGGTTGATACAAAGTTGAATGTCATTCATTATGTTAGCAAGACTCTATATGTTGCTCAAAAGAATTATGCTACTACTGAAAAGGAGTTCTTAGCTATAATCTTTGCCTGTGATAAGTTTAGACCCTATATTGTTGATTCAAAGGTTACTATTCATACTGATCATGCTGCTATTAAGTACCTTATGATAAAGAAAGACGCCAAGACTAGGCTTATTAGATGGGTGTTGCTTTTACAAGAGTTTGATCTGCATATTGTAGATAGGAAAGGTGCTGAAAATCTTGTTGCTGATAATTTATCTCGTTTGGAAAACATTTCTTTTGACCCTATGCCTGTTAATGTTAGTTTTCCAAATGAACAGTTGGCTGCAATAAGGGTAAGCCCGCATGAGAGTCCTTGGTATGCTGATTATGCTAACTTTATTGTTTCCAAGTATTTGCCTCCAACCTTTACAGCCTAGCAAAGAAGAAAATTCGTTTATGATCCGAGGCATTAATTTTGGGATGACCCCCATTTATATAAAGGAGTAGATGGTATTATACGAAGATGTGTTCCAGAGTATGAACAACAAGAGATATTGAGAAAATTTCATGGAAGTTCTTATGGAGGACATCATGTTGGGGATAGAACTGCACAAAAAGTATTACAATCTGGATTTTATTGGCCTACTCTTTTCAAGGACGCAGGTAATTTTATTTTATCATGTGACGAATGTCAAAGAGTTGGTAACTTTTCTAGGCGCAATGAAATGCCTATAAATTATTCTCTTGTTATTGAACCTTTTGCTTGTTGGGGATTTGACTTTATGGGTCATTTTCCCCCTTCAAAAGGGTATACTCATATTCTTGTTGTTGTTGATTATGTTACAAAGCAGGTACATACCATACCTACAAACAACGCTGATGATTTTTTGCAGGAAAACTACTCTCAAGGAAGGATCTTTTGGTATTGAGGAGGTGTATCGTTCAGGGGCTATTAAAATATCCTCCTTGAGGGACAACACTACACAGGTGGTGAATGGTCAAAGGCTCAAACATTATATTTATGGAGATTCTTACAATGAAGACATTGATATTATTCAAATGGTAACTCCGAAAGAATTTATCAGAAACCAAACTACAGAATATGCATAGTTCGTCTTTGAATAGGTAAAAGTGCTACAAACTGAAGGTTCATGAAAACCTTATCTTTTTATATTTTTATTACATACGGAGGGTTACAAGACGAAACAGAGGAGGAAATGGAGGCCAGGTGGGCCACACCCACCCTAGGCGCGGGCCCCAGCTGGCCACGCCTATAGGGGGTGTGAGCCCCCTGGAGTCCGTCTCTGCCTCGTTTTTGCACAGTACCTTCCTTATGCAGTGAAACTTCGTAATATATAACCCTCAGATCCCCCGAGGTTCGTATATCATGTTCTCGTCGTGTTTTTGTTTCGATCTGTTTCTGTCAGGAAATCTTCTCAAGTTTAGAGGCACCATGGTCTCCGCCAGCGACAAGGGTAAGGAGTCTGAGGAAGAAGAAAGGATCGTTGCTAGGCACGAGGACATGGGTTGGAGCATCGATGAGAGAGTAAAGGAAATATCAGCAGGCATTAAGGGACAAGATGCCACAGGATCAAGGGCAAGGAAACCTACTTTCGTAGGGGCAATTAACACTGGACGTGCTTTTTCTCATAATATGCAGGGTATCATGAGCTCCGTTCCAGACTTCAGATCCTGCCCTGAGGCAGTGGAAGCCCTTCGAACCACTGATGAGTTTTGTGATAAGTACCATGCTTTAAGGATGAAGGTGGATATACTTCAAGAGGAGAACAATAGGCTTCGTAAGATGCTGGAGGGTTTTCTCACCCTAAACAAGGGAACATCACCACCACCGAAGGAGTGATCCATCATCAGGTTTGGCATCCCCTTGGATTGTTCTAAGCTTGGGGGAGTGTCGCGGTATCACATCATAATCTTTTATCTTTTACCTTTTTAGTAGAGTTATATCTTGGGTAGAGAAGTTATCTTATAGGTTGGTTTACATTGTGGAAGTATCTCTCCTTTAGTTGGTTATGTATGTATCCCCTGGTGTGAGTGCCTTTATGGAATATTAATGAGAAGTTTCATCTTTTACTTTTTGCACTTCTTATTTTAGTTTGCAATATCTATTATATGATTGATCTTGTTGATCGGTATTGGTATCACTTTGGGAGCATCAAGTAGATCTAAATTAGTTTTGGCAAACTGAGCTCTGGTCAGTAGCAACACTTTTTGAGATTTGAAAGGAAAGTAGAAAAGGCTTACAGGTATTTTGTATCATCTATTTTATTTATTGATTAGCTCATAAGCTTAGTATTCTTTATTTATGATCTTTTGTGTCTTCAAGAAGATTGCATGTTTGTTTTATTACTTGTATGTTTGCTTGTTTCCTTCAACTCTTTTGCTTGCTACCCAACCTTGCTAGCCAAAAACCTGTTTTGAGATGGCATACTTCTCATTCATCCAATCCCTTCAAACCAAAACCCGTGCCATTTGTATCCACCATATCTACCTATTAGCATTATTTCTATTCCAAGTAAATTCTCAGGCTTCATCTATCTTTCGAATTAAAAATTATTTTTTTATGAGAAAACTAGTTAGTAAAGCTCTCACGAACTTGATGGCACACCTTATTTTCTTGCCCCTAATAAACTTGAACCATTGTGTCATTGAAGTTGTATATGCTTGCACCTATATGTTGGAATTAGCAGAACCGTGTTATCACAGGGAACGTTTTCAACATTGCACTTGTACATTGTCCACAGTTGATATCATGCTCTTTTGTTTGCGGATGTCATCGGTGTGAAATAAAAGGGGATCTTGTAAGTCCATGGAGTTATGTATGCTTGTTAGAGAAATGCCTGGGCCGCTAGCCTAAGTCATGCCTAATCATAGTGGAAACTTGCAGCACAACCATAGTGAGCAATCTGTGAAGCATCCTCAATAAAAACCTATACAAATAGCAAATAAAAAGATCGTTGGGATGCTCACTATCTGCTTGCCTTGTCATTTTGATTATGGGATAGGTCATATATCATATGCAAGGGGTACCCTATTGGCGGTTCTCTATGATACGCATGTACTTACTATGACAAGAACTTACCGGTAACTAAAGTTGAGTAGCATGAGGAGCGGCCCTCATACTCAAGGAACATGAGATTGCCAACTTATATTTCGTCAAGCATATACTCCATCTTTGTTCACTTTAACTAATCATCTCAAGATGATTATGATAGGGGCAATGAAAGCTCAAAGCTAGTAAGTACCATAATATTTTGAAAGCTTTTTATGAAATTGAAATTCCTGCTTTCCTTTATGAAGGGCCCTTTCTTCTACTTCTAAGTTGAGTCAGTAAATCTATTCCTCTCTATCTCCAGCAAGCATTTGAGTTGTTGTGTTTCAAGCATTCATATGATGATTTATTCAATCGTGTTCTTTATCTTCCTTGTTTGCACAAGACTCTTATCTAAATGAGTATTACTTTGAAAGCTATCATTGTGAAAAACCTTTTATGTTTGAGCAAAGAGTACTCCTGTTATAAAACTTTTTTACAAAAGCTTTGCTTGAAAATTGTTTGCCAAGTGTTCTCTAACCAAAAACAAAGTTTGCCAATCCCAATTATGATTATCTTTATGCATCTCTATTGTGACTCCTATACTTTTTGCAAGCTAAGTTATATAATAGTGAGTTGCTTTCTTCTATGAGTTGTGTATTGGTAAGTGTGATGCTTCTTGTCCGTATTCTTTTTATCGACACTTCACTCCATAAACATGTGGACATATTTACTGAGCTCAGTTTTCGCTTGGGATAAGCGAAGGTCTAAGCTTGGAGGAGTTGATACGTTCAATTTGCATCACCATTCTATATCATAATTTGCCTCTATTCATTGATATATTTCATATTAAGAGGTGTTATTTATGTCTTTTCATCTATTTTTGCATGTTGGATGATTCTTGGAGAATGCACTGCCGGAGTCAGGATTCTAATGGAAAACGGTGTTTTGATGCAATTTCGTGAAGATCAGAAAATACCAGAAAAACTACGGAAAATCCTATTTTTTCAGAAGACGAAGGATGCTTCGGATCCAGAGCTCGAAAATATTTGTTTTTTCCTTTTATATCGAGTTTTAGGAATTGGTCTCCCGCTTATTTTATTTGTACCAATGGTATTTTCCTATCCCCTTTTTTTTGCCGAGACTCCAAAAGGTAAGGAGCCACTTTTTAAAATTCCATTAGCTATAGCTAGCTGGAACGCCGATATTTCAGTACCATGCTGGCCCGAAAATCTTGTTGTCGTCTATTTAGCAATGATCAATACATATTTCTCCTTTTCTCTCCTAATATATTACGTGCACTACTTTTCCATACGCGGCACTCTAGTAGTCTTGGCCAGATCCAATCTATTTCAAATTTTACTGTCTTCGGGTACGTATACGGGCTGCGGTAATCGGCGACGCAAATTGATCTTTTATCTACATTATCTTGCTAATCTTTCTTGGATCTTTTCTTACTAGACGCATAGGCTAGCAATTTCCTATGAAAGTACGGATCGAATCTAACAATTTCCTGGAAGTACGGATCGAATCTCGCTTCAGATGAAGGCGAGTGCGCTCTTATTTCAAAGAAGATTTATACTAGTACTTTTTTTACGTACTTAGTTCTAACTTTGATTTCTTTGTTTTTTTAGATTCGCCGGATGCAATCTGGTCTATCCGTTTAATCGCTATCTTTTGGCTGTCAGGTACATATTCATCTCTTGTATTTTCCTCTACGGTAGAATCACTATAGATTGAATTAATTGTGGCGTGGCGTGTATGAACCAATTTGATTGTTGATTGCATCGTCTTTGTAGTTTATAAGGTCTATTCTTATGGTTGACGTGCCAGCGAATTTTTTTAAACTCGGTCCGTTGTACATTCATAAGGATAGATATATACATACTACATATTTCCGTCAAACTTTCCTCTCTTTTTTTTACATCTCATTATCATAGGAAATTTCCCATTTAAATACGAGGGTGGTATCTTTTGGACAAGTAGTACAAGTTAAGTAGCCTGTTCTGATTTAGCCATTTTAGTTTCATAGTTGGCGTGCCGACTAAGTATAACTTAGTCCGTCGTACAACCATGGGGATAAATACACGCTGCATTCTCATGCATGCAGCCATAATTTGTATTATAATATTTTGCTCATAAGAAGATGTTATAAGTTTTCTCACATAAGCGTTTTGATGAGTTTTTTTTAATGATGGATTGGTTTATGGATCGGCCGGAAATACGTTAGTATTATAATACACTATATTTTTTTTGGTATCGCCTAACTTGTAAAATTCTTTGCCGTTGGCGTTCCAGCAAGCTCCTATACGAGCTTGGTCTGTCGCACAACTACAGAAAAACTAAATAAAGTTGCTATGTAGATTTTTTTTCTTTTACTTTAAATCTCAGACATTTATCCACGTGTATTTGACAGGAGGTTCACTCTTTTCTTTGGCAGTGGTTTCTCGCCAGTTTTAGGTATTACTCTTCAAATACCTCTTGTATATTTTATATTCCTCCTCCTTTTATTGCGTTACAGTTTTATTTTATTTTTATGCATTGATGGCATTTGGTTAACCAACCCGTTTCTCCTATCTTTTGAAGTTGTCAGAACTTGCCAAGGAGCAATTGTATGAATCTGAGACGAGTGTCTTAGCCAATCTTATCCTTATGTTGTCCATAAAAATAGAAGGACGATTGGTTCCTGGGGAACGTGGGTGGCATTCTAAACATACTTTTGATGCTCTAAGTTATCATCTACTCGCGCCAGGACCTCATGCTGAGTTATTTTGCACCTTAGGGAGTAGGATAGCCACAAAACATTTAGGTTGGGAGAATCAGAAAATCCCATATGTTCGACGCCCACTGGTTATACTCAATGGGATACTGAAATCCTTGTCCATCATTCTTTTAACTTGAGAGAAGGTGAATAACATACAGATTATATCTATGGAGCAATATACTACTCTCTTTGTGACTCTACTGCTTCTCCTCCTTTATTGCGATCTCCGCTAGAAAAATGGAGTCCTCAAACAAACACTTTCCTATTCTCATATGGTGAGCACACGATCACTTTACTCGACATGCTCCTTATGGCAGGGCTTCCTATCGACGGTGACCCTTATGAAGAATATATTCCTACACTTAAACAACTAAATGCTTCTTCACTACTATTCCCAAACTTTTATTTCACCCTCTTGGAAATATGGGAAGAGCTTTCATCTAAACATAAAAATGGATTGGTACCATTTCAGGATTGGTGTGATTATTTTCACAACGGTCATCCAGAGCCTCTGACTTTCGATAGCCATTGTGATTGTCGTCTATATCTTGCAGCGTTTATCATGGTTTGGCTTTGCAATTTTGTCGTTGTCGGTACAGGGCCCTATATTCGTCCCGGTGTACTTGTCATGGCATCTTGGATTGCCATAGGCAGAAAAATTTCACTTGCTCCGCCGACACTTCCTTTCTTGTATTTTTCACTCCGGCGCATTAGTATGCATCCTGTAGGGCCTACATATTGCAAGGCACCTTGGCCGGTCCATTATGTCATAGGATCAATGCATCTATATTTGAAGAGAACTTTTTGTGCCAAGGGTAGAGGAGACCGTCTTCCTACTCCAAAGATCTTACGTATGCAGCCATTCATGATAAGTACAATGTTCAGACGTCCCAACAATTTTTTTTCTGAAGCAGCGTATGATTTCCTTGAGAATCAGAAAAACATTGATTGATGCCCTTATTCTTCACGTAACTTGACTGGAGTGGATCAACTTCCAAGGGATTTTATGCTTTCTGTTCGCTAAGGTATTCTTCCTTGGAGGTTCTTATTTAAAGATATTGACCTATGTATAGCTGAGCCATATCACTCGGATCGCGTGGCTTGCCAATTTAGGTTGGACCAGCTGATGCCATATGATCCTTTGATGTCTTTTCTTAAAGAAAACGACATTGCTATTGCATACACCTACTGGTCTCATCTGTTGTGTCCAATTCAGGAGAATATCCAGCCTCTTGATAACATTTATGAAGGCAAGTCTTCTTTGGCATGGGCTAATTTGTGGAACAAATTTTTGAAACCGTTCAGTACCATTTCATATAGCCTTAGAGCACGTAGTGCGTATGGACAAGTCCCATATGATGAGAGGAAGAATACGTATAAACAAAGTGAGAAGTTAGTTATGCCCTCACGCAAGTTCACAGAGTTAGATCATGTTATAGTAAAAGAAGTATTGGATAGACGTCGAGATGAGTACATTGCCGCTATTGAGGCAAAATGGAAGAGAGCATGGATTACTGGAAAACTATTTTGACCATTTTTCTCTCAGATAATGAACCTCCTACAAGCTCTCGACGTGTGAATAATATTTATCTTATTTAATTTACTTTAGCCTTGCCATAATTTCCTTATATAATCTGCCATATACATATATTTATTTATAAAAGAGGAAGAACAAGGGGAATGTCATCGCTTTGTTTCCTTATATAATCTGCCATATACACTGATTGTTTGCCTCCAGCAAGTATGAAGGATGATACCAATTTTATAATTGATAAGCTAAAAGAAACGTGTACAGATGGAGCCATTTCTTCGGATGAGGAGACGAGGCCCATGGCTAAAAGGAAAATTGATTTTGCCGATGATGAGAGTACTTCCGGTCCCATAGAATTGGATATTCCTTTGTACGTACACGATCATCTCAGGTGTACAACTTTAGATGATGTGCTCAACGGCAGTACAACTCATGGTTTGAAAATTTTTGGCACATTAAATGTGGACGATTATGGCGCATCGGGCCTAGATATTAATCCTCCAAATTCTTTCCCACATATAACTTCAAATATGTCCTAAACGACTGAAGTTTCCAGCCATGGTAGTTCTATAGAATTGTTTATTTTATTTTATTTTATTTTATTTACCGCATCACTCATCGAACATTCATTTTATCAGGATATTTATTTGGGGTTCTTTGTTGTTGTATTATTTTTTAGGTGTTGAAGACGCTCTTGTTAGCAACGAGGAAGCGCCAACTCAAATTATAATGACGTTCATCAGTATTCCCTATATTACTGAAGCTTTCATGAAGTTTATTGATTCGATGTTGGATGTAGCTTTTGAGGGCTTGGACGGCTCCATGATAGCAGATCCTCAACGTCAGGAAGTTTTCAAGAAGGTTTACTCACTACTTCCGGCTGGGGATGATATTGCTCGAGTTGCCGATATTCATATTGCCTTGAGAAGGCTCATTTCTATTTCAAGTGACACGCAACAAGCTCGTAAAACAGCGGAATCACAGTCCCAGATAAAGAGCATGAGTCGCTCTCTAAAGCTTTGAAGCTCACAAATAAAGTGCTATCATCGATGGAGGAGCAACGTGATGAGAAAGAGAAACACTTGGAAGCTCTCAATGCATAGGGTAGAGGAAGATAGAAATGCTTTACATGATATTGAGGAGGGCGTCATGCAACTCAAGATGACGCAGTCTAGTCAGCAGGCCGAAGCGAAGAAGCTACATGCTACACTTTCTAATTTTAATTCAACTGTTACACAGGAGCTGGAGGTTCTCCGGCAGAAGATATCCACCATGAGTGATAAACTTGGATCTATTCTTGAGAGCATGATGATATTACCCTCTCCTTTTAACTGATTTCTTTTTATAGATATTTTAAATAATTTGATCTAGCTTTTTTTCTATGTGGTCATTCACGTCTCAACCATTTTGTTTGCTTGTTTAATAAGAACTTCTTTTATTGTTATGTATCACTAGACTGTCGAATTTGCGATCTCAGTTTATTTGTATACGATAGTAGTACTGTGCCCTGATATTATTTATTTATTTATTTATGGGTGCACCCACTTTGTATATAGGTGAGCCCTTATGCCATTGTTCTGGACGTGGCTACAACTTATTTACATGTTCATATTTTCGTCTTTTATTTGTTTTTTTGTACCATGCTTTATACTCTTAAGGGACGGAGTATTTCTTTATGATGTCTTAGTTTATATATGAGGGTATAGAGTATTTTCTCGTTTCTTGCGCTCTAGTTTACACTCATAAAGCGATGGGGTATATTTTTTGTACTCTAGTTTATACTCATGAAGTGATGGAGTATATATATATTATTTTTATTTGCGCTCGAGTTTATACTCGTGAGGGTATAAAGTCTTTTTTATTTATTTGTTTGCCCTAGTATATACTCATGCGAGTATAGAGTATTTTTTTATTTGTTTGCCCCAGTTTATACTCGTAAGGGTATAGAGTCTTTTTTTGTTTTCCCCAATTTATACTCGTGAGGGTATGGAGTTTTTTTTTCGTTTCCCCAGTTTATACTCGTGAGGATATGGAGTCGATTCTTTTTAAATTTCTTTTCCCCAGTTTAAACTCGTGAGGGTATGGAGTATTTTTTGTTTGCCCCAGTTTATACTTGTGAGAGTATGGAGTCTTTTTTTGTGTGTCCCAATTTATACCCATGAGGGTATGAACTCTTTTTTGTTTGCCTCAGTTTATATTCGTGAGGGTATGGAGTCGATTCTTTATAAATTTCTTTTCCCCAGTTTAAACTCGTGAGGGTATGGAGTCTTTTTTGTTTGCCCTAGTTTATACTCGTGAGGGTATGGAGTCTTTTTTTATTTGCCTCAGTTAATACTCGTGAGGGTATGAAGTTTTTTTTGTTTGTCCCGGTTTATACTCATGAGGAGGGTATGGAGTCTTATTTTGTTTGCCCCAGTTTATACTCATGAGTGTATGGAATCTGTGTTTTTTTATTTGTTTGCCCATTACTCGTAAGGGTATGGAGTCCCTTTTTATTTGTTTACTCAAGCATAGTAACGCTTAAGGAATTTTCCATTTAATGGCGACAACGAGTATTTTCCATCTGGCGAGATAATCCGGTCTGTGCCGCTAGAATAAACTTCTTTGATGACGAAGGGACCCTCCCATTTAGGCTCAAATTTTCCTTTCATTCACCGCATGATATTCATAGGACGGATGACAGCGAGCACTAAATCTTCTTGTTTAAATGACCTTCTTTTAACACGTTTGTCGAAGGCTCGAGACATCCTAGCTTGATATGCCTCGAGGTTTTGTAAAGCTTGCAGTCGTTTGTCCTCGAGTCTTTCTAACTCATCGAGACGTAATTGCATTGATTTGTATTCGGATAGTCTTTCGTGCGTAGCAACTCTCAATGAGGCTATTTGTACTTCCAAAGGTAGAACGGCTTCTCCCCCGAATACCAAAGCATAAGGCATCATTCCTGTCGGCGTGCATGTTGTGGTTTTATAAGCCCACAAGGCTTCGAGAAGTTTTCATGTCACTCACGCTTGTTCTTTGATACGACTTTATTTAGGAATTTACAGAGGGTTTTATTGAAGGCCTCCGCCTGTCTATTAGCTAGCAGCCGGGTTATATGCCGTCGAATAGCTATGGTTTATCTTAAACTTTGAGCATAATTTATCCACTAAGTTATTTTTAAAAGGGTTTCCATTATCAGACATGATCCGAGAAGGGACGCCAAAGAGATAAATAAGTTGTGTTCTTATAAAATGTTCTACATTCTCCGCTTTATCCTCTTTTAGTGGTGTGAGTTCAGCCACCTTGGAGAAGTAGTCGGTCGCAGCCAAAATGAATTTGTGGCCCTTATACGAAGGTGGATGAGTTGGTCCTACGATATCCAGCCCCGACATTTGGAAAGTCTGGGACATATTTGTTGCATGAAGCGGCTCATGCGGCTGATGTATAAAATCACCGTGCACCTGACACTCGTGGCATTTCTTTGCAAACTTAATGGCATCCTCGAACATAGTAGGCCAGTAATAACCTACATGCCTTAGTTGATAGTGCGATTTTGTAACATCCCAAAAATATTAATCAAGGTTATAAATTCCAATCACCCAAATTTAGCGTTAACAAAAAAAAATTGTGAATTAAAATCCATATGAATGCATGTGTGTATGTGATGAATGCATGAATGCTTGTATGGACTTGTGTGATCATCATCTAAATTATTGCCAAGTAGAATCAAATCCATAGAAATTCAAAAACAAACAATATGAGTTAATGGTCATTTTTGCCAATCTTGCTCACTAGACCACTTTGAGCGTTTCTAGTCCAAGATTTCAAACAGAAACAAATCCATTTCTTTTCACCCCTTGCTAGACCAAGTAAAAGTGAACCCAAGCCCACCTTGCAAACCCACAGAAACATTTGGCAACCCTATTCAAATGACATTTAAAAATTGAATCTAGTTCATATGGGAAGATCACCATTTCTCAAAACCCAACCAAACCAGTGCACCTTGAAAAATCCAAACAACCAGAGACTACCTAGTATGTGCCCAGTACACCCACCAAGTTTCATCCAAAAATTCAAATATGAATTTCTTTTGGCTATTTCATCAAACACTTGGAGATAGAAAACAATTTTTTTCCAAACTTCACTGTTTTGAGCAGTGATCACACCAACCATTGTTCCGCATTGATCACCCATGTCTCCCCCAGTGCCAACTAGTGCATTGAACCAACCTAGAACCTACCCAATGCGCCATGTTGTGCATGACCAAGCCAACCCCGGCCAGCCGAACATGGCTAGCTAGCAGAAGAAAGCACCATGCCTAGCCACCGTGTCCAGAAAGCACACCATCGTCCACCGCCACCCTCTGTCCAACCCTCAACCCTTGCCAAGCCGTGGACCACCGAGAACACGCACTCCCAATTTGTCTCTGCCATGTCCAGAGCGCGCCAGCTCGGCGCACTCGACATGCTCGCACAAACCGCGCCTCCCTTCGCCGTCCGTGCCTGCGGTCACCACCCTCCCAGGAACCTCCCAGACATCCCCGTTCCCCGCCGTGCGACTCGTAGCCACTATGCGTTATCAAAACCGCCATCGGTGCCGCTTAGAGAACCTGCGCGTTCCGACCAAACCGCACCACCCCTTGCCGTGCCATCAAGTCGTTGAGCACCGGCAGGAGATCGTGCACCGTCCCCTAGCACCAACCATGCCTATAGCTCGCTGTAACGCCGACCCGGACAAGCTCTGCCTGCACCCTTCGGTTCCCTCGTCGCAGTATAAATAGAGGACTTCCCCGTTCGTTTTCTTCACACCATTTCACTCCCCACCTCTCACTGATCCTTCCCACTTCTTCCTGGAGCAAGGCGAGAGCATCGCCGGAATTTCGCCGGAGCCTGCCGCTGCTGGAGGAGAAGGGCGCCATTGATTGGAGCCACCCTAGAAGGAGCCGTCAATACCAGGAGAACAGTCGTCGTCGACTTTGTCATTCACCCCCATCGCCTGACCCCCTGATGGGGATATGCCTACTGGGGTATACCCAGCAGGACATTTCCGACTGGCCCGTGAGCTGGCGAGTGGGCCTGCAGAACGGCGAGTGGATTGAAGCCCAGCAAGGCACCGAGAGACTGGAAGCTGGAGGCCCAGGCGAGTAGATAGGCCCAGTCGGATTAGGTTAAACGACTACCGAAGCTTTAACTGAATCGGTTGAGATATGTAAACCCTAGGGGAGGTGAGCCTATATAAGCCTTCCTATAGGGCGAGTAGACGTACGTTCCCTCATACACCCAAGCGACTCGCCGCCTAGCCACCGAGCTCGCCCATTGTAACACCTCCATAATACAACCTAGCAGGAGTAGGTCTTTACCCTCTGGGGGGCCGAACCTGGGTAAAACCCTGTGTCTTTGCCCTCATCTCGCACCGCAGATGGCTGGCCGCCCTTGCCCCTCGTTCTACTACTCGCTGCCGATTGCAGCATCTGCCGTGACTATTTCCACGACAGTGGCGCCCACCGTGGGACCTGGCCGGTCCGGCCGGTGTTCTGCGGCGAGATCCAATCTGCCATCAACGAGACGGTCGCCACCGGACGCATGATAGCAATCGGCGAGATGCTCCAAATCTTGCCGAGTAGCTATGTCCCGGCGGCGCGACCCGTCACGCACAGCGTGATCCTGCCAATCGGCACGATCAGCCTCTTCGTCGGTCTCACCGACGTCATCGTCTCGGAGGATTCGGCTCGCATCCGCGAGTCGCCGCCGCGCGATCGGCTCTCCGAGAGCCAGATCCGCACGATCCATCGCCTCGCCTCCGAGTACAACTCGGCCCACAGCAACGTGGCCGGGAATTCAGCGGCCGCAGAGGATGCGGCCCTCACCGACGACGCCGACTCGGCGACCCCGGCGTCACTCGCCGGATCCATCACCGCGGCTTCGTCCGCGGGATCCATCGCCTAGGTCTCCAACGCGGGAGACTTCGAGGATCCCTCCATCCTCGGGATCTTCGAGTTCGACTCCGGATCGGAGAACTCCGGCGACCCCCGCGACGGAACCGGTCGCCACACCGCGACCTACATGGCGCATCGCAGCGATCCGCCGGAGGACCGTTCTCACCCCAATCCCTCCATGGCCACGGCACGGAGGTCGAGAACTCCGCTGGCTGGCGGGCGGTACGCAAGAGCAAGCCGAGCGAAAAATTTCGCCTCGAGCAGGTGACGGCGCAGGAGCTATCACGCTACCACCAGCAGCGGATCAGGTCACGCCTGAACCCCACCGTTCAGGGGCGTGCCCTGAACTTCGGCAACGACCCGGCCAGCGTGGCGGCGCGAATCTGCGAACGCGCCACCGGAGGAAGCGCCCGACCCCGCCAGATCAACGGCGGCGCCCCACCCAACCAGACCCCTCCCAGGGACCAGCCGCGGATAGTAGTATCCTCACGGGAGCGAGACGCAAACGGCCTCCCACTGTTCTCCACCCCAATGGACAATCTCGTGGCAGGCCGAGCAGCAGGCGAAATCATCACAGCCACCGGCGACGGCGCCCTACAGATCCAATACGTCAGGGCCCTGCTCGCGAAGGCCGTCGAGCAGCAAAGAGCGGGCGCCGACTCGGCAGGTCGAGTATACTCGCGTTCCTCAGGAAGCAGAGCGGCCTCCAGCGGCCGCCCAGCGGCGGCAAACACCCTCAACTGCCCGCCACCAGAGTCACTGCAGCTCCAACACCGACCCGCGAACGCGGCACTCTCCACCAACGACCCCAGGCCGGCAACTAACCTCGTCGCTGCCAACGGGCAACCCATCGACGCCCGCACCCACATCATCAACAACCAAAGCTGGCGCGCACGCCAGCCCGATGACCTGCGACATACCCTAACCAATCGCCGCGACGGCGAGCCCATGGGTTCGCTCAGTCGACTCGGACCCAAGTGCTTCGAACCAATGATCCGAGGCGAGAAGTACCCGCCAAACTTCAAGGCGCCAAAGGAGATAGAAAAGTACGATTCCTCGTACGACCTCACCGTCTGGCTCGACACATACCTCATGGCGATGGGGATCGCAGGCCACACTGACCTGCTAGCCGCCCGCTACCTCCCCCTGATGATGGAAGGGACATGCAGGCAGTGGATCAACACCCTCCCCCAGGACAGCATCGACTCCTGGGAGGAGATGCGCGATGCCTTCGTCAGGCACTTCGAGTGCTCCTACACCCGCGCCACCACTATCGAGGACCTGGAGCGGTGCGTCCAGGGACCCCGCGAGTCGACCATAGCTCGGGTCCAACGGTGGCAAGAACTTTGGTACAACACGGTCGGCATCCACCCGGACACCGCGATCCATCGCTTCAAGACCTCGTGCGCCACGAGCCCTGGTCGCCAAGCTCAGCGACACTCCGCACACTCGACAACATCCCGACCTCCTCGAGATCGCCAAGCGATGCCGAGGAAGATCCAAACCAGGAAGCGGCGACGAGTCGAGGTCAACGCGCCGACGGCGGAAAGCGACGGTGGGCGCCGATCCGACTACGCTTCTGGCGGCACTCGCCTCACCGGCAAGCGCCCGCGATGACGGGCGAGTCGACTTCGCCGCTAACGCTGCACGCAGCAGCTTAGTCCAAAAGCTTCCGCCGCGACGGAGGACAACACCGCGACGGCGGCAACTACAAGAACAAGCCAAGGTTCGACCCCGCGGCCCTCCTTAACCAACCATGTGAGTTTCATAGCAGGGAAGGGAAGCCCGCAACGCACACCACCGCCGACTGCCACACCCTCGTGGAAATCGAGAAGGCACGGCGGCGGGAGGACCCGACAACGACCCGCCAAACGGCGGAAAATTCGGCAAAGTAGCGGCTCGCTCCACACCTTCACAGGCTTCAACACGAAGCGCGAGAAGAAGGTCATCGCCCGCTGTCGCCATCAACGCGGTGGCCCAGATAGACGTCCCCCAGTTCCTAAACTGGTGGAGCAGCCATCACCGGAGCCGCCAAGACCACTCGCCACGCGCGAGTACCGGGGCGAGTCGCCCTGGTGGTCAAGCCCAAGGTCGGCGACTACTGGCTCCCCAAGACACTGATGGACGGCGGCAGCTCCATCAACATCCTGTACCTCGACACCTTCAGGTGGCTGCGGCTCCCGCAGTCGATGATCAAGATGACCCACACCACATTCCACGGCATCGTCCCCAGTCGGAAGGCGTACCCGATCGGCAAGGTCACGCTGCCAGTCACCTTCGACACACCGGCAAACTTCCGCACCGAGCAGATCGTCTTCGAGCTGGTGCCCTTCGACAGCCCCTACCACTACGTCCTGGGGCGCCAGGCGTTCGCTAAATTCATGGCAGCGCCCCACTACGCATATAACGCGATGAAGCTCCCCGGGCCATGCGGCGTCATCACCATCCACGGCGACCCCGACATGGCCGCCGAGTGCGAGGCCAAAGGAGCCGAGCTCGCTGACGCCGTCATCGCGGCGGAGACCAACCACGCTGACAATCTCACCAAGTACGCGAGCGGGGTCAACAACGACGACCCCACCATACTCAAGAAGCCCAACTCAGAGGGCGCAAACACCTCAACCTTTGAGGCCACGATGCACACCCGCACCGTCGAGTTGGTCCCAGGCGTCTCCAGCCAGACGGTGACGGTCGGGACGGGCATGAGCCCAGCATAGGAAGGCGCGCTCATCGAGTTCCTCCGTGAGAACAGGGACATCTTCGCATGGAAAGCCTCTGACATGCCCGGTGTCCCTAGGGAGCTCGCTGAGCACAAGCTAAACGCCAACCCCAAAGTGCGACACATCAGCGATCGCTGCGGCCCTTCAATGAAGAACGCCGTCGAGCAATCGCCGAGGAAGTGCAGCGTCTACTCGCTACCGGCTTCATCCGGCCAATCAAGTACTCCAAGTGGCTGGCAAACCCAGTCCTGGTCGATAAGAAAAATGGGACCTAGAGAATGTGTATCGACTACACAAAC
The DNA here is from genome assembly GCA_030063025.1 of Avena longiglumis. NCBI lineage: Eukaryota > Viridiplantae > Streptophyta > Magnoliopsida > Poales > Poaceae > Avena > Avena longiglumis. Next base: position 415,534,789 of record CP125979.1, read on the forward strand.
CTGAACAGCGCCTACCCAAAGGAGCAGTTCGTCCTCCCGCGGATCGACCAGATAATCGATTCAACCGCGGGCTCGGAGTCGCTATGTTTCCTCGACGCCTACTCTGGGTACAACCAGATCAAAATGGCTGTCGAAGACGAGGAGAAGACGGCGTTCATCACGCCATTCGGAGCTTTCTGCTACACCGCCATGACCTTCGGCCTCAAGAACGCCGGGGCGACCTACCAGCGGTGCATGCAAGAATGCCTCGCGAGCCAAATTGGCCGCAACATCCACGTTTACATCGACGACGTGGTCGTGAAATCCGCTCGCCAAGGCGACCTACTCGCCGACCTGGCGGAAACATTCGCCAACTTGCGACGGTATAAGATAAAGCTCAACCCAGGCAAATGCACCTTCGGTGTACCCGCCGGACAACTCAAGTGCGTCGTCTCCAAAGCGAGGATCGAGGCGAACCCCACGAAGATCGACACGATCTCCGGCTCGGCAAACCCGAGTGCTGCGCGGCGTCGAAGCTGGTCGGGCGGCTCTCAGTCGCTTCATTCCCCGCCTAGGCGAAAAGGCGATGCCCCTATACCGCCTGATGCGCAAGAACCCCACCTTCCAGTGGGACAAGGAGGCGGACGCCGCTCTCCGCGACCTCAAAAAGGTGCTACTCGCCGCACCACTGCTCGCCGCCCCCGCCGACAAAGAACCCATGCTGGTTTACGTCGCGGCGTCCGAGCGCGTCATCAGTGCCGTGATGGTCGTCGAACGGCCAGAAGAAGGAAAGGTCCTCACCGAGTCGCGCCAGCGGTACCCACAGTACCAAAAGCTAGTATACGCGGTCTTCAGAGCTCAGCGGCGCCTGCCGCACTACTTCCAGGAGCACCCGATCATGGTCGTCTCCTCAGCAACACTGCAAGACATCATCCTCAATCGCGAGGCGACCGGGCGGGTCGCTAAGTGGGCCGTCGAGATCGGCGTCCACAACATCAAATACGAGCCACGAAAGGCGATCAAGTCGCAGGCACTGGCAGACTTCATCGCCGACTGGGAAGAGGCCCAGCAACCAGAGAAACTGTCGTACCTCCATTACTGGAGCCTGCACTTCGACGGCTCCAAGAACGCAGACGATGCAGGCGCAGGGATAGTGCTGACTTCACCAAAGGGCGACAAGCTCCGGTACATCCTCTGCCTCGACTTCACGCCCTGTACCAACAACATGGCTGAGTACGAGGCCCTACTCCACGGCATGCGAGCCGCCAAGGAGATGAACGTCAATCGCCTCCGCTGCTACGGAGATTCTGACCTTGTCGCGGGGCAAGTCGGCGCACCGCGACGCCGCTTCTACCATGGCGGCATACCGCCAAGCACTGGACAAGCTGGGCGGACATTTCACCGGCTACTCCGTCGAGTGGATCGACAGACGGAAAAACAAGGAGGCCAATGCACTCTCTCGCATCGGGTCGGCCCGACTCGCACCTCCAGCCGGCGTTTTCCTCGACACGATCACCAAGCCATCAGTATCTCCCCCGAGGGAGATTGACATCGGAGTCCCACTCCAACCAAAGGCAGCCTTGGTCGCACTCGTCAACGAGCCAGACGACTGGACCAAACCCTACATCGCCTACCTGGAAGCCGGCACCCTGCCGGCAGACGAGACAGACGATCGAATGATCGCTCGTCGATGCAAGTCCTACACCATCATCAACGGCGAACTCCACAAGCGCAGCGTCACCGGCGTGTTCCAACGCTGCGTCCAACCAGCTGAAGGACGTAAGATCCTCCACGACATCCACTCCGGTGACTGCGGCCACCACGCCGCTGCTCGCTCCCTGGTCGCCAAGGCTATGCGACATGGCTTCTACTGGCCCACCGCACACGCCGATGTTGTCGATATCGTCCAGCGGCCCCTCGTTCTACTACTCGCGGCCAGTGGTGGGCCACCACACACCCCCACTGGCCGCGCTAGGGTTCGAGCCTGTCGTGTTCTGTTCGACGAGGACGATGGTCGTGAGTCGTTGATCCTCGATCTAATCCTACGGTCGTAGTTAGCCCATACCCCTTCGCACCCCATGTCTAACTGACGCATGGAGACAACCACTAAACCAGCCCACGCGTGATGTGTGCAGTGGGCCGGCCCATTTAGAATTCCCGCGCGACCTAGTAGTTTGAATTTAGATTTATCTATTTAGTTTCAAACCTAGTTCTGGTAGTAGATAAAAAATTCAATTCAGAGAGTTTTACTGAACCAAATTGCATGAAACCAATTTTGCTAGAAAGGTATGGAAATTCTTAACCCAAGCCTGTTGGATTCAAACCATTTGGAATTATAGATCACCTATAGTAAAAATCACAAGACAAAGACTTTTCTGTATTCAAATTTTTTTTAAAATTCAACCATAAATGCTTTTGAGTTGATTCCAACTCTCAAAATTCACTTTTGATAAGACCTTTCTGAATTTATAAAAATATCTAGGTTTACTTGCATTAATAATGTACAAGTAATAAACGAATGCCCCATATGCATTTCTAGCCACTTAAATTAAATAAAATAAAATGGTTAAACCTTATTAAATTGTGACACCACTATAAATCACATTCCCAAGTATTGAAATATGTGGTGATGACATGTGTCAACATGATCCCATATTTTAATTGGAGAATATTAAATCTTAAGTAGTTTTTTAATGAGTAGAAATTACTTTTCTAAAATGTAATAATTAAAACTTTTGATGCTAGATCATCTAGTGTAAACCCTTGTGTGCTAAACAGAAGTAGTTAAGTATTGTTTGGTGATTGTGTACTTCATATTCATTTATAGTCGCTAGTACCGACCAAGGATACGAAGAGGAAGGAGACTACTATGAAGAGGAAGCTAAGGAGAACTTCAACCAGTGCACTACACAAGGCAAGCTACTAACTAAGCAAGCCATCCTAGCATGCCAATACTTGCAACTGTGAAAGCTAGATAACCTATGCAATGCATTACGCATGCTGTGATTATACCACTTGATTATACCAATGTAACATCCCAAAATTCATGAAATACAAAAGCATGCATTGCATTCAGGCATTCATAGAATTCTTGACTTGCACAAAAAATTTCAAATCAAAACTCCAAATAAAACCATTTTTATGCCTATTATCTATATATCATTAAGACATGGTTTTATTTTATTTTCAAAAGATCAAAGTGTAGTTGACTAAACAGTAGGGTTTGACACACATTTGAGTGAAAGGATCACACTACAAAAATCCAAAAAAGATTTGAATTCAAACAATTTTTAAAAGGGTTTGAAAACCATTCCTGAAAATTCAAACGGAAAAGAAAAGGTAAAAAAAAAACCAGCGCAGCATTTTGAACCCAGCTCCAGAACATGCCCAAAAGTCCACCCGGGCCGTTTCCCCCTCCCCCTCTCTCTCACGCGTGCAAACTCTACCCCGCTGACACTTCTAGTGTCCTCGTGCCAGCTCAGCGTCGTCTCCCCCGCCCCGCGCGCGCAGACGCTGGCTCCGCCCGTTTCTTCCCAATTCACTGCCGCGTTGATTTCGGGCTTGATTGCCATTGAATCGCAGCGTGATTCCCTCGCCCCCGCTGGCTACTTAAGATCCACCCCGCCGCGAGCATTTCCCCTCACTCGCTAACCCCTATCCGCCACCAGGCTCCTCGTATTTCAACTTGAAATCTTGCGGCCCGACGAACTCCGACGAGGTATTTCGGTGAGCACCGTCCGCCCCGTGGCCTCTTCTTCTTACTGTCGTGCTCCCCTTGCTCCTGCGCTTATTCTCATGCCTTTTATTTATCTGCTCGTGCGATGACCCAACATACCACTACATGATGTAGTACACTATAGTCGTTGACATAACACCAATGAAACACCAATCACTAGTATTACATCCCTCAGAGTGGTACAACAGAAACACAGCAGGTCCAATACATGACTATAGGTTACAAATCAACTCTTTACACAAGATCCATAGAACAATCTAGGTTAAATAGAGAGAAAGAAACTTCTTACAAAGAAGAATCAGAAGTAAATAACTCCAAAACTATCCTACTATTAAGTCTAGTATCTTAACTAATGATCTGGCTTTGCTGCTATTGCAATACACTATAGAAATACGTTCTATGGCTAGAGATTATATTATTATCTACTCAGTAACTTCGTCTTCACTTGAGTTGATGTATATGCTGACTTCCTTGACTTCATTGAAGAACTTTAGGTTCTGGTGATAATTCCTGAAGCATAACTTGATGTATACATCATCTATACTGGCTTTAGAACCTAGCAAGGGTTAAGAAGATACTTTGAGTACGAGCGTACTCAGCAAGTTCACTAGAAAAGGAGTGTTTGATGCACTATATCTACAGCCATAGACCATAGGTCGTAGGCAATGCAAGTTTTCGTAAATATTTCTTCAAAGGTTGATTTTATTCTGAAAATCTATGACCATCAGCCTTCACGGGTTTACCAGAACTTTCATGGAGTTCGTTTCCCGCCGCATTCGCAGCTCCTTCCCAGAACATGGAGTAACAAGTTACAGTTCTTACACTCTGCAGAGGTGCGTCACTTTACCCATGAGAGATCTTAGCTTTGTTGCACATCTGGGCTGTGAACCTGTTCACACTTCCTTGGTGTGAGGCCCAGACTAAGACCCAAGCCAATCACTTCCTTCTCCGCGACCCCGCATGTCTCCTTGGTGTATGCCAGCCCACCTATTGAATTACGACAATTGGCAGTACAGACCGTTCAGATGCCGGAACTATCATGGGACGTTGAGGTCTTCCACCCATATGCTGCATATCCTCTATCAATTACCATATAATATGCACGCTACGAGTGATAACAGCCACGACCCGCACATCCGGCTCCATGCGAGAGGGAAAAGATACAGCTGACTTCTTCGTCCCATTATAAATCTCATGGTCAACGCGTAATATACGGTGCAAGAATCACTCATGACATTGGTTGTTAAGTCCTATATAATATGTTCCTTTACCACCGAAACTCTTATAGTAGGTTATTACCTCATGGTACATAACCTATAATCACATTATTATGAAAATAGAGTTTTCTGACTTTTTTCAAATGCAGGTGATGACAACACTGGATTTGTAAAATACTTTACAGAAAATAATCAAAGGACATGAGCAAGTGTGAACTTGCCTTTTGTGATTGCAAGATTATGCACTCACGGTCTTCGAGACAATATTAAAGATTCAGAATCTGAAATCAGCATCATTGGTCCGGTAAGGACTAATGTTTAAAGAAGCAAGATGATTTTATGCATAAGTAATGTAATGCAAGTTGGTAAACACGAATCCCAAGAATAACGTTGTTCTAGGGTTTGGATACTGGAAAGGGTTTCCTTGGAATGTGTTGCCCTTTTAGATTAAGTTTCATACAGGTGCTTCTTATTAAGGCTTGTGAGCGTGTGGAAAACAACATGTATTTATACAACAACAAAATATACAGTATTGAATGCTACACAAGGTTGCTTACATCTTAATTGTTTATCTTCAAGTTTTACTTTACAAGTAATGTCACTTGTAAAGAATTTAAGTATTAACAATCTTATTATACAAGTAAAGTATAAAGTAAGGTGTTTACTATTAATTGTCATATGTTGATTGAAGTGGCAAAACGATTTACTTTTGAAGAAAATCTTTCTCAATTAAGCAGAAGCATTTAAGCTTTTAAGTTAACCTTATGAGGTGTTCTTTCTAGTTATAGTCTTTAAGTCAGAAAGAATTGCCTTTTACTGGAATAATGAAATTAGTAGTATTTGAGACTTATCTATCTTGGTTTTTAACTGGGTTGTTTTGGTATGAAGATGCTTTATAACTTAATTATAACAGACCAAAGTTAACTATAAAGCATATAATAAATTCTTTAGCATTATACTTAAAGCTTGGTAACTATAAGTAACTTTAAGAATGTAATAGACTTAGGGGGTATTACTTATGATACTTGTATCCTGTTCACTTTATATTGTTTCCTTAGAGTTACTTAAGAATGGCATTACTTCTATTGGAGTAGTGATTTCTTTACATTATAATGGTATAAAGGAATTATCTCCCTATAAGGGTGTGGTTAAGGTTTATGAATAAGTAAACAATATTATTTACGACTCATGGATTCACTTATAATGTTTTGATTTGTTTATAAAGTAGTGGTTAAAGTAAAGGAATAGGTTTTATTTATTTACAAATTATTCTTGGAGATTTTATATTAGATAAGAATTCTTTTATACAATAATTCATACTTATGGTTGAATGATAATTTAACATAATTTTATTTTTAAAATGTGTTGAACCATTTTGACTTCATAAAATTAGTATTTAAGGCTAATACTATTTCTTAAATTTAATTGGTTAATTTAAGAAATATTAACAATTTTATTTGATATTATATGATTTATTAACTAAAGAAATAGGTTTAAATTCAAGTTATTAAAGTGTTTTAACTTTTTATTTAACTCAAAAGTGGAATATCACATTTTTAACATGTAAGTATTATTTTTGTGATCACTTTGGTATATTACATTTATTTTTGTGATTTATAAATAATAAGATATGATTTTAATAAGGTTTATTACTTTATAAACACTTAATAAACAATAAATATTTAATTAAGTGGGGACATAATGCATGATTATAATTTTTAAATTATAATTCTTATTTTTCTAAGATTTTTTGTATTTTATTTATATTTTTAACATTTACCATTATTAAAATATGAATTATCAAGGTTTTATTACTTACAAAACCTTTATTAAATAACATTTATTAAATAAACATCATAATAATATTTGATAATAGTTTTATGTTGTAGATTTTATTTTTCTAAAAAATTTCATATATTAAATATATTTTTCTGAATTACAAAACATAAGTTATTGTTTTAACAAGATTTAATCCCTTTATTTAATTTCTGGAATTGGATAATTGAGTTTATATTGTGTTTATCAATTTTTCCTAAACAGATAATAATTTTCTTACCTATACTAGGTCTACCCTAAGTCACAGATAGGTGGGGCTCAGGGCCACATTGGTGTGCCACGCTGGCGTGGACCAGTAACTTCTTTTTGCACCCCTAGCTAATCTAGCCACAGAGACAGACAGATGGGCCCATGGCCACATCAGCTGCCACATGTGCACGTCGGAGCCTCACCGGAGTTGCGCTCGGGAACAACGGCAGAGGGATTTCTAGGAGGTGTAGTTCGAGCGTTTCGACGCAGTGGACTATGCAAAACCCATATGGGGTGGCACCGCCCACTAATGGTCATCGGAGCGGGGAGTACAGCGACGGTTGGCGGCAGCACACAAAGTCCAGCGACGCGGACATGCTCAGAGATCACGGGAAGACGAGATAGAGGACGCTGGGGATTCGTGAGCTCACCAGGAAGCAGAAGAGGTTGATGGCGAGGCTTGTGGTGGTCTGTAACAGTGATGGAGCCACGACGGAGCTTAGTCGGAGTTCGGGAAGAAGTGATCTGGGGGTTCGATTTGGAGAACTTTGGCTCAATTTGTCCGGTTAATCGACACAGGGGAGCAAGGTGGTGCTCACAGCGTGCTTGTACTGCCCCGGGGAAGCTCGGAACGCTGATGATTCATCGGCTTAGGGTTTCGGGATTGAGGAACCGTAGAGAGGGAGGTTGCTGGGAAGGAGAAAAGAGGATGGGATCGAAGCATTTCACCACAGCGTCCTTATCTCCTCTCCACAAGACGGCAGGTGGCGGCGGGTATCGCGATGCTGGCTAACGGCGACAGCGGCGCCACCGAGCTGCTTGTCGCTAGGGAGGAAGACGACGGATAGGAGGAACAAAACGGTATCTGGTCCAGGCTTCTGTTGGGCCGTGGCGAAGTGAGTGGAGGAAGAGGGGTACTGCTACTGGGCGGTGGATAGGTAGGGAGAAGATCTGGGCCGGCCTGCTACTCGGGCCTGGTTCTTTTTTTCTTTTCTTTCTGTTTTCTTTATCTATTTTCTGTTTTGCTTTTCAGATTTATATTTCTACATTTTACTTGAGTTCTCTTTGTAGAATTAATTTGCTGGATAATTGTAGGAATACAAAAATGTATTTCAAATTCTCGTATGAATTTAGCATTTTGATAGCATGCTTTATTTATTATTTTCTAACTTTATAATTATAGAGATATTCTTTTATTAAATAGAGTAAGTAGGTTTTAAGGCTTTAGGTTTTATTTAAGATCATCAAAATTAACTATAACATTATTTTCACTTTGATTTGGAGTAATGAAGTTTAAAAATGTTTAGTAATAGTCATAGAGTTTTATTTTTATGTATTTAATCACATCGTAAAATACAGGGTGGTTTATAATTATGGTATTCCTACGTATTCCGTACTCATTTGGAATAAATGGTTAGAGAGATGGATCAAAGACTTTGTTCAATGAATATTAATAGAATATTCATGAGATGTTGATAAGAAAACTCATTCATAAGTTTAGGGTTCTAGATTGTAATTGCTTACCCTAGGGTTTAGGGTTCTTAATTTACTTATAATCTTTTGTTGATGTGAATAAAGATGAATGGCTAAACATATAGTCTTTATGTTTGTGGTCAATATGGATATTACCTTTTAATTAAAAGAGTGGGATTGTTTTCTAGGCTAACTTATGAGACACAATTAATAAAGATGGTTCCTAAGCACCTATGATGATGATGGTTGAAAAATGACAAAGATGTGCTCAGGTGATTTAATATAGTAAATATTTTTATGAAGCTTTGTGTAAGTAAGATAATAGATCAATTAGATGAAATGGATACTTTGTTTGGTTAAAGATTTAGGGTTTTGTGTTTATCAAGAATTCCTATCTTCCATAATTCACAATCCTGAATTTCTAAGTAAGGAATTCCTTTCCTAGATATACTACTTCTTCCTATCCATCATCATGCGTTAACATGATGAGCTTTACTTCACCAAATATTCTTATCCACCTTTTATACTTCTAAAATCCATTTATAAATCCAATGATCTTGACACTGAAGCTTTCATAATCGTTTTATATCCATACTTGGTTATAACAACTACTCTACTGCTGATAACCTGCAACCTAACAAGTGGTTACTTCCAACTCCAATCATACTCTTCCTTAATCATCCTCCTTAAAATTACTCTAGTAGGTGTCTATATCAAACTACTTCACCTCAAGTGCGAGTATTTCCCAAGAGGAAAATACTACTTCTTTAATCCATTGTTGCTCTAACATCATCTTCAATCATACTACCTTGTCTCTACTTGACTCTAGTATCTAATACTTAAACTTCACATTATATTAATGTGGCCTGCAATAGCTAACCTAGGATAATATATCTATACTAGGTTTTCAATCATGTTTTATCCACCAATGTCACTTATACATGATATAATCATTCAATGTTGGTGAATAAGGCATGGTCATTATAATTTTTTGATACTTTATTGTTTAGTTTTCCAGTTGGCTAAACAAGACTTCCATCCATACAACATTACAGTTGTATTCTAATTATATTTTGTTTAGCTCTATTGGATTAAGAGATATAATTCATTGACTATACCTACTTGATCCATTAGGTCTACTCCTGGTAACTATCTTTAGACTTCATTCTTGTAATCTTCTTTGTTACCATATTGATTTGATTTCCTCAAATCACTCCCATCCTATAGATGACACCTTTACCTCTTCTTACTTCTTTCTTTATAAGACTTAAGTGAATGTGATAATAAGGATAAGAGTTGATAGGTCAAGAATTGGTAAGTCAAGAATTGGTGAATCAATAGTTTATTAACAACAAATATAAAGATAGGATTCAATAGAGATGATAAGGATTCCATAAGGATTGATATGGAAAGAAAGATTTATTGTGAATGATCTTGACTTGGTTTATTTCCTACTCAATCTAACTAAAGAGTTAAAGTTAGGTATTACCATGATACTCATTGTATAAGTAGATGAGATTAGGATAGGTCAATATTAAGTCGTTACATTCCTAAACTTAAGTTATATTTATAAATTGGTATTCATGAGTTGTGTAACGAATACTAGGGTATGATTACTTAAGTATTAAATATAGATCATTAAGTAATGTATAGGGTTAACTTTTATTACATTTGATCTACCCTTAGATCAAATCTCCCTTACCCAAAATAAGGTTTTAGCAAAGGTCATATTGAAACTTATTGCAGTCAACTTGATGATCTACTTCAATTCCATCAAGTTAAGAGTAGCTTCAATATCTTTGACAAGTTTTTATTTAAAATCGCGAAAATTATTCGGATTTTCTATGCATGAATGCAATGCACACATCTGTGTTCAGCTTATTTCTAAGCTCTAATGCTGGAATGTTACAGATTCTCCCCCTTAAAATAAACTTCGTCTTTGAAGTTCACATACTCTCACGTTTCAGAGTAAGGAATTGTCTTGCAATAATTACGATATGTCTCAACTACATGGTAACCTCAATGGGAATAATTGTAATATCCCATATCCAAATCTTTTCCTTGAATCCTCATCGTACTCAACAGTCTTTAACTTAGTGTCTCCAATACTCCAAAGTTCTTTTTTACTTTAGTCCCTTAGGGATATATCCTTATTACAAAATCCTTAATTTGGGGTCTCTTCTTTAGTTCCTTAACCTTATTAGGTGTCCTAATACAACTCCTTTACTCGATCATCGAACTTTCTTATTATTCTATATAGGGTCTAGGAAGTCTCACTAAAATAGGTTTTAAATTTGTATTAGTCAATAGTTGTGGCTAAAAGATTAATCTTGGATTTATCACTGTATGAGTTGTACTGGTGATCCTTCCAAAATTGGATTTGAACTCATTTAGTCCATACCCATTGGAATTTGTTGTTCCTATATACTTGTCCAATTGGATATGTTTTATTCCCTCTTAAGGGTCATTTAAGAGTTGTTTCTTTTAGAATTAGTCTGTTAGGACTATTCTATTTTATTACTTCAAGCTTTTACCTTATCAGGCTTTTACACAATCTTTTCATATTATCTTAGGTACTTTTATAAATATGACTTCCTTTACACCTTATGAAAATAAGGCTTGCTATTATTATAAGTTAGTCCTTCTTCTCCATCCTTATTCGGAAATTTAGATAATAATCCCTTCATTTCTAAGGTTTACTCTCCCCCCTTAGGGTTTAATAATGGTCTTCAAACGGTCTATATAGTATTTATTGGCTTTATAATTAGAATATTGGTCTCTATCCATCTTATACTTTACCAAGTTAGAGTCTTATGAAAGATTGTACGGTGTATCCACACGATTGTGGATCTCCGAAGTGAATCTTTCAGCCTTATTTGACTTAATTATTATTTGAACATTTTTGCTTTGATAGGTCCATTTTCGCAAAGAGTCTCTAAAGATGATCTCTTAAAATTTTATACTCCTTTAAGTCTTGCTTAGTTTAAGCCAAGTTTTATGCTCTTTATGCAACCATTAAGATGATCTGGTTAACTATGTCAACCAACACCGACTGCGGAAAACATACCAACTGTGGATCAAATACCAGCTACGGATCATCCTAGGTTGTATGAATTACCCTACGGCTTCCAACCTCCTTATGGCATTCTCTCTGAGCTGTCAGAGCTTGAATACCATTTTGCTCCAAAGCTTCTTCTTTGTACTAATTCATGATGCTTTCATGAACTAGGTACTACTACTTCATTAATTCTTAGCAATATCATCTACTTTGATTGAACCTTAAGTTCATCACTTCTTGTTGCTCCAAGTGTTTCCTACAGTAGACTTTATTCTTATTACTGTTTAGTAATGATCTGAACTTGATCCATCCTTCAAATTGGATTGACAATCCTTATACTTTGCTTCCTCCTTTATGTAATTCTTCATCTTGGTATTTGGAAATCGTCCCTCCCTTACACGAATTCCCAATCCTATCTAGGTCTATAATCATCAAGTGGGTGTTGCAACATGCATTTGTACACCAAGTCAAACTTCATGTACAGATCTAGTCAATCAAAAAGATCCAAGAAAAACCAAGAAATTCAAATGTGGTACATATAACACACAATATTCTAAGCCTGGAATATAGTAGTAGAGTATAATATCTCTAGAATTCAGGATTAGTTGTGTAGTATATGACACCTCCTCGTATAGGTTTATATCGTGATACTTAGCACGTAGGTTCAAACTATTCTTTATCTCAATATTTACCCTAATTGATCAATTTCAATAGGATAATCTTAAACAAAGTAGTCTCACTTTTAAAATGATTAATACAACCAACCTATCATTATTTAGTAACTAACCTCACATGATCAATCCAAACGACTAATCAGATTCTATTTGCTAACTTTAAACCAAAGATTATTGGGAATTTCTAGCACCTATCACTTCTATCATAGTTCTACCATGTTATTTTCTTACTCTACCTAAAGATAATTTACTAATTCCTTATCATAATTATACTATCATCATGGTTTCGGAGCTGATCTCACCATGATCTTATTATGTTTTACATATTGACCATGATTTCAGAGCTAATCTAACCATGATAACTTTACTTCTCACAACACAGTTATTAATTCATAACATAATTGCACTTCATCACGTAGAATTCTCAAGTGAATCCCACATGATTACTACACTTTACATCCACATATATCCTAATGATATTCATTAGGTTGTCTTTGGTTATTAACTAACCATAAGATTCCAGTATCTTAAATGAATTCTAGGTTTAGGCTACACCATTAAGAGTACTTCAATTGATGTCTTACACTTGATCCTGATCTACTATGGTCTATTCACTTCCCTACAGTATCTTGGTGATTTATGTCTCCCTCGAAAAAAACTAAAGAGCACTATACTGAGAAAAGTTAAAACATTTACTCCTAAGAAAGAACGACTTAAGCATCTGACTAAGGTGTGACAAGATTATCCTCAAGTGGATACTTATCACAAGTCGTAAGAATATTTGGTTTAGATAAGATGACTCCTATAGTCACTATCCAACCTACAGATCTTTCTAAAAAGGTTTCAATCCTAAGGTCAAAGCATATGCATACCAACTGCGGTGACCCAACATACCACTGCATGATGTAGTACACTATAGTCGTTGACATAACACCAATGAAACACCATTCACTAGTATTACATCCCTCAGAGTGGTGCACCAGAAACATAGCAGGTCCAAGACATGACTATAGGTTACAACTCAACTCTTTACACAAGATCCAGAGAACACTCTAGGTTAAAGAGAGAGAAAGAAACTTCTTACAAAGAAGAATCAGAAGTAAATAACTCCAAAACTATCTTACTATTAAGTCTAGTATCTTAACTAATGATCTGGCATTGCTGCTATTGCAATACACTATAGAAATAGGTTCTATGGCTAGAGATTATATTCTTATCTACTCAGTAACTTCGTCTTCACTTGAGTTGATGTATATGTTGACTTCCTTGACTTCATTGAAGAACTTTAGATTCTGGTGATAATTCCTGGAGCATAACATGATGTATACATTGTCTGTACTGGCTTTAGAACCTAGCAAGGGTTAAGAAGATACTTTGAGTACGAGCATACTCAGCAAGTTCACTAGAAAAAGAGTGTTTGATGCACTATATCTACAACTATAGACCATAGGTCGTAGGCAATGCAAGTTTTCGTAAACATTACTTCAAAGGTTGCTTTTATTCTGAAAAGCTATGTCTGTTAGCCTTCACGGGTTTACCAGAACTTTCATGGAGTTCCATTCCCGCCGCGTTCGCACCTCCTTCCCGGAACAGGGAGTAACAAGTTACAGTTCTTACACTCTACAGAGGTGCGTCACTTTACCCATGAGAGATCTTAGCTTTGTTGCACATCCGGGCCGCAAACCCGTTCATAATTCCTTGGTGTGAGGCCCAGACTAAGACCCAAGCCAATCACTGCCTTCTCCACGACCCCGCATGTCTCCTTGGTGTACGCCATCCCACCTATTGAATTACGGCAATTGGCAGTACAGACCGTTCAGATGCCGGAACTATCGTGGGACGTTGAGGGCTCCCACCCTATGCTGCATATCCACTACGAATTACCATATAATATGCACGCTACGAGTGATAAAAGCCACGACCCGCACATCCGGCTCCATGAGAGAGGGAAAGATATAGCTGACTTCTTCGTCCCATTCCAAATCTCATGGTCAACGCATAATATACGGCGCAAGAATCTCTGGTTACATTGGTTGTTAAGTCCTAGATAATATATTCCTTTACCACCGGAACTCTTATAGTAGGTTATTACCTCATGGTAAATAACCTATAATCACATTATTATGAAAATAGTGTTTTCTGACTTTTTTCAAATGTAGGTGATGACAACACTGGATTTGTAAAATACTTTACAAAAAATAATCAAAGGACATGAGCAAGTGTGAACTTGCCTTTTGTGATTGCAATATTATGCGCTCACGGTCTTCGAGACAATATTAAAGATTCAACATCTGAAATCAGCACCATTGGTCCGGTAAGGACTAATGTTTAAAGAAGCAAGATGCTTTTATGCATAATTAATGTAATGCAAGTTGGTAAACGCGAATCCCGAGAATAACGTTGTTCTAGGGTTTGGATACTGGAAAGGGTTTCCTTGGAATGTGTTGCCCTTATAGATTAAGTTTCATACATGTGCTTCTTATTAAGGCTTGTGAGCGTGTGGAAAACAAGATGTATTTATACAACAACAAAAAATACAGTATGGAATGCTACACAAGGTTGCTTACATCTTAATTGTTTATCTTCAAGTTTTACTTTACAAGTAATGTCACTTGTAAAGAATTTAAGTATTAACAATCTTATTATACATGTAAAGTATAAAGCAAGGTGTTTACTATTAATTGTCATATGTTGATTGAAGTGGCAAAATGAATAACTTTTGAAGAAAACCTTTCTCAATTAAGCAGAAGCAATTAAGCTTTTAAGTTAACCTTATGAGGTGTTCTTTCTAGTTATAGTCTTTAAGTCAGAAAGAATTGCCTTTTACTGGAATAATGAAATTAGTAGTATTTGAGACTTATCTATCTTGGTTTTTAACTGGGTTGGTTTGGTATTAAGATGCTTTATAACTTAATTATAACAGACCAAAGTTAACTATAAAGCATATAATAAAGTCTTTAGCATTATACTTAAAGCTTGGTAACTATAAGTAACTTTAAGAATGTAATAGACTTAGGGGGTATTACTTATGATACTTGTATCCTGTTCACTTTATATTGTTTCCTTAGAGTTACTTAAGAATGGCATTACTTCTATTGGAGTAGTGATTTCTTTACATTATAATGGTATAAAGGAATTATCTCCCTATAAGGGTGTGGTTAAGGTTTATGAATAAGTAAACAATATTATTTACTACTCATGGATTCACTTATAATGTTTTGATTTGTTTATAAAGTAGTGGTTAAAGTAAAGGAATAGGTTTTATTTCATTACAAATTTTTCTTGGAGATTTTATATTAGATAAGAATTTTTTATACAATAATTTATACTTATGGTTGAATGATAATTCAATATAATTTTATTTTTAAAATATGTTGAACCATTTTGACTTCATAAATTAGTATTTAAGGCTAATACTATTTCTTAGATTTAATTGGTTAATTTAAGAAATATTAACAATTTAATTTGACATTATATGATTTATTAACTAAAGAAATAGGTTTAAATTCAAGTTATTAAAGTGTTTTAACTTGTTATTTAACTCAAAAGTGGAATATCACATTTTTAACATGTAAGTATTATTTTTGTGATCACTTTGGTACATTACATTTATTTTTGTGATTTATAAATAATAAGATATGATTTTAATAAGGTTTATCAATTGGATAATTGAATTTATATTGTGTTTATCAATTTTTCCTAAACAGATAATACTTTTCTTACCCATACTAGGTCTACCCTAAGTCACAGATAGGTGGGGCTCATGGCCACGTTGGTGTGCCACGCTGGCATGGACCAGTAACTTCTTTTTGCACCCCAGCTAATCTAGCCACAGAGACAGACAGATGGGCCCATGGCCACATCAGCTGCCACATGTGCACGTCGGAGCCTCACCGGAGTTGCGCTCGGGAACAACGGCAGAGGGATTTCTAGGAGGTGTAGTTCGAGCGTTTCGAAGCAGTGGACTATGCAAAACCCGTATGGGGTGGCACCGCTCACTGATGGTCATTGGAGCGGGGAGTACAACGACGGTTGGTGGCAGCACACAAAGTCCAATGACGCGGACATGCTCAGAGATCACGGGAAGACGAGATAGAGGACGCTGGGGATTCGTGAGCTCACCAGGAAGCAGAAGAGGTTAATGGCGAGGCTTGTGGTGGCCTGTAACGGCGATGGAGCCAAGACGGAGCTTAGTCGGAGTTCAGGAAGAAGTTATCTAGGGGTTCGATTCCGAGAACTTCGGCTCAATTCCTCCGGCTAATCGACACAGGGGAGCAAGGTGGTGCCCACAGCGTGCTTGTACTGCCCCGGGGATGCTCAAACGCCGGCGAGTCATCGGCTTAGGGTTTCGGGTTTGAGGAACCGAAGAGAGGGAGGTTGCTGGGAAGGAGAAAAGAGGATGGGATCGAAGTATTTCACCACGGCGTCCTTATCTCCTCTCTAGAAGATGGCGGGTGGCGGCAGGTATCGCGATGCTGGCGAACGGCGATGGCGGCGACACTGAGCTGCTTGTCGCTGGGGAGGAAGACGATGGATAGGAGGAACAAAACGGTATCTAGGCCGGGCTTCTGTTGGGCCATGGCAAAGTGAGTGGAGGAAGAGGGGTACTGCTACTGGGCGGTGGATAGGTAGGGAGAAGATCTGGGCCGGCCTACTACTAGGGCCTGGTTGTTTTTTTCTTTTCTTTCTGTTTTCTTTATTTATTTTCTATTTTGCTTTTCAGATTTATATTTATGCATTTGACTTGAGTTCTCTTTGTATAATTAATTTGCTGGATAACTGTAGGATACAAAAATGTATTTCAAATTCTGGTATGAATTTAGCATTTTGATAGCATGCTTTATTTATTATTTTCTATCTTTATAATTATAGAGATATTCTTTTATTAAATAGACTAAGTAGGGTTTAAGGCTTTAGGTTTTATTTAAGATCTTCAAAATTAACTATAACATTATTTTCCCTTTGATTTGGAGTAATGAAGTTTTAAAATGTTTAGTAATAGTCATAGAGTTTATTTTTATGTATTTAATCACATAGTAAAATATAGGTGGTTTATAATTATGGTATTCCTACTGATTCCATACTCATATGGATTAAATGGTTAGAGAGATGGATCAAAGACTTTTTTCAATGAATATTAATAGAATATTCATGAGATGTTGATAAGAAAACTCATTAATAAGTTTAGGGTTTGGGATTGTAATTGCTTACCCTAGGGTTTAGGGTTCTTAATTTACTTATAATCTTTTGTTGATGCCAATAGAGATAGATGGCTAAACATATAGTCTTTATGTTTGTGGTCAATATGGATATTACCTTTTAATTAAAATAGTGGGATAGTTTTCTAAGCTAACTTATTAGACATAATTAATAAAGATGGTTCCTAAGCACCTATGATGATGATGGTTAAAAAATGATAAAGATGTGCTCAGGTGATTTAATATAGTAAATGTTTTTATGAAGCTTTGTGTAAGTAAGATAATAGATCAATTATATGAAATGGATACTATGTTTGGTTAAATATTTAGGGTTTTGTGTTTATCAAGAATTCCTATCTTCCATTATTCACAATCCTGAACTTCTAATTAAGGAATCCCTTTCCTAGATATACTACTTCTTCCTATCCATCATCATGTGTTAACATGATGAGCTTTTATTCACCAAATATTCTTATCCACCTTTTATACTTCTAAAATCCATTTATAAATCCTATGAGCTTGACATTGAAGCTTTCATAATCTTTTTATATCCATACTTGGTTATAACAACTACTCTACTATTGATAACCTCCAACCTAACAAGTGGTTACTTCCAACTCCAATCATACTCTTCCTTAATCATCCTCCTTAAAATTACTCTAGTAGGTGTCTATATCAAACTACTTCACCTCAAGTGTGAGTATTTCCCAAGAGGAAAATACTACTTCTTTAATCCATTGTTTCTCTAACATCATCTTTAATCATACTACCTTGTCTTTACTTGACTCCAGTATCTAATACTTAAACTTCACATTATATTAATGTGGCCTGCAATAGCTAACCTAGGATAATATATCTATACTAGGTTTTCAATCATGTTTTATCCACCAATGTCACTTATACATGATATAAGCATTCAATGTTGGTGAATAAGGCATGGTCATTATAATTTTTTGATACTTTATTGTTTAGTTTTCGAGTTGGCTAAACAAGACTTCCATCCATACAACATTACAGTTGTATTCTAATTATCTTTTGTTTAGCTCTATTGGATTAAGAGATATAATTCATTGACTATACCTACTTGATCCATTAGGTCTACTCCTGGTAACTATATTTAGACTTCATTCTTGTAATCTTCTTTGTTACCATATTGATTTGATTTCCTCAAATCACTCCCATCCTATAGATGACACCTTTAAACTAGCATCACTATTTACCTCTTCTTACTTCTTTCTTTATAAGCCTTAAGTGAATGCGATAATAAGGACAAGAGTTGATAGGTCAAGAATTGATAAGTTAAGAATTGGTGAATCAATAGTTGATTACTCAATATTGATTAAAAACAAATATAAAGATAGGATTCAATAGAGATGATAAGGATTCCATAAGGAATGATATGGAAAGAAAGATTTATGGTGAATGATCTTGACTTGGTTTCTTTCCTACTCAATATCACTAAAGAGTTAAAGTTAGATATTACCATGATATTCATGGTATAAGTAGATGAGATTAGGATAGGTCAATATTAAGTAGTTACATTCCTAAACTTAAGTTATATTTATAAATTGGTATTCATGAGTTGTGTAATGAATACTAGGGTATGATTACTTAAGGATTAAATATAGATCATTAAGTAATGTATTAGGGTTGACTTTTATGACATTTGATCTACCCTTAGATCAAATCTCCCTTACCCAAAATAAGGTTTTAGCAAAGGTCATATTAAAACTTATCGCAGTGAACTTGATGATCTACTTCAATTCCATCAAGTTAAGAGAAGCTTCAATCTCTTTGACAAGTTTTTATTTAAAATCACGAAAATTATTTGGATTTTCTATGAATGAATGCAATGCACACATATGTGTTTAGCTTGTTTCTAAGCTCTAATGCTGGGATGTTACAGCTCGTGACCCAGAACGTCAACTACGTCCAGCATCGTGAGCACCCGACGCCGCCCTCATCTCCGACGAGAAATCCCTGTATGATGCGACCACCCCTTGTCCTCTGAACCAACCAATCTTGTTCGCCTGAATCTTGCGCATGTCCTGATGCACTTGGTTTGCGCTAGGGTGATCCAGAGCATCGTCTCGTCTTTGCCAACTCGTACCCGACGATGTCCGCCACTCCGACGAGCTCCAGTCGCCGCAGCAGCTCGCCCCTGTCCAAGCCGAAGCCATCTTGAGCTTCCTCGCTACCGCGCGACGCTAGTAAGATAATACACAACCCCTAGCCCCCTCTGGAATTGCCGGAGCGTCGCCGGCAGAAGCGCTGCCGCCAGCACCCATTAGCGCCGCCAGTCTTTGGTCGCATGTGCTAGCACCATTAGATCTAGATCCTAGGGATGAGATTAGATCGTAGCGCGAAGCGGTATCGTTAGATCTGAGCCACTGGATCTGACTTAGATCTAACGGTCCATGCTCCTGATCCGCGTGAAAAGCGGTACTGACCAATTAGGAGCGCCCACGTGTCTGGATTTTAGAATTAAAATCTATTATAGATTTAAACTTTTAAAATTCATATCTTCAGTTCTTTTTGGCCAAATTTTGCAAATAAATACCAATGGATTTAGAAAAATAAAGCCTACCCTACTGTGGGCTTGAATTTGTACTTTGCTTCTATAAAATTAGGTTTATTTGCAGAATCAAATATAGGCCTATTTTGACTATATAAATTATTTAGAAAATGATTTTAAAGAAAATTTGAGTTTATTTAAACTATAAATAGTTGGTTTTGTGTTCAGTACTGTTTGGTTTGTTTAGTTTAGTATAGAAATTCATTTCATTGCATTTGCATGTATTCATATATTTTTGCTTGATTATTTGAATGTAAATTTGGTGCTATCATTTTATGTGTAGATTTTGGTTCTGGTGGTGATTGTGAGTGTGAGGATTTTTGCTACTCCCCCAACTACCAAGGCAAGTGGTGCTTCATATATTTTGTCCTATTATTTTGACTATGCATTAGTGATATTTTGAGTAGGACTTGCATGGAATTTTTGCTAAGTATATGTATATGCTATGCCTTGGGAAATCCTAGTAGTTGTAGTCTTAGTAGAAATTTCTCTAAGTTAAGATACTTGTTATGTTATCATGCTTAGCCTAGCTAGTAGCAAACAAGGGTAGATTATATACATGCTATGGAAATTTTGCTAAGTCTTTGACTTGTGTTTTGCTTAATAAAACAACTAAGTGAATGAATCACCTGGGTGGATTGGTATGATGGTTTGTGTTGAGTGGTTACACAAGGCCCATCTCTATGGTCTACCTTGTATATCACACTTGAGGAAATCCACCCAGGAATAAAGGGATTTGAGATACTTAGTGTTTAGAAGCTTCTAGTGCAACCACATGGCATATGGGTGATACGTCGGAAATGTATCATAATTTTTTATGCTCCATGCTTGTTTAGTATCTACTTTGCTTTGCTTTGTCTACACTTTGAGGTTCTTTCTACATGTTTTCTGGTACTAACCTATTAACAAGTTGCCATAATGCCAGTTGCCTGTTTTTTTCTATTTTTGGTTTCATAAAAGCTAGTAAGGAAATATTCTCGGAATTGGATGGGACAAAAGCCAAAGTCAATAAATTTCCGTGGGCAACAAGATGTCCATAAGGGAGACAGAGAGGCATGCCAGGGAAGCCAGAACCCCTAGGCGTGGGTGGGCCCTGCCCCGTGCCTAGGAAGGGTGTGGGGCCCCTGTCCATCGCCTCTGCCTCCCCCTTCGCCTATAAAAAGCCCCCGATGCAGAAACCCTAAGCACCTAATCAAATCTCCACGAAATCGTCTGTAGCCGTTGCCACCATCATCCTGAGATCGGGGGGATTTGAAGTTCTTCCCGGCACCCTGCCAGAGGGGAGATCATTCCGGAGGCCTTCTCTCCGGTATGATGCGTGAGTAGTTCCACCTTGGACTGTGGGTCCATGTAGTAGCTAGATGGTTGTATCTCCTCCTTTATGCTTTCATGTATAGATCTTGTGAGGTACATTCATAATCAAGATCTAATCTATTTGTAATCATGCATGTTGTGTTTGCGGGGATCCGATGGATATTGAGATTATTATGTTCGATTGATTAATGGTTTTGTCTTTATGATTCTATCATGTCTGTGTTGTTTGTGATCTTGCATGCTCTCCATTGTTAGTAGCTATCTTGGCAAAGTAGTTTCTAGTGACTCCAAGAGGGGGTATTTATGCTCGATAGTGGGTTCATGCCTCTAGTTTCCAAGGGAAGTGACAGAAATCTCTCGTTCACTTGCTGCAAACCATTACCTTCCACACCATACGTTTAAACCTTTATTACAGGAAACCGGTGAGCTTGACAACCTCACTGATTCGTTGGGGCAAAGTCTTGAGTTTGTGTTGTGCAGGTCTTCGCGTTGATTGCAACACATGTGTGATGTTTCCTCCTCCTTCTGGTTCGATAACCTCGGTCTCAACTGAGGGAAAACTTACTGCTTGCTCTTCGCACCCTACGCTTGGGGTTACCAACGAAGTGCCACATCATCACTTGGGCTTCATGACTGGCGCCATCGCGCATGCCACCGTGAGGGCAGAGCGGGAAACCAGGTTGGAGGAGATCAACGCGACAAGGTGGGCGTCGGTCATCGAGCGGCAGGACATCAAGCTCGGCCTCATCGAGGCCAATGTGGTGGCAAAGAAGAGGAGGGAGGACTTGGCGATCTTGATGCTCGACACAAAGGACATGGACGACAAGGTGAAGGCATGGCGTGTTGATCAACGCGCCTTGATCCTCACTAAGATCCGAGCGACCGCCAACCAGTACAGCACCCCGACACCGGCGGATGAGACTGCAACCCCGACCTCGATCGGCACCCAGGCCAGCAACACCGTCCCGTCGCCGACAACCCCTAAGGTGCCTCCTATCGCGGTCGATGATCTATTCCATGCGTTGCACTCCATGGGTGGCACTCCGTGGGGTCCCTTCTTTTCTTGTCTCGCCTCACTCTTTTGAGTTCGTCTCATACATCCTAGGATCGAGTGACACTTTGGTATTGACTGATAGACTTGTATTCCAATGAATTGAGTCAATTGCATCGCCTGTATTATGATGTGCATGATGGCGGCAAAACTATGTTTAATTTCCGGCGACCTTTTAAATATTTAAATTAGCAATTGCAATTTGGGGGGAGGGGCGGTGGCTGGGAGGCGGTGACCCCTGATAGGAGGTACCTGCGTCGGTGCCCCTATAAGGCCAAACGCCGGACCCCGTATGAGGTAGGGAGGGCGAGTGGAGATGCTCTAATAGAGAGTTTAGAGCGGCACCACAAAAAATCGAGGTTGAGTAAGAGAATCTCCAACGGCTGCAAAAAACGGTGCTGGTGCCCAATAAAGCTTTTATTATGTCGCTGGAGTGGAGAAACAAGGCTCCAGCAGACATGTACCTAATAATTTTTTGGGCATGCCCAAAAAATCCGCCTCACGCTACATATTTGTAGCACGGCGCTAGACACGCCAAAAAAAATCGGCTTGCACACGCACGCCAACTACCGAGGTGAAATTTTATGCCTGATACGTCGGAAACGTATCTATAATTTTTGATGCTCCATGCTTGTTTAGTATCTACTTTGCTTTGTTTTGTCTACACTTTGAGGTGCTTTTTACATGTTTTCTGGTACTAACCTATTAATAAGTTGCCACAGTGACAGTTTCCTGTTTTCTGCTGTTTTTGGTTCCAGAAAATCTAGTAAGGAAATATTCTCGGAATTGGACGAGACAAACGTCAAAGTTAATAACTTTCCATGGGGAACAAGAAGTCTAGAGGGGAGACGGAGAGGCGTGCCAGGGCAGCCACACCCCCTAGGCGCGGGTGGGCCCTGCCCCGCGCCTAGGCAGGGTTTGGGGCCCATGGCCACTGCCTTGGCCTCCCCCTTCGCCTATAAGAAGCCCCTGATGCAGAAACCCTAAGTACCCCGATCAATATTCCACGAAACCTTCTGTAGCCGCCGCCATCGTCGTCCCTAGATCGGGGGGATCTGAAGTTCTTCCCGGCACCCTGCCGGAGGGGAGATCATCCCGAAGGCCTTCTCTCCGGTATGATGAGTGAGTAGTTCCACCTTGGACTATGGGTCCATGTAGTAGCTAGATGGTTGTATATCCTCCTTGTGCTTTCATGTATAGATCTTGTGAGCTCCGTTCATGATCAAGATCTAATATATTTGTAATCATGCATGTTTTGTTTGTGGGGATCCGATGGATATTGAGATTATTATGTTGGTTTGATTAATGGTTTTGTCTTTATGATTCTATCATGGCTGTGTTGTTTGGGATCTTGCATGCTCTCCGTTGTTAGTAGCTATCTTGGCCAAGTAGTTGCTAGTGACTCCAAGAGGGGGTATTTATGCTCTATAGTGGGTTCATGCCTCTAGTTTCCAAGGGAAGTGGCAGAAATCTCTTCGGTTGTAGATGTGCTGTTGCTACTAGGGAGAAAAAAATGGTCTCTTGTTCATGGAAGATGTGGACTGTTTACCTTACACACTTTGCTGAAAGAAGTTGTCTATTGCTTGCAACTTAATACTGGAGGGGGTTCAGATGATAACCTGAAGGTGGAATTCTAGTCATAGATGCAGTTGGATGGCGGTCTATGTAACTTGTTGTATTTCCCAATCGAATCTCATAGGATCTTTCTGACTAGTATTGCATTGTTATGCCTTGCTCAGTTCCTGTCAATTGCCTTGCTGTAATTTGTTTACCCTTCATGCCATGTTGTTTATCTAAGGAGAGCACCTCTAGTGAACTATGGACCCCGGTCCAATCTTTACCATTGATACATCTTCCAGTGTTACTTGTTTACTTGCTGCAAACCACCATTACTTTCCATGCCATATGTTTAATCCTTTGTTACAGCAAACCTGTGAGCTTGATAACCTCACTGATTCGTTGGGACAAAGTCTTGAGTTTGTGTTGTGCAGGTCTCCACGTTGTTTGCAACACCTGTGTGACGCTTCCTTCCTCCTTCTAGTTCGATAACCTCGATCACAACTGAGGGAAAACTTGTTGTTGTGCTCTTCACACCCTGCGCTTGGGGTTACCAACAAAATGCCATGTCGAGCACCGTCAAGTCTTTTTGGCGTCGTTGCCGGGGAGGCTAAGGACATCTTCACAAGGGGAGTCCTCCACTTCCTATCTCTTTACTTTGTTTTTAGTTTTGTTTGTTTCTTTTTCTTGGTTTTTTTGCCTCTTTTCAATAAACCCAAAATAAAATTAGTCTAGTTTAGTTTTCTTTCTTTATTCAAAAACACAAAACAAATGAGTTCCTGCTCTAGCTACTGCTGCTGTTTTTTGGCTTGCCCACCTTTTCCAAAATGAACTGTGCTGAGAACACCAAGTTGTGTGATTTCACTAGCACCAACAACAATGATTTCCTAATCACTCCTATTGCTCCACCTGCTCCTGATACTACCTTTTATGAAATTAAGCCTGCTTTGTTGAATCTTGTGATGAGTGAGCAATTTCTGGTGTTAGTTCTGATGATCCTGCTGCCCATATCAATAGATTTGTTGAACTTTGTGAGATGAAAAAATATAAGCATGTAGATGGAGATATTATTAAGCTCAAGCTTTTTCCTTTATCCTTGAGAGGAAAAGCTAAATAATGGTTGCTTTATTTGCCTAAAAATAGTATTGATTCTTGGACTAAGTGCAAAGATGCTTTTATTGGAAAGTACTATCCTCCTGCTAAGATTATATCTATGAGAAGTGATATTATCAAATTTAAACAACTTGATAGTGAACATGTTGCTCCATCTTAGGAAAGAATGAAATCTTTGGTTAAGAATTGCCCCACTCATGGACTCACTACTTGGATGATTATCCAGACTTTTTATGCAGGCTTGAACTTCTCCTCAAGAAATCTGTTGGATTCAGCTGCTGGAGGTACCTTTATGGGCCTCACTTTGGGTGCTGCAACAAGGCTCCTTGATAATATGATGGTTAATTACTCTGAATGGCATGTTGAGAGAGATACACATGGTAAGAAGGTAAATTATGTTGAGGAAACTTCCTCTTTGAGTGAAAAGATTGATGTTATTATGGCTATTCTTGTTAATGGGAAAGCTCCTTTAGATCCTAATAGTGTTCCCTTAGCCTCTTTGGTTGCTCAAGAAGATCAAGTTGATGTGAACTTCATTAGAAACAACAATTTCAACAACAATGCCTATAGGAATAATTTTGGTAGCAACAACAATTATAGGCCTTATCCTCCTAATAATGGCAATTCCTATGGAAAATCCTACAATAATGCTAGAAGTGCCCCCTCTGAACTTGAATTCACGCTCAAAGACTTTATTAGTAAACAAACCACTTTCAATAAGGCTATAGAGGAAAAGCTTCTAAATGTTGAGAAAAATATATCCTCTTTGTCTGAAGCTCAGTCTTCCTTGAGTAATAAAATGGCTGCTAAACCTGAAACTATGGAAAATACCTTTGCTACTGCTCGTTCCATACAAGTTACTATTGATGCAAATTTTAGGTTGTTAGCTCAACTTCATGCTAGGTGGGAAAGGGAAGCTGAAATTGATAGAAACAATAGTGTGTGCACCATCACCACTAAACCACAAGTAGTCCCTATTCCTCCTCCCTCTATGCCTAAGCCTATGGAGCCTACTACTAGTGATGCTAAGTTTGATTTTGATATTGATGGTTGCAATATTTCTGAAGTGATTATGTTCCTACAAAAGCTTGCTAGAAGTCCTGATGCTAGTGATATGCATGTTGCTTTCACCAAGCACATTATAGATGCCCTTGTGAAAATTAAGGAAGAGAAGCTAAAACACAAAGCTTCTATTCCTAGGAAAGTAGATGATATTTGGGAACCCATTATTAATATACAAGTGAATGAATTTGATCTCAAATCTTCATGTGATCTTGGTTCTAGTGTCTCTATTATGCCTAGGAAGAATTATGAAATCCTTGATTTGGCACCTTTGGAAGATTGTTATTTGGATGTCCCACTCAATGATAATGCTAAGAAGAAACTCATGGGGAGTATTAATGATGTTCTCATTATGGTTAACAATTATTATGTCCCTGTGGATTGATGACAAATGAGTATAGGGGGTGTATCATAGTACTTTCGATAAATAGGAGTGTCGATCCCAACGAGGAGCAGAAGGTGCTGAACAGTGGTATGGAGCAGGAAATCCCTGTGAATACTTAGCAAACGGATTTTTAGTGGTTTTCTGACAAAGCAACAAAACAAAGAGCAAGTAATAGCAGTAACAAACAAACAGAGCAAGTGGCCCAATCCTTTATTAGCAAAGGACAAGCCGGTGGAAATACTTATAAGGACCAAACGTTCTCGAGGACACATGGGAATTCTATCAAGTGCTTTCACTTCAAATAGCTGAGTACTCTTCTCTGGTGTTTGTAAGTGTTGTGTGGGTGAACCTGTGCTAACATACAGCCCTTCCTAGGACTAGTACATACTTGTGATTAAACCCCATGCAAACATTCGTAACTATAGGAAAGTAATTAAAATATAAATCTAACCATAGCCTTAAACTCTGAGATCCTACGCTCCCTTGTGCAAAGGTGTCCTAACGGGGGGTCAGGTTTCTGTCACTCCGGTAACCCCACAATTAGTAGCCAAATACACAATGCACTCCCCTAGGCCCATAAATGGTGAAGTGTCATGTAGTCGACGTTCACATGACACCACTAGAAGAATAGCACCACAACTTAAATACTAAACCATTGAATAATAACTCATCACAGATTCACTACTAACAACATGACTTCTCCCATGTCCTCAAGAACACAATGAACTACTCACAAGACGTCATATGGATCAAGATCAAAGATGATATGATAATGAATAACAATCTGAACATAAAGAATAATCCAATGGTTCCACTCACAAGCATCAACTACAATAGTAATTAACACCGGGAAAGTTTCCCCTAATGAACTAAAGCAATATCCAACATAATTGTTACAGAGGGACGGAGTGGTGATGATGGTGCTGGTGGTGATGATGGTGTGGATGATGATGATGATCCCGATGAAGCCTAGCTTGATGATGGTGTTGATGGAGATGGTCTCCCCTCTCCGGGAAGGAATTCCTCCGGTAGATATCTGGCTGCCGGAGAGATCTTTCTCTCTCGGTGTTTTCCGCCCCAGAGGCGGCGGAAATCTATCTGTGGTCGCTCCCCAAACCTTAGGGTTTCAAAGAGAAGATATAGGCGAAGGGGCGGAGTCGATGGCCGGGTAGGTGGGCCACACCTGCCCTAGGCACGGGGTCAGGTGGGCCCGCGCCTAGGGGGTGTGGCCCCCCTGAGGCCCCACTTCATCCCTCCTTCTGGAATCCTTCGTCTTCTGGTAAAATAATATTTTTCCATATTTTTCTGGTATTTTTCTGATCTTCACGAAATTGCACCGAAACGCCTTCTTTTCCATCAAAATCCAGACTCCGGCATTCCATCCTCCAAGAATCATCCGACATGCATAAATAGAGGAAAATCCATAAGTAATACCTCATAATAAGACAAATATCAATGAATAGAGGTAAATTATGATAGAGAATGGTGATGCAAATTGGGCGTATCAACTCCCCCAAGCTTAGACTTCGCTTGTCCCCAAGCGAAAACTGAGCTCAGTAAACATGTCCACATGTTTATGGATTGAAGTGTCGATAAAAGAATACGAACAAGAAGGATCACACTTACCATTGCACAACTCATAGAAGAAAGCAACTCACCATTATATAACTTAGATTGCTACCAAGTATAGCAGTCACAATAGAGATGCATAAAGATAAATCATAATTGGAATTGGCAAACTTGTTCTTGGTCAGAGAATACCTGGTAAACAGTTTCACAAAAGCTTTTTTGTAGAAGTTTCAAAACAGGAGAACTCTTTGCTCAAAAAGGTTTTTTCACAAGTGAAGGCTTTCAAAGTAATACTCAATAGATAAGAGTTTTGCGCAAACAAGGAAGATAAAGAACATGATTGAATAAATCACCATATGAATGCTTGAAACACAACAACTCAAAGCTTGCTGGAGATGGAGAGGAAGTAGGTTTACTGACTCAACTTGGAAGTGGGAGAAAGGTCCCTTCTTAGAGGGTAGCAGGGATTACAAGTCATAAAGAGCTTCCAAAGGATTATGGTACTTACTAGCTTTGAGCCCTCATTGCCCCTATCATAAGCATCTTGAGATGATTAAGGTTAAAGTGAACAAGGATGGAGTATATGCTTGACGAAATATAAGTTGGCAATATCATGCCCCTTGAATATGAGGGCCACTCCTCATGCATACTCAACTTTGGGTCCAGGTAAGTTCTTGTCATTGTAAGTATTTGCATATCATTGAGAACTGCCAATGGGGTACCCCTTGCACGTGGTACAGGATCTTCCCCATAACCAAAATGACAAGGCAAGCAGACAATGAGCATCTTAGCGATCTTTTTATTTACTATATGTATAGCTTTTTATTGAGGATGCCTCATAGTTAGCTCACTATGGTGATGCTGCAAGTTTCCACCATGATTAGGCATGGATTAGGCTAGTGGCCCAGGCGTTTCTCTAACACAGAATACAGACTCCATGGACTTACAATTTCTCTCTTTATTTCACACCATTGACATCCATAGACAAAAGAGCACGATATCAACTGTGTATAGAGTATGAGTGCAATGTTGAAAACATTCCCCATGACAACATGGTTCTACTAATTCCAACGTATAGATGCAAGCATTTACAACTTCGATGTTCACAATGGTTCAAGTCTATTAGGGGCAAGAAAATAAGGTGTGCCATCAAGTTTGTGAGAACTTTACTAACTAGTTTTTACATAACAAAATACTTTTTAATTCAAAAGGTAGATGAAGCTTGAGAATTTTCTTGGAATAGCAAAAGCTACTAGGTAGTTATGGTGGACACAAGTGGCAAAGGTTTTGGGTTCAAAGGATTTTGGAAACATGAGAAGTATGCCTTCTCAAAACAGGTTTTTGGCTAGCAAGGCTGGGTAGCAAGCAAGAGAGTTGAAAGAAACAAGCAAACATACAAGTAATAAAGCCAAACATGCAATCTTCCTTGAAGACACAAAAGAATCTTAAATAAAGAATACTAAGCTTATGGGCCAACAAGAAAGAAAACAAATGATACCAAATACCTGTAAGCTCTTTCTTTCTTTCTTTCTTTTTTCTTTCAAACTAAAGCCACTGACCAGAACTCGGTTTGCCAAAACCAATTTAGATCCTCTTGATGATCCCAAAGTGGTTCCAATACTGAACAACAAGATCCATCATAAACTAGAGATTGCAAACTAAAATAAGAAGTGCAAAAGGTAAAAGATGAGACTTCTCATTAATATTCAATAAAGGCACTCACACCAAGGGATACATAGATAATCAACTAAAGGAGAGATACTTCCACATGCAAACCAAACTATAAGATAACCTCTCTACCACAGATATGAATCCACTACAAAGGTAAAAGATAAAAGATAATGGTGGCGATACCGCGGCACTCCCCCAAGCTTGGAACTAGCCAAGGGGATGCCAAACCTGATGACGAATTACTCCTTCGGTAGTGGTGGTGTTCTGTTGTCATGGGTCAGAAAATATTCTACCATCTTGTGAAGACTGTTATTCTCCTCTTGAAGCATATCCACCTTCATCCTCAAAGCATGGTACTTATCACAAAACTCGTTGGCGGTTCGAAGGGCTTCCGCTGCCTCAGGGCAGTATACGAGTTCTTGACCGAAAGCTATGATTCCTTGCATGTGACGAGAAAAAGCATCCGCAGTGTTAGTTTCTCCTACAAAAGTAGGTTTCCTTCCCCTTGTTCCTGCAGTGGTTTGTTCTTCCAAGTTTTACTCCACGGGCTTCGTGCCTTTGTCGTTGGCGGAGGCCATGGTGCTCTAAATTTGAGAAGATTTCCTGACAGAAACAGATTGAAACAAAAACACGACGTGAACACGATGCACGAATCTTGGGGGATCCAGGGGTTATATATTACAAAGATTCAATCCATAAGGAAGGTTTTGACACGGAAACAAGGCGGAGACGGAGTTCGAGAGGAGACACCCCTCAGTAGCGACAGTGGGCCGCGCTGGGGTGGGTATCCACCGGGCTCCGTTTCCTCTTCAGTTTCGTCTCGTAACTTTCCTTATTTATTAAAAACATCAAAAATATAAAAATATTGGGGTTTCACGAACCTTCTGTTTTCACCACTTTTACCTATTCAAAGACGAACTCTACAGATTCCTTCTATCTTTCTCCTGGTAATTTCCTTCATACAAAACTTTTGCACAAACTCAGAGACAACATTAGTGTAAAAAAACAATAACCCTTTTGTAAACATTTCAATTGAAAACTCATCAAAACAAAATCTTCTGTAAGAGGCAACGAAAATAATGGTAGAAATCTGTCAAAACAGACCAGCAGGTAAATATTGATGTTTTCAAAGATCTTCGGTTGCTCAAATCAAAAGTGCAGAACTGATGAAAGTTGGGTAATAATCTGGAGAACAAGCTAAGAAAAATTCAGCTCCATCCGAAATACTGAGCTTCCTCACGAATTTTTACAATGCAGCAAAAAAAATCTGTCCTAGGGCAGCCACTTTTCACAACTCCTCTACTTCACAAAAGTAGTTAAACTTGACACAAAATCCAAAAAAAGGATAAGGAGCGGTTATTACTAAGGTAATAACTTCCAAGACTCGACAAAACTCTTGGGTTATCTCCCAACAAGTACTTTTCTTTAACGCGTTAAGTTAGGCTTGAAACTTCCAAAGAAGCTCACATAGGAGATATATATCTGAAATGAAAGAGAGCATCAAGAAGCAAATAACCAACACACTTGAGTCTAACCCACTTCCTATGCATGGGGGTATCATGATAAAATGAATTGTTGAAACAAAAGGCCGCAAGCATAGGAAGACAAAACATATGTAACTTTAAAGCTTTCAACATAAAACAGGGAAACTTAACATCATTGAGATGCATAAAACCATGTTTACCTCTCTCAAAATAACTTTCAGTAGCACTTTGAATAA
Organism: Avena longiglumis; assembly: GCA_030063025.1. NCBI lineage: Eukaryota > Viridiplantae > Streptophyta > Magnoliopsida > Poales > Poaceae > Avena > Avena longiglumis. The sequence goes on from CP125979.1 coordinate 415,566,166, forward strand.
AGTTGACAATATAACTGTCCCTCGAAACAACTTTATCATCAGAATAAGCATACTTACAGTCATCAAAAAGAGGCCCAAAGTCATAAACCGGATCAATAGATGCAAGTTGTTCCATCCTGAAATCTTTATTAGGCAAGCTAATTTCACAAGGAGCTTTAGCAAATTTGGAAAAGTTCAACTCATAAGAATCTCCATCAAACTTAGTTAAAACTTTTTCCTTCTTACAATCAATAATAGCTCCACAAGTGTTCAAGAAAGGTCTACCAAAAATGATCGGACAAGTTTTGCTAGCTGCTGAATTAAGCACTAGAAAATCAGCAGGATATTTAATCTTACCACAGAGAACCTCCACATCTCTTACAATACCAATGGGGCAAATGGTCTCCTTGTTAGCAAGGTGAATAACCACATCAATGTCCTCAAGCTTACAAGGACAAATATCATGCATAATATCCATGTAAAGCTTATAAGGAATAACACTAGAACTAGCACCAATATCACATAACCCATAGCAGCAATGATCACCAATTTTCACAGAAAGCACAAGAACACTAGCTTTTCTAGCCTTACCAGGATGAGAAATAATATTAGAAGCGCCTTCACAGAAGACAATGTGCTCATCCTCCATATTTCTAGTGACAGTGTATTTCACAATGGCTACCATAGGTTCATCACTCAAATGCTTACCAGGCTCCACAGTTTTCTTTGTACCTTTGTTATTCGCACTAATAATCATAGAATACTCCTTTACCTTAGCTGGGAAAGCCATTTTCTCAACATGAGGTTCAGGCACAATATGATTAGTAGTACAAACTTGAGTACTTATAACAGGAACATGACTAACAACATCTTTATACGGAGCATGGTACTTATTCCACTTCTTCTTGGGAATGTCTATGTAAGAGGCAAATGCCTTAAAACATTTGGCAATACTTTGGGAATCAAGACCAAACTCATTGCTAATATCATGAAAGTCATCAGCTCCCATAAAAGATTTGATGCATTCATAATCATAGTTTATACCTGACTTTCTTCCTTTGTCATTCTCCCAAGCTTCAGTGTTCTCTTGAATACGGTCTAGTAGATCCCATTTAGCTTCTTCCTTCATACGTGTGAATGATCCAGCACAAGAAGCATCTAGTAAATCTTTATCATGAAGTGGAAGCCTAGCATAAAAGTTATTGAGAATAATATTGTTAGGGAGTTCATGAATAGGACATTTAAGCATTAGTAACTTCAATCTCCCCCAAGCTTGAGTTGTACTCTCTCCATAAAGAGGCCAAAAGTTATATATAAGATTTCTATCCTTATGGATATCACTGGGAGGATAAAATTTAGAGTAAAAGAGATATGCCATCTCCTCCCATTCCATGGATTGTCCATTCTTCAGCAGCTTATACCATTCTTTAGCTCTCCCTTTCAAGGATATGGAGAGTAACTTCTTCTTCACCTGTTCAGTTGTGATACCTGCACACTTAAACAACCCGCATAATTCATGGATAAAAAGCAAGTGATCACCAGGGTGGACAGTTCCATCCCCTAAATAATAATTCTCCATAACACGATTAACAATACTTGTAGGTATCTTAAAAGGATCTATCTCAACATGTTGGGGATATGCTATATGGGTGTCCTCATAGCATGTCCTCTATCCGGATAACCCGGGTGGCCCATAGTTGGTAGCATGGCCCATGGCCTGCTGGGCGGTCCAGTTAGATGGATCCAGAAGGGAGGCCCATGCCGGATAAATAAAGGCTACGAAGGAGTCACCGACGTACCCGGAGCCTTGGAGTGCAAGACATGCTAGACTAGTAATAGACCGTGTAGGACTCTGTAACCTGTCCGGCTAGGACTTTTCCCTGTAACCCTAGGACCTGGAGACTATATAAGTCATGCCTATGGGAGCCTTTAGGACACGATAACTTAGACTTTCAAGTCACCCCGCATAGCGAACCAATCCCTGTAACTCGGTGTATTGCCATTATAGCGATTTATAGTAGGAGTAGGATTATGCCACCGTCGTGGGATCTGAACCTAGGTAAGCTGTGTTTCCTCGTACCCGTCAACCGTCCGCCTTCCCCCACGTCTCTAAACACACACTGTGAGGACCCCTCTATGGCGTACTCGTCGGCAGTACCATGACAGTTGGCGCCCACCGTGGGGCAAGAGGCGCTTCAGGCTCTTCAGCGGGCGAGGACCAAGATCTTTGCGGGAATCGGCAAAACCATAGCCATCGGTCGCGTTCTCTTCTCCGGCAACGTTCCGATCGTCCCTCCCGACGAGTTCTGGATCCTGGTGAAGACGAACCCTACGCGGTGTTCAATCGTTCCTATCGGAGACATCCACCTCTTCATTGGAGAAACCGACTCGGGTACTAGTTCCCTAGGAGATGGAGGAGCATCAAGGCCCGCACGGACCGCCTACGGGCCGGATACGTTCGCGGAAGGATCGATGTCGGATCTCTCCTCAGAGTTTGGCGGCAAAGATCAGAAAAATTCAAGGCCCACCCAAACCGCCCCTGTACAGGATATAACGGTGGAAGATCACTGCCTGTCCGCCGGCTTCGCCCATGCGTCTGGACAGCAGAGATCCATGTTCGTTGGCGTGGTTACCATCTTCGATCTGGCGCGTTGAGTTCAGAGAGAGGGCGAAAACCCCCGCGATTACCTCGCCAGGTGGATCCATATACGAGCCGATCTGGCGCACTACCCCAATGATGATGCTATGTATCACTTTGTGGAAGGACTGGACCAGGGAACGCTTCTCCGGCATTCTCTAAGGCGGCAACAAGCTTTAGGACACGTCACCTTCGAAAGCATGGTGAACACCGTCAACAGCTACGCGGAGGCCGAGGGGGTAGCTCAGGCGGATCTTGCGCTCATATGCGGAGCGCCACCGCCTCAGCAACCGCCACCACCGCCTCCGGCCGCCATCGCCGCTGTTGTGCCACCACCACTAGTCATTGTCGCTGCTATTGCACCTCCACCCCCGTCATCATGGAAGCCCTGGCACCCTCCAACTTTGTGATTGGCGTGCTATACGCCAACTTCAGTGCAGATTCAGAGGAGATAGATTTCAGTCCAGAGGATCTAGACTCCACCATGCAGGAGATGGAGGAGGAGTACACGCGCGAAGAGCAGGCCAACAACGCTGTCACGTCTCGAGAGGTGTTCGTCACCATTTTGACGGCGATGGATGAAGATCAGCCCGGACGAGCTTCGCCTACAGCTCTGAACAAAGGGAAGGGACCACCTGTTGCTGCCGACAATGATCGCGCAAAGGTCATGCCTCCTCCGCCTAACCCAGTGCAACAGCCGCAGGAACTCGGCACCGGCCCGAGCAACAACAACACTGCAAACTTGCCGCATCCAGCATCTACATCTGTTGCTGCCCAAGTTACTCCAGCTGATAGATTGATGTACGACAATCTCCTCGTCGAGCCACTAACTGTAGATCATATCCGGAACGTGACCCAGCTTGACGAGAAGCGCCAGAAGCTGTTGAAGGAAGCGCAGGCCATCGCGGATCAAGGCGCAAAGCTAGATCGAGATTTGGTCAACGCACAGAAATCCATAGAGAAAGCTAGAGCAATGAAGGCCGAGTACAAGACTTTGCTGCAGTAGCAGAAGGCCAAGAAATCTCCGGCTCGTGTCATCAACGATCCTGGTGTGCGGCGAAACCTAGGATGGGCTCCCCCGAAGCCGGCACAAGCCAAGCCATACATTGACAGTGAAGGCAGGTAGGTGATGCCCACTCCTCTCCTCAACCTCGCCGTCGCCAAGACCCTTCTGGAGCAGGATAGATCGCCTGAGGCGGTGGACCAGGTCTACGACCTAGTGGCCAAGGCGGTAAAACAGCAGGAAAAGGCCACCTCTCAGAGGCTTGAGTCTGACCCAGCGTTTTGCTAGTCTAGCCAGCATAATCCGCCAAGGGACATATATCCTCTTGATGTCAGGTCCCAGACGAGTTCATCAGAACGAAGACAGAGGGATGCGCACAACAGGATGGATGCTATCCCCATATCCTCCGACTACGGAGGTAAGGCCCAACCTCGTCGCGCATCTCCACCGCCCCGCTCACCCCCACATCATGAAGACACCAAGGCTCACCGTCGTACGGATATGCCCCTGCCAAGGCAGAGAGGCATCGTCATCCGCAATAACGCGGAGCAGACCCGTCATGATGGAGAGCGCAACCAGGGACACAAGAGCAGGTCGCGCCATGACCATACGCGTCCGACAAGCAACCGCGACAAGCGTGAGGCGTCGCAGGAGGGTAACATCAAGAAGGCTAACCCACCGCCACCTCCGCCTCCATTGCCACCGAGCAGCCACCATGGCGGAGGGGGCTCGCGTCGTTCACGCAGCCCATCCCCTGTGGACAAGAAGAAAAGAAGCCCGGAGCCATACGATGCACGTTCGCGGATAGACAAGATCCACGAGGCCCGAGAAGGACCATACCTGGGACCACGTTGCTTTGGACCTACGATACGGTCCGCAACTTACCCCAAGGGTTTCCGGATTGACAAGACCATCAAGCCCTATGATGGCACCGCTAAGCCAGCTACATGGTTGCAGGACTACGACAACGCGGTGGAGATCGCCGGGGGTAACCCCAACGTTGCCGTCAAGTACCTCCCATTGATGTTAGAGGGCACGACCCGTCAATGGATTGATGACTTGCCGGAGAAATCCATCTGCAATTGGTTGGACATGCAAGAAGCGTTCACCAAGAACTTCGAGGGTACGTACAAACGTCCCTACATTGTTGGCGATCTACAGCGGTGCGTCCAAGAGAAAGACGAGACATCTCGCGCCTACCTCTCCCGCTGGCTGGATATGAAGAATTCCTGCGCAGGAGTGCACGCTCAGACCGCCATGGCCGCCTTCATCGATGGGTTGTAAAGGGGCACGTTCCTCCGACATAAGCTGAAGCGCTTGTAGGACAATCACCAGCTAGAATTGAATCAGATGATTCAGTTGGCCAGTGAGTTCACAACTGCCGATGACGATGCTCGCGGCTCTCTGCCGGCAACGACCGTTCCAACTCAAGCTCGGAGGAATAGCATCACAAAGCGGAAAACCACTCCAGAATAAAAGCAAACTCCCGACATGGTCGCTATGACCTTCGCAGGACGAGGTGATGGCAGACAACGTGGCCGAGGATGGGGAGCTAGTCGTGGGCAGGAGCGAGGAAGTGAAACTACCATGGCAGCGCTCCGCGTTCCTCAAACCTACAAAGAGTACCGCGATATGACGTGCCTCGTACACCTCGATGTCAACGGCAAGGCCACCCATACCAATCGCCACTGCAAGTTCATCAACGACCTCAAGGAGGACACAGAGTCCGGCTACAAGCAAATTCGGAAGAACAGATCGTGAGGCAAGGGCAAGGGGAAGAAGAAGGAGGAGGAGTCCAAGGATTCAAGTGACGTGGACGAGGACATTGACCCCAAGCACGCCTCCAAGAAAGACGGTAAAGGCAAGAACCCCTTCGAGAAGAAGGCGACAGTTTTCCATTCTTTTCTTAGCACCCCACCGTTCGACAACACAAGACCTCTATGAGGATACTGATGGCAACTCTACCCCTAGTTCCCCAGTTCCCCAGTTCCCGCTCTGGTCGGAAATTCCAATTACTTGGGATAGGAAGGATCACCCAGACCTCATCCCTATAGAGAACCAATACGCCATGGTCATCAACCCCTTGATTGACGACAATGAGTTCACCAAATGTATGGTGGATAGTGGAAGCAACATCAACATCATGTACCTGGATACACTGCAGAAGATGAACTTAACGGAGGCAAACCTAAGGCGGACAAACACCATCTTCCACGGCGTAGTTCCTGGTCGGGAGGCTCGGTCCCTTGGGTGCATCACACTTCAGGTAGCCTTTGGCGATGTTAATAATTACCGCCAAGAGCGCATGACCTTTGAGGTGGTCCCCTTCAAGAGCGTGTACCACGTCATATTCAGCCACAACATATTCCACACCTTCATGGCCAAGCCATGCTTCGTCTACAACAAACTCAAGATACCCGGACCAAACAGTGTCATCACCGTATCCAGAAGATTTGCCAAAGCTAGGGACTGCGAGATTGGATAAGCAGCCTACGCGGAAGCTGTCCTCTATAGCGAAGAATTCAAGGAGATCCAGAGCAAGGTCGATGCCTCAGAGATGCCCGTGTCGAAGAAACAGATTTCTGACTCCGCTCCAGCATTCAAGGCCGCCGTCGAGACCAAGCCGGTGGAACTTGTGGTAGGTGATGCCTCCAAGGTCATCGCCATTGGGACGAACCTGGATCCCAAATAGGAAAGCGCGCTCGTCGAGTTCCTCCATGAGAACAGGGGCATCTTTGCCTGGCAACCTTCCGACATGAAAGGTGTACCTAGGGAACTTGCCGATCACAGCTTGAACATTGATCCAAAATGAAACCAGTGAAGCAACCTCTACGACGCTTTGGAGATGAGAAGAGACGCACCATAGGCAAAGAGATAGCTAGGTTACTTAAGGCTAGTTTTATCCGAGAAGTCCTTCACACCCAATGGGTGGGCAATCCTGTACTTGTCCCCAAAAAGGGAACCAAAGAGTTAAGAATGTGCGTTGATTACACCGTCTTGAACAAAGCATGCCCCAAAGATCCGTTTGCTTTGCCTCGCATTGACCAAGTCATTGACTCGACGACTAGCTCGGAACTTTTGTGTTTTCTCGATGCATACTCAGGATACCACCAGATCAAGATGAGGAAGTTGGACCAATTGGCCACTTCGTTCACTACCCCCTACAACACGTTTTCCTATGTTACGATGCCCTTTGGGCTGAAAAACGCAGGTGCTATGTACCAACAGACAATGTGCGGTGACCCAGCATACCACTGCATGTTGTAGTATATTATAGTCGTGGACATAACACTCACGGAGTAACATTCTGCAAATATTACATCCTCAGAGTGGTACAACAGAAACAAAGCGGGTCCACAACATACATTATCATTATTACAACCAGAAATTACATGACGACTTTGAGATCCTCCTAGGTCCATAGAGGTATCCCGATGACTTAGGCTAAAATATAAAAACTCGAAGAACGGAATAAATAAGCAACTAAGGTTTATACGAGATTTAGTTATAGATAAAGAATAGAAATCTATACTACTGGACTAGATCTCTATATATGCTACATCTACACTTCAGATACGTCGGTCTCCATTCGATAGATGTTTTCGTAATTGTTCCCTTCGACGCTTCCGGATACTTCTGGTTCTTCATAGCGGAATTCTTCTTGGTCTTCATTTGGGTATAGTATTTCTTCTTCCTGACCGTTATTATCTTCGGAATCTAGCAAGGTTTAAGAAGATACTTTGAGTACGAGCGTACTCAGGAAGTTCACTAAAAACGAGTGTTTGATGCACTATATCTACAGCCACGGACCATAAGTCGTAGGCAATGCAGGTTTTCGTAAACATTTCTTCAAAGGTTGCTTTTATTCTGAAAAGCTATGTTCGTCAGCCTTCACAGGTTTACCAGAACTTTCATGGAGTTCCTTTCCTGCAGCGTTCGCAACTCCTTCCCGGAGCAGGGAGTAACAAGTTACAGTTCTTACACTCTGCAGAGGTGCATCACTTTACCCATGAGAGATCAAATCCTTGATTCACAACCGGGCGAATCTTTCCCGTCCACACTTCCTATGGTGTGGGGCCCAATAGATGATCCAAGCCAATCACTGTCCTTATCCGCGACCCCACATACACCACAATTATTGTATGCCCAAACTCAAGGTAGACCTTTCCCTGTATAAAACGGATATACCTTAGTTTTGATACACATAACAACCATTAACACTAGTAATCTGTCTTTTGTAAGCCCAGATCCACGGTAGACCTTTCCCCGTATAAAACGGCTATACCCACGATCTGCAACTCACAAATTCCCAGAACAGTGTCCAATGCATGCGAAAGGGAGCCGATCCAGCTGACTTCTTCGTCCCATTCAAAATCTCATGGTTAACTCGTAATATACGGCGCGAGAATCACTGGCGACATTGGTTGTTAAGTCCTAGATGATATACTCCTGAGTAGTGGTATTCAAACTACCAGGTTTAATATATTAGCTGATCACCCTGGATTGCTAACCAATAGTTCACATTATTATCAAAAATAGTGTTTTCTGACCTTTTTGAAATGTAGGTGATGACAACACTGGATTTGCAAAATACTTTATAGAAAATAATCAAAGGACATGAGCAAGTGTGAACTTGCCTTGATATAGCGGAGTATTGTAGTCGAATGTCTCGACTTGACCCTGGACCTCGGGTTCTACAAAAATATCATCATTGCCCGGTAAGGACAATGTTTAAAGAAGCAATATGCTGTTATGCATAAGTTGTAACACTACGGTTCTGAAAAGACCGTAGCTTCTATGTGACATGCCAATACCTGGATCAGTTCATTGGCCCAGAATAGAATACGATGAATAACATAGCAAAATATCCATGTATCATAAATACCGAAGATCCAGAGTACCATTATTACAATAAAAGCTTAGCTCAAGGCTAGCTCAAATTATTCAAGTAGCAGCATAAATATAATAAATCCTCCATTCTTCAAATTTCCCACAAGTGAACAAGTGCCGAGTGGAGTACCGTGGCCTAAATCGATTACTCAGAATCGGAATATCCTGCAACATGAAACGTAGCAGCCCCGAAGGGTCAATACATGGAATGTATGGCAAGTAGAGCTATTAAAGGAGACAATAGAACTAACATCTACATGCATATTTGGCAAGTGGGGCTGTGGCTAGCTTGCATTTGCAAATAACTTTGTCCTACTTTCATAAATAGTTTTTGATTTTCTTTGGAAAGATCCCAATTAAGTTAACCCAACAACATTAAAGCAATTATGAAATTGGAATGAGCGAGAAACATGTCATGGAATCAATATCAAGCAACTCAGACGTCCATAATCGGGGACATGGCTAATGGATTAGATTATACACCATGCAGGGGTTAGTACACTTTACCCATGTGACTTGGCCAGCCCAGCTCGTACCATCACTCTCATTTTGGGTGATGATAGGGAGAAGTCCAAGAAGAGACCGTTCGGGAAGTAGCTCCCCAAACCCGACACGCACCGGTCCAACCTACCAAAATTCTACATCTCTGGATACGTGGGTTCGAGTTACCACAACCTACTGAGTCCAACCAACCGCCCATTCCATTATTGGCACATGGTTGTACACGTAAGCTACAGAATAAACAAGCCAATCATTTTCTCTAGATACCTAGGTGCCTTTCCGCAATGATACCACCAAAATTTTCAATCCCATCACACCCAGGAGGTTCATTGATTAAGTTGTTTTAGTTTTTGCAAACCAACACATTTAGAAACAACTTTCAGTGATGTAACCCAGCCCTCGTTCACCATATCATGGCTAACCACATCTACCAACGGAGGTTTATCTACAGGGAAAGCCCTACCACATAATAGGTCATAGCATAGCGATAGTAATATCCTACACATGCATCTACAAATTACACGACAATGCATTGAAAATAGTAGGACAACATCATGAACAAAGTAGCATCTACTTGCCTTGGCTGTAGCGGTCGGAAGAACAATCCACACACGAGCAAGTGTTGCACTCGTCACAATCTACACGATACAATTGCAATAATAAACAAACCATCCACAATCATATGCAAACAATGATGATACGAGATGCATGCATGACAAGTGGAATAACGCTATAGCAACATCACATAATATTATTCAGTATAACTACTGTATGCATGCATGGAAATTATTTTGAGTGCAAAGAAAACAAAGCATGCAATTTATAATGCTCAAATAATAGAGCTAGAAACTAAATAATTAGCCACTGCTAACCTAATGTTTGTAAAATCTTGGAAAACTTCCTCTGTGTAGGCAACTCTAAATAGAAACATTACCAATTGGAATTTCTCAAAAAGGATTTATATAACTCCCTGAGTAATTTAAATACTAAAGTAAGCCTTTAATTAGATTCTGCAAAAATTATTACTGTAAGCCTAACTTTTTAATTCACTTTGAGATTCCCCTTGTTCTACTGATTCTAGGAACATCTTATTTGCAATTTTTTGAGTTACAGAACTTATCCTATGAATTTATTACTCTAAAAAGGGCATTAACTCATTTAATTATTCAGGATAAAGCCTTGCTGTAAAATTATAAAAAAAGGTATAGCAAGATTCTATGTGAGACACTGAATCCTTACATATTTTATTTGCAATTTTTGGCCCAGTAGATCTAAAGTTATGGATTTTACAAATTTTAGCTAAATTCTGTCGATTTAAATCAATTTAAATTACACAGTCAAAGTTGACTGGTCAGACCGCGTTGACGTGGCAACTGACGTGGCAGTTGATTATTCAGCTGCCCGCGCTGACTCTTCCACGGTCCATCTTGACCGTTGGATCGGGATCGGGCGGCTGGGGAGGCACGCGAGGGGAGGCTCACCGGAGCTGGCGGTGGGCGGCGGCGGTGAGGTCGTGGCGGCGGCGGTGGCTGTCCTCAGCGACGGCTGGGTGGCGTACGCCATCGGGGGCGTCAGGGTCGAGCTCATAGGCATGGAGGCGGCGGCTGGCGAGCGCGGGGTCGAGCTCGACGACCGGCTGGAGGCGGGGGCGTCAGGTGGCGTGGCGACGGCGTCGGTGGCGGGGTCCTGCGGCGAAAAGGGGGAGGGGTAGGTGGTCAGCGGGTGGCGGCGGTGTCGACGAGCAAGCGAGCAAGGCGAGGGGAGGGTCGCACGCGGCGGCGGCGTGCTCACCACGGTAATGGCGGCGGCGGCGATCGCGGATTCCGGTGAGGAATTCGCGGTGGCGTGAGGCATCTCGGGCAGGGGTTGTTGGGGGGTTTTGGCGAGGGAAGTGAGCGCTTTAAGAGGGGGGTCGTGGCGGCGCGCGGGGTCCTGGTCGCGACCGAGTCGGCCTCGGCGTCCGTGCAGTCTTATTTCATGTTGTGGTAAAATTGTCGGCCCAGTTCTTGGGCCATGGCAGATCTTGCTATCTGCCATGTGGCGGCTGCTCTTGGCGCGTCTTATTTCTGAAGCTGGGCAGCAGGCAGCTGGCTTTCGCTGCTGTATTTTTTTGTTCTTTTCTTTTAATCTTTTCTGTTTTAGTATTTCTATTATATCTTTTCCATATGAACTCCAAATTGAGTGATTTTTGTCTCTAAATTTTTATAAAAACCAGAGGATCAACATAAGATCAAGCTTGTAATTTTTTTCACTAGTTGAAGTTAGTGGATTTATATAACCCTAGTATATTCTCTTGTAGGTGCATTTTAGTAATTCAAAATAGGGCTTTCAAAACATTGTTTTGCCAGAATCTTTTCGAACCGAAATTTTGCATGGATGATCATGATGCAATGACATGTATGCTATGCAGTACCAAATCCAAAATTTGGGATGTGACAAGACTACCCCACGTAAGATGAATCTCATCCCCGAGATTCGGCGTGGCTAGCAAATAGGTGTGGGTGGTCCTCTCGGATGTCATCCTCACGCTCCCATGTGGCTTCCTCTTCGGTGTGGTTGCTCCATTGCACCTTGCAAAACCTGATTGTCTTGGTGCGGGTAATCCTCTCCGCTGTTTCCAGTATCTTGACCGTCTTCTCCTCATAGGTCAAGTCATTCTCAAGCTGAACCTCCTCTAGTGGCACAGTGTCTCTCAATGGTGTATCCACCATCTCTGGATGGCACTTCTTCAGCTGGGACACGTGGAACACGTTGTGGATGGCAGACAGAGCCTCCGACAACTCCACCTGATAAGCAACTTCTCCTTTGCGTGCTAAGACCCTATATGGCCCAATAAACCGAGGTGCTAGCTTACCCTTGATTCCAAATCTCTTAATTCCACGCAGTGGCGACACTCTGAGGTATGCTCTATCACCTATCTCATACACCACTTCCTTGTGCTTGGCGTCAGCATAGATCTTCTGCCTTGATTGTGCTACCTTCAGTCTGTCCCTGATCAAGTCGATCTTCTCCTCGGCGTCCTTGATCAAATCAGGTCCAAACAACTGACGTTCTCCTACTCCATCACATAGCAATGGTGTCCGACACCGTTTCCCATATAGCACATCGAACGGTGACGTCTTGATGCTGGTCTGATAGCTGTTGTTGTAGGAAAACTCGGCATACGGCAAATTCTCATCCCAACTAGAACCATGAGCCAAAGCGCAAGCTCTCAGCATATCCTCCAAAATCTGATTTACCCTCTCGGTCTATCCATCAGTCTGGGGGTGGAATGCTGTGCTAAACTCCAACCTGGTCCCCAGTGACTCGTGCAGCTGGCACCAAAAGTGTGAGGTAGATTGGGTGCCTCTATCCGATACAATGCTCTTGGTAACTCCATGTAGGCTCATAATTTTGTCCATATAGATCTTGGCCAACTTTTCACTTGTGTAAGTCATCTTCACCGGTATAAAGTGGGCTACCTTGGTCAAATGGTCGACCACTACCCAAATGGAGTCATATCCCGACCTGGTCCTGGGCAATCCTGTGATAAAATCCATTCCCACTCTATCCCACTTGCATTCCGGCACAAGCTATGGTTGTAGTAGTCCTGCTGGCTTATGGTGTTCCGCCTTCACTCGGATACATACATCACATAGGGCAATATGCTTGGCGATGTCTCCCTTCATGTTATTGCACCAAAATCTGCCCTTCAAATCCATATACATCTTTGTGTTGCCCGGATGTATGGAGTATGGCGAGTTATGAGCTTCCTGCAGAATCAACTTCCTTATCTCTGGGTCGCTGGGCACACACAAACGATCTCCATACCACAAGGTACCATTCTTATCCTCGCGAATATCCTTTTCTCGATTTTCCTTCATCTTTTCCTTTATCTCTTCTATTTCCTTGTCTCCTACCTAAGCCTTCCTGATCATGTCCTATAGCGTTGGTTGGACTTCCATTGCTACTAGATATCCTTCGGACATTACCTCCAGTCTAAGGACCTTGAATTGCTTGCACAAGTCCTCGGGCAATTCCCCAACAGTCAATCCATTGGCATAGACCTTCCAGCTCAGAGCATCTACTACTACATTTGCCTTCCCTGGGTAGTACCGCAGATTCATATCATAATCCTTGATAAGCTCCAACCATCTCATTTTCCTCATGTTCAGTTCCTTCTGTGTAAATATGTATTCCAGGCTCTTGTGGTCGGTGTACACATCACAATGTTTTCCCATTAGGTAGTGCCTCCATACTTTGAGCGCATGAACAACTGATGCTAACTCCAAGTCATGCGTGGGATAATTCCTCTCATGGTGTTTAAGCTGTCGCGAGGCATATGCCACCACTCTCCCATCTTGCATCAGCACACTCCCAAGTCCTTGTCGAGAAGTATCACAGTACACTTGGAAATCCTTCTGAAGATTAGGTAAACACAGAATAGGTGCGGTCACTAGTCGACGCTACAGTTCTTGAAAGCTGGCTTCACACGCATCCGTCCATTCAAACTTCCTCTCCTTCTTCAGAAGTTCTGTCATCGGCTTAGCAATATTGGAGAAATTTTCAGTGAACCTCCTGTAATATCCAGCAAGTCCCAAAAAGCTACGAATATCACCCACATTCTTGGGTGCTTCCCACTCAGTTACTGCAGTCACCTTGCTTGGATCAACCGCGACTCCTTCTCCTGACACCACGTGTCCAAGAAATCCAACAGTGTTCAGCCAGAATTCACACTTGCTGAATTTGGCATACAGCTTGTGCTCCCTCGGCTTCTCCATAATCAGTCGCAGATGTTTCTCATTCTCAGCATCATCCTTGGAATATATCAGCATGTCATCAATAAACACCACCACGAACTTGTCCAAGTACTCCATGAATACCTTGTTCATCATGGTCATGAAATATGCCGGAGCATTCGTTAGTCCAAAATACATAACTGTATACTCATATAAACCATACCTAGTAGTGAAAGCAGTTTTTGGTATGTCCTCCTCCCGGATCTTCAATTGGAAATAACCCGATCGCAGATCAATTTTGCTAAACACCTTTGCTCCTTCCAGCTGATCAAACAAATTATTTATGTTCGGAAGGGGGTATTTGTTCTTGATGGTCACTTCATTCAGCTAGCGATAGTCCACCACTAACCTTTTGCTGCTGTCTTTCTTCTCCACAAACAGAACAGGTGCACCCCATGACGACGAACGAGGCTGAATAAATCCCTTGTCCAACTGCTCCTTTAGCTGTTTCTTTAATTCCTTCAGCTCATCCATATCCATTTTATATGGTCTCTTTGCTATAAGTCCTATTCCCGGCATCAGATCGATGAGAAACTCCACATCCCTGTCAGGTGGCATCCCTGGCAGCTCTTTCGGAAACACGTCGGGGTAATCCTTAATCACAGGCATAGTATCCATGCTAACCTACTTAAGAGAATTCAGCTTACGCCTTCCCAGTCACACAGCCAACTTGAACCTAATCCTCTTACCATCCGGGGTTTTGAGTGAAACAGCTCGCTGTGCACAATCTATATGTCCCCCATGCATAGACATCCAATCCATACCCAGAATTACATCTAAACCTTGTGATTCCAACACTACCAGATGAAGGGAATATGCCCGAGAGGCAATAATAAAGTGGTTATTATCGTATTCCTATTTATGATAAATGTTTATTTTACATGCTATAATTGTATTAATACGGAAACGTTAATACATGTGTGTTTAATAAACAAAAGAAAGTTCCTAGTTATGCCTCTCTTATAAACTAGCTCGTTGATTAACAAGATGATCATAGGTTTCCTGATCATGGACATTGGATGTTGTTAATAACGAGGTCACAACATTAGTGTAATGGTGTGATGAACATTCATCCGAAGTATAGCATTACGATCAAAGTCATTGAGTTTATATTGCTATAACATCTTAAGAAGTGATCCTAATCCTTAGACCATGAGATCATGTCAATCACTAACACCGGAAGAGTTTCTTGATAACATCAAACGTCACACCGTAACAGGGTGATTATAAAGATGGATTCAGAACTACTAAAGTGTTATGTTGAGGCCCATGGATCGAGAGTGGAATTTGTTCATCCCGATGACGGATAGATATACTCTGGGCCCTCTCGGTGATATCACATTGGTTAGCTTGCAAGCAAGTGATTTGATCACTAGAATGTTATATCACGGGAACGAGAAAAGAGTGCATGTCAGTAACAAGATCAAACGAGGTATGGAGATACCGATGATCGAATCTTGGACATGTAATATATCGCGAAACAAAAGGATTAAGATACTAGCGTAAAAGGTTCCGACGATCACAAGAAAGTCATCGTTGAATGTGGGAGAGTCGATGGGTCTCAGATCCCGCTCGATTATTGATCGAGAGGGTCTCGATCATGTACACATTATTCATGAACCGTAGGGTGACACACTTAAGAGACACCGACATCCAATTGGAGCAAAAGTTTCATGCCGAAAAAGAAAAGGAAAGCGCAGGAATTTATTTCACTAGACACCAAAAAGCTTTGGTTGAAATTGCTGAAACTGGTTCTGCATGTGAAATGGAATACTAGCAAGGGGTTTTATATGAATGTTTGTTAATTAAAGTAATTAACAAAATTCTGAATAAATAAATAAAAGAGTTTTATTTAAATGAGAGCTTGCATTAAATTTGGTGGAAATTTAATGCATGTGAGTGGATTTTTGAGTGGAGGATTTTTAATGGGAGTGGAGGCTTTTCATTTTGAGTGGGAGCTCCACCCACATGAATGTGGAAGAGGTGGGGGCAGCCCCATGGCTGGGCGCCATGCCCCTTGGGTGCCCCCCTCTCCTCCTCTCACACCACACCTCCTCGTGAAGGATCTCTCTCCCCCTCTAGAATTTATCCCCCATGGTCTCGGACTAGCGAGATACATGTTCCCGGTGGCTATTCGGCAAGAAAGAGTTGTGCTTCCGCTGCATCGCTGGAGCGAGGAGGTGGTTGCTCGGTGCCTCGAACGTGTGTGCGAACGGATGCGCTGCTTTTTGGCGCTAGGACTTCCTCTCGATCTTGAGATCGGCAAGAGATCGTCTACATCAACCACGAGTTTGGACTCGTTAAGCTGTCGGTAAGATTCAAGGGTATGTTCTCACGGATATACATCCGCTCGTTGTTTGTATCTAGTAGATAGATCTTGGTACATAGTAGTTCCCATCGTAGGAAATTTTTTGTTTTCTATCTGCGAACCCTACAAAGGTATCGAGCGAATCTATGCGTAGATACTTTGCACGGGTAGTACACATATGAGTATCTGGGCGATGATGATCATTTTATTGCTTCTTAGTTGTACTTTGGATATTGGTGGCATAGTGGGATGAAGCGGCCCGGACAAACTTTACATGTCCTCACACAAGAGACCTGTTCCACGCTTGACATGCAACTAGTTTTGCATAAGTGGCTAGCGGGTGTCTGTCTCTCCTACTATAGTCAATATCTAATTTGCAACGAGTTGTCAACAATTTGGTTATCCTCGTTGTGGTTCATGTTCGTAGGTAAGAACGGTTCTATCTTCGAAAGCCCTAAGCCACGTAAAACATGCAATGGATAAATTAGAGGCGTCTAGTTTAGATTGTTGCTAGGCTAGTGTTATGATATGGTGATGTTGTAAGTAGAAGTATGAGATGATACTCTTACAACACACATAGCGTGTAAGTTCCATAGACCTTGGCCTTACACATAAAGGTATGATAGTGATCGTACCACGGTGCACATGATGGAGATCATATGCGGGAACCATATCATTCACTTATAAACATGTGATGTTTTGATTGCATCTTATATTGCTTGTTTGGCGTTTTATTAGCATAATAAGATGATCCCTCATTTAGATATCAAGATAAGAATGTGTTCTTCCTTACGTATGCACCGACAATGTTTCGTCGCTTCAAGACATCACGTGATGATCGGGTGTACTTGAATCCACGAGCATATCTCAGGTGTAAGATAGTTACACACGCGAATACTAAGGTTCTTACTTGGCGAGCCTAGCATGTACAGACATGGCCTCGGAACACGGACCGAAAGGTTAAGCATGAGTCATATGTTTTGATATGATGACCATATGGATGCTCGCCTTTGAAGCTACACCGACTCACGTGATGATCGGACTTGGTGTAGTGGATTTGGTTCATGTAATCACCAAAAAGACACGAGGGATGTCGTATTTGAGTGGGAGTTCATTTCTAATTTGGATTAGTAGAACTCAATTTATCATAAATTAAATCAAAGTGAATTTGCATAATTTCTTGTAGTTATTGGCATTCGTTCACCACCTTATACTTAGTCGTAATTGAGATAATAGAACTATAGAATTCTGGATATATACTTTACGAACTGGTAACGTATTGTGTTGAGTGTCAATCTAAAGTTTAAGTCATATTGCAAACTTTCAGCAAACTCTATTTACTCCGTGAAATTTAATAGTTGGTATTAAACCGAGAGTAACAATTCCAGTGTTAGTATCTTAAGTATCATGTTTGCCTACATGATTCTTGATTGTTTTAATATCAAGTTTATCTAGGATCTGAAAGAATTGTTTCAGAAACCATCATGTGTGGCAGATATAACGATATCTGATACAATGTTTTGGTTGCAATATGATAGAGTATAATATGTGTTCTCATATAGGATGAGAATTTACGAAGGTTGGAGATGCTAGACATCCTAATCATCCAAAAGGGTTTTGGAAAGTAATGTTATACTCACGATTCTCCTTTATAAGCTAAAGTAGCTTGATCATGAAAGTCGTCATGATAAGGGTGAATAGAAGATGTATGTAAAGTGTTTACTACACTAAAAGATTACTAAAGAATGGATTTTGAAAGAATACCGATCATTTTGATGATGGTGATCTACTTCAAAGTGCAAGTCCAAAGGTATTATTATTTGAATATACACGCTTTGGACTATGTGTCATGTATATGGCGCCACTGTTGATGTTGATAGATTCTTTTAAAAGGAAAAGGAAATGCTGAAAGAGAATCTATAAAATATATTTGGCAGAAAAGAAAAGATTGGAAATATGCAATTTAGGTATATATATATGATATACATGTTATGGTTGTATTCTTTGCTTGTTAACAATGTGGTTCTTGGGTATTGGATACCGAATTGGTTGGTATGAAATTTCATACAAAACAACGCAATTCATGAACCACAATGGCCTAAGTAACTAGCAAGAGAATATGTGATGATGTTCATCGAAAACAAACAAACCGTTGTTTGTATTTCTCCTTGACATCAAAGCTTGACTTCAAGATTTGTTTTAATAATTGTTATTTGAATCAGGTATTATGAGAACAAAGGTTGTTCAAATAATTACCGTATTCCATATAAGATGGATGATTTACAAATCTAGTTGAAGAAATCACATCCATAAAACCTAATGCTAAAATGTCGCAAGACAAATGATTGAAAGATCACTTATGAAGTGACATCGCTGTTTAAATTATATTGGAAAGAAAACATGAAGAATCTCCATATTCATGGATTTTTGGAGTCTTTGGTTTGATAAAGTGACGCTTGTGAGACTTTCCACGTGATAATTAAAACTTCGTTCAAAGGCCAAAGAAGAACGAACGACTAAATTATTGGAATTTATACATATCGATGTATGTAGTCCATTATGTGTAGTCGTAAGCGATGGGTTTCAACTTCATATGCTTTCTCCGGAATTTTGAGTGAATGTTCACTTAATGAGAAAGAAGTATGAAATATTTGAAAATGTTTCAAAGACTTTCAAGATGAAGTGGAAAATCATTGTAACAAGAAAAATAAATGAATTATGATTTGATCATAAAGGGATTTATTTGAGTTACAAGTGTAACAAGAAAATAAATGAATTATGATTTTATCATAAAGGGATTTATTTGAGTTGCAAGTTTAGCAAAACACCTAGATTTACATCTCCCTAAACACCATAGGAGTATGGAGTGTTTGAGATTTGTAATGAAACCTTGTGAGACATGGTTGGATCAAAGGTGTTATTTATAAACTGCCATTATGTTTTAAAAGATTAAAGCTTTAGAGACTACCGCTTTTAATGAAAAGAGCTCCATCTAGATCCGTTGAAATGACACCATGGAAGTTATGGTTTGGGGTAAAACCCAAGTTGTCATTTCTTAAATTTTGGTATGCTAAACATAAGTAAGATGTTTACAACCGAATTCGGATGAGCATGTCTTTGTAGGTTATTCCGAATAACAATTGGTTATTCCTCCATAACACCGAGGACAAAAGGGTTTGTCGCTTGAAATGTGAAGTTTCTTGAAAAAGGAATTTTTCGCAAAAGTTAAGTGGGAGGACAATAGAACTTTGATAAGGTTAACGAACCTTAGCTAAATGTGCTGAGTTGCGCAGCGCCGGAAATCGTTCCGAAGGCTGCCATAATGCTCATAGCTTATGTGCCTCAAAGGTTGTGGTCACGGAGATCTAAGTTCCTATTGAACCAAGTAGGTCGGTTAAACAATCAAATGCTAAGATTTGAGAGTAAATCATTATTGTTTGACAATGATGAACCGAATACATACAAAGAAGCGATGATGGGCCCTGACTCCGTCAAATGGCTTGAAGCCATAAAATCCGTGATAGTTCCATATACGAGAAATCAAGTTTTGAACTTGGAAGACCCTCCGGAAAGGTGTAAAAACCTATCGTCAGATTTGGATCTATAAAGAAACAAACATGGATGTCTCACATCTATGAAATATTCGACATGTCGTAAAGTATTTTATGACAATGTTCAAAGAGTTGACTATGACAAGATTTGATCTTTCATAGCGATATTTAGTCTGAACGGATTAAAGTAGCAACCACTACATATAATTTGGTATATGGTAGATGAATAAACAAAACAAAGTTCTTCTAATAGAATGGTTACCTAGGACGTGTACATGACACGGTCCAAAGGGTTTTGTTAAATTCAAAGGATGCTAAAAGGGCATGCAAACTTCAATGGTTGAAGTAAGCATCGCGGAGTTGGAATCTTCACCATGATGAAAAATGAGTTTTTCATCTAGAGACGATGAAGATGCATGCATTTGCAAGAAATTAAGTGGGAGCGCTAAGAAATATTTCTAATACATTATGTGGAGGACATCTTGTTGATTAGAAATGATGTATCTTTTATTGACAGAGGTTAAGAATTTCATTTCGATGAAAGACTTAGGGAAAACCCGAATATTTAGCATGAATGTCTATAGTGGATAGACTGTAACGCTAATATGTTTATGCCAAACGTACATATATGAGATATTGAAGGAGTTCAATATAGAAACGACAAGAAACAGTTCTTGTTGCATGGAAAGGAATTGAATCAAGATTCAAGTGTATCGACACTTGATAAGTGAAACAAGATTCAAGTGCTTCGACACTTGATGAGTGCAATCACGAGAATGTTTTGATCAATCATACCATGATATGTACACATCAAGATATGTCCTATGCTCTAAGTGTTATGAGCATATACCAGAATGAATCATAAAATGATCATTGGACGATAGTGAGGATATTCTTATGATATTTTGGAAGAACTAAGAATATATTTGTGTAGAGGTGACAAACAATTACAAATAGTTCATTGTAAAGCGTTACATTGATACTAGTTTTGTCACAAGATACAAATTAAGTTTATCTCAATTTAAACTATGGGTGGCACAATGTAATGGAAAGGATATTCCATGATGGATTTGGAAGAGTTCCAAAGTTAAGACATTGTGACGAATACTACAACAAAAGGCTAAGTATATGACTGCTATAGTAGCAACAAAGTAGGGAATTTGTGTCAAGTAGTTTGTTATCAAACTAAGGCGTGGTTCGCAACGGGCTAACACTAAAGATATATTGTATGACAATAGTATCGATTTGTTTTAACCCCAAGGAACTAAAGGTCTCACCAAAAGACCAAATTTATACAATGCCATCTCATTGGAGAATGAGTGATGCGTGGAGACGCCAAGACATGCAAATACACACGGACCTGAAGCGTCAGATCCGTAGATTATGTTAACCACTTGCAATTGCGTATTTGGAACACCAGAAAGCCATAGGTGTTCAATACACAAAGTTTTCAAACTAGATTATTGTCTTTAGTGCAAGCGGGAGACTGAAGGGAATATTCCCGAGAGGCAATAATAAAGTGGTTATTATCGTATTCCTATTTATGATAAATGTTTATTTTACATGCTATAATTGTATTAATACGGAAACGTTAATACATGTGTGTTTAATAAACAAAAGAAAGTTCCTAGTTATGCCTCTCTTATAAACTAGCTCGTTGATTAACAAGATGATCATAGGTTTCCTGATCATGGACATTGGATGTTGTTAATAACGAGGTCACAACATTAGTGTAATGGTGTGATGAACATTCATCCGAAGTATAGCATTACGATCAAAGTCATTGAGTTTATATTGCTATAACATCTTACGAAGTGATCCTAATCCTTAGACCATGAGATCATGTCAATCACTAACACTGGAAGAGTTTCTTGATAACATCAAACGTCACACCGTAACAGGGTGATTATAAAGATGGATTCAGAACTAATAAAGTGTTATGTTGAGGCCCATGGATCGATAGTGGAATTTGTTCATCCCGATGACGGATAGATATACTCTGGGCCCTCTCGGTGATATCACATTGGTTAGCTTGCAAGCAAGTGATTTGATCACTAGAATGTTATATCACGGGAACGAGAAAAGAGTGCATGTCAGTAACAAGATCAAACTTGGTATGGAGATACCGATGATCGAATCTTGGACATGTAATATATCGCGAAACAAAAGGATTAAGATACTAGCGTAAAAGGTTCCGACGATCACAAGAAAGTCATCGTTGAATGTGTGGGAGTCAGTATGGGTCTCCAGATCCCGCTTCGGATTATTGATCTGAGAGGGGTCTCGATCATGTCCACATTATTCATGAACCGTAGGGTGACACACTTAAGAGACACCGACATCCAATTGGATCAAAAGTTTCATGCCGAAAATAAAAGGAAAGCGCAGGAATTTATTTCACTAGACACCAAAACTGTTTCGGTTGAAATTGCTGAAACTGGTTCTGCATGTGAAATGGAATACTAGCAAGGGATTTTATGTGAATGTTTGTTAATTAAAGTAATTAACAAAATTCTGAATAAATAAATAAAAGAGTTTTATTTAAATGAGAGCTTGCATTAAATTTGGTGGAAATTTGGTGGAAATTTAATGCATGTGAGTGGATTTTTGAGTGGAGGCTTTTTAATGGGAGTGGAGGATTTTCATTTTGAGTGGGAGCTCCACCCACATGAATGTGGAAGAGGTGGGGGCAGCCCCATGGCTGGGTGCCATGCCCCTTGGGTGCCCCCCTCCCTATAAAGGCCCTCCTCCTCTCTCACACCACACCTCCTCGTGAAGGATCTCTCTCCTCTAGAATTTATCCCCATGGTCTCGGACTAGCGAGATACATGTTCCGTGGCTATTCGGCAAGAAAGAGTTGTGCTTCCGCTGCATCGCTGGAGCGAGGAGGCGGAGGTTGCTCGGTGCCTCGAACGTGTGTGCGAGCACGGATGCTTGCTGTTTTTGCGCTAGGACTTCCTCTCGATCTTGAGATCGGCAAGAGATCGTCTACATCAACCACGAGTTTGGACTCGTTAAGCTTTGTCGGTCTTCAAGGGTATGTTCTCTACGGATATACATCCGCCCGTTGTTTGTATCTAGTAGATAGATCTTGCTACATAGTAGTTCCCATCGTAGGAAATTTTTTTGTTTTCTATGCTGCGAACCCTACACGAGATGTGCAATGAAATTATGTGCTCCAATTCTCATAGTTAAGTCACGACATCCCGCGCTAGCTATCATATCCCCTCCAGGTGAACTCACTCTAATAGACCCTTTCAGAGACTCCATAGGTAACTTATACTTATCCACAAATGCCCTTGATATGAATGAATGCGATGCACCAGTATCGAAAAGTATAAGTGCAGGGTGAGTGTTGATTGGAAACTTACCAATCACAAGGTCACGCTCATCTGGGATCTCCTCCACATTCATGTGGTTCACTATGGCCTTCTGGTTGTTGACTGGCTTCAGTCCCTTCTTCTCCGGACAGTTGTCTGCATAATGTCCCTTCTGGACACACTTGAAGCATGTCACCTCACTCAGATCCTTCTTCACCAACCTGCGATCATAGTTGCAGTCATGTCCACTGTGTCCTCCAGAATGGTGAGTGTGTCCTCCCTTGTGGCTGTGGTGGTTTCTCTTGTGGCTATCATGGTGATGTCCATCACCTCCATGGTGGTGGCGGTCATGGCTTCCATGGTGACCATGGTCACTCCCTCCATGCTTGGAGTATCCATCATAAAAAGTGCGAGACTTGTGGTGAGAACCAGAGTGGTGATTGTTGCTCTTCCTCTTGCGGCTTTCCACCTGCTTGTGTTTCCCTTCCAAAATTCTGGCCTTGTCCATAAGCTCCTGAAAAGTGGGACAGTAAACCACCAACAGTTGCACCAAAAGCTCATCACTAAGGCCATCCAGGAATCTCTCCCTCCTTTTTGCGTCAGTTTCAACATCCTCAGGTGCATAACGAGACAGGTTGTTGAACTCCTCAATATACTCAGCCACAGTGCGGTTGGTTTAGCGCAAATTGTGAAATTCCTTCCTCTTCAGGCTCAGAACTCCTGAAGGCACGTGGTTGGTCTTGAAACCTTCCTCAAACATTGCCCAAGTCACAGTGTCCAGCGGGTGGGTGATCTGAAAAGTGTCCCACCACGAAGCGGCTGGTCCCTCCAGTAGGTGAGCGGAAAATCTCACCTTCTCAGCATCCGTGCACCCAACAGTTACCAGGTCCTTGTTCACTGAATGCAACCAGTCGAGAGCAACCATCGGCTCCGTTGCAATAGAGAACTTCGCTGGCCTTAGCCTCAGAAACCTGGTAAGTGCATCTCCCTGAGGCTGGTTGTTCCCATTGTTGTTGTTGTTGTTGTTGTTGTTCTGAGCTTCCATGAACTGGGTCATAACTTGGGTCAACTGTGCCTGAGATGCCATGATCTGCTCCATCTCAGTGGGTTGACGGCGGGGAGGCATCTGCGGTTCAGCACAGGTAAGCTTAGAAAGAATCGATTACGAAAACAGGATTCTACCCATGCATTATGACCAAACAACAACAAAACATTCACATACAATCTCAAGAAAGAAACACATTAGCAAACAAATGATGCAGCAACATCCCAGGGGTTATCCTAGCAGTACATATCTACTGAAATAGTTTTTAGAATAGTTGGCATTAGTTATCAACACAGCAGGTCAACAAAGCATTAAAAACAGGAATCTGCCCGAACAGTCCAGCAGTGTTCACGAATTTTTCTACCTGACTTAAACTCGTCAGGAATTTTTGATGATCTGTGTGTATATAGTACAGAGAGTTTAGAACCATCCCTATTTTTTCATATTTTTCCCAGATACCAATAAAATATGAAAAATCATGCAGTACTGCTGTGTCAGCAGAAAACTGCAACAGGAAAAACTCAGATATCAACCAAACTTGACATAACTCTTCAATAAAATTCGCACAAATAATCCTGGGATATTGGAGTACACTTAGGAACAACTAAACACTCTTAAACTAACAATGATTAAGTTTTACATCTATTGAGACTAATCCTAACGATTTTACCTAACAAGACTAATTGGTGGACTTCTATCTACTTCTTGAAGAGGTTGCAGTAGATCCTCGCACTCATGCGTTGGCGCTTCTGTCCACGAACCGACCATGGCAGCGGAGTATAAACCTCTCTTGTGTCATCACTTGAAATCTCAAACTGCACCTCTTCTGGATCCTCCTCTTCTTCTTCATTCTCTACTGCAGCTGCAACAACTTCATCTCCTCCACCATCATCGTCTCCATCATCATCATCCTCGTCATCATCATCGTTCCCACTGTCATCATCATCATCATTGTTGTCATCATCTCCATTGTCATCATCAGAGGGTGGATTCAGCTGTTCTTGGAGAGCGGCAATCTGGTCTGCCATATCTTCAACAGTTTGATCCCTTTCCTGGACGGTCCCTTGCAACTGTTGTATGGTCTGGTTGTTTTCCTGCACAGTTCCATTAAGCTGAGCTATGGTTGCATCCCTGCCTACCAGGGAATTATTTAGAACATCCACAGCTTCAAGTAAGGTCTCTATCTCCAGTCCTTGGACCACCATACCATTGCTGGCAAAATCTGCTATCTCTTTTACCATCATCACTTTCTCAGCTAGAGCTCCATTCTCCCTTTCCATATCCTCTATGTGCCTCCGACGGGGAGGCATGTTGTTCCTGTCGCCCGGGGTAACCACAATGTTCCCATCCTCATCACGCCTCCCATAGTCACGGTAGGGTGAGTCTGCTGGCAGCAGGTGTCGGACAAGATGGCACTGGCGTGACAGGGCTTCATGCAAGGCCAAGTTTATTCCAAGTCCCTAGTTGCAGTATGTCTTGGTGTAGATCAGATGCACAGGGTTTGGCAAGGCGGCATCCCTGAAGATGAAGGTGGTGATCTCCCATGCATCCTCATATCCATAGGTGTACAGCCTTCTTCCTTTGAACATGGGCAGTGGCAATCCCAATGACTCCGAGAGCTGTGCTAACTATCTTGCAAAGGGCCTTGGTGACTCCATGGTTGCATACTCAGTCCTGACTTCTCCCATCTATCAAATTAAAAGAGGAAAGTGTGAGAATAGCATATGGTAAGAATTTACAAGAGTGAAAGTCATAAGATGAAAGACAAAGGTAATATAATCTTTAATAATTTTATGGCTTCCTAATCCAAACCTAGGTCATGATCCTACAGTCGACACACAGGCTCTGATACCATCTTGTAACACTACGGTTCTAAAAAGACCGTAGCTTCTATGTGACATGCCAATCCCTGGATCGCTTCATTGGCCCACAATAGAATAAGATGAATAACATAGCAAAATATCCGTGTATCATAAATAACATCTAGAGTACCATTATTACAATAAAAGCTTAGCTCAAGGCTAGCTCAAATTATTCAAGTATCAGCATAAATATAATAAATCCTCCATTCTTCAAATTGCCCACAAGTGAACAAGTGTCGAGTGGAGTACCGTGGCCTAAATCGATTACTCAAAATCGGATTATCCTGCAACATGAAACGTAGCAGCCCCGAAGGGTCAATACATGGAATGTATGGAAAGTAGATCTATTAAAGGAGACAATAGAACTAACATCTACATGCATATTTGGCAAGTGGGGCTGTGGCTAGCTTGCATTTGCAAATACCTTTGTCCTACTTTCATAAACAGTTTTTGATTTTCTTTGGAAAGATCCCAATTAAGTTAACCCAACAACATTAAAGCAATTATGAAATTGGAATGAGCGAGAAACATGTCATGGAATCAATATCAAGCAACTCAGACGTCCATAACCGGGGACACGGCTAATCGATTAGATTATACACCCTGCAGGGGTTAGTACACTTTGCTCATGTGACTTGGCCAGCCTAGCTCGTACCATCACTCTCATTTTTGGTGATGATAGGGAGAAGTCCAAGAAGAGACCGTTCGGGAAGTAGCTCCCCAAACCCGACACGCACCGGTCCAACCTACCAAAGTAGCTCCCCAAATACGTGGGTTCGAGTTACCACAACCTACCGAGTCTAACCATCCCCCCCATTCCATTATTGGCACATGGTTGTACACGTAAGCTATAGAATAAAGAAGCCAATCATTTTCTCTAGATACCTGGGTGCCTTTCCGCAATGATAGCACCAAAATTTTCAATCCCATCACACCTAGGAGGTTCATTGATTAAGTTGTTTTAGTTTTTGCAAACCAACACATTTAGAAACAACTTTCAGTGATGTAACCCAGCCCTCGTTCACCATAGCATGGCTAAGCACATCTACCAACGGAGGTTCATCTACAGGGAAAGCCCTACCACATAATAGGTCATAGCACAGCGAAAGTAATATCCTACACATGCATCTACAAATTACACGACAATGCATTGAAAATAGTAGGACAACATCATGAACAAAGTAGCATCTACTTGCCTTGACTGTAGCGGTCGGAAGAACAATCCACACACGAGCAAGCGTTGCACTCGTCACAATCTACACGATACAATTGCAATCATAAACAAACCATCCACAATCATATGCAAACAAATATGATACGAGATGCGTGCATGACAAGTGGAATAACACTACAGCAACATCACATAATCTTATTCAGTATAACTACTGTATGCATGCATGGAAATTATTTTGATTGCAAAGAAAACAAAGCATGCAATTTATAATGCTCAAATAATAGAGCTAGAAACTAAATAATTAGCCACTGCTAACCTACTGTTTTGTAAAATCTTGGAAACATTCCTTTGTGTAGGCAACTCTAAATAGAAACAGTACCAATTGGAATTTCTCAAAAAGGATTAATATAACTCCTTGAGTAATTAAAATACTACAGCAAGCCTTTAATTATATTCTGCAAAAATTATTACTGTAAGCCTAACTTTTTCATTCACTTTGAGATTCCCCTTGTTCTACCGTTTCCAGGAACATCTTATTTGAAACTTTTGGAGTTACAGAACTTATTCTATGAATTTATTACTCTAAAAAGGGCATTAACTCATTTAATTATTCAGGACAAAGCCTTTCTGTAAAAGTGTAAAAAAGATACATCAAGATTCAACGTGAGACACTGAATCCGTACATATTTTATTTGCAATTTTTGGCCCAGTAGATCTAAAGTTATGGATTTTACAAGTTTTAGCTAAATTCTGTCGATTTAAATCAACGTAAATTACATAGTCAAAGTTGACTGGTCAGACGCGTTGACGTGGCAGCTGACGTGGCAGTTGACTAGTCAGCTACCCGCACTGACTTTTCCACGGTCCATCTGGAGCGTTGGATCGGGATCGGCCGGGAGGCACGAGGGAGGCTCACCGAGCCGGGCGTGGCGGCGAGGTCGTGGCTGCAGCGCCATGACGGCGGGGGTCGAGCGTCGGCGTGGGCGCGGCGGCGGGTTGAGCTCGGCTGGAGGCGGCGTCGGGTGGCGTGGTGGCGGTCCTGGGTGGGGAGGGGTGGTCAGCGGCTGGCGGTGTTGACGAGCAAGCGAGCGAGGCGAGGGGAGGGTCGCGCGCGGCGGCGGCGTTCTCACCGCGGTAATGGCGGCGGCGGCGATCGCGGATTCCGGCGAGGAATTCACGGCGGCGTGAGGCGGCTCGGGCGGGAGTTGTTGGGGGGTTTTGGCGAGGGGAGCGAGGGCTTTAGGGGGGGGGCGCGGTGGCGTCTGGTCCCGGGTCAGTCGACCTCGGTGTCCGATGCCGCTGCCAGACCGACGGGCCCAATTGTCGAGGCGCTGGTTGCTGGGCTCAAGCAACGACGCCGATATCTCTGCCATGGCTCTTGGCGGCGGGCTTGCGTGAGCTGCGGGCTGGCCGCTGGCTGGCTGCCAGCTGCTGTATTTTTTTTGTTCTTTTCTTTTAATCTTTTCTGTTTTAGTATTTCTATTATATCTTTTCCATATGAACTCCAAATTGAGTGATTTTTGTCTCTACATTTTTATAAAAACCAGCGGATCAACATAAGATCAAGATTGTATTTTTTTTCACTAGTTGAAGTTAGTGGATTTATATAACCCTGGTATATTCTCTTGTAGGTGCATTTTAGTAATTCAAAATAGGGCTTTAAAAACATTGTTTTGTCAGAATCTTTTCAAACCAAAATTTTGCATGGATGATCATGATGCAATGACATGTATGGTATGCAGTACCAAATCCAAAATTTGGGATGTGACATAAGTAATGAGATGCATAATGTAAAATCCCAAGTAATTCTTCAATCATTGCTAGTGAGATATATTTATGATTTATTTAAGATTTGCTTTAGTTTAAGTTTCCTTCATAAGGAGATAAACATATAAAATATGAAGAGTAAAGTATAATTATAATATAATTCTATGGGTTTATGATATTAGGTAATTATTACAAAATTTATATTTTAAGTGGTCATGGCTTTAAAGGAATGGTATAGTGTTTCTTTTGAAGTGGCAAAAAGAATAAGATTTGAAGAACATATTATTTATGTTAAGTTATTCAACTTTGAAGATTAATAGGATTGAAGTTATGGTTTTGCAATAAGGTTTAAATGATTTTGAGTTATTATATATCTAGCTTATGGTATCTCAGACCAAGGTAAACTATAAAAATATAGTTGGACTTGAGATATAGCATTTGTAGCATTATCAATTATTAGGGTTTTTCCTAATCATAATAAAAATAAAATCTTATAATTATGGAACTTTGTTTAAAGATGTAAATTTAGCATGTGTAGTATTTATGGATTATACTTTGAGATTTTTCTTTATAAACAAAAATAGATGGATTTTATTATAATTTATTTAGTGAATTTAAATTATGATAAATATGATTATTTATGAATTGTTAATGATTTGTAAAGAATAACTTTGTAAATCCTTGACTTATAGTTAGTTAAAGATTTTAGAAGATTATTATAAAGTTAATTTTTTATACCTAGATTTTATATTTAAATTATAATTATGATTTAGATTAGTTAGATTCAAAAGATTATGTTTGGAATAAGATCATTTCTTACTTAGGAAAGAGTTTTAAATAATTAATAAAGTAGCTATTATATTTTAATAATTTAGATAATTGAAGTTATATGATCTAGGAACTTTAAAATGTTTTTATAATAATATACTTGGAATTTTTTTGTAGTAAATATACTTGTTTGAAATCCTAAAAATGAATTTTATTTCTTTTTAGGCATTATCTTTATTTTTTAAAAAATTAATAATTATTTAATATCTTTAAATATTTGTTTTAAATTTTATTTGTAAAATTTTAGTTAGTATTTTAATGAGATAAGAGATTTATTTTTATTTATAAAAGTGATTTTTATTTATTTTTAGGAATTTTCCTAAATTATTAAATTTCATTTAGATATTTAAGGGTGTTAATATTCATTTGCATTTTATTAATATTAAATAAATATGATTATATTTTTCTTAGGTGAATATTATTTTAATATACACTTGGATGTATTAAATATATTTTTAGGAATTTTCTACATTTTTCTAGAGCTTAAAATGTGTACAGGGTATTTTAGTAATTTCCTTTTTTATTATTATATAAATTGGGCCTAGTTATTGGGCCCATCTAGCCCAATAACCAGCCCAGTCCACCTGGTTGGACTAAGTTACAGAGCCCAACCGACCGAGTCGGTCAACCCTACCCACACGCTCTCCTCTCTCTCTCGTCTCGACCCTTCTTCCCCGCGATGTTGCGGTGCTGCCGCCATCGCTGCTTGGCTCCGGCACGCTTCGGCCTCCTCGGCCGCCGCCGCCGTGCTTGCCGACTAACTAGGATTCAGTGCATCGACTAGTCTGCTTCGATTTCATGTGCATGGCCTTCCTCGACCACGCGCAACCCTATCTGGTGCCTAGGGTTTCGATGCCTACCACCCTGAGGTGCTTCCATGGCGATACGGTGGTGTTTCGGTGTTGATTTGGGGCCGCCTGGAGGCTTCGTTGATGGATGTTTGCTCGGGCGGCTCGGCATGGTTTAAGTTCCTCAATTTTTCTTGTGCCGCCGTTTACTGCGCCCTTCACCACCGGTCTGCTTCCTCTTCTCGAGCTTAAGCGAGGACCTCAGGTAAGTGGTTCTCCCTCTGCTATGCTCCTCTTCATGCTCTATCTATCTTGCAACATTAAGTGCTTTCTATGATTACCCCCTATCTAGGTTTCATTCCTGAACCTAGGGTTCTTCTTCTAGGTGTTAATCTGTTTATGGTACTTGTTGCCCCCTAATGATCCTGACCTGTTGCTCTTCTTTCTGTCAGTTAGTTTAATTAGAGTTCATATTATACTCAGGCAACAGATGGCCCTGTTTTTCTAAATTGATTACAAAAGGAATGTTTGGATTACACCATGTGTCTAATTTCCATTCAGTGAGCTCCTTGTGTATTTGAATGGATTGATATTTGAGTTTAAAGTACTGAAACTTTGCTTTCGGGAGTAGTTCCCGGAACATATTGTATCTGTATGTTGTCTTAAATGACTATCCCCTAAATAGAATGAATGTCATGGGTGACTATGGATTTGTATCCAAAGATGATTCCTAGTATTATTCCTAGGAAAATGACTTGTTCTTTTATTTGAAATGATTCCTAGTGGTCAGCACTAAAGAAATGATTTGGCTTTCAGACATAATTGCATGTGAATCTGTGGTTGATTTGGTTAATGTGAATGGTGGATTCTAAATTTATACTGTAATCTTAATGTTCTGATTCTTAACTTGCTGAAGCTTTGCTTCAGGAAGTAGTTTTTCTGTAATATTATATCTGTTGGATATGGTAGTAAAAATGGGATATGTTTCAGGTTAAAATGATGATTAGGATTGATCTTATTAGCTGTCCAGGTTCACAGAGAGATCGGAATTTTAAGAATGATTCCTAGAATTATTTTGTCTAGGGAAGTGATTATCTGAATTGAATAGCTACAGATGAGCCTTTTGATACAGAGGTGCTACCCTCTGGGAATGTTCCCTGTAGTCTAGCAGCTGGATTATAAAAAGGATGGTGATATTCTTTGGCTAGTATATGTGCTTTTGGTCTGGTGGTTAAATGATACAATAGCTTAATATGCTCCCAACATTAGATTCATATGATGTTTGATTATAGAATGATTATTGTATCTTTGCTACAATATAATAAATGATTCCTAGTTTGGAAGATGATTTGAGATATGGTTTGGTTTGGCTTTAATGTTTCTATAGTGATCTGACTACTGTGATACCTACTTGGAGGATGCATAGTAGCATAAATTATTTATATGATTAGCTGCTTAGTTTGGTTGGCCAAAACAATTAAATTTGCCACTGTAGTGCCTCCCTTAGGAGTGTGCACAGTGGGAAATATCTCAGATTTAACTGCTGGATTTGTTGGCTTGGCCAGTGATGCAAAGACTGAGGCCAAATCATTCTAAGATAAGAACAGATACTTGGTTGGCCTTTAGCAGCTCTGGGATGAACTAGTGTAGAACTTCTACACTAAACTGAGAGCTCTATCTTTCTCTTCCACAATTGATGTTTGTCTTAATTTGTCAAGAACAGGTATTAGTGTGGTTCTAGTAGCCAACCTGATGCTTGTAGTGGAGATAGATGACTTGGTTCTTGATGTTGTGATGATTTTACTTTGTTGCAAGATCTAGTGCTTGTCCTGCTCCTCCTTGCACTCCTGGCCTTCTCCCTTTTGCTGCTCAATTGGTCTTCTCCTTATGCTCCTGACCTCCTCCTGGTGTCCTTAGATGGCTTCCTCTAGCAACCAGGGTGCTAGTGATATGGTGGTAGTGCACTATGGAGTTTTGGTGCTGAACTATGAACTCTGGAAATGTAAGGATGGCCTGTGTGGTTGATCTGTGTTGGTTGTGTTGGTTGTTTCTTGCTATGGTGAAGTAATTTCAGCAGTGTACTCCCCCTGCTACGGCTGTGTACATATCTCTCTCTCATAGTGCCTCCTGTGTTGACAACACATAAACATGCATGTGTGTGTGAGCTTGCCTCACCTAGATGGATCAGATCAAGTTTAAAATATCTTGATAGTTGCTGATGGTTCTACTCTCTGACTTTTACCTTTTACTAAATTGGTGAAATTTGCCCATATTTGCCTATGTCAATGATGTTGTGCTGAGACCGATTTGAAATAAGAACAGATATTATTTCATTTGGTGAAACCTGCCCCATTTTAATATGCACAATGATGTGAAAAAACAGTGCATCACACTGTTACTATTGAGAGCAATATTATTAACACTAACTCCTTTTTGTTTTTATATATATTTCTTTGTTTGTGTTTTTCTCTTGCAGGAACAAAAACACCAAGAAGATGGAGATCAAGATTTAGATTAGGATTTGCTTTATTCTTTTGTAATTTGCTTTTCTTTCAAACACTTGTAAGAACAGAGTGATACTCTATATACCATAAATATTGCTACAACTTCCAAATATTGTAACTTCTTTCTTATTACTTATTTCTTTATTGTATTATTATATTTCCATTTATATATTTGTAAAGGAACAATGTTATAATATTATTATTGTAATATTCCTTCTTTTCTTTTATTTGATTAGTTGTTACTGAATAGAGAAAAGAATAAGAATTATCTTATGTTTATTATATGAAGGACATTATAATATTTATATTTCTTTTGTATTATATTATTGTGAATAATTATTTGTGTGTCGAATTTCTTCCCTCATAACTCCAGAAAACAATAGAGGTCATGTCAAAATTCATCTCACTCCACTACTGATGACACTAAACCTAATTTATCCGAGTCTTTTAATTTGGTGAAAAATTTACCCGGATTTTCAGATGCATGCATGCAGATGCACAAAAATCCTAAATCTACCCTTCGTTTTGTTAGGGATATGCTATATGGGTATCCTCATAGCATGTCTCTTATCCGACTAACCCGGGTGGCCCATAGTCGGTAGCATGGTCTATGGCCTGCTGGGCGGCCCAGTTAGGTGGATCTAGAAGGGAGGCCCATGCGGGATAACGGAAGGCTACGGTAGAGTCACCAGCGTACCCGGAGCCTTGGAGTGCAAGATACACAAGACTAGTAATAGACGGTGTAGAACTCTGTAACCTGTCCGGCTAGGACTTTTCCCTGTAACCCTAGGATCTGACGACTATATAAGTCGGGCCTATGGGAGCCTTTAGGGCAACGATAACTTAGACTTTCTAGTCACCTCGCACAGCGAACCTAATCTCTGTAACTTAGCGTATTGCCATTATCGTGATTTATAGCAGGAGTAGGATTCCGCCACCGTTGTGGAATCTAAACCTAGGTAAGCTGTGTTACCTCGTACCCGTCAACCGTCCGCCTTACCCCACGTATCTAAACACGCATTATGAGGACCCCTCCATGGCGTACTCGTCGACAATACCACGACAGTTGGCGCCCACCGTGGGGCAAGCGGCGCTTCAGGCTCTTCAGCGGGCGAGGACCAAGATCTTCGCGGGAATCGGCGAAACCGTAGCCATCGGTCGCGTTCTCTTCTCCGACAACGTTCTGATCGTCCCCCCGACGAGTTCTGGATCCCAGCGAAGACGAACCCTACGCGGTGTTCGATCGTTCCTATCAGAGACATCCACCTCTTCATCGGCGAAACCGACTCGGGCACTAGTTCCCTGGGAGTCGGAGGAGCGTCAAGACCCGCACGGACCGCCTACGGGCAGGATACGTTCGCGGAAGGATCGATGTCAGATCTCTCTTCGGAGTTTGCCGGCAAATATCAGAAAAATTCAAGACCCGCACGGACCGCCTACGGGCAGGATACGTTCGCGGAAGGATCGATGTCAGATCTCTCTTCGGAGTTTGCCGGCAAAGATCAGAAAAATTCAAGACCCACCCAAACCGCCCATGTGCAGGATATAAAGGTGGAAGATCACTACAAATCCGCCGGCTTCGCCCGTGCGTCTGGACATCAGAGATCCAAGTTCGTCGGCGTGGTTACCATCTTCGATCTGGCACGCTGCGTTCAGAGAGAGGGCGAAAACCCCCGCGATTACCTGGCCAGGTGGCTCCGTATACGATCCGATCTGGCCCACTACCCCAATGATGATGCCATCTATCACTTTGTGGAAGGACTGGACCATGGCACGCTTCTCCGACATTCTCTAAGACGGCAACAGGCGTCAGGACGCCTCACCTTCGAAGGCATGGTGAACACCGTCAACAACTACGCGGAGGATGAAGCGGCAGCTCAGACAGCGCTTGCGCTCATTGACGGAGCCCCTCCGATTTAGCCACCACCACCACCGCCTCCGGCAGCCATCGTCGCAGCAGCACCACCACTTCCAGTCATCGTCGAGGCCGTTGCACCTCCACCGCCCGTCATCGAGGAAGTCCTGGAAGCCTCCGACTCTGTCATTGACGCGCTTTATGCTGATTTCAGTGTAGATTTAGAGGAAATAGACTTCAGTCCAGAAGAGCTAGACTCCGCCATGCAGGAGATGGAAGAGGAGTACTTGCGCGACGAGTAAGCTAATAACACCGTCATGTCTCGAGGGATGTTCATCACCATTGGGACAGCGATGGATGAAGATCAGCCCGGGCAAGCTCCGCCTACGG
Source organism: Avena longiglumis (assembly GCA_030063025.1). Taxonomy (NCBI): domain Eukaryota; kingdom Viridiplantae; phylum Streptophyta; class Magnoliopsida; order Poales; family Poaceae; genus Avena; species Avena longiglumis. The sequence continues at coordinate 415,601,347 of CP125979.1, forward strand.
CACTGGATAAGGGGAAGGGGCCACTAATTGCTGACGACATTGATCGCGCAAAGGTCATGCCACCTCCGCCTAACCCAGTGCAGCAGCCGCAGGAACTCGGCACCGGCCCAAGCAACAACAACACCGCGAACTTGCCGCCCCCAGCATCCACGTCGGCAGCAGCCCATGTTACTCCAGCTAATAGAACGATGTACGGCAATCTCCTCGTTGATCCTCTAACCGTTGATCATATCCGGAACGTGACTCAGCTTGACGAGAAGCGCCATCAGCTGCTGGAGGAGGCGCAAGCCATCGCGGAGCAAGGCGCTAAACTAGATCGAGATCTGGTCAATGCGCAAAAGTGCATAGAGAAAGCAAGAGCAATGGAGGCCGAGTACAAGACTCTGCTGCAACAGCAGAAGGCTAAGAAAGCTCCGTCTCGCGTCATCACGATCCTGGTGTACGGCGCAACCTAGGATGGGCCCCCTCGAAGCCGGCACAGGCCAAGCCATACATTGACAGTGAAGGCAAGCAGGTGATGCCCACCCCACTCCTTAACCTCGCCATTGCCAAGACCCTTCTGCAGCAGGATAGATCGCCTGAGGCAGTGGAACAGGTCTATGACCTAGTGGCCAAGGCGGTAAAGCAGCAGGAAAAGGCCACCTCTCAGAGGCTTGAGTCTGACCTAGCGCTCTGCCGATCTAGCCAGTTCAAACCGCCAAGGGACAAATTTCCTCAGGATGTCGGATCGCGGACGGGTTCATCAGAACGAAGATGGAGGATGCGCGCAGCAGGAAGGATGTTATCCCCATATCCTCCGACCACGGAGAGAGAGCCCAACCTCACCGCCTATCGCCACCGCCCCGATCCCCCTGACGTTAGGAAGACTACAAGGCTCACCATCGCACGGATATGCCCCCACCAAAGCAGTGTGGCATTGTCATCCGCGACAACGCGGAGCAGACCCGTCATGACGGAAAGCACAACGAAGGACATAAGAGCAGGTCGCGCTATGACCTTCCGCGTCCGACAAGCAACCGTGACAGGCGTGAAGCATCGCAGGAGGGTAACAGCAAGAAGGCTAACCCACCGCCACCTCCGCCTCCGTCGCCACCAAGCATTCATCATGGCGGAGGGGGCCCGCGTCATTCGCGCAGCCCATCCCCTGTTGACAAAAAGAAGAAGAACCCCGGAGCCATACGATGCACGTTCACGGATCGATAAGATCCATGAGGCCCGGGAAGGACCTTACCTGGGACCACGTTGCTTTGGACCTGCAATACGGTCCGCAACTTACCCCAAAGGTTTCCGGATTGACAAGACCATCAAGCCCTATGACGGCACCGCCAAGCCTGCCACATGGTTGCAGGACTACGGCAACGCGGTGGAGATTGCCGGAGGCAACCCCAACGTCACCGTCAAGTACCTCCCGTAAATGCTGGCGGGCACGATCCGTCAATGGATTGACGACTTGCCAGAAAAATCTATCTACAACTGGCTGGACATGCAAGAAGCGTTCACCAAGAACTTTGAGGGTACATACAAGCGTCCCTGCACGGTGGGCGATCTACAGCGGTGCATGCAAGAGAAAGACGAGACATCTCGCGCCTACCTCTCCCGCTGGCTGGACATGAAGAATTCCTGCGCAGGAGTGCACGCCTAGACCGCCATGGCCGCCTTCATCGATGGGGGGTTGGAAAGAGGCACATTGCTCCGACATAAGCTGAAGCGCTTGCAGGACAATCATCAGCTTGACTTGAATCAGATGATTCAGTTAGCTAGTGAGTTCGCAGCTGCCGACGACGACGCTCGTGGCTCTTTGCCGGCAACGGCCGTCCCAACTCAAGCTCGGAGGAATAGCAGTACAAAATGGAAAACCGCTCTAGAATAAAAGCAATCTACCGACATGGTCGCCATGACTTCTGCAGGACGAGGCGAAGGCGGACAACACGGCCGAGGAAGGGGAGCAGGCCGTGGGCAGCAGCGAGGAAGTGAAACCAACTCGGCGCCGCTCCGCGTTCCCCAAACCTACGAAGAGTACCGCGATATTCCGTGCCTCGTACACCTCGACGCCAACGGCAAGGCCACCCATACCAATCGACACTACAAGTTCGTCAACGACCTCAAGAAAGACCCGGAGTCCGGCTATAAGAGAAGTCGGAAGAACAGACCACGAGGCAAGGGCAAGGCGAAGAAGAAGGAGGAGGAATCCAAGGATTCAAGTGACATGGACGAGGACGTTGACCCCAAGCACGCCGCCAAGAGCGACGACAAGGGCAAGAACCCCTTCGCAAAGAAAGACCTAGTCTACCACACTTTCCTTGGCACCCCCACTGTCTGACAATAGAAGACCTCTTTAAGGATCCTGATGGCTACTCTCCCCCCAGTTCCCCAATACCTGCGCTGGTCGGAGGTTCCAATCACTTGGGACAGGACGGACCACCCAGACCTTGTACCCACGGAGAACCAGTACGCCATGGTCATCAACCCATTGATTGACGGCGTAGAGTTCACGAAGTGCATGGTGGATAGTGGAAGTAACATCAACATCATGTACCTAGATACACTACAGAAGATGCACTTGACGGAGGCAAACCTAAGGCGGACCAACACCGTGTTCCATGGCATAGTTCCTGGTCGGGAGGCTCGGTCCCGTGGGTGCATCACGCTTCAGGTGTCCTTTGGCGACGTTAATAATTACCGCCAAGAGCGCATGACCTTTGAGGTGGTCCCCTTCAAGAGCGTGTACCACTTCATATTCGGCTGTGACATATTCCACACGTTCATGGCCAAGCCATGCTTCGTCTACAACAAACTCAAGATACTCGGACCAAACGGTGTCATCACCGTATCCGGAAGCTTTACCAAGGCAAGGGACTGCGAGATCAATGAAGCAGCCATTGCAGAAGATGTCCTCTACAGCGAAGAATTCAAGGAGATCCAGAGCAAGGTCAATGACTCAGAGATGCCCGCGTCGAAGAAGCAGATCTCCAACTCCGCTCCTGCGTTCAAGGCCGCCATTGAGACCAAGCCGGTGGAACTTGTGGTAGGCGATGCCTCCAAGACCGTCGCCATTGGGACGAACCTGGATCCCAAATAGGAAAGCGCGCTCGTCGAGTTCCTCCGTGAGAATAGGGACATCTTCGCCTGGCAACCTGCCGACATGAAAGGTGTACCTAGGGAACTTGCCGAGCACAGCTTAAACATAGATCCAAAATGTAAACCAGTGAAATAACCTCTACAACGCTTTGGAGATGAGAAGAGACGCGCCATTGGCAAAGAGATAGCTAGGTTACTTAAGGCTGAGTTTATCCGAGAAGTCCTTCACACCCGATGGGTGGCCAATCCTGTACTTGTCCCCTAAAAGGGAACCAATGAATTAAGAATGTGCGTTGATTACACCGGCTTGAACAAAGCATGTCCCAAAGATCCGTTTGCTTTGCCTCGCATTTACCAAGTCATTGACTCGACGACTGGCTCGGAACTTTTGTGTTTTCTTGATGCATACTCAGGATACCACTAGATCAAGATGAGGAAGTCGGACCAATTGGTCACTTCGTTCACTACCCCATACGGCACGTTTTGCTATGTCACGATGCCCTTGAAAAACGTAGGTGCTATGTACCAGCGGACAATGCAATGTTGCCTTCACGACCAAATTGGTCGGAACGTTCACGCCTATGTGGACGATATCGCGGTGATGTCTAAAAAGTCAAATGACTTAATCCCCGACTTAAAAGAAACCTTTGATAATCTCCGGAAATACAACATGATGCTCAACCCTAAGAAGTGTGCCTTCGGGGTTCTAGCCGGCAAACTGTTGGGTTTCATCGTTTCCCAGCGCGGAATCGAGGTCAACCTGGAGAAAATCAAGGCCATCTTAAACATAAACTGTCTAAGATGCCTAAAAGACATCCAACGACTAACAGGTTGTGTTGCAGCAGTTAGTCGGTTCATCAGCCGACTTGGAGAGAAGGCTCTGCCGTTATACAAGTTGCTGAAGAAGGTGGACAAATTCACATGGACGTACGAGGCAGATGCAGCATTGAAGCAGCTCAGGGAGATTCTTTCGTCAGCGCCCATCCTTGCAGCACCCGAGCCTGGTGAGCCCCTGTTAATTTACATGGCGGGAACCAACCGGGTTATCAGAATCGTCGTCGTGGTAGAGCGGAAGGAACCAGGCCATGAGCACGGAGTTCAACGACCAGTTTACTACGTAAGCGAGGTCTTGATGGAGTCCAAGCAGTGTTACCCGCACTACCAAAAGATAGCTTATGAGTTTTCCTTGCTTCGCGGAAGCTGAGGAATTACTTTCAGGAGCACCCAATCATAGTAGTGAGCAAGACTCCACTGTCCGACATTATCAACAACAGCGACGCCACAGGAAGGGTCGCAAAGTGGGGCATTGAACTTGTCGCCTTCGAGATCACCTACAAAAGACGCGACACTATCAAGTCACAAGCCTTTGCGGATTTTATTGCAGATTGGACGGAGATGCCGGATGCCAGTCCATTGCCGGAACCAGAGTACTGGGTGATGCACTTTGATGGATCAAAGATGCTCAACGGCTCGGGGGTTGATGTATTGCTACAGTCACCAAAAGGAGACAAGCTACACTATGTTCTGCAGATCCACTTCGAGGCTACAAACAACATGAAGGAGTATGAAGCACTCATTCACGGACTGCGTGTAGCCAAGGATATTGGCATCAAGCGCATAGTTTGCTGTGGAGATTCCGACTTGGTTGCCCAGCAGGTGGTTGGCACCTGGAATGCGTGGAACCCTATGATGGCAGCATATCGCGACGAAGTGGACGAGATAGCCAAGAGCTTCTTGGGCTACGAAGTCAAGTATGTACCTAGGGAGAAAAACGAGGCAGCTGATCTATTGTCTAAACTTGGATCAGGGCGCAAGCAAATTCCGCCAGGAGTTTTCCTAGAGCATCTACGCACACCATCCGTGAAGGGCGCTGACATCGACAACCCGGATAGAGCTGATTCTTTCGTCCACATGGTGACAAAGACCCCTCTGGCTTGGACAAAACTGTTCATGGAATATCTCGAACACGGAACTTTGCCCGACGATGAGGTCGAAAGATGGCAGATAGTACGACGAGCAAAGGGTTATACCATAATCAATGGGCAACTCTACAAAAGGAGCACTACTGGTGTATACCTAAAGTGTGTTTCCCAGCTAGAAGTCATGGAAATCCTACACGAAATCCATCTCGGAGATTGCGGGCATCACGCCGCTCCTCGATCGTTGGTCGCAAAGGCCTTCTGGCAAGGATTTTACTGGCTGACCGCGAAGGCGGACGCCGACAAGCTGGTTGAAACATGCACAGGATGCCAGTATTATGCCCGACAACCATATGTCCCTGCTGAAGAATTGCGAACAATACCAATAACTTGGCCGTTTGCAGTATGGGGGCTATACATGGTGGCACTGTTACAAACGGCACCGTGTGGATTTACGCATCTTCTTGTAGCAGTTGACAAATTCACCAAATGGATAGAAGCTAAACCCATTAGAAAGCTTGTTGGGGCAACTGCCCTCAGGTTTGTCCGGGATCTAGTGGTGAGATTTGGTCTCCCACATAGCATCATCACCGACAATGGAAGCAACCTGTCACTCAGAGAAGTGGAGGCCTACTGCTGGGACACATGCATCCGACTTGACCTTACATCTGTGGCACTCCCACAATCCAATGGTCAAGTTGAGCGAGCCAATGGATTAATTCTGCAGGGGATCAAGCCACGTCTTGAGGCACCGCTACATAGAGCAGCTGGAGCCTGGGCGGAAGAATTGTCATCTGTGCTGTGGAGTTTACGAACTACACCCAACAGATCCACCGGCTACACCCCTTACTTCATGGTATATGGAGCAGAAGCTATCCTACCTTCCGACATCCTCCACGATGCACCAAGAGTTGCCGCCTATGAAGAAGATGACGCTAAAGAATCCAGACGCCTAGATGTGGACCTTCTCGAGGAGGAGCGCATTTTGGCATGCCAAAGATCCACCATCTACCAGAAGAAGCTACGCAGCTAACATAGTCGCCGTGTACGGCATCGCTCGTTTAAAGAGGGGGATTTAGTACTCCGACTTAAGCAGAAGAAGTCACACAAATTATCCCCGCCATGGGAAGGACCGTTCATCATAAGCAAGGCGCTGCTCAATGGGTCTTACTACCTTGTCGACAATCGTGAGGCCAAGGATAGACCCAACGAGGATCATAAGCGTAAGCGACGTGACCCGGATGATGATTACCCGGAGCTTGATCGGCCATGGAACATAGCACAGCTACGTCCTTTCTACACTTAGCATTTTTTATCTAATCGTCTACCTCTTATATGATCAAATGAAATAAAGCTCTCTGGTTCACTCATTTTGCTGAGTCCTTTACATCCTTTAGTGTTCATTTTTTGGATCATATAAACCTTTATGCACAAGCTTTGCGATTGCACTTGTGAAAATTCTGCCTACGGGCGTTATCTTAAGTTTTCTGGTCTACACGTTCTTTGTTGTTTTTATGTGGATTCTGGAGTAGTGACTTTCGACACTTATTGTCGGCGATTTTGTGCTCATGTTATTGACGGTGCCATTGGGCATCATCACCTAAGCGCATGGTTCCGATAACGAGTCTTCCGACTCACGAAAAGTCAAGCATAAAAACCAAAGTAATGGATAAGCCAGCACTTTCTTAAAAAATATATACATATTGGGCATTAATTCTTAAGTAGAAGGATACGACAACCACTGTTTGCCGCCTTAAGATTACATCACCAAGTTTTTTCAATGCACACTCCAGAGGTGAAACAAGAATTACAAAGTGTTTTTCACTCCTTGGGTGCATGGGACTTGGAGGCCGCATCATCACCAGTCGGAGATTCACCCTCAACGTCGCCACTGTGAGGAGACTCGGAGGATTCAGGGTCGGCGTTGTCAAGAAAGTTCCTAGGCACGAAGACGTCGACGTCCACCAACTCGGCAACCCTGGTGTCATAACCCGTGAGTGATGACAGGATGGCTTCGTGATCAATATCCTTGCCATCATCATCCACGTCAGGGATACCGGATGTCACCGTGTCGATGTCGGCACCTTCATAGTGCGCCTTCACCATGGACAATGCCATCCTTGCGCCAGCCCGTGCACATGAAGCTTTCCAGCTCGCGACACGCTCGGGGGCTCGGCGCAGAATCTTCGAGTACTTCACCACGGAGTCGGAGGCCTTGATATAAATTTGGAGGGGCTTGGCAATCTCCTTGGCTTGGGTGATGGCGGTATTGATGAAGTTTCTGGCAAGAATCATGCATTCCTTGTCCGAAGGAGGCGAGCGGGTTAAACCCATAGGCGCTAAAAATTCCGACAAGGAGTGCAAGAGTTCAGTAAAATTCAAAGTATCCAGACTACAGAGCTACAATGTGGAGAACACTTACTGAAGATGCTGTCCTTAGCCTGCCAGACGACGTCCGCCAAAGATTCCTTCTCTTTTTGGAGGAGCTTAAACTCCTCGCTATGGTGAAGGTTTTTCTCATCGGAAGCTTGCTTCTGATCCTTTAGGATCGCAAGCTCCTCCTTCAAGCGATTGATCTCAGCGGAGGCGGAGTCCTGCAGGGCTTTCATGGAATCCTCGTGCATCTTCAGCATTTCTTCCCTCTCCTTCTTAAGGATCTTGTTCTCGCTGTCCAGCTGCTGAATGTGCTTGGACTGCTCGACAATATCCTTGGCCTTGGCGACATGCTCTGCAAGTCGGAGAAAACAAAGTACACCATGAGTACTCGAAGAAGGAAGGCACAAAAGTAAAACGGAAGTGCGCAAAAAGAAAATAGACTCTTGTTTTTGATGATCTGTTCCTTCAAGATGGCGGTTTTACCCTTTTCAGCTTCAAGGTCCGCGCGCATCTTCTGGTACTTATCGTTGTCCATGCCCCTTCGAGCATTCTCGTTCTGTGGAAACAAACACAAAGTCAAGTCGTTGTTTAGTCCGCTTAGAGCCTCTAGTCGGAAATTTTCCACTTAGATGCTCGGGGGCTACAGCGAGAGTGTTTAACTTAGCAATATGCTTAGCTTTTCTTTAAGCATCTAGTCGGAGCTAATTCAATTCTCAACTAGAAGCTTGGGGGCTACAGTATAAAGTTTTAACTCGGAAAATGCTTAGATTTTCTTTAAGTATCTGGTCGGAACTAATTCAGTTACAACTAGAAGCTTGGGGGCTACAGCACTCAAAATTATGAACACTGTGTATGCTACTCTTAAAGCATCTAGTTGGAATAATTCATTCCATCTAAATGCTTGGGGGCTACAGTGAGAGTTTTTTCTAACTTAGTCACTCTTAGAGCATATAGATGCAAAGCCAATGGTTTCCCGTCTACACCCTCGGGGGCTACAGTGGGATACTCATATGAAATGCAAAAGGTAAAGTAAAACTTACAAGTGCGATGATCTTGAGGTTTGTAGCACTCTCGGCCAGCAGCTTGCCAAAAGAAATGCTATTACTTTGCAAGATGTCTGCTTGACGGAGTAGCTCCTCAAGACCACACGTCGGAGATGATGGCACTCCTCCAGGAACCATAGTTGTGCTACCCGGCGTAAGCACCGGGAAAATAATCTTTGGAAATTCGAAGGGTTTCTGGGGAGTAGAGGAGCCGCCTTCGACAGAAGTACCAGCACCCACCACCGCCTTGCCGCTACCGATGGCATCCGTAGCCGGCGCTTCAGCCATTTGAAGAGCAGCGCTCTCTTGCATCGCCTGCTCGCCGACAACTGTGAGTTCGGTAGAGGCGCCAGAATAAACTTCCATAGCGGAAGGGCCTGGTGCCTCCTGTGCTTGGGAGCTTGTCCGAGCGGAGGAGGGCTTGACGGTAGGAGTAGCAGGGGCAATGGCGGGGGAAGAGCCGCGATGCAGCATATCTTTGATATTTCTAGAATCCCCAAGAGTCTTGGAGGACTTCTTGAGGCTGGTTGGGGCTTTCTTCCTGAAACGTGCAGAATGCATAAGTACAGGAATAAGACAGATAAATAAGACAAGGTCGGAGAATAAGAAGCTTACACTAGGGGGGCGCTTTGGCAAACATCCCGGGGGCTTTCTTCTTTTCCGCCTCCAGGGTGGCAGTACTCTTTTTGGAGACTCCACCCTTCGTCTTGTTCTTCTTGCCTCCGTCGGCAGTGTCAGAGGTGGATCTCTTCCGCTTTTGCGCCAACGGGGCATCATCGTCGGACACGACCGTGACTTCCTTCATCTTGGGATTGTAGATTTGGGCCGCCAGGTTGCCCTCCTCTAGATCGATAAGCTGTTAAGTAAGAAATCATCGTGTTAGGCAAGATGATATTGGCAAGACGGAAAAACTGGAGCAATGTCATACACAGAAAATAAATACCTACCTTTGGGCACTTTCCGTCTACGAACATGTCGTAGGTGAGGGTGAAGCCACGCTTCTTGTCCTTCCCTTGACGATGTCCTTAAGGCGGAACTTGACGGAGTCGTTCGAGAAGTTGTCCTCGGAGATCCGGAGGGTATCCCTTCGGTCGCCGGTGTACTCGTGCATAAGCTTCGTATGGTGCTGCAGAGGTTGGATCCGCCTGATGAACCAGCACATGGCTAGGTCCAAGCCGGTTAGACCCGTCTCTACAAACCACTCTATCCGCCTTATTGCGCGAGAAGAGTTGAGGTCGGAGGGAAGGGAGTCATGGGACCGCCATGTGGGGACTTCGGCGGCGGCTCTGTCCACAAAGTCCGGGTACGTTACTTCTCGTCCCTCCAAAGGAATGTCGGGGCCGTAGAAGTACGTCCGCTGCCAATTTTTGCATGACTCATGGCCGACGATGTCGGGGAACCGCCGGCCAGGAAGGATATTGAAGCTTATGGTGCCGCAGTCTCTAAGCTCCTCCCTACTGTGTCCGGCTTCACGTTTGACAGTGAAGAAGTACACAAACAAATCCAACCTAGGCCTAATCCCTAGGTAACCCTCACAAAGTGCCGCGAAGTTGCTAAGCACTAAGATACTATTGGGGGAGAGGTTATGGGGTTGGACCTTGAAGTGATTCAAGACGGACAGGAAGAAGTGAGAGATGGGCAGAGAAACGCTGCGTACCAATTGCGCCTTGAGGTATACCTTCTCTCCGGCTTGGGCAGAAGGGGTCACCTCGCCGGTCGGCGCCGCCCGCCAGGCGAGCCCCTCCGTCGCAGGGAGATAACCCTTAGCGACCATCTCTTGGATGTCACGGCCGGTGATGTCCGAGCCGCGCCAGTCGCCTTTGTGCGAGTCTAGCTCCTCTTCCAGGGGCTCCAGCGCCACTAGGTTATGGTCGCCGCCGGTGGTTTCTATCACCGCCGATGCGGGGATAACCAGGCCCACAGGGGGCACGACGACAGAGCTCGCCGGCTTCGTCGCGGCTTCGCTCGACGCTGCCATTGATGGGGATGAGCTGCTGCTAGCCATGGAGGAGGGAGAGGACGCGACTGGTGCAGAGAGAGAGAGGCTAGGATTTCTCGAGGTTTTCGCGGAGAGCTCGAGGAGGCGCGCGACTGGAGGAAGAAGACGATGACGCCGGAGAATGGGGTAAAAAAGTGGCAAGTGTCCCACGGTCGCTATTTATCTTACTCTACGTCAAGATTCGTGTAGTTAATCGGACGGTTGCCGCGTAGACGACATGTTCGTGCACGTGCACGGTAATTTCGCCACGTCTCCAACTGTCGCCGCCAACGGTTCGTATCGCTCGCGCGGGAAAAGCGGATATGATTACGTTCTCTTCATGTGTGAGTTACGAGGCGTCGCTGACCTACAGCCTATGTCGCCTTAACTGACATGGTAGATGAGACGTCCATCGAAGATTCCGGCATAGATGGATTTAATACGACAACAGGAGTGTACGATGGAAGATTCAGCATTTCTCCGACTTACTCATAGAATAAGGAGAAAACCTTTGCAGGGTTCTTTGGGAGGACTACAAGATATTGCTTGACGATTTGCCGACATCCATCTAGACGGAGCATTCGACGAGAAGAGGCAAGACGGCGCAAGATCTCGGAGTTCTCCGGGGGCTACTGTTAGGGATATGCTATATTTGTATCCTCATAGCATGTCTCTTATCCGACTAACCCGGGTGGCCTATAGTCGGTAGCATCGTCTATGGCCTGCTGGGCGGCCCAGTTAGGTGGATCCAGAAGGGAGGCCCATGCCGGATAAAGGAAGGCTACGGTGGAGTCACCAGCGTACCCGGAGCCTTGGAGTGCAAGATACACAAGACTAGTAATAGACGGTGTAGAACTCTGTAACATGCCCGCTAGGACATTTCCCTGTAACCCTAGGATCTGTCGACAATATAAGTCGGGCCTATGCGAGCCTTTAGGGCAACGATAACTTAGACTTTCTAGTCACCTCGCACAGCGAACCTAATCTCTGTAACTCGGCGTATTTCCATTATAGTGATTTATAGCAGGAGTAGGATTCCACCACCGTTGTGGGATCTGAACCAGGGTAAGCTGTGTTACCTCGTACCCGTCAACCGTCCGCCTTACCCCACGTCTCTAAACACGCACTGTGAGGACCCCTCCATGGCGTACTTGTCGGCAATACCACGACACGTTTAGTCCTAAATGGAAGGATGTTATAGACTTCCCCCCTTAAATTAAACTTCGTCCCGAAGTTTGTGGTTTCTTGTTCAAGAAGTTTTTCCGATAGTCTCGTCGTGAGTTTTCTTCCTTCCTCCCAGTTTCTTGTCTTTCCAAGGTAATGTTTTTAATAATCTCAGCACTCCTTGAGTTTACTCTCAACCTGGATTCGGTTATTGTTAATGCCTAATGCTAATTTACTTCCTCATGAAGCTTCATGAGATTACTTTTAACCCTGAAGAACTTGATTGACGAAGGACTACTGATACTAAACATACCGGTTGTAGCCTCGTCATCGTGGTTCCATCCAAAGTGTCCACCTCTTGATGGTGTTTGTACTCCTCGAGTACCCATCTTGTTGGGACATTCAGATATCCTATGTCCTTCCAGACCACACCTATACCACACCTATAGCTCCACACTTACTACACATGATTTCTTTCTTTTTTATGCCTCATACTTTGATATACCACTTGGGGATATGAATCTAGGTATGAAACTTAAGTTTGATGTTGACTCAGTAAATTGAAACTTCTTCGGTTCCATTTTAGCTCTTTTCTTGATTAATTTCTTCCTCTCTTCCAATAGCTTCTTGTAATCATCCTCGAAAGTAATTGCTACATCAACCAGCTCTTGGAAAAATCTTGTTGTAGCCCCTCATATTTTCATCTTCATATAAGGGTTTAGTCCTTCCAAGAACCTTTTCTTGCGCTTCTCCTCCGTACTTACCTCATCAACTGCATAACGAGATAATTGACTAAATTTGCTAATATATTTCATCACGGTTTCATCGTTTTGCTGTAAGTCCATGAATTCTCTCCTATTAATGTCATATCCCAAGATTTTAGAAATTGGGACTAGATTTTTTTTTGCATTTGCATGATATTCATCAGCATTGCGTTGCATATTTGCATCAAGAAAAATCCCTAAATATAAATAAAGTACTAAAACCCTAAATAGTATATGCCACTTTGTTCCTAAAGAGAATTAAATTGGCTTTATAAAAACCCACTGTTGCTAAGGCAGCAATTATTGCTAAATTATATCCTAAAAAGATCCAATGAATATTACAAAATTTTAGAAACAAAATTGAGCTCGTTTGGAGCTATTATGAAAAAGTTATGGAATAAATATAAACAAATAAAGATATAGATAAAATAAAATATACAAGGATTTATAAATTCACTACTTGCAAACTAGTAAAAATATTACAAATATTATCCTACAATGATCTATTTTATTTTAGAAAAATTTAGAAACAAGAATCATATCATTTGGAGTTCGTATGCAAAAGATATAAAGAAAATACAAAACTAGAAAAAGAAAAAGTAAAAGGAAAAAAAGAAAAAAACTAATGGGCCAGCCGGCGGCCCAGCAAGCAGCTGACCGGACCAGCCAGACCTACACGAAGAAGAGATCGATCGCATGCATGCCTTAATTTCCGTGCAAATCAGTTTTTCTCAAACCTATCTCTATTCAAACTCTTATATCTTTTTATCTATAACTCCGAATCAACTTCCGTTTGTTTCTTCTTGTTCCCTACTCCAATACCTATCTATAAACCATAGTAAACATCCATATAAACTGGAGATCCATAGCGGTATGAGTTTTCCTTCTCGAAATCCCAAATCTACACATGCCCGAATCTTATTTCGCTTATTAACCCATCTAGACTTCGTCGTTTGCCTTTGGCCAAAAAACGAAAGTTGTAGATCTCGTCGAAATCTTTCAGTCCCGACAAATCTCACCTCTTTTCATCCACCACAGCCGGAGAATTTCGCACCGCAATATTTCAGATATGACGGTGTAAATCCAAGATGTACTCACACTCGTTTCTTCAAATCCAAATTCCTTTGGTGAGAAGGTAGGAATAATGATTCCTCACAACTTTCATGTTGTAAGTTTTTCAATTTGACCTACAGATTTGTCTCTCTAACACAGATCTATTTCTTGTCTATTCTGAGCCAAAATCGGGTCAATCTCCTCTCCTAACCACTGGATCTCATCCCAATGGCCAGGATTAGATCGATTCCGCGAAGGGGTACGAGCCAACCGGATCTCGCCACGTGTCAACTCCAGGTCAGCCCCGCTAAAAGGATACGGATGTCGCCTAGAGGAGGGGTGAATAGGCGAATAAAACTTTTTCTAGAGTGGCTCAACAAAGGCGGAATAAAACTAGTGTTTACTTTGTAAAGCACAACCTAGTACAACTAAGGTTCACCTATGTGCACCAACAACTTATGCTAAGCAATACAAGCAACAAAGTGATAGCAAGATATATATTACTTCAAGCACGAAGGCTATCACAATGTAAAGTGCATAAGTAAAGAAATCGGGTATAGAGATAACCGAGGCACGCGGGGACAACGATATTTTACCGAGTTCCTCCCAACATGGAGTACGTCTCGTTTGGAGAGGGGGTGGTACCAAACCACCAACGCCACAAAAGGCCTCCCTTATTCTCCGGTGAATCTCACCCCAATGGGATCGATCCACGCCTCCACTAACGGTGCACTTGTCGGTGGCAACCGGAACCTCTCACAAGGTTGGGGCACTTCTCCACAACTTAATTGGAGGCTCCCAACAAACGCCACCAAGGCCACAAAACCGTCTAGGGTTCCAAGAACCCAAGAGGGAAAAGCTCCAATGAGTAAAACAAACCAAATCCTCCAAGGAGAACTCAAACCGATGCACCAAATGCAATGGCAAGAACACAAGAAGTGCTCAAATCCTTCTCTCCCAAATTCCACCAAAGCTACAAAAGCTTGTGGGGAATAACAGAGGAAGACCAATGGAGGAAATCCACAAAAGACTCCAAGATCTAGATCCCAAGATGTTCCCCTCACTTAGAGGAGAGATGGATTGGTGGGATTGTAGATCTAGATCTCCTCTTTCAAATCCCTAAAGTATATGCAAGAATCAAGGGAGGGATTGAAGGGGGAGCAAGCTCAAGAGGGTCAAGAATGGAGGAGAAAGCCTGTAAAACTTGAGAAAGGACATTGGGGAAGAAGGGACCCTTTTTATAGGCCCACAGATTTCTGAGCGTTTTCTGCCCGTTGGGGAAAATTTAGACCGGAGACTCCGGTCTACACCGGAGACTCCGGACTACACCGGAGACTCCGGACTATACCGGAGATTCTGGCCAATCTCCGGACCAGCCTCCGGACCGCCCATCTGAATGACCTGGGCCATCCATGACCCAACAATACTGGAGACTCCGGTCTTCCAACACGAGATACTCAGGACTGAGCCAATACCGGAGACAGTTTTGGGAACTCCAGACCACACCGGAGACTCCGGTCTGGACCAAATAAGAGGCAAACTTCAAATGGCGATATCTAGAGTTTGGAAACTCCGATTGACCCGAAACCAATTTTGTTGAAAATATTGGATACCACCAAGAGAGAACATTTCATGTATTATAAAGTGAGATACCTCTCTTGGTGAGAAACCGGAAAACCTCAAAGATCAAAAACGCAATATGATATAAAAGGGAAATCCGTTTTTGATGAACTAGAGCTTGTTATGAATATTACCACAAGCTCTCGAACCTCATATGGATAAGATCCAAATAATGGAAGGTTTTACCTATCTCTCAAAGACAAACCGGTAAAACCTCCAAGATAAAAAACGCAATAAGATATAAAGGGGAAATCCGTTTTTGATGAACTAGGGCTTGTCATGAATATTACCACAAGCTCTAGAACCTCACATGATTAAGATCCAAATAACAACCACGAAAGGATGATGCAAAGTATGCAAAGGTTTGAGCTCTCTCTGAACGATATGATCGAGTTACTCACTTGAGAGCCCCTCTTGATAGTACGGTTATCTATCCTATAAACCGGTCTCCCCAACTAACATCCCGAGACCGGTAAGAAAGAAACCCTATCAAGATCATACCTTTGCCATGCGCATATTCCACTTGATTATGATGTAGACGGTCTTGTCCTTCTCAAGATGGAACACCTTTCTTGATTTCTCTTTGAAAGTTACTCCCCCATACAACATGGGGAAACCTTTACTTTGACCTTGCCTTCATCGATCCATGATCACCGAGGATGGCAAGCTTAAACCATGAGATCTTCTAGATATTGCACATCTTTAGCTTGCACATCATTTCTTATTTTCTTCATTATGTTGATGCCTTGAAGGTGCACCAGAGATATTACTCCATCTTATTATTCAAGACATACTTGCCATAGGTTTAACTCTCACCTTGGTCGCCACTTTATCCTCTTTACTTTCTTCTTCTCCAAACCTTGAAGCCAACATATGATTCAAGCATTGCCTATGGACAATTCCTACAAGTACAACTTGATACAAGCATTAGTCCATAGAGATTGTCATTAATTACCAAAACCACACATGGGGGCCCACATGTTCTTTCACCCGTGTCCCAGTCAGCATAGAATATTCCCAGGGAATATTCCCTGTAGATTTGAAATTGAATTTAATTTGCAGAAAATTGTGTAAACTTGCAAAAATCATATAAAAAGATCTGTAGATCCAAAAATAGCAAATAATATATCAATGGATTCAGAAAAATGTGTAGAATATTAATATGGCATTAAATTCAACCTTTACAGTATGCGTTTACTGCAGTAACTTAATTAGTTTTAATGGTCTTTTAGGTTAATAAATTCATAGGAAATTATCTGTAACTCCGAAAATATGAAAAATATATAAAATTGAAGCTACTATAATGTAGATTAATAATATCTGGTTGGATCCAGCTTTTGCGGATTATTTACCCCTTAGTGATTTAATTAGTTTTAATGGCTTTATAAATCATTAAATTCATAGTAAATTATTTGCATATCATAAAAATATAAATGATATACCGATGATTGTTCCATGTAGATCATCAATACGTATTTGGTTCAGGAAAATACTATAAGGTTATTCTGTAGATATTTAAACAAGCTAATACCCATTTTTGAGTAATAAATTCATAAGAAAATAAATACTATTCAGAAAATTGCAAATAATATGTCCCTGGAATCAAAAGAAAGAGTAGAACCAGTTTCTGAATTAAAATTATAGGTCTACAGTACGTATAATGTTAGGAGCATTACAATACATTCTGTAGTATTTTAATTATTTAAAAAGATCTATAACTCTGATTAGGGTGAATCCAACGCCTACTGGTTCGTATGAACGTCCTCTATCCAGTAAAACCAAGAAACAAATTTAATTCGATAGTTAGAACAGGCGTTACAACAGAACTATTAAAAACCCTATATTGGCAAGTAATTATTAATAACAAGTACTCCATTGCATTAATTGTCCTCTTGCATGCATCATATACTTCAGTATTGTTTAGAGAACTAAAGTAACAACCATTTTGACTTATTAAATTGTCATGCATGCATTTATTGCATTTGCTTGATCTCTATGTGCTATTGTTTATGTTGTATGCAATTGTTTGATCGATAGATTGCGAGGAGTGCAACGTGTGTGATTGCAACGAGTGCTTGAACGACTTCACTAACTATCAAGGCAAGTAGATGCTACTTTATTCATGATATTTTCCTACTATTTTCAGTGCATTGTCGTGTATTTTGTAGATGCATGTGTAGAAAAGTACTATCGCTATGCTATGTCCTACTATGTGCACTGGTGGAAAACAGGCCTCTAGTCCCGGGCCGCAACAGGCTCTAGTCCCGGTTTTGGGCCCGGGACTGCGAAAACGGGACTAGAGGCCCCCCTCTAGTCCCGGCTCTAACGCCCACGATGATGACCACGTGGCTGTTTCAAGATCACAAGGAAACCCTCTAGTCCCGGCTGTAACACCACCGGGACTAAAAGTTTCTGCCAGTAGAAACACCACATTTCTCTCTACTTGAGGATTGTGTATTTCCTTTTTTTTGCCATTTTGTTCCTTTTTCGTTTTGTGTTTCACTATAACAAACATATATTTCAGTATACATATTATATGTTACTACATACATACTACACGCCGATGCATATGTATAATTAATCGATCCCTTGCAAGCATACATATAATCAATCATATCAAAAGGAAGAAGTGTTTTGAAATTACATGGCCATTGATGAATATATATATCATATGAGCTACATGGAGATGACTAAGGCAAATTGAGTTCCACGTCATCCGCATAATGCTCTCCATGTACATCAAGGACTTCCTTCATCATAAATCCCGCCAGCTCCTCTTGAATTGCTCTTATGCGTTGGTCTGGCTCTAGTTTCTCTCGCAAATCATACATATAATGTGAGTCAACTTTCCGCTCACTGGTCAACTCGTGGATGTACTTGCAGACGTAGTATCCACATAAATGAGTTCCTGGTGGCTGCTATAAACTCTTCGCCATTTTATAAGTTAGCTCCTCTTTGAATGGACCTGGTATTTTCTGTCTGAACCGTGTCCAACACCTGCTCGGCAAAGAAAATGAACAAAGGAGTTATTAGTTACTTGATATCAGGAAATGAATGAAAGAGGACGATATAATGCGATAATGATTGAAATTACTTATGGAGCATTGCTTTCATGTCGCTCCACTTCTCTTGGTCCCAACTTAATGAGTCGTGGACTTCAACTAGGGAGTTGTCAACTTGAATGTTTAGCAAGATCCAGTGGAATCTGCGGACATTTACATAAGCATACATGCATAGCTCATCCAGTAAGAAAAAATAAAATGTGTACAAGATATAAACACTCACTTGAAGTTGTAAGGAAATAGTATTTCCTTAACAAAGTTTGAAGGGTTTCGCGGCATAGTAAATCAAAATTTTCTACGGATGCGAACAGAGGGAAGCCAAGATCTAATCTAGGAGATGCAAACAACGAGAGAGATTGGATTAGATCTTCATACCCTTGAAGATTACATACGGAGCGTTAAATCGGGCGTGGGTGATGTAGTCGTACTCGCTTATCCTCCTCGCGACCCGATCCGATCTAGCACCACAAGTGGCGGTGCCTCCGTGAGATGCACACGTGCAGCACCTCGACGTCTCCTCCTTCCTTGGTCCAGCAAGTATGGTGGAGAGATGGGTTGGATCTACAACGCGTCGAGGCGGTGCAATTGGTGGAGAATTTCTGCAACAGGGCTTCGCCTACAAGCAGTCGGGAGGGAGAGAGGAGGGCAGCAGGGCGGCTAGGGTTGGAGGGAAAGGTGTGTGGGGTTGGTGCGCCCCACCCCTCTTTATATAGAGGGGGCGCAGCCCTAGCCCCTCCCCCAAGCCCAAACCGGCGGCCCCAAAGGATAAGGAGTGGGGGGCAAGGAAACCCCCCTTCTAGAAGGTCTATCTCGAGTTTAAACCTCTCTTGGACAGCTGGGCCCTATGGGGCCTTGTGCCCCTGGCCCAATGCGGCCAGGGCACTCCCTCATAGGCCCATGCCCCCTCCTGGAAGGTGGGGCCACGTTGGTCCCCTTCCGGAAGGTTCTAGAAGCTTCCGGTACAATACCGATTAACCCGGAACAATTCCGAACTCCAAAAACTGCACTGCCCTATATGAATCTTATTCTCCGGACCACTCCGGAACCTCTCGTGATGTCCCGGATCCCATCGAGACTCCGAATAAAAACTCATAAACCAATTATCCAATCTATCCTAGCGTCGAGACACGTTAAGTGTGTGACCCTGCGGGTTCGAGAATATGCAGACATGATCTTCTATCAATAATCAACACCGGGGTCTGGAAACCCATATTGACTCCCACACATTCATCTATGATCATATCGGATGAACCACGATGTCAGGATTCAATCAATCCCATATATATATTCCCTTCGTCTCGCGATATTTTACTTGCCCGAGATTCGATCGTCGGTACCATCATACCTAGTTCAATCTCGTTCACAGCAAGTACTTTACTCGTTCCGTAATCCGATATCACTTTGTGATTAACTCCTTAACCACATGCTTGCAAGCGGTGTTGATATCGATTACGAGTGGGCAGTATATCTCTCCGACTTGGGAGGGACAAATCCCATCTCGATACATACAACCCAACAGATACTTTCCGATCACCTGAGAGACACCTTTATGATCACCCTCTCATAGGATGACGTTTGATGACCTCAAAGCTTTCTTCCGATACCAGGGAGTTGTATTATCGCATGGTCTCAGGAATACAATATTTGACATAAGAAAAGCTTCGCAAAGACGAACACGATGACACGATCTAATTGCTTCGCTTAGCTTGGGTCTGTCCACCATATCATTCTCTCAATGATATGATCTTATTATCAATTGACAACTCATGTCTATGGTTAGGAAACCTTAACCATCATTGATCAATGAGCTAGTCCATAGAGGCGTACTAGGGACACGGTGTTGTTCACAAACCACACAAGTATTAAAGTTTCCGCTTAATACAATTCTAGCATGGAATATAAACATTATCATGAACAAGAATTATAATAATAACATCTTTATTATTGCCTCTAGGGCATAATTCCAACAGTCTCCCACTTGCACTAGAGTCAATAATCTAGTTTACATTTGGCAACAATCTCACAGCCATGGCACTGAGGTGCTGATCATGTTTTACACGTGGAAGAGGTTTAGTCAATGGATCTACGATATTCAGATCTGTATGTACTTTGCTAATCTTCAGATCTCCATCTGCTATATAATCTCGGATTATATGAAACTTGCGGTTGATATGCTTGGTCTTTGGATGATATCTTGGTTCCTTAGCGAGTGCTATGGCGCCAGTGTTGTCACACAATATCTCTAGTGGGTCCAATGCACTTGGAACCACGCCAAGCTCAGTGATGAAGTTTCTGATCCAAACTCCTTCACTTGACGCTTCTGCGTGACCATGTATTCCGCTTCTCTGTAGATCCGCGATCACGCTTTGCTTGCAGCTTCTCCGACTCACTCCTCCATTCAAAATATAAACGTATCACATGCGAGATTTGGAATCATCCTTGTCGATTGTCAAAACTAGCGTCGACGTAACCTTTTACGACAAGTCGTTCATCACCCCATAGACTAAGAACATTTCTTTAGTCCTATTTAGGTACTTTAGGATGTTCTTCACGGCTGTCCATGTTCCACTCTGGATCACTCGATATCTGCTCGTCAAACTAAGAGCATTGGACACATCGGTCTAGTACAGCATGGCATACATGATCGAACCTATGGCCGAGGCATAAGGCACTTTGCTCATAGCTTCCTATCATTTACCGTAATGGACACCGAGCCTTTCTCAATATCTTACGACAAGATAGGCCTTTGAACCTTTCTTTGCCTTATCCATTCTGAACCTTTTCAGAACTTTGTCTAGGTATGTACTCTGGCTTAAAGCTATCAGGCGTCTTTGTCTATCTCTATAGATTTTCATGCCCAATATATAAGCAGCTTCACCTAGGTCTTTCATTGAAAAACACTTGTTCAAAAAACTCTTCACATCGTTAAGCATGTTGATGTCATTTCCAATAATCAATATGTCATCCACATATAGTACCAGAAACGTCACCGAGCTCCCACTCACTTTCTTGTAGATGCAAGCTTCGTAGCAATTTGGAACAAATCCAAAGCTCTTGATCACTTGATCAAAACAAAGGTTCCAACTCCGAGATGCTTGCTTCAGTCCATAAATGGAACGCAGAAGTTTGCATACTTTATCAGCATCCTTAGGATCGACAAAACCTTCGGGTTGCATCATATACAACTCTTCATCAATGTTGCCCTTGAGGAAAGCAGTCTTGACATCCATCTGCCATATTTCATAATCATGAAATGCAGCAATTTCTAATAAAATCCGAATGGACTTAAACATCGCTACGGGAGAGAAAGTCTCATCGTAGTCAACACCTTGAACTTGTCGAAAACCTTTCGCAACAAGCCGTGCTTTATAGACGGTAACATTACCATCCGCGTCCGTTTTATTCTTGAAGATCCACTTGCACTCAACGGCCTTTCGGTCGCTAGGAGGGTCCACCAAAGTCCATACTTGGTTTTCGCTCATGGATCCCAATTTGGATTTCATGGCTTCTAGCCTTTTCTCAGAGTCTGGGCTCATCATCGCTTCCTCATAGTTCGTAGGTTCACTGTCTTCTACTAGCAAGACAGCCAAGACAGGGTTGCCGTACCACTCAGGAGGGGCATGCGACCTTGTCGACCTGCGACGTTCAATAGCAGCATCGTCCGAAGCTTCATGATCCTTGTCATTAGCTTCCTCTATTGTTGGTGCAAAGCACCTTGGAACAATTTTAGGTGCGGCTACTCTCCAATTCAAGAGAAGGTTCAATAACCTCGTCTAGCTCTACTTTCCTCCCACTCACTTCTTTCGAGAGAAACTCCTTCTCAAGAAAGGAACCGTTCTTTACATAAAACACTTTGCCTTTGGTTCTGTGATAGAAGGTATACCCAATAGTTTCCTTAGGGTATCCTATGAAGACGCATTTCTCCGCTTTGGGTTCGAGCTTGTCCGGCATCAACTTCTTGACGTAAGCTTCGCATCCCCAAACTTTAAGAAATGACAACTTAGGTTTAGCACCAAACCATAGTTCATACGGTGTCGTCTCAACGGATTTAGATGGAGCCCTATTTAAAGTGAATGCAGCGGTTTCTAATGCATAACCCCAAAATGATAACGGCAAATCAGTAAGAGACATCATAGATCTGACCATATCTAATATGGTTCGATTCCGGCGTTCAGACACACCATTGTGTTGTGGTGTTCCGGGTGGCGTGAGTTTTGAAACAATTCCGCTTGCTTTAAGATGCGTGAGAAAATCATAACTCAAATATTCGCCCCCACGATCGGATCGTAGAAACTTAATCTTTCTGTTATGATGGTTCTCCACTTCATTCTGAAATTCCTTAAACTTTTCAAATGTTTCAGATTTATGTTTCATTAAATAGACATACCCATATCTACTTAAGTCATCGGTAAAAGTGAGAAAATAGCGATATCCACCGCGCGTCGAAACACTCATCGGTCCGCATACATCGGTATGTATGATTTCCAACAAGTCCGTTGCTCGCTCCATTATACCAGAGAACGGGGTTTTCATCATCTTGCCCATGAGGCATGGTTCGCATGTGTCAAATGATTCAAAATCAAGAGACTCCAAAAGTCCATCAGAATGGAGTTTCTTCATGCGCTTTACACCAATATGACCTAGACGACAGTGCCACAAATAATTAGTTTTATCACTATCTACTTTGCATCTCTTAGCCTCAATGTTATGGATGTGTGTTTCATCCCTTTCAAGATTTAGAAGAAATAAACCATTCACAATAGGTGCATGACCATAAAAGATGTTACTCATATAAATAGAACAACCGTTATTCTCCGATTTAAATGAATAACCATCTTGCAATAAACAAGATCCAGAAATAATGTTCATGCTCAACGCAGGCACATAATAACACTTATTAAGGTTTAAAACTAATCCCGAAGGTAAAACTAAGGAGAGCGTGTCGACGGCCATCACATCAACTCTTGATCCGTTTCCAACGCGCATCGTCACCTCATCCCTCGCAAGCCGCCGTCTATTCCGTAGCTCCTGTTTCGAGTTACCAATATTAGCAACTGAACCGGTATCAAATACCCAGGCACTACAACGAGGGCTAGTAAGGAAAACATCAATAACATGTATATCAAATATACCTTTGATGGTGCCAGCCTTCTTGTCCGCTAAGTACTTCGGACGATTATGCCCAAAGTGACCCTTGTCCTTGCAATAGAAGCACTCAGTGTCCGGTTTAGGTCCAGACTTGAGCTTCTTCTCAGCAGGGGCAACGCGATTGCCGCCGCTTTTCTTGAAGGGCTTCCTTGCACCCTTACCTTTATTGAAGGTGGGGGGCTTGTTGACCATCAACACATGATTATTCTTTTTGATGTTCACCTCCGCTACTTTCATCTTAGCAAAGAGCTCAGTGATCATATCAGTGGAACCAATCTGATTGTGATCAACTACAAAACTTTTGTAGCTAGGAGTGTCAATCTTGAGCTTCTCTGGAATCTTGCAGTCCAGTTGCTCAAGGCGTTGAGTGTAGCCCGTCATCTCAATGGCGTGCTCACTAACAGAACTCTCTTCCTCCATCTTGTAGTTAAAGAATTTCTTAGAGATCTCATATCTCTCAGAACGGACTTGAGTCTGAAACATGTTTTTCAGCTCCTCGAGAATCTCAAAGGGCCCGGCGAACTCCTCAAAACGATTTTGAAGATCCGATTCCATAGCATACAACATGGCGATCTTAATCAAATCATAATCATCCTTGCGCGACTGATAAATAGCTTTTTCATCAGCCAGCGCATCTACAGCAGGGGCGTCACCTAGAGCTTTCTCAAGGACATAGTCCTTTTGTCCGCCAGCGAGAATGATTCTCAGAATGCGGAACCATTTGGTGAAGTTATACCCATTGTTTCTAAGCTTTTCTATCTCAGCAAAAACGTTGAAGTTGAAGTTGGACTTGGCCATGTGATCTACAGTATTTGCAAGTACAATTTAGACTATCTTCATGCTAAATAGTTCAACTTAATCAAATTACTAGATGAACTCCCACTAAATTCAACATCCCTCAAGTTGTTTAGTGAACACGATCCAAATTCACCACACCTAATCCGATCATCACGAGAAGAGATGTGGCTTCAATGGTGGACAACGAAGTGTCGATCATATCATTCATATGATTCATGCTTAACCTTTCGGTTCATGTGTTCCGAGGCCATGTCTGTACATGCTAGGCTCGTCAAGTTAGACCCAAGTATTTTCGCGTGTGCAAAACTGGCTTGCACCCGTTGTATGTGAGCGTAGAGTCTATAGCACCCGATCATCACGTGATGCTTGGGCACGACGAACTTTCGCAACGGTGCATACTCGGGGAGAACATAGTTTTTATCTTGATCTTTAAGTGAGGAATCATCTTATAATGCTACCGTCACCATCTAAGCATGATAAGATACATAAAAGGATAAACATCACATGCATATAACTTTATGTGACATGGTATAGCCAATCTTTGCACAATGATCTCCATCTTGTGCGTTCCGGCATGATCTCCATCACTCCACCACGATTGCCTCCACCACGAATAGCAACTACAACTATTGCTAACTACTTAGCGATAAAGTGAAACTATTACATGGCGCATAAGAAGTTGACACACAGGTCATACACAATTATAAAGACAACCATATGGCTCCTGCCGGTTGTGTACTCATCGACATGCAAGTCGTGAAACATTACAAAACATGATCATCGCATACATTATACACATCACATCTTGGGCCATACCATATCACAGAAAACACTCCCTGCAAAAAACAAGTTAGACGCCTCTACTTTGTTGTTGCATGTTTTATGTGTCTTATGGGAGTAGATGCTAAGAACGATTCTTATCTACGGAAAGCCACAAAGGTGATATTATGGTTGCCAAACTCCGGTGTTAATCCCATGACAACTATAGTGAGAGAAACTGACATCCACCAGCCGCATGTGTGGAACAAGCCACACGTCAAGTGCGGAGCCGGTCTCGCGAACGACGGCGTCGCGAAGGTTGGCCTGGACCGCTTCAATCTCACTATCCCGCCATAAGAAGAACACAAACAAGAGGCTTGCAACGAAAACATCAACGCCGCGGCAACCATGTTGCGTTACTCGTGAAACGCATCTACGCATAGATCTAGCTCGATACCACTAAAGGGTTTGGCGGCATAGTAAATCAAAATTTTCTACGGATGCGAGCAGGGAAGCCAAGATCTAATCTAGGAGATGCAAACAACGAGAGATTGGATTAGATCTTCATACCCTTGAAGATTCGCTGTGAACGTTAAATCGGGCGTGGGTGATGTAGTCGTACTCGCTTCTCCTCCTCGTGATCCGATCCGATCTAGCACCACAAGTGGCGATGCCTCCGTGAGATGCACACGTGCGGCACCTCGACGTCTCCTCCTTCCTTGGTCCAGCAAGTATGGTGGAGAGATGGGTTGGATCTACAACGCGACGGCGCGGTGCAATTGGTGGAGAATTTCTGCAGCAGGGCTTCGCCTACAAGCAGTCGGGAGGGAGAGAGGAGGTCAGCAGGGCGGCTAGGGTTGGAGGGGAAGGTGGGTGGGGTTGGTGCGCCCCCACCACTATTTATATAGAGGGGGGGGGGCGCAGCCCTAGCCCCTCCCCCAAGCCCAAACCGGCGGCCCCAAAGGATAAGGAGTGGGGGGCAAGGAAACCCCCCTTCTAGAAGGTCTATCTCGAGTTTAAACCTCTCTTGGCGGCTGGGCCCTATGGGGCCTTGTGCCCCTGGCCCAATGACCAGGGCACTCCCTCATAGGCCCATGCCCTCCCGGAAGGTGGGTCCACGTTGGTCCCCTTCGGAAGGTTCTAGAAGCTTAGCAATACAACCGATTAACGGAACAATTTGAACTCCAAAACTGCCGCCTTATATGAATCTTATTCTCGGACCACTCGGAACCTCTCGTGATGTCCGGATCCCATTCGAGACTCGAACAAAAACTCATAAACCAATTATCCAATCTATCCTAGCGTCGAGACACATTAAGTGTGTGACCTGCGGGTTCGAGAATATGCGGACATGATCTTCTATCAATAATCAGCGGGTGCGAAACCCATATTGACTCCACACTTTCATCGATGATCATATAGGATGAACCACGATGCCAGGATTCAATCAATCCCATATATATATTCCCTTCGTCTCGCGATATTTTACTTGCACGAGATTCGATCGCTTGCATCATACCTAGTTCAATCTCGTTCACGGCAAGTACTTTACTCGTTCGTAATCCGATATCACTTTGTGATTAACTCCTTAACCACATGCTTGCAAGCGGTGTTGATATCGATTACGAGTGGGCCCAGTATATCTCTCCGACTTGGGAGGGACAAATCCCATCTCGATACATACAACCCAACAGATACTTTCCGATCACCTGAGAGACACCTTTATGATCACCCTCTCATAGGATGATGTTTGATGACCTCAAAGCTTTCTTTCGATACCAGGGAGTTGTATTATCTCATGGTATAAGGAATATAATATTTGACATAAGAAAAGCTTCGCAAAGACGAACACGATGACACGATCTAATTGCTTCGCTTAGTTTGGGTCTGTCCACCATATCATTATCCCAATGATATGATCTCATTATCAATTGACAACTCATGTCTATGGTTAGGAAACCTTAACCATCATTGATCAATGAGCTAGTCCATAGAGGTACGCATTAGGGACACGGTGTTGTTCACAAACCACACAAGTATTAAAGTTTCCGCTTAATACAATTCTAGCATGGAATATAAACATTATCATGAACAAGAATTATAATAATAACATCTTTATTATTGCCTCTAGGGCATAATTCCAACAAAATTATGCTCTATTAAGAACTTGGACAGGTCTTCCTCCACGTCTTTGGGGTGATTCTTTAACGTATATTCATTAATGATATATGGGTCAATGAACCCAACGTCGTATCTTCTAGCTCTTTTGCATTCAAGCATCTTCATTCTGCGGAATATAATATCATCATACAAAAGGATATATAGTTAGGATAATATATTAAATGCAATGAACGAGCTAAAGCTGCAAACTTAATTATAGAAATAAATAACTTATAGACAGTAGCAACCAATGATAGATTTGTCGAGGGCGCGCTGGTTGTATAACTGAAACAGTCCGGTCATTTGAACCTGTATCGAGTATGGTTTGAAGTGATGCTCCTTTCTAACGTCCACCGGAAACCAATCTTTATGGTGCTTTTTTCTGCTTGTGACATGTACCATTCATGCAGATTTCGCATATGTGTGGATAGACGCGCGAGCTCCTCATTACTGACTAGAGGCTGCCCTTGGACATACTTCCGTACTATCTGACCCACTGGCGTATCTTCATAGCCTAAATATTGACCAAGAGACATATTTGCTTCGTTAGCAAGTGTTTTGGCCTCCGATATAGTGATTCCCATAAGTGCAGCATTATTACGGGCTCTAGGGTCCATTAGTTGCATGTCCATATCCATTTCAGCTCTGAAGGCCTTGTCGAGGTATGAAATGACTTTGAGCGGGGTGACCGATTGATTCTTTTGTGCTCCGAGCTGGGCAACTTGGTTCCCGCTTTTTGCACTTGTGATTTTTTTCTTCTGTGCTTGCTTAATAATCTCCCGGTCATAGTCTGATTCCAGATTCATCGATATCTGGGATGGTTGCTCAAGAAAGGACTTAGCCCACTTTTTGGTTTTTTCATTATATACCGGCTTTGGCTCAGGATTTTTGGGTGAAAAATGCGCCTTAACTTGGGCAGCCACATCCGCGTTAGTTCCCTCATCGGTCTTGTCATAAGGTCTCTTTGGAAGAGCCGGCGGGATATCGACTATCTTCGGCATTTGACCTTTCTTTGATGTGGGGCGCGAGGGACCGTCGAACTTCCGTTTCTTCGACGAGGTAGTTGTATTGCACGAAGGCGGAGGCAGAGATCGAGTTGATGTACTCCTGCTGCGGCGATCGTCAGCGGGGCGGGGTGGACTTGGAGGTTGGCGATAATCAGGTTGGGGTGGACTTGGAGGTTGGCGATAATCGGGTTGGGGTGGACTTGGAGGTTGGCGATAATCGGGTTGGGGTGGACTTGGAGGTTGACGATATTCGATGCGGGGTGGATTTGGATTCCTTGGAGTCGGTGGCCTTGGCGCCGAGGGTGGAAACTTGATGTACTTCTTATCCATAGAATGATGTTGCGCTTGACATCTCCTAGTTTCGTAAGGCCTTCAGGCGTAGCGATTTCAATCTCTAGGTCCGCAAAATCCTCCACTATGTCATCCACCATGACACGAGCATAGCCTGGTGGAATCGAAAGTGAATGGTGGAGTGCTCCAGGTAGACAAGGTAAAGCAGTGCTGATTGCCACCTTGAAGGACATGTTGTTCATTGGCTGATGTAGCTCACATTGTGCCATCTCTCTAACATCATCCACGGGGTAGTGAGGAGCCGGTGCATCATCCAACAGTGCTTCATCATCAGCACGGACCTCCGTGGAAGCCACGCTTCTTCTCCGTTGGCTAAGATCCAATGCAGGATCATCAGACCGCGGGTGAGTTGACGACGGCGGCCTTTGGCTAATTTCAGGCATGAGGTTCTTCAGATCAGCTAAGTCCTTCTCTACAATGGAGATCTGGTCTGCCTCCCGGTCCTTCTTTCTCTGACGGCTTCTGTAACTGGCATCGTACTAAGGAAACCCTTTCTTCCACGAGACACCAGCGCCTTTACCTCGTGTTCGTCCTCCCTTTTCAGGATTTCCTAGGGCGCGTGTCAGCTCGTCGTTCTCTCTCTCGGGACGGAACAATCCCAATTGAGCATCGTTCATTGCTTGAATAAGGTCTTGGGAGGGTTTTAGAATTTTATCATGAAATAATGTCTTCCCTGTTTCTAGGTCCAAGGATCCCCCGTGCGTGTTCCACCAGTGCTTTGACCTCTCGGGCCATCCATCTGTACCAGGAGTGACGCCTCTAGCCCTCATATACTTCTCCATAGTTTCCCACTTAGGGATGGCACTCTTGTAGCCACTTGTCCCATTATATGATGGTATTTCTTGTTGCCAGCATTTAAGGCGTTCTTTGCCGACTTTGCCTTTGCATTATCAGATTGCTTGTACTGTATAAAATCGGGCCACTATTCTCTCAACTTCTCGTTTACTCCTTTGAAGTCTGGAGTTTTCTTTTTCACGACATATTTCGCGTATAAACTTTTCTTGTGGTTCCGGTACAGTTCAACCATCTTGCTTAGTGCCCACTCCTTGACTTTCGCTCTATTTTCAAGCCCACCCGGTCTTGGGGTAATACCATCTACCTCAAATTCCTCATACTCTGGAGATAGTATGAAATGCGCTATGAGCTTCTGCCAAAGGTCATATTTGGCATCATCGGTGACATAGCTGTTGGATTCTTCACCGGCTTTCTTTGACTTATTCCATTCTTGGATGGTGATCAGCAGGTTGTCCCTAACAAGCACCCCGCATTGATTTATAAACATCCTCCGGTGCTTCTTTAGAGCAATCGGTTCACCATCATCATCTATTTCTTCGACGGTGAACCTCTGATTACCATCCAACTTTTTGTTCGTCCCTCGTTTCGTTCGAGCTGTCGATTGCTTCGATCCGGTGGGCTAAAAGAAGAAGAGAGAGTGATTAGTATATATCTAGATCAGTTAATGAATAGAGGTAACACGAGACTTTATATATGTACCTCGCCGGATCCTGTCGAGGGGCCATCATTATTGTTGTTATTTGTTTGCCCTTCGTCCATCTAGTCTACCCCTTGGTACATTAGGTTTTCCTCTAGTCAATCACCGGATGGATTCAGATATGAGGATATCTCTTCCTCGAGCAAAATATCTTCGGCGCCGGTAGTAACAAGAGGAATTTCACCTCTTATCATGCCCTGAAGAAAACCTTTACCGATGCGACCAGGATCTTCGGATGGATCCATGACTTAATTATCTATAACAAAAAGAGAGTTAAACAAGTTAGAAAAAACAATAATCCTAATAATTAAAACAATATAATCCTAATTATACTAATCCTAATATTATTTGTGCTAAAACAATAATCATAATAACTAAAACAAAAAATAACCCTAATCCTAATCCTAATTCTAATCTTAATAAATAAAACAAAAAATCACTAAAACAATAATACTAATCCTAATTCTAATATTTTAATTAAAACAATAATCCTAATACTAAAACAAAAAAACCCTAATATAAAAAAACTATAAAAACACTATAGAAAAAACTATAACATTTCCTAATATTAATTATGGTAAAACGTTATATTATTTGTGGTAAAACAATAATCCTAATATTAATTGTGGTAAAACAATATAATCATAGCTAATAACTAAAACAAAAAAATAACCCTAGCTAATTATAATTAAAACAATAATTAAAAAAATAACCCTAGCTAATTATAATTAAAACAATAATTAAAAAAATAACCCTAGCTAATTATAATTAAAATAACCCTAGCTAACAATATAATCCTAATCCTAGATAATTATAATTAAAACAATAATAAAAAAATAATATAAAATAGATTTGTATTTAAAAAATACAAAGAGAAAAGGAAAAACAGAAAAAGAAAATTTGAAAAAAAAAACAGTAGCCCGACCCCAACTAGGCCGGCCCATCTCTCCCTCTCCCCTACCAGGCCAGCAGCCCAACACAGACCACCTCGTCGCCCTTCCTTCCCCATCCTCTGGCCATGCGTCGGTGTGGCGCGCGATGCCCTCGCCGGCCGTGTCCGTCGTCGATCCGCGCCGCCGCCGCCATGGAGAGCACGCCTCTCGCTCTCCCCTAACCTCTCATTCCACCGGGCTCGCTCCCTCTCTCACTCGTTTCCTTCCCTGGCCGAACCCTAACCGTCGCAGAGGCGAGCGTTGCGGGCGACGGCTGCACCTGACGCACGGAGCGGCTGACGGAGCACATACGCATGCAGCGGGCGGCGTGAATCGACTGACACCTCCCTATCTTCGTATGTGCTTTGTCTTCGTCTGTGCTTCGTTGTCGACAAGAACTGCGAAGTGTTGGGGCGCAGCACCTCCGCTGGCGCCAGAATATAAAGGGACAGACCTTTAGTCCCGGGCTAAGCCATCGCCCGCGACTAAAGGGTTCTTTAGTTGCAGGCTGTGGCTTAACCCGCGACTAAAGACCCCCCTTTAGTCGCGGGTTAAGCCATGGCCCGGGACTAAAGGGTTTTTTCGGCCGCTTCGTTTTTGCGCAAGTAGACACCCTTTAGTCCCGGGTCCAGCCACAACCCGCGACTAATTGATTTTTTGTAAATTTTCTTTTTTAATTCAAAACTAATATAAAAACTTTGAAAAATCATATCTTTTATTGTAATAATCCAAATAAAACAAATAATATGTCTATTATTATCAGAAAAATATAAAGGATTTTAATATAATATCCATTTATCTGTTTGCATCATTTATAAATTATTTCATTTGTAAATTTTCTTTTTTTAATTCAAAACTAATATAAAAACTTTGAAAAATCATATCTTTTATTGTAATAATCCAAATAAAACAAATAATATGTCTATTATTATTAGAAAAATATAAAGAATTTTAATATAATATCCATTTATCTGTTTGCATCATTTATAAATTATTTCAATTGTAAATTTTCTTTTTTTATTCGAATCAAATAAAAAAACTTTGAAAAATCATATCTTTTATTGTAATAATCCAAATAAAACAAATAATATGTCTATTATTATCACAAAAATATAAAGAATTTTAATATAATATCCATTTTTCTGTTTGCATCATTTATAAATTATTTCATTTGTAAATTTTCTTCTTTTATTCAAATCAAATATAAAAACTTTGAAAAATCATATCTTTTATTGTATTAATACAAATAAAACAAATAATATGTCTATTATTATCAGAAAAATATAAAAAAATTTAATATAATATCCATTTATCTGTTTGCATCATTTATAAATTATTTCATTTGTAAATTTTCTTTTTTATTCAAATCAAATATTAAAACTTTGTAAAATCATATCTTTTATTGTAATAATCCAAATAAAACAAATAATATGTCTATTATTATCAGAAAAATATAAAGAATTTTAATATAATATCTATTTATCTGTTTGCATAATTTATAAATTATTTGGAAAATCATATCTTTTATTTTCCGCCATTTCCCACCGCTTCCCGCCAAGTTTTCCCGCCCTTTCCTTTCTACGAGAGCTTTTAGTCCCGGATGTAGTCACTAACCGGGACTAAAGATATTTCACGCCATTTTCCAAAGCTTCACGCCAAGTTTTCCCACCCTTTCCCTCTATATTTAGGGCGATCGCGCCATGGCTATCCACACATCCACACCTTCCTCTCTTAGAACAATGGACAATGCCTACTGGCCATTATGACCCTCGAGGAGACCGAGGTGTCAGGCCTCAACTATCCTTGTCCAAGACTCCGGGCCCTTCCCGACTAGATCTTTGCTTGGAGGGGTTCCTGTCCCTCATGTCCCTCAAGGTTCCGCACGCCAAGCGGCCATCACAAACCACTTCTACCACGAGCTCACGCCGGAGCAGCGGATGGATCCCAAGTGGGATCCCGACAACTACGACACCTGGAATGCCTTCTTCACTAATAGGTGGGAAAGGGAGCTCGCCAGGTACGAGGGTGATGGCCCGCCACCGGTGAATCACAACGAAGCCGGCCGTCGTTTGTGGTGGGCGAACCGTACTATCATCGAGTGATGCACTACATCGCCGGGGGAGACCATCCTCGCCTGCGGTGCCCACGAGGCCACCCGCCATAGAGCCACAAAAAGGCCCCACACCAGCCCGGCGGTAGCGACATCGTCTTCCAGGAGACCCCTCCCCCACCTACCATGAATCTGAGGCTGGAATGGCCCCTGGTATATGCCATGGATGGGCTGAGGATCCCCGGAGTGGCAGGTGACGATGACGATGATGATGACGATGACGAAGAAGACCCTAAAGTTGCGTACTATAGGACTAGGCATGATTATGACTAAAGGGGGCGGCTTTAGTCCTGAGTGTTAGCTAGTCCCGGTTTGTCCCGGTTTTTAATATTAATATATGTCTTGAGTGTTACCTAATAAATAGAGGGAAGTGTCCCGGTTCATCTTTAGTCTCGGTTGGAGAAACCAACCGCGACTGAAGGGATTGCGGCAGACTGGGCCAGGAAACACTAATAATAGGGGTGAGTGTCGACATTATGTCGTGCGGCTTGTACCTTGTCCCAGATGGTGTCACCAACCGGGACTAAACATGAACCTTTAGTCCCGTTTGGATACACCAACCGGGACTAAACATGAGTCAGCACTAATAATAGGGGTGAGTGTCAACATTATGTCGTGAGTGTCGACATTATGCCGAGCTGCTTGTACTATAAATAGGCATCCTTGTGAGTCCATTCCTCCAGCCAGTTTGAGGCATCTCCAAGATGGTTTTCGAGAGCAGGGACACCACTACGGCCAGTTTCTGGGAGATGCCGACGGAGCCCAGTCCTCCGGCATCTCCGAGAAACTGGTCATAGAGGCACTCCTTAATATGTGAAATTAGTTAGCTCCCAGGCGTATTGATCTAGTTAGAGAAGTTACAAGCTGTAAGATGGTTTTCGAGAGCAGGGACACCACTACGGTCAGTTTCAGGGAGATGCCGACGGAGCCCAGTCCTCCGGCATCTCCGAGAAACTGGTCATAGAGGCACACCCTAATATTTGACATCACGCGTTTGGAGATCAGATCTTAATGGTAAGTATGAATCCATACTAAAGGCCCTCCTGTAGTCCCGGTCCAGCCACAAAACGGGACTAACACACTCAATATTGTTTGCAGACAACACTGTAAAAATGGACACATGCATGGAGCATCTTCACTCATAAAATGTTACAATTATTACATATCATTTCTTCGCGTGTGTTCCTTTCTGATCCCTTCGTATCCATGGAGCATCTTCATTCATTAACATGATGCTTGGGTCATCCTTCACCGCGAAGGGTGGAATTTCATGAAACTTATCACAATCTTCTGACATGTCTGTCTTGTCCTCCACTCCCACGATGTTTATTTTTCCTGAAAGAACTATGTGGCGCTTTGGCTCATCGTCTGATGTATTCTTTTTCTTATTTTTTTCTTTTTCTAGGTTTGGTAGACATGTCCTTCACATAGAAAACCTGAGCCACATCATTGGCTAGGACGAATGGTTCGTCTAAGTACTCAAGATTGTTGAGATCCAACGATGTCATTCCATATTTCTTGTCTACCTCAACCCCTCCTCCTGTCAGCTTGACCCATTTGCACCGAAACATGGGGACCTTAAAATTAGGCCCATAGTCAAGTTCCCATATCTCCTCTATGTAACCATAATATGTGGTCTTTGACCCATTGTTGTCTGTTGCATCAAAGCGGACACCACTGTTTTGGATGGTGCTCTTTTTATCTTGGGCTATCGTGTAAAATGTATACCCATTTATCTCGTACCCTTGGAAAGTCGATATAGTCGAAGATGGTGACCTAGACAACAAGTATAGCTGATCTCCAAGAGTGTTGTTTTGATGAGATGTTTCAACCAACCACCGAAACTCTTCATGTGTTCATCGCTAATCCAAGAGTCATGGTTTCCAAGGTTGTTGGAGTGTAAGATTTTCTTGTGTTCCTCGATATATGGGGCTGCCAAGATAGAATTCTGTAGAACGGTGTAATGTGCTTCGGTGTAAGAATGTCCGTCTCTACATATTATTGATTTCCTTCCTAGAGTACCCTTTCCACTCAGGCTCCCCTCATACCGCGATTGAGGAAGACCAATCGGCTTAAGGTCAGGAACAAAGTCAACACAAAATTCAATGACCTCCTCTGTTCCATAGCCCTTGGAGATGCTTCCTTCTGGCCTAGCACGGTTACGAACATATTTCTTTAAGATTCCCATGAACCTCTCAAAGGGAAACATATTGTGTAGAAATACAGGACCGAGAATGGAAATCTCTTCGACTAGGTGAACCAGCAGGTGCGTCATAATATTGAAGAAGGAGGGTGGCAACACCAAGTCAAAACTGACAAGACATTGGACCACATCATTCTATAACCATGGTAGATCTTCAGGATTGATTATCTTCTGAGAGATTGCATTGAGAAATGCACATAGCTTCGTAATGGGTACTCGAACATTATCTGGTAGAAGCCCCCTCAATGCAATCGGAAGCATTTGCGTCATAATCACGTGGAAGTCATGAGACTTTAGGTTTTGGAACTTTTTTCTGCCATATTTATTATCCCCTTTATATTCGACGAGAAGCCAGACGGAACCTTAATACTGCTTAGGCATTCAAAAAATATTTCCTTCTCTTGTTTGGTAAGAGCGTAGCTGGCATGACCTTGAAACCATTCGGATGCGCCATCTGTCTTTCATACGTTGATGGTCCTTTCGTGCTTCCGGTGTATATTTTGTCTTCCCATACATGCCCAAGAAGCCTAGCAGGTTCACGCAAAGATTCTTCGTCACATGCATCACATCGATTGCAGAGCGGACCTCTAAGAATTTCCAATATGGTAGCTCCCAAAATATAGATTTCTTCTTACACATGGGTGCGTGTCCTTCAGCGTCTTTCGGAACAGATTTTCCTCTAGGACCCTTTCCAAAGGTTACCAGTTGATCCAAATCTTTGACAATATCAAATATATCAGCACCAGTACGCTCCTTAGGATTCGTCTGGTGACATGCCAGACCGTTAAAATGCTTGCCTTTCTTTCTTAAGGGATGCTTGGCCAAAAGAAATCGACGATGTTCCAAATATATACCTTGAGTCTCATCTAAACAGTGTGTGCATGCATTGTATCCCTTGTTTGACTGTCCTGAAAGGTTACTAAGAGAAGGCCAATCATTGATTGTTATGAAAAGCAATGCACGAAGGTTAAATTATTCCTGCTTGTGCTCATCCCACACGCGTATCCCGGGTTCGTGCCACAACTGTAAAAGTTCTTCCACTAATGGCCTTAGGTACACATCAATGTCGTTGCCGGGTTGCTTCGGACCTTGGATCAACACTGGCATCATAATGAACTTCCGCTTCATGCACAACCAAGGAGGAAGGTTATAGATGCGTAGAGTCACGGGCCAGGTGTTATGACTGGAGCTCTGCTCCCCAAAGGGATTCATGCCATCTGTACTTAGACCAAACCTTAAACTCCTTGCGTCATCTGCAAAGTCCGGGTACTTTCTATCGATTTTTCTCCATTGCGAACCATTAGCGGGGTGTCTCAACATCCCGTCTGACTTACATTCCTCTTTATGCCATCGCAACAACTTGGCGTGCTCTTTGTTTCTGAATAAGCGTTTCAACCATGGTATTATAGGAGCATACCACATCACCTTCGCAGGAACCCTCTTCCGGGGGGGCTCGCCCTCAACGTCAACAGGGTCATCTCGTCTAATCTTATACCAAAGTGAAGTGCATACCGGGCATGCATCTAAATTCTCATACTCCTCACCGCGGTATAGGATGTAGTCATTAGGGCATGCATGTATCTTCTGAACCTCTAAACCTAGAGGGCAGACAACCTTCTTTGCTTCGTACGTACTGGCGGGCAATACGTTATCTTTTGGAAGCATATTCTTCATCATTTTCAGCAACTTTTCAAATGAGGAGTCAGGTATAGCACACTCAACCTTCCATCGCAGCAATTCGATTGTCTTGCCAGCTTTTCAGACCATTTTCTCAATTTGGGTACAACAACTTTTTGTGATCCTCTAGCATGTGATTGAACTTCTCCCTATCCTTTTCAGTTTGACAATCTCTTCGTGCATCGGCAATGGTCCGACCAAGATCATCAGCGGGTTCATCATGTGTCTCTTCTTCATCCTCCCCTTCCCCATCCCCCATGGAAGTATCTCTGTACTCAGGGAAACCATGATAGTTGTCATCCTCCTCCTCTTCTTCATTGTCTTCCATTATAACCCCTCTCTCTCCGTGCTTGGTCCAACAATTATAACTGGGCATGAAGCCTGACTTCAACAGGTGGCTGTGAAGGGTTTTTGAGTCAGAGTAATCCTTCTGATTCCTACATCCATTATATGGATAGAATACAAAACCATTGTGCTTGTTTGCATCAGCAACACAGATGAATTTATGCACGCCATTAATGAACTCGCCAGAGCGTCGGTCAGTACCGTACATCCATTCCCGGACTAGTAAAAGTATATCAAAAACCATTACACAACATGATAAAATTATTACAAGTTATATTGAGAGCTTCTAGAGCATTAATTTTGAATTTTGAAAAATTTACATGCACCAATTTGTGAATTGGAGAAAACAATCAACATGATAAATGTGGAGTTTTTTATTATTGTTCCATCAGTGAAAACCTCATTCCATTCTAAGCTCTAAAACTCTAAAATTACACATTTCAATTTTCAGTAACTATGTGCCTAATTAAAATTTGTTACACATATATATCAAAATCCTTCTAGCTACTTCTAGAGCATGCATGCATTTGATCCATATCTCTATACTTCTAGAGCATTATAGA
Organism: Avena longiglumis; assembly: GCA_030063025.1. Classification (NCBI taxonomy): domain Eukaryota; kingdom Viridiplantae; phylum Streptophyta; class Magnoliopsida; order Poales; family Poaceae; genus Avena; species Avena longiglumis. Next base: position 415,638,949 of record CP125979.1, read on the forward strand.
GCTAAAGTAGCAATAAGAGATGAAAGAATGAAGGTCTAACCTTTAAAAGCTTTGGATTTAGGTGTTGCAAACTAAATCTTGACAAATCTTGAGAAAAAAATGGCATGAACTCTCTTGCTTCTTTGAGAACAATGGCCACCATATGATTTAGGGCAGCTGGCCAGGGAGCTGTATATATAGTGATGGACAATTAGTCCCGGGCCGTGATACGACCCGGGACTAATAGTCCCCGAAAAGAGCTGTTGGCCCGCTCCAGCTTATTAGTCCCAGGCCGTATTACGGACCGGGACTAATGCTCTCGTCCGGCCCGGGAATAGTGCTTATGGCCATTTCTAGCCATTGGAGGCCTCACAGACCGGGACTAGTGCTAGCACTAGTCGCTGTTTGTGACGGGCCGGGACTAGTGACGTTGCTCTGATCGAACCGAAGGCCTGTTTTCCAGTAGTGGTGGTAGGGATTTCCTGTAGATGAGCCACCGTTGGTATATGTGCTTAGCCATGCTATGATGAACGAGGGCTAGGTTGCATCACTGAAATTTGTTTCTAAATGTGTTGGTTTGCGAAAACTTAAAAAAACTTAATCAATGAATCTCCGGGTGTGATGTGATTGATAATTTTTGGTGGTATCATTGCGGAAAGGCACCCAGGTATCAAGAGAAAATGATTGGATTCTTTATTTGGTAGCTTACGTGTACAACCATGTGCCAATAATGAAATGGGCGGTTGGTTGGACTCAGTAGGTTGTGGTAACTCGAACCCACGTATCCAGAGATGTAGAATTTTGGTAGGTTGGACCGGTGCGTGTCGGTTTTGGGGAGCTACTTCCAGAACGGTCGCTTCTTGGACTTCTCCCTATCATCACCCAATATGAGAGTGGTGGTACGAGCTAGGCTGGCCAAGTCACATGGGTAAAGTGTACTAACCCCTGTAGGGTGTATAAACTAATCGATTAGCCTTGTCCCCGGTTATGGACATCTGAGTTGCTTGATATTGATTTCATGACATGTTTCTCGCTCATTCTAATTTCCTAATTTCTTTAATGTTGATGGGTTAACTTAATTGGGATCTTTTCAAAGAAAATCAAAAACTATTTATGAAAGGAGGACAAAGGTATTCGCAAATGCAAGCTAGTCGCAACTCCACTTGCCGAATATGCATGTAGATGTTAGCTCTATTGTCTCCTTTAATAGCTCTACTTGCCATACATTCCAAGTATTGACCCTTCGGGGCTGATACGTTTTATGTTGCAGGATGTTCCGGTTCTGAGTGATCGAATAGGTCGCGATACTCCACTCAACATTTGTTCGCTTGTGGGCAATTGAAGATGGAGTCTACTATATATTTAAGCTTCCGTATGCTAGTTGATATTGAGCTAGCCTTGAGCTAAGATTTATTGTAATAATTGCAAATTCTTTGGTATTCATCTGTATTGTGTGTGCCAGTGAACCGATCCAGGGATTGGCACTATACACATGAACTCAGCCTTATCAGGCGAGGGTGTTACACTTAAATTCCATAATGCTCTCTGGAACATGATACTCACGAAACTTCTGCTTGAATTCTTCCCAGGTGAATATCTCTTCTGGTGTGTGCATAGCTAATTGATTCTCCCACCAATTTGTGGCAGATCCCGTTAGAAGAAATGATGCATATCGTAACTTCTCCTCATCATTGCATCCTACTGTTTTAAGTTTCCTTTCTGTATCCATCAGCCAATCCTCTGCATCCATAGGTTCTGATGCAGATGCAAAAGGAATTGGTTTGGCGTTTTGGAAATCAGAAAGACTTACTTTGATATCTTTGTTTTCCTCTCCGGGTCCAATTCGTTTGAGTATTTCCTGCATGAACTTATTCTGGTATTCTTGCATCATTTGCATGTATTGCATGAAATTATCCTCTGTCAACATATGAGTTGATGGTCCAGTTGCAATTTCATCCATATTGCTTTCTCTCTGTTGAGCTTCTTGTTCCACATGTTGTCCTTCAAACTCAGCTTCTACTCCTGTATCCATACCCTCTCTAGTCCTGCTACATAAAGCGATTACTCATACTTACATCATGCATATGTTTTGTGAGTTCAACTCTATGCAAAGTGCTAGTCACACAAGGAAATAAAGAACCAAATCCAAATAACAACCAAACCTATACCATGTATTATACATGGTTTTATAAACTATTACAAACAATCCTCACATCTACGGTTTGATTTTCACTTGGTACATTACTTGTATGTTACAAGGATTTGCTTGCTCGTATGAGCATGCTCTTACTTCTTAAATCATGCCTCTCAAACACTACGATGTACCTTACTAGTTATGTACCTCATTTAAGCCCTTTACTTCTATGTATTGTATCTTCTTACTTTTCTCTCTCTTTCTAGTACTTCCTAGAATTTCGTCCATGATGACGTGAAGTCCGACAACTACCTTTTCAAGTATATAAACATCCAGAGGATGTGCACTCTTGATTAGAAGTACTTAGATTGAGTTTATCCATTGAAAAATGACTAGAAAATGCGTGATCTTCCGTGGAATTCTCATGTCCACCTTCAAATGCACTTTCAAAGAAAGATGTATTCTCTGCTTTTCCTTGACTTAGTTATACATATAGATGTAATAACTGTCAGTGCCTTCTTCCAGGTCAATAGGACTGGTACTACCCCCATATGGATCATAGGTTCCATGCTAACATAACTGGTTTCTACTCCTTTACTAGGATCACAGGGTATTGGATCCTCCCTAGTTCCAGTGTAAGATTCTACTCCCCATCCATAGGGATTCCAAACTGGAATACGTGGCTTGGATGTTTTCTAAATTTCTTGTTTTGTCTCCGATTGGACCCTTTAGGTCAACATGTCTTTGAGGTTCATCCCTATAATAGACATATACTTCAGACTATGATTCCTCAAACTTATTTTCTTTCTACACCTCTTTTTGAGAAGACTATTGTAAAATGCCTAGCTTCTCTATATACTCCTTTTTGCATTCTATTTATTTAGTAAGATCAACCTAATCCTCAAGGTTGTGTCCAACTCCTGGACTTAAACCTTAATGTGTGTCATGGTAGGTTTTGAGTAATGACCTATTATGACCTATGCATTCAGCATCTCAAGTAGATTCAGTCTGCACAAATGCAGCATGATCCAACTTAAGTTTTGAATTTATAGAATCTTAAGGTATAGTAGTAAGAGTACTTCCTACCAATTTCCTTGGATTCTTGTTTTCAAAGTCTAATTATTGCTTCTAGAACTACAATTTCATACGCCGCCTCCATACATCTCATCTTCCCTGATGACATTACTTCTCTTATCCTCAACTCTTTGGTAATATAAGCACTATACAATACTTTACTAACACTTTCCTGTGTTGGAAACTATAAACCTTGACAGAGAGTCGAGGTTTGCAACTCCCTACTCCATAAAAGTTGTATCAAAATTTTTGTCTAATCCTCTATATAGTCCTATATATCACTTGAACATCACTTGGGCATTCCGGTTTGGGTACCGAGATGTCATTCCTCACTGTAGAAAAGAGATTATAATTGCCCTACGAGGTTATAACTTATTATTATTACCTCAATTTGCATCATAATAAAGAATGATCGCACTAGAAACATGATAATGTAATTCTCAAGTGAATACTTATCATATTTCTAGAGAACTCTTTACCGTTGCTAACATACTTCCTACAAGTTCTACCCATTTAATAGGTTTCCATCCTAAGGTCAAAGATTTTGCTCTGATACCAGCTGCGGTGACCCAGTATACCACTGCATGTTGTAGTATACTATAGTCACGGACATAACACTCACGGAGTACCATTCCCCAAATATTACATCCTCAGAGTGGTACAACAGAAACAAAGCGGGTCCACAACATACATTATCATTATTACAACCAGAAATTACATGACGACTTTGAGATCCTCCTACGTCCATAGAGGTATCCCGATGACTCAGGCTAAACTATAAAAACTCGAAGAACAGAATAAATAAGCAACTAAGGTTTATACGAGATTTAGTTATAGATAAAGAATAGAAATCTATACTACTGGACTAGATCTCTATATATGCTACATCTACACTTCAGATACGTCGGTCTCCATTCCATAGATGTTTTCGTAATTGTTCCCTTCGACGCTTCCGGATACTTCTGGTTCTTCATAGCAGAATTATTCTTGGTCTTCATTTGGGTATAGTATTTCTTCTTCCTGACCGTTATTGTCTTCGGAATCTAGCAAGGGTTAAGAAGATACGTTGAGTATGAGTGTACTCAGCAAGTTCACTAAAAAGGAGTGTTTGATGCACTATATCTACAGCCATGGACCATAAGTCGTAGGCAATGTAGGTTTTCGTAAACATTTCTTCAAAGGTTGCTTTTATTCTGAAAATCTATGTTCGCCAGCCTTCACAGGTTTACCAGAACTTTCATGGAGTTCCTTTCTTGCAGCATTCGCAGCTCCTTCCCGGAATAGGGAGTAACAAGTTATAGTTCTTACACTCTGCAGAGGTGCGTCACTTGAACCATGAGAGATCAAATCCTTGATGCACAACCGGGCGAATCTTTCCCGTCCACACTTCCTATGGTGTGGGGCCCAGTAGATGATCCAAGCCAATCACTGTCCTTCTCCGCGACCCCGCATACACCACAATTATTGTATGCCCAAACTCAAGGTAGACCTTTCCCCGTATAAAACGGCTATACCTTAGTTGGATACACATAACAACCATTAACACTAGTAATCTGTCTTTTGTAAGCCCAGATCCACGGTAGACCTTTCCCCGTATAAAACGGCTATACCCATGATTTGCAACTCACAAATTCCCAGAACAGTGTCCAATGCATGTGAAAGGGAGCCGATCCAGCTGACTTCTTCGTCCCATTCCAAATATCATGGTTAACGCGTAATATACGGCGCGAGAATCACTGGCGACATTGGTTGTTAAGTCCTAGATGATATACTCCTAAGTAGTGGTATTCCAACTACCAGGTTTAATAGATTAGCTGATCACCCTGGATCAGTAACCAATAGTTCACATTATTATCAAAAATAGTGTTTTCTGACCTTTTTGAAATGCAGGTGATGACAACACTGGATTTTCAAAATACTTTATAGAAAATAATCAAAGGACATGAGCAAGTGTGAACTTAGCTTGATATAGCGGAGTATTGTAGTCGAATGTCTCGACTTGACTCTGGACCTCGGGTTCTACAAAAATATCGTCATTGCCCGGTAAGGACAATGTTTAAAGAAGAAATATGCTGTTATGCATAAGTAATGAGATGCATAATGCAAAATCCCAAGTAATTCTTCAATCATTGCCAGTGAGATATATTTATGATTTATTTAAGATTTGCTTTAGTTTAAGTTTACTTCATAAGGAGATAAACATATAAAATATGAAGAGTAAAGTTCAATTATAATATAATAATATGAGTTCATGATATTAGGTAATTATTACAAAATTTATATTTTAAGTGGTCATGTCTTTAAAGGAATGGTATAGTGTTTCTTTTAAAGTGGCAAAAAGAATAACATTTGAAAAACATATTATTTATGTTAAGTTATTCAACTTTGAAGATTAATAGGATTGAAGCTATGGTTTTGCAATAAGGTTTAAATGATTTTGAGTTATTATATATCTAGCTTATGGTATCTTAGACCAAGGTAAACTATAAAAATATAGTTGGACTTGAGATATAGCATTTGTAGCATTATCAATTATTAGGGTTTTTCCTAAGCATAATAAAAATAAAATCTTATAATTATGGAACTTTGTTTTAAAGATGTAATTTTAGCATGTGTAGTATTGTCGTGGTGGTGGCACGGCAGATGCCATGGGTAGGCTAAAGTATGGGGCCAATGGATGCTAGTGGGATCTGGGGAGGGATGATGCAACTGATTCTACACACAAGTGGTTAAGATCAAGATCTTTATTTCTCTTCTTCTGGGTTACAAGTGCTCCTCGAGCTGTATGCAGGGAGACCAGATGAATCTTACCAGCCTAACGGTACCGAAAAGACTCGTTGCCCTTCTCAGGGTCCAAGCCTCCCCTTATAAAGGGGTGCCTTGGGTGCCCTTAGGGCTGACGGGGCAAGCATATTCGTGGAATATGCTTGTCCCAAAATAGTAGTTCGGCGGCCTCCTTTCCCTGCTGCCCTTCTAATGACGGCAAAGCTCCAGCGGCCCCCTCCTGCGTGCCTCGGGCTCTAGGACTGTCACCTCCGTGACCTCCTTCTGCTCCTCTGACCCTGCACATCCTTGTCTCTTGTGTTTGGCCCTGTTCAGATTCCTTCTAGCCTGCAGCTATAGTTTGACCCTGGGCTTCTCCTTCTCCTGCAAGCTTCGTATAACTCGGCCTTACCTTGCGTCACTCGGCTCGTTCCTCACCTGCATGAAGATCATTTGGGTAACCCGGCCGAGCTTCTCACTAACTCGGCCGGGTAACCACTTGATACCTGTAGATGAGCTTCTTGCCTCCGTTCATCGGCCGACATATCCATGATTCGGCCGACCTAGGCTGTAGCTCGGCAACCAGACGGGGACAGTATCTCTGTCTTTCCCCGTCTCTGACCTACCCGAGGTTAACCCCCCGACATTAGTCCCCGAAGCTGGTGTGGCCCTGTCAATTACTTTGGCCGGGTTATATCAGCTTCATCACTTTCTTCAGTCCTGTCTCCGAGCTATGGCCTTGTCCGAGGCTTCCTCGTTCCTTCCATCATACGCTACGTCCTACGTGTCACCCTATCATTGCTTTTCTAGTTTTTAGGTCTTTCTACGATTAACTTGACAAGCTACTGATAAACCACTGTACTTTTCTTGCCGTCCACGACGCCTCGTGTGCCGCTCCCCTCGGGATCGTAACAATTTTTCTTTGTCTGTGGCCGTTGGTGTGGCTCCATTCTCCGTCGTGCGTTCGTGTTACTCCCACGATCTACACGGGTAACTGCCACACCCACGATCCCACTCCCCTGTTCATTTCTTGCCTATAAAGTGGGGAAACGCGCCCGCTGGGTTCATCTTTCCCATTGTCGCTCGCGTCCGCTCTCCTTCTTCCCTTCGCCTGTGCGTCCTCTTGCCGCTCCGCCGCCGCTCACCAGCCAGAGCTTCCGCCGGCGAGGATTCCACCGCGTCGTTCGGCCCTTCTCGCCCGTGCTCTACGGCTGTGGCCCCGCCGCCGGTGAGTCCTCTCTGGCCATCTTGCCCTGTCCTTGCCCTAGATCGATCCGCACTGTTTTCGTGCTCAAGCGACGGTTCCTCCTCTTTTCGCCATTATTTTCGTACTAAGTTCCGACGGGGCCTTGTAGCTCTAAGCTCTCCTCCGCCTTGATTTTCCTCCGCGATCTCTCCGTGAACTATGTCTAGCTTCGTTTAGCGGTGCTCTAGTTGAGGACGATGGCCGCTCGGGCGGCGTGGATCGTGGCAGGGTTCTTGATCACGCCGCGATTGAATGGCTCATCCGAACTTCGGCGATTCTGCCGAGGTTTCTCGTTTACGGCGTGAATCCTCTCTGTTCTCGAGAGAGGGTGAGTATGTGGTTTTCATGTCCCACTTCGCGCGGCTTGGTCTCCCTCTTAGCGATTTCGCTAGAGAATTTCTTGATTACTTGACCTTCACCGCATCACCTTCTCTGACGCCATAGCTTCTCTTTCCGCTTTCATCTCAGCTTGGAGGGTTACTTGACTGTGGCCATCGGTACATGTCTGGTGAAGTTCTTCCAGATCCGCTCAACGTTGTTCCCGACAAATCTCTGCATCCTTCCGAAGTTGCTCACCCAATGTGGCGGCATCTATTACACCTCGGAGGCAATCCGTGTTCCCAGCGTCCGGGTTGGAGTCGTGCAAGAAATGGCACAAGTCGTTCTTCTCGTCAACAGAGGCGAAGACAAGATTCGCTCCTCCATTCTCAATTGGCCCACCTTCCAAAGTGAATTGGCTCTATAATCCGAAGAAAACTCACGCCCTGGCCGAGGCCTTCGAGATTCGGCTGAAAGAGTTGATTCGGGCCGGGTTGTGCGGCGAAGACCTGATGGCAACCTTCATTAGTAGCCGGATCTGCCCCTTCCAGCAACGGACCCACAAGCTATGCTATATGAGTGGTCCTCTGGACCCTAACCGAGTCTCGACCGTGGAGTTGGACAATTACCTCATTCATAAGCGCGTTCGAGCTATCTTCAAGACTGAGATGCCTGAGGATTGGTCCTGGGGTTTAAAACCATTCACCCGCGACCATCCGCCCCCCGAGGTAAGCCTAATCTCCATTACTCTATTTTTCCCCAGTTTTTAGAGACTGGTTTACATGATTTTCCCTCCTTGTCATGCAGAGGTTCGCGGAGCAGAAGAACGAGGACGCCGAAGTTCTGCAGCTCCCTTGGCCCGCAGATAGGAGTACCCCGGATACTGGTGAGCCGGACTCCGAGGAGTTCGTCCCTAAGTCGGATCCCGCTCCTGCTCGAGCTCGCGGCAAAACTTCGGCGCAAGAGGAGGAAGGTGATTCGGACGAGGTCCAAATTCTTGAGGTAGTTGCCGCTATGCCTATTTCTTATGCATTTCCGGCTTCTACTTTTACGGCTAATCCGGCCGGCCAGGTTCATGACGTCGAACCTATTGCTTCCCGGCCTCCCGTTACCTCGGGGAAACGCGGGGCTCCTGCTAGTGCCTCAGAGGCAGTTCCTAAGAAGCGAGTAAAGAAATCCGCTCCGAATCCTCCCAGGCGCAAGACTATGCCCGGGGTTGCTGGGTAAGTTCTTCTGCCTATATTTCTTGTTTCTCTCTCTCTGTTTCTCATACCGACGAGTCTTCTTTCTTATTCTTGCAGCGCTCCTCTGTCTGTTAAACCCGGCGGTCCTAGTATGACCAGCCGTCCGATTTGGCCGCCATCTCCTCCCGCTGATGACACCAGAGTTCCTAGTCCCATTCGTCCTGCTTCTCCCCCTGCTCTGAATACTTCGCCTGTTCGCCGTGATGCCCCTGAGATCTCTCCCATTGATCCGGATCTGATCCGGCCCTCCGATGTTTTAGTCGAGCCAGCTGTCCCCTCTATGGTCCCCAGCGTTACCATTGAGCCTCCATCTGCTCCGGCTGTTCCTACGGTCATCCCGACCTCTGCCGAGAAAGTCGTTGCCCCGGCGCCCTCTGCGAGCTTAACCTCCACTGATCCTAAGGACTCCGTCCCTACTTCGGAGGCGCAATTTCTTGCGGGTGCCTCTTCTAAGGAGAAAAGTGTTATTGCCGTCAAGACTTCTTCTCAGAAAGGTCCTGCCGGCACTTCTCAGCCGAGTATTGCAGAGGCGCTGCGCAAAGGAGCTGCATCTGCCAAAGTCACTGCTACCTCGGCCACCGGCAGCCAGCTTGCTCTTCATAAGAGCCCTGCGACTGCCATCGTCGGCCCGCCTGCCCGGGGTAAAGTTTTGACTCGGACAGCTAGTGGGAACAGCCTTGGAGCGCTGGTTGAATATGCTAACAATTGGAATGTCATTGATCGGTTAAATTGTAACCCGCCAACCTTTCGACTTTCGATATCGGTGACGTTTGACCATGCCGCTAAGTTCATCATTGAAACCAACAAAATGAATGAGGTAATAATTTTTTCCTCTGAGTCTTGAATTATTCTGTCGATGTTACCATATGCTCTAGTCCCCGAAACTTGCAAGGAAATAACTTGTTCTATACTTGGAAGTTTGATCTAATTTTATTTATAAGGTTTGGTAATTCGGCTGTTTAGATTCGAGTTTAATCGTGTTTTATTCGGATCTAGTCTAGTCTTCAATGTCCGGTTATCTAGATCCGAGTCAAGTTCTGCTTGACTCGGATTTGGTTTAGTTTTGAATTTCCAGCTACCTAAATCTGAGTTAAGTTCTGCTTAACTCGGATCTGGTTTGGTTTTGAATATCCAGCCACCTAGATCTGAGTTAAGTTCTGCTTAACTCGGATCTGGTTTGGTTTTGAATATCCAGCCACCTAGACCTGAGTTAAGTTCTGCTTAACTCGGATCTGGTTTGGTTTTGAATATCCAGCCACCTAGATCTGAGTTAAGTTCAGCTTAACTCAGATCTGGTTTGGTTTTGAATATCTAGCCACCTAGATCTGAGTTAAGTTCTGCTTAACTCGGATCTGGTTTGGTTTTGAATATCCAGCCACCTAGATCTGAGTTAAGTTCAACTTTCCGGATCTGGTTTGGTTTTGAATATCTAGCCACCTAGATCTGAGTTAAGTTCTGCTTAACTCGGATCTGGTTTGGTTTTGAATATCCAGCCACCTAGATCTGAGTTAAGTTCAGCTTAACTCGGATCTGGTTTGGTTTTGAATATCCAGCCACCTAGATCTGAGTTAAGTTCTGCTTAACTCGGATCTGGTTTGGTTTTGCTCGTTGACTTATCATCGTGCCTCGTTACTCAGGTTGCACATGACCGGCGAACTGCCGAGTTCCAGAGGTTGCTTTTTGCGCATCGCAAACTGGAAGAGAAATACGAGAAAGTCCTGCCCGTGGCAAAGAAGGCCGGTAAGTCGATAGTTTCTTTTCCTTAGTCCCAACTTTCTCATATACTTGTCCGTGGAATGCTGGCTTACTTCTTGCTGAATAGGTAAGATCAACAACCTCAATATCCACCTTGAAAAGAAGATCAAGACCTTGGAAGGTTAGTTTCCTTTCTACTTTACTCCTTCTTTTAGTATCTATGCTAAGTTTCCTTATTGCGTTGGGTTGTGGTAAAGCCGAGTTGCAAGACTTTGCAGCGTCGCAACAAGATTGCGTGCCCATGCCTGACGTGATGCTTCATTTTTTAGAACAAAGCGCAGTTCATTCGGCGCAACTACAAGAGAAGGATGATGAGATAGCTCGTCTGAGATCCGAGGTGAATACACTCAAACTCTCTCAGAAATCCGAGCTAGAAAAGGTCGACCAAGAATTTTCTTTGGAAAAGAATCGGCTGACTCTGGATCTAGAGAAGAACAAAGAACTCCTCGAAGCTGCCGAACTTAAAACTCGCGGTTTGAGCGAGGAAATTGCTCGTTTCGAGAAGAGTAAAGCTGCTTGGGCCAAAGACCTTCAGATAATGATGAGCTATATTCATCGTAAGTTATTTGGCCTGGCCGAGCTAAAAAATTTCTTTGTCTTTGCTGCTATCCTTTGACCTGTTCATGTTTTGCGCAGGTCACTTCCCCGAGGCCAAACCCGTGAGTTCTAAAGCTGTTCTTGCAGCTCGCGCTCGTCGAGGTGAACCTGATGCTGTTGACTTTGAATATTCAATGGAGGATTTTTTTGTTGCCGTTGGTGCCGGTTGGTCGATGAAAATCATGGGGGACTTGGTGGAGGCCGCTATCAAAGCTTACCATGCACTCGGCGAATACCTCGGGGACTCGATATCAACGAGGTTAAGTTATTGGTGGCGGTGATGGCATCCGAGAGACAGTTGATTCTTTGGAGAATCTGCTGCAGCGTCTTGCCGACATGGCCCTCGTAATTATGTCATGGTATGAAGACATCTCTTGACATTCGATGAATCTGCCTTGGCTCCCGCTGGGTTGAAGATCCGACCTTTGTTGCACTTGCAAGCAGCTCGGGCTTTCCAGCTCGTCGAGTATGCCGACGTGCACACTTGGAATGAAGGGCCGAGTTTTCTCCCAGATCCAGATCAGGAAGTCGCGGGTGATGATTCAGCTGAGCATGGGGAAAGTGAAGATGATTCGGCCACATCCGATAGCTCCAGCTCAAGCTCGGATAGCAACGGCGATGCGCGGTCCTCCTCCAAAGGCACCGGGCATTCTACCGCGCGCACTGACGCTCCTGAACAACCCCGTGATACTGCCGAAGTTACACCTGGGTCGGTGGAGGGCGAGGCGACCTCAGTCGAAGTTCCTCCTACTTCGGAGTGCCCCGCACCTGAGCAAGTGGTTGCCCCTCCAACGAACAACGCCTAGGTTATTCGCGATCCCTGGTATGCCGGGCGTACAATGTAGACGAAAAATTTGTCAACTCGTATGATTCGAGGTTCTTTTGCTATGTGTTGTTGAGATTCTTGGTTAAGTGGATGCTCGTCCGAATTCTCGCCTTGTTGGCTCGTAATTTCTTCATCTTTCAGGGTTCAATTTTTGCCGTTACTTTGATGATCTTATCCAGGCATTGTCGCTGAATATCTACGTTATTGACCTGTTTTGAACATAGGATAATTACTCCGTTGTGGAAGTAAGTGACGATCGCTGGATCGTTGTTTACTATCCAGAACTTCCTTTTACAAATTAAGTTTCGGATATGATTGCGTTTAGCGTAGGTTCGAGGTATCATACGGTAGTCTCCGAGTCGTTAGTTTAGATGCCGAAATTTACGTGTCTACGAACTTGACAGATCCTATGATAATCCTTGAGTCAATGCTAAGGTGCATATTCGTAACATGAAATGAACACCACATACGGTATTCGCCGAGTCACTGCTCTGGTCTCCAATGTTCGAGTATGTAACGCGAAAGAGATAAATATACCATATGGCAGTCCCCGAGCTATTGCTCTGGATGCCGAGGTCCAGATATCAAACATGAAATAACATCACATATGGCAGTCCCCGAGTAACTGCTTTGGGTGCCGAGGTTCAAATATCAAATATGAAATAACATCACATATGGCAGTCCCCGAGTAACTGCTCTGGGTGCCGAGGTTCAAATATCAAATATGAAAAATCATCACATATGGCAGTCCCCGAGTAACTGCTCTGGGTGCCGAGGTTAGAATACATGATATGAAATAAATATAACCTACGGCAGTCCCCGAGTCTCTGCTCTGGGTGCCGAGGTGCAAATACATCACTGGTTTTTTGATCTTGAGATACGACCCTATGAGTAAAATGGCCGAAGTAAAGCCACATTCCAGGGGCGCTTCGTTTCTTCACCAGCTTTGCTTGCCTTGCCTTCTCCAGGGGATTGAGCATCAATCAGATAATATGCATCGTTGTGCAATGCTTTGCTCACGATAAATGGTCCTTCCCATGGGGGTGATAACTTGTGCATGCCGTAGTCGCTGCACCCGGAGGACTAAATCTCCTTCTTTGAATACTCGGATTCACTTTCCGCTATGATACCGCCGTAAGTTCTGCTGATAAATGGATCGTGATAATGTCTACTCTGGCTTCTTCCAACAGGTCTCGGCATCTTGAGCTATTTCATTTGTTTGAGAGGTTGTCTTCGAGCGACTCTTGGCGAGTCATATATTATGTCGGCCGAGTACGGCCTCGCCCGTATACCGAAAGAATGGAGTATAACCTGTTGACCTATTCGGAGTAGTTCAAGGCTCCATAACACTGGATTTCTTCGATCCAACATCCTGCCGACCTTTGCAAAGGTTCAACAAGTCGTGGTTTTATTCCGATAACACCAGTCCATTAGATCTTTCAACTTGTCCATTGGATCTTTGGGTGGGCCACCGAGGCAACATCTAGTCTTATGTGCTTCTCTTGGCAAAATCTAGCGAAGGCTCATACGCAAAGTTCGTGCCATTATCCGTAATAATGCTATGTGGGTATCCGTATCTTAAGATGATATCCTTGAGGAATTTCACTGTGTGCCCATCACACTTCGATTGGTTTTACTTCAATCCATTTTGTGAACTTGTCTACCATAACCAAGATGTGGGTCATTCCTCCTCTTGCCGGCTTGAAAGGTCCTACCATGTCTAAACCCCATACAGAAAATGGCCAAGTGATGGGTATTGTTCTTAACTCGGCCGACGGCATATGTATTTTGGCTGCATATCTCTGACACCCATTGCACTTCTTAACTAATTCTTCTGCCTCTTTTAACGCCGTTGGCCAGTAAAATCCGTGCCTGAATGCCTTGGCTACTAAGGCGCGAGATGAGGCATGGTGCCCACATTCTCCTTGGTGTATATCCAGAAGGATTTCCTGACCTACTGTGGGACTCACGCATTTCTGCAATATGTTTGTTACGCTTCTCTTATATAACTCATTGTTTATGATTGTATAGGCCTTTGCTCTTCTGACGGTTTGTCTGGCTAATACTTCATTACTCGGCAGTACCGCGTCTTTCAGGTACGAAAATATGGGTTGTGCCCATATCGGTGTTGCTCTTTCTGCAGTGATTTCACTGTCTATCTCCATGTTTTCTGCCGACGTACATACCTCGGCTCTTTCCATGATTGCTATTACCTCGGCTGTCCCCCTCTTTAGGGGTTCCGAATCTTTCTGCGGATCTACCTCCATTGGCGTATGATTCTCTGCAAAACTTGCTGGGATAAAGATTGATTCGGACTCTGGTGATGGGTTTATTGATGGTTTCCTGAGGTGCTCCAGGGCTATCCCTGGCGGAATTGATTGCCGAGTTGATCCTAATTTTGACAATGTGTCAGCAGCGTCATTTTCTGCTCGTGGTATGTGGTGGAATTCACATCCTTCAAAATATCCACTGATCTTTTGCACATGGAATCTGTATAAAGCCATATTAGCATCTAATGCGTCCCAAGTGCCCGATACTTGCTGTACTACTAAATCCGAGTCACCGTAACATAGGACTCGGCGTATTCCAATTTCTTTTGCCACCTTTAATCCATGGACTAGTGCCTCATATTCAGCTACATTGTTGGACGCGGCAAAATATTTATTTGCAGTACATATTTCAATTGATCTTTTTTAGGCGAGGTCAGCACTATTCCTGCGCCCAAACCGTTCCTTAGTTTGGAACCATCAAAATGCATTGTCCAGTAATTTGGATCTGGCAGTGGTGGCTCATATTACACCTCGGCCCAATCTACGAGAAAGTCAGCGACAGCCTGAGATTTGATTGCATCTCTTCTATCAAATTGTGGAGCATACGGTGATAACTCGATCGCCCATTTTGCTATTCGGCCACTTGCATCTTTGTTGTTCAATATGTCGGCTATGGGTGCCTCACATATTACTTTGATGGGGTGCTCCTCAAAGTAATGCTTAAGCTTTTTTGCCGACATATATACTCCATAGGCCATCTTCTGATAGTGCGGATAATTCTGCTTTGAAGTGGATAATACTTCACTTAAATAATATACTGGCCTCTGAACTGACTTACCCTCTTCGAGTCGTTCTACTACAACCACAGTACTAACTACTCGATTGGTAGCCGCTATATAAAGTAGCATAGGTTCTTTCGATAATGGAGAAGCTAAATGGGTGCCGTAACTAGCATTTTTTTCAACTCGTGAAACGCAAGGTCGGCCTGGGGAGTCCAGCCGAATTTGTCCGACTTTCTCATCAGCTGATAAAGTGGCAGTGCCTTTTCTCCTAGCCGACATACAAATCGACTAAGCGAAGCCAGGCAGCCCGTGAACTTTTGTACATCGTTCAGACATCTCGGCAATTCCATTCTTTCTATTGCTCTTATCTTCGTTGGATTAGCCTCGATACCTCGGCTGGACACAAGGAACCCGAGTAGCTTTCCTGCCGGCACGCCAAACGTGCATTTTTCTGGATTAAGTTTCATTCGGAACCTTCTCAGGTTCGCGAAAGTTTGCCGTATATCTTCTAGCAAGGTTCTGCTTTCCTTAGTTTTGATGACTACGTCATCCACATATACTTGTACATTTTTTCCTATCTGATCATGTAGGCATTTTTGCATGCACCTTTGGTACGTTGCTCCGGCATTTCTCAGGCCGAATGGCATTGTGCGATAACAATAAGCCCCGTACGGGGTAATAAATGCAGTCTTTATTTGATCGGCCGGATTTAACGGTATCTGGTGGAAACCAGAATACGCGTCTACAAATGATAACAGCTCACAGCCAGCGGTCGAGTCAATGACTTGGTCTATCCTAGGCAATGGAAAGGGATCTTTCGGACACGCCTTGCTTAGGTTAGTGTAGTCAATACACATTCGCCACACAATGGCTACATTTGGGTCATCTTTTTTCTTTTCTACTAGCACCGGATTTGATAACCAATTCGGGTATAGCACCTCCATGATGAACCCGGCGGCGAGAAGCCGAGCTATTTCATCCCCTATTACCTTTCTCCTGTCTTCGGCGAAGCGGCGGAGAGGTTGCTTCACCGGCCGTGCTCCTGGCCTGACGTTTAAAGAGTGCTCAGCCAACTCCCTCGGCACACCTTGCAGATCTTGTGTTGACCATGCAAATATGTCCCGATTCTCACGGAGGAAGTTGGTGAGCTCGCCTTCCTATTTAGCGTCAAGTCCTGCACCAATAGTAACAGTACGCTTTGGGAATTGCTCATCAATCTGAAATTTCTTCGTCTCTTTGGTTGGTTGAAAAGAAACGCTGCCATGAGGGTTGGCGGTCTAAGCATGCTTAATTGTGCCGTTGCGAGGGCTGCTACCTCGAATCCTTTTCTTTTCTCTTGCTATAACCAATGACTCGCCAGATTTGACCCGCCGAGGCACACCATTGACTTCTTGTAATCCCCAGGATCGTTATCACCCCTTGTGGTCCGGTAACTTCATCTTGGATAACCTATATGATACTGCTCATGAATTTGGCCAAGGGTCGTCCGAGTAGAGCATGATAACAGCTTTCCAGATCGACTACCTCAAATTCCAAATTTTCTGCTCTGCAGTTATCTCTTGTACCGAATAATACGTCCACTCGGACTTTACCGATGGGCTCACATGAAAGCCCTGGCACTATCCCATGGAAAGTTGTCCTTGTGGACTGCAGCATGTTCTGTGATATACCGAGTTTGTGCATGGTATCTTTGTACATGATGTTAATACTGCTTCCATTGTCGATGAGTACTTTTGAGAATTTCACATTGATGCTTGGTCCCACAAATGTTGGATCCAACACAAGTGCGTATGATCCTGGACTCGGCATTATTCTGGGGTGATCTTTTATGCTCCAAGTTATCTCCTGATCAGACCATGGCTGATATCTTGGCACTGCTGGTACCACTGCATTAACTTCCATATGCCGGCGCTGCACGCTCTGCTTGTCTTGCTGTTCTGTCGTGAACACACAATAAGACTGGTGATGTTCCCTATAGTCATTACGTCCAGCATTTGCCGGATTTAACCTTCCGTCCTGCCCTTGGTTCATTACTTGATGCACTGCATCCCTCCGATCCGAGTTATCGTACCTCGGGGGAGGCGCATCGCTTGTCGATGCATTTGCTCGATCAATCGCGGCCGATGTCTTGCACCTGATGGGGAGCCTGAACTCCTGTCGGGTTTCCCGTCGCATTTTTCATCCAGGCGCATTGCCGGGTTGTATGATTGGCTGGTCTAGATGGGTTTGACGTGTGAAATTTACACGGCTGATCCAACATGGATTCAAACGTATACTTCGGCTTCTCTTGCCATTGCTTCTTTTGCTCTGGGGTCC
The DNA here is from genome assembly GCA_030063025.1 of Avena longiglumis. Classification (NCBI taxonomy): domain Eukaryota; kingdom Viridiplantae; phylum Streptophyta; class Magnoliopsida; order Poales; family Poaceae; genus Avena; species Avena longiglumis. The sequence goes on from CP125979.1 coordinate 415,656,253, forward strand.
ATTGCCTCTTTCCATCATTTCTCGCGGTCCACTGTTCTCATTCGCCTTTCCAGCTATGGCCGGGTCATATGGAACAATTTGTTTGTTCCTCTTCCCTGAGGTTACTGCTCTTTCTTTTCTAGCATTGTTTCCGGGTGAAGATGCCGCTGCCGCAGATAATGCAGGTGCTGCCCCTGCCGAATGAACCATCCGTGAAGCCCCTGGTCTTGCCGGGTTAGCTCTGAGCATTTCTTCATTTTGCTGGTTCGCGATGCGCACCAGTTCATTCACTCTTTCTTGTTGCTTCTGCCGAGCTTCCCCTGTTAACCCCTCTAGTTCCAATGCTACGGCATTTGCCGCTCTTAGATTTTTTGCCGGGGTACTATACCTCGGCAAACCCAAATCGCCTGATTCGGCTCTGTGAGCTTCATGCTCTTTGTTAATATCACTCATGAGGTTCTTTCCTCTTAATCTCAGTTCGTCCACCCGCTCGGGTGCGATATCAAGCTTATTAGCTTTTGCATATTCTCTCAGGGTCCTGTTCAAGGATTCCCGCAGAGCCGATACCTTTTTGGCCTCTACCAGCACCTTTTGCCTGGTTTCCTCTAACTCTGCCTGAGCATTTGCCGGATCAAGTATCGGCGCTACAGGCGTGGTTAAGTTCTCTATAGTGGCCTGAAGAATGTTCTCCGGTCTCTCCAGAGGTGGCCCTCTCACTCTTGGTGCTTTTGGGGTGGTGTCATGTAGCTCGGCCAGGTTTGTCACCGGCGGAATTACCTCGCTAGCCTGCAGTGTGATCTGCTTGGGCGGACCCTGGGTGCTTGCGGCGGGTTCTCTGCTTGATCCGGCCAATGCTGCTCCCGCTTGCGTCCCTGCTGCGACCATCACCTCGACGCTGCCTGCCAGATGCTCTCCTGATGGGCAGCTCGCCGCGCTTCGAGGTGGCTCCCCTGCAACAACAACCTGGTGAGGATAAACGTCGGTGATGTCGATGCCGACGTAGACCCTGAGCTCGCCCAGGCCGATGAAGATCCCGTTGCACGGGGGGATTTTCCCCCTGAAGCTCCCTACATTGTCTCTGACACAGTCACAGAGACCAAATCTCTGGACCAAGCCAGAAACAACGCGCTCGCCGGTGTTGATGAAGTTTCCCGTCCGGATCACGACTCCAGCTAGCACCGCTGCTGGCCCCACGGTGGGCGCCAACTGTCGTGGTGGTGGCACGGCAGATGCCATGGGTAGGCTAAAGTATGGGGCCAATGGATGCTAGTGGGATCTGGGGAGGGATGATGCAACTGATTCTACACACAAGTGGTTAAGATCAAGATCTTTATTTCTCTTCTTCTGGGTTACAAGTGCTCCTCGAGCTGTATGCAGGGAGACCAGATGAATCTTACCAGCCTAACGGTACCGAAAAGACTCGTTGCCCTTCTCAGGGTCCAAGCCTCCCCTTATAAAGGGGTGCCTTGGGTGCCCTTAGGGCTGACGGGGCAAGCATATTCGTGGAATATGCTTGTCCCAAAATAGTAGTTCGGCGGCCTCCTTTCCCTGCTTCCCTTCTAATGACGGCAAAGCTCCGGCCCCTCCTGCGTGCCTCGGGCTCGCCACCTCCGTGACCTCCTTCTGCTCCTCTGACCCTGCACATCCTTGTCTCTTGTGCTTGGCCCTGTTCAGATTCCTTCTAGCCTGCAGCTATAGTTTGACCCTGGGCTTCTCCTTCTCCTGCAAGCTTCGTATAACTCGGCCTTACCTTGCGTCACTCGGCTCGTTCCTCACCTGCATGAAGATCATTTGGGTAACCCGGCCGAGCTTCTCACTAACTCGGCCGGGTAACCACTTGATACCTGTAGATGAGCTTCTTGCCTCCGTTCATCGGCCGACATATCCATGATTCGGCCGACCTAGGCCGTAGCTCGGCAACCAGACGGGGACAGTATCTCTGTCTTTCCCCGTCTCTGACCTACCCGAGGTTAACCCCCCGACAAGTATTTATGGATTATACTTTGATATTTTTCTTTATAATAAAAAATATATGGATTTTATTATAATTTATTTAGTGAATTTAAAGTTTGATAAATATGATTATTTATGAATTGTTAATGATTTGTAAAGAATAACTTTGTAAATCCTTGACCTATACTTAGTTAAAGATTTTAGAAGATTATTATAAAGTTAATTTTTTATACCTAGATTTTATATTTAAATTATAATTATGATTTAGATTAGTTAGATTCAAAAGATTATGTTTGGAATAAGATCATTTATTACTTAGGAAAGAGTTTTAAATAATTAATAAAGTAGCTATTGTATTTTAATAATTTAGATAATTGAAGTTATATGATCTAGGAACTTTAAAATGTTTTTATAATAATATACTTAGTATTTTTATCTAGTAAATATACTTGTTTGAAATGCTAAAAATGAATTTTATTTATTTTTAGGCATTATCTTTATTTTTTTAAAAATTATTAATTATTTAATATCTTTAAATATTTGTTTTAAATTTTATTTGTAAAATTTGAAGTTAGTATTTTAATGAGATAAGAGATTTATTTTTATTTATAAAAGTGATTTTTATTTATTTTTAGGAATTTTCCTAAATTTATTAAATTTCATTTAGATATTTAAGGGTGTTAATATTCATTTGAATTTTATTAATTTTAAATAAATATGATTATATTTTTCTTAGGTGAATATTATTTTAATAAACACTTGGATGTATTAAATATATTTGTAGGATTTTTCTAGAGCTTAAAATGTGTAGAGGGTATTTTGATAATTTCCTTTTTTTTGTTATTATATAAATTGGGCCTAGTTCTTGGGCCCATCTAGCCCAATAACCAGCCCTGCCACCTGGTTGGACTAAGTTACAGAGCCCAACCGACCGAGTCAGTCAACCCTACCCACACGCTCTCCTCTCTCTCTCGTCTCGACCCTTCTTCCCTGCGATGATACGGTGCTGTCGTCGTCGCTGCTCGGCTCCGACGCGCTTCGGCCTCCTCAGCCGCCGCCACCGCCGTGCTTGCCGACTAACTAGGATTCGGTGCATCGACTAGTCCGTTTTGATTTGATGGGCCTGGCCTTCCTCGACCACGCGCAACCCTATCTGGTGCCTAGGGTTTTGATGCCTACCACCCTGAGGTGCTTCCATGGCGATACGGTGGTGTTTCAGTGTTGATTTGGGGCCGCCTGGAGGCTTCGTCGATGGATGGTTGCTTAGGTGGCTCAGCATGGTTTAAGTGCCTCAAGTTTTCTTTTTCCGCCGTTTACTGCGCCCTTCACCACAGGTCTGCTTCCTCTTCTCGATCTTAAGCAAGGACCTCTGGTAAGTGGTTCTCCCTCTGCTATGCTCCTCTTAATGCTCTATCTATCTTGCAACATTAAGTGTGCTTTGTATGATTACCCCCTGTCTAGGTTTCATTCCTGAACCTAGGGTTCTTATTCTAGGTGTTAATCTGTTTGTGGTACCTGTTTCCCCCTAATGATCCTGGCCTGTTTCTCTTATTTCTGTCAGTTAGTTTAATTAGAGTTCATATTATACTCAGGCAACATATGGCCCTGTTATTCTAAATTGATTACAAAAGAAATGTTTGGATTACACCATGTGTCTAATTTCCATTCAGTGAGATCCTTGTGTATTTGAATGGATTGATATTTGAGTTTAAAGTACTGAAACTTTGCTTTAGGGAGTAGTTCCTGGAACATGTTGTATCTGTATGTTGGCTTAAATGACTATCCCCTAAATAGAATGAATGTCATGGGTGACTATGGATTTGTATCCAAAGATGATTCCTAGTATTATTCCTAGGAAAATGACTTGTTCTTTTATTTTAAATGATTCCTAGTGGCTAACACTAAAGAAATGATTTGGATTTCACACATAATTGCATGTGAATCAGTGGTTGATTTGGTTAATGTGAATGGTGGATTCTAAATGTATACGGTAATCTTAATGTTCTGATTCTTAACTTGCTGAAGCTTTGCTTCAGGAAGTAGTTTTTCTGTAATATTATATCTGTTGGATATGGTAGTAAAAATGGGATATGTTTCAGGTTAAAATGATGATTAGGATTGATCTTATTACCTGTCCAGGTTGACAGAGTGATTAGAATTTTAAGAATTATTCCTAGAATTCTTTTGTCTAGGGAAGTGATTATCTAAATTGAATAGCTACAGATGAGCCTTTTGATACAGAGGTGATACCCTCTGGGAATGTTCCCTGTAGTCTAGCAGCTGGATTATAAAAAGGATGGTGATATTCTTTGGCTTGTATATGTGCTTTTGGTCTGGTGGTTAAATGATACAATAGCTTAATATGCTCCCAACATTAGATTAATATGATGTTTGATTATAGAATGATTATTGTAGCTTTGCTACAATATAATAAATGATTCCTAGTTTGGAAGATGATTTGAGATATGGTTTGGCTTTAATGTTTCTATTGTGATCTGACTACTGTGATACCTACTTGGAGGATGCATAGTAGCATAAATTATTTATATGATTAGCTGCTTAGTTTGGTTGGCCAAAACAGTTAAATTTGCCACTGTGGTGCCTCCCTTAGGAGTGTGCATAGTGGTAAATATCTCAGATTTAACTGCTGGATTTGTTGGCTTGGCCTGTGATGCAAAGACTGAGGCCAAATCATTCTAAGTTAAGAACATATACTTTGTTGGCCTTTAGCAGCTCTGGGATGAACTAGTGTAGCACTTCTACACTAAACTAAGAGCTCTCTCTTTCTCTTCCACAATTGGTGCTTGTCTTAATTTGGCAAGAACGGGTATTAATGTGTTTCTAGTAGCCAACCTGATGCTTGTAGTGGAGATAGATGACTTGGTTGTGGATGTTGTGATGATTCTACTTTGTTGCAAGATCTAGTGCATGTCCTTCTCCTCCTTGCACTCCTGGCCTTCTCCCTTTTGTTGCTCAATTGGTCTTATCCTTATGCTCCTGACCTCCTCCCGGTGTCCTTGGATGGCTTCCTCTAGCAACCAGGGTGATAGTGATATGGTGGTAGTGCACTATGGAGTTTTGGTGCTGAACTATGAACTCTGGAAATGTAAGGATGGCATGTGTGGTTGATCTGTGTTGGTTGTGTTGGCTGTTTCTTGCTATGGTGAAGTAATTTCAGCAGAGTACTCCCCCTGCTACGGCTGTGTACTTATCTCACCCAGATGGATCAGATCAAGTTTAAAATATCTTGATAGTTGCTGATGGTTCTACTCTTTGACTTTTACCTTTTACTAAATTGGTGAAATTTGCCCCTATTTGCCTATGTCAATGATGCTGTGCTGAGATAGATTTGAAATAAGAACAGATATTATTTCATTTGGTGAAACTTGCCCCATTTTAATATGCTCAATGATGTGACAAAACAGTGAATCACACTGTTACTACTAAGAGCAATATTATTAACACTAACTCCTTTTTGTTTTTATCTATATTTCTTTGTTTGTGTTTTTCTCTTGCAGGAACAAAAACACCAAGAAGATGGAGATCAAGATTTAGATTAGGATTTGCTTTATTATTTTGTAATTTGCTTTTCTTTCAAATACTTGTAAGAACAGAGTGATACTCTGTATACCATAAATATTGCTACAACTTCCAAATACTGTAACTTCTTTCTTATTACTTATTTTTTTATTGTATTATTATATTTCCATTTAAATATTTGTAAAGGAACAATGTAATAATATTATTATTGTACTATTCCTTCTTTTCTTTTATTTGATTAGTTGTTACTGAATAGAGAAAAGAATAAGAAGTATCTTATGTTTATTATATGAAGGACATTATAATATTCATATTTCTTTTGTATTATATTATTGTGAATAATCATTTGTAAGTCGAATTTCTTCCCTCATAACTCCAGAAAACAATAGAGGTCATGTCAAAATTCATCTCACTCCCATAATGATGACACTAAACCTAATTTATCGGAGTGAGAATTCTGATCACTCTGGTCTTTTAATTGGGCGAAAAATTTACCCGGATTTTCAGATGCATGCATGCAGATGCACAAAAATCCTAAATCTACCCTTCATTTAGTCCTAAATGCTGGGATGTTACACAATGCAACATTGCCTACACGATCAAATTGGTCGAAACGTTCATGCCTATGTGGACGATATAGCGGTGATGTCTAAAAAGTCAAATGACTTAATCTCCTACTTAAAAGAAACCTTTGATAATCTCCGGAAATACAACATGATGCTTAACCCTAAGAAGTGCGTCTTCGGGGTTCCAGCCGGAAAATTGTTGGGCTACATCGTTTCCCAGCATGGAATCAAGGTCAACACGGAGAAAATCATGTCCATCTTAAACATAAACCATGCGACATGCCTAAAGGACATAGAACGACTAACATGTTGTGTTGCAACAGTTAGTCGGTTTGTTAGCCGACTTGGAGAGAAGGCTCTACCGCTATACATGTTGCTGAAGAAAGCGGACAAATTCATGTGGACGGACAAAGCAGATGCAGCATTGAAGCAGCTCAAGGAGATTCTTTCCTCAGAGCCTATCCTTGCAGCACCCGAGCCTGGAGAACCCATGTTAATTTACATGGCGGCCACCAACTGGGTAATCAGCATCGTCGTCGTTGTAGAGCGGAAGGAACCATGCTATGAGCACGGAGTTCAACGACTAGTTTACTATGTAAGCGAGGTCTTGACGGAGTCCAAGCAGCGTTACCCGCACTACCAAAAGGTAGCTTATGGAGTATTCCTTGCTTCTCGGAAGCTGAGGCACTATTTCCAAGAGCATCCCATCACAGTGGTGAGCAAGACTGCGCTGTCCGACATCATCAACAATAGCGACGCTACAGGAAGGGTCGCGAAGTGGGGCATTGAACTTGCCGTCTTCGAGATCACCTACAAGCGACGCGACGCTATCAAATCACAAGCCTTGGCGGATTTTATTGCAGATTGGACGGACATGCCAGATGCTAACCCATTGCCGGAACCAGAATATTGGGTATTGCACTTTGACGGATCAAAGCTGCTCAACGGCTCGGGGGCTGGTGTATTCCTACAGTCACCAACTGGCGACAAGCTACACTACGTTATTCAGATCCACTTCGAGGCTATGAACAACATGGCGGAGTATGAAGCACTCATTCACGGATTACACGTAGCCAAGGATATTGGCATGAAGCGCATAGTTTGCTGTGGAGATTCCGACTTGGTTTCCCAGCAGGTGGCTGGCACCTGGAATGCACGGAACCCTATGATGGCAGCATATCGAGACGAAGTGGACGAGATAGCCAAGAGCTTCTTGGGCTACGAGGTCAAGTATGTACCTAGGCAGCAAAACGAGGCGGCTGATCTACTGTCTAAGCTTGGATCAGGGTGCAAACGAATTCCGCCTGGAGTTTTCCTAGAGCATCTATGGACATCATCCGTGAAGGGAGCAGACATCGACAAACCGGAAAGAGTAGACTCTTTCGTCCACATGGTGGCAAAGGTCCCTCCGGCTTGGACAAAACTGTTCATGGAGTATCTTGAACACGAAACTTTGCTCGACGATGAAGTCGAAAGACGGCAAATAGTAGGTCGAGCAAAGGGCTATACCATAATCAATGGACAGCTCTACAAAATAAGCACTACTAGTGTATACCTTAAGTGTGTTTGCCAGCAAGAAGGTATCGAAATCCTACGCGAAATCCATCTCGGAGATTGCGGGCATCACACCGCTCCTCGATCTTTGGTCGCGAAAGCCTGCCAGCAAGGATTCTACTGGCTGACCGCGAAGACGGACGCTGACAAGCTGGTGGAGACATGCATGGGATGCTAGTATTATGCCCGACAACCACATGTTCCTAGTGAAGAATTGCGAACAAAACCAATAACTTGGCCATTTGCAGTCTAGGGGCTGGACATGGTTGGTCCGTTACAAACGGCACCATGTGGTTTTACGCATCTGCTAGTAGCAGTTGATAAATTCACTAAATGGATAGAAGCTAAACCCATTAGAAAGATCGATGGGGCAACTGCCCTTAGGTTTGTCCGGGATCTAGTGGTGAGATTTGGTCTCCCAGATAACATTATCACCGACAACGGCAGCAACTTGTCACTCGGAGAAGTGGAGGCTTATTGTTGGGAGAAGGGCATCCGACTTTACCTTGTATCTGTGGCACACCCACAGTCCAACGGTCAGGTTCAGCGAGCCAATGGATTAATTCTGCAGGGAATCAAGCCATGTCTTGAGGCACCGTTGCATAGAGCAGCTGGAGCCTGGGCAGAAGAATTGCCATTTGTGCTATGGAGTTTACGAACTACACCCAATAGATCCACCGGCTACACCCCTTACTTCATGGTATATGGAGCAGAAGCCATCCTGCCTTCCAACATCCTTCACGATGCATCAAGAGTTGCCGCCTACGACGAAGATGACGCTGAAAAATCCAGACGCCTAGATGTGGACCTTCTCGAGGAGGAGCACATTTTGTCATGCCAAAGATCCGCCATCTACCAGCAGAAGCTACGCAGCTACCATAGTCGCCGCGTCCGGCATCGCTCGTTTAAAGAGGAGGATCTGGTGCTCCGACTTAAGCAGAAGAAGTCACACAAATTATCCCCGACATGGGAACGACCGTTCATCATAAGCAAGGCGCTACTCAATGGGTCTTACTACCTCGTTGACAATCGTAAACTGAAGGATAGACCCAACGAGGATCATAAGCATAAGCGACGTGACCCCGATGATGACTACCCGGAGCTTGATCGGCCATGGGACATAGACAGCTACGTCCTTTCTACACTTAGCATTTTTTATCTAATTGTGTACCTCTTATATGATCAATGAAATAAAGCTCTCTAGTGCACTCATATTTCTGAGTCTTTTACCTCCTTTAGTGTTCATTTTTGGATCGTATAAAACCTTTATGCACAAGATTTGTGAATGCACTTGTGAAAATTCCGCCTATGGGCGTTAGCTTAAGTTTTCTGGTCTACACGTTCTTTGACGTTTTTATGTGGATTCTGGAGTAATGACTTTCGGCACTTATTATCGGCGATTTTGTGCTTAGGTTAATGATGGTGCCATTGGGCATCATCGCCTGAGCGCATGGTTCCGACAACGAGTCTTCTGACTCACGAAAAGTCAATCATAAAAACCAAAGTAATGGATAAGACAACACTTGCTTAAAAAATATGTACATGCTGGAACCAGTTCTTGAGTAGCTTGAAATAAACAACCATTGTTTTCCGCCTTCATTTAACACATAGTTTTTCCGCATACACATTACAGAGGAAACAAATATTACAAATTGTTTTTTATTCGTCTAGCGCAGGCGACTTGGAAGCAGCATCATCGGCAGCAGGAGAGTCACCTTCCTCGAAGTCGCAGGGGTTGAGGAACTCGGAGGAGCTTTGGTTGCCTCCATCTATGGTTTTCATGGGCACAAAGAAATTAACGTCGACCAACTCGGCGAATCTGGTGTCATAACCCGCGAGTGATGCCAAGATAGATTCGTGGTTTATCTTTTGGCCTTCGTCATCTACGTCGGGGATACCGGAGGTTACCGTGTCGATGTTGGCATTTTCGTAATGTTCCTTGACCATGGACAACGACATCCTTGCACCGGCCCGTGCACATGAAGCTTTCCAGCTTGCGATACGCTCGGGGGCTCGGCGCAGGATCTCCGAGAACTTCGCCATAGAGTCCGGTGCCTTGATATTAATCTGGAGGGGTTTGGCTATCTCCTTGGCCTGCTTGATGGTGGTGTTGATAAAGTTGCCGGCAAGGACCATGCATTCCTTTGGCGGAGGAGGCGACCGGGTTAAACCCATAGGAGCTGCAAATTTTCGACAAAGGAGAACATGAGTTCAAAAATTCAGAGTATTCAGCTTACAGAAATCAAAGACGGAGAGTCACTTACTGAAGATGCTTACCTCAACTTGTTGGATAATCTCCGCCATGGAGTCCCGTTCTTGTCGGAGGATCTTGTACGCTTCATGATGGCGTTGATTTTGCTCATCGGCAGCTTTCTTCTGATCTTTTAAGATCGCGATTTCCTCCTTTAAGCGGTTCATGTCCTCACTGGCGGAGTCTTGCAGGGATTTCATCGAGTCTTCATGCATCTTCAACATGTCCTTCCTCTCCTGCTTAAGGATCTTCTTTTCGCTATCCAGCTGCTAAATGTGCTTGGATTGCTCGACAATATCCTTAGCCTTGGAAATGGTTTCTGCAAGTCAGAGAAAGAAAAGTACATAGTGAGTACTCGGAGATTACACAAGACCAAGTCAGAATACGAAAAAGAAAGGAAAAACAGACGCTTGCTCTTGATGATATGTTCCTTCAAGAAGGCAGTTTTACCCTTTTCAGCTTCCAAGTCCGTGTGCATATTTTGGTACTTGTCGTTGGTGACATGGTTATACCCCGCGGGTACATGATCTCAGCATACCTGGTCCAGCCCAAGGAAGGCCCACGACAAATATACGCCGGCCCATGAAGATTTTCGGGTGGCCAAGGCCCATGACGCCTTCGGATCCTTGGAGAGCAAGACTAGAGTAGATAGGAAATTCAAAGGGGTAAACCCTAGAACCTGTAACCGACTATATCTGTGCATGGGACCTGCCTAATTCTATATAAAGGCCAGGAGGGCACGACCTAAATCTCTCTCTCATACTTTCGCATACGCACCTCCACGCCAGATTGCATCTGCGCACCCCTTTAATCAGCGGTTTCGCCGTAATCAAGAGCAGACGAGCAGGAGTAGGGTTTTCCCTCCGAGGGCCTGAACCTGGGTAAACCTCGTGTCCCGTATTTCTTTTTTGCTAACTGTTCCGCGATCTCCAGCATCCCCATCTTCTCCAAAACCCAAGTCCATAACAATGGGCATTGACGAGATCAAACCTCGTCAATTGGCGCCGTCTGTGGGAACTAGGGACGTTGATTGTGCGATCGTGACGGTCCCAACCCGAGCGATCTACAACTCTGCAGCGACGGAGAGTCACCTCCTCTTCGGCGCTTTCGACTTCACCGCCCACTCACCGGCCACCATGAAGGACTTCGAGCCCGTAGGCGACGGACTCGAGATCCTGTTCGGGAGCTTCTGCTTCCACGTGGGGCAAACTGGCACCCTCCGCCTCCCAGAGCGGGTGCCCCTACCATCAATCAGGCCCGCTTCATGGGCCCCACACCCTGTGCCATGCACATCATCATCAACATATGAGTCCTACGACAGCAGCAGCTGCAACTCCAATCTATGCGATCCGCCATCGGATGAAGGGACCTACAGTTCCGGATCCGAAAGTTGCGGCAGTAGCGGACCAATCTATGAGCGCTACCAATGCGCCGTAGTCATCCAGAGCGACGTGGATCAACAAGCTCCCAACCCGCCACCTAACCCGCATGACAGAAGCGGCGGGAACAGAAGAAGCCAGTCCCCCCCACCCGAAGGGGATAACACCGGCCATGTCATCCGCCTTAGCAAAGAAGGATGGGCCCAGGCACGCGCCACCGTGGCGGGTAGCACGGTCCTGCCTGCAGACGCCTCACAGGACCTGCTGATGGCATACCATTTGCTCCTGATCGAGGAGCACAAGAAGCAGGTCAAGATGCAAGAGGTGCTTGACAAACGCATGCAAGCAGCCTCAGATTCCAGCGCGCGACGCGCTGCGCTCTCCGCCATGATCATCAGCTCCAGCTCGAACGGCAATAAGCACCGCTCCCGGACAGAGAAAATTGACCCCAAGGAGCGCCGTTAGGTGACCCGAACCCTCCACGCATCCTTCATGGAGATGGATGCCGACGGCAACATCATCCCTAAGACACCGCAAGATGCGATCATGGCAGCCACTACGTACCTCGCGTCACACCCACCTCTGGAGGGGGACCCGAAAAGAGCCATGCACAAGTCCGCACTCACCAGACTCGGACTCGTCGGAGCTCCGCTCCATCAAGAAGCTCCTACGGAGCCGAAAAAGAAAGCCACGGTCAGGTTCGACCGCAGCCCCACTCCTTCATCCGACGAAGAGGACCATGACCTTCCTCGAAGGCACAAGAGCTCGCGTCATCGCAGCCACGATTACGACGCCAGAGACGCGCTAACACAGCACAAAATCGACAAAGCGCGAGCCAAGCGCGCATGCTCGTCTGAATCCAAGATGGACGAAGACGAAGGAGAACTCTGCGGAGCACGATGCTTTAGCAGATCTGTCCGACGGACACGGATGCCACGAAATTTCAAGCTTCCTTCAGATACTCCGAAGTTCGACGGCACACATGATCCCAAGGCATGGCTCAACGACCACCTGTCATCCGTCAAGCTACACGGTGGAAACAAGGAAACCGCCATGCAATGCCTTCAGCTGCAGCTGACAGGCGTAGCCCGGATCTGGCTTAGCAGCCTATCTTCAGGATCCATCCGAAGCTGGGAGGAGCTGGCTTACAGTTTCATCCGAAACTTCAAAGGGACCAGCAAGAGGCCCGCCTCGATCGAGGAGTTGCGAGCCTGTACTCAACGAACGGGCGAATCCATTCGCTCGTATATACTGCGCTGGTCCAACACCAAGAACTTCGTGGCGCACATCTCCTAAGAAAGGGCCATCGACGCCTTCAAGGACGGCGTCAAGCGCCAGGAATTGAAGGAGGAACTTGGGCGCGTCAAGCCCAAGACACTTGGCCACCTTATGGACATCGCCAACAGGTGGGCCGACGGCGAAGATTCCGTCTACCGGGCACAATCGGAGGAAGAGGACGATTACGACCGACGACGGGAACGCCGTAACAAGAGGAGACCGCGCGTCTACGACGATTGTGATGGACCCGACATGTTCGCGGCCGGCTACCCCGATCGCCGCAACGATGCCAACCGCAACAGCGGTAGATACCACGGAAGCAACTTCCGCGATGGAGGATGCCCAGCACAGTCGTGGCAGCGCCGCGGTCGCGACGACGGACGCATACGAAAAACTGTCGGATCCATGCACCATCCACTTCTACATCGACAAGCAGGATGGTAAGAAGAAGGCAAGCCACATGCTCAAGGACTGCCGCGAGTTCCAAAAACTCAGCAAAAGCATGGTTCAGATGAGGCAGCAAGCTCCACCCGCTGGATTTGGGAACGCACCCGCACCAGGAGAGATAGCGCATGGAGCTCCTCCACCGCCACCCGTAGGAGGCCCGAACCAACCGGTCGCACCAGCACAGAAAAACGCTGGGCACGGGTATCCCCCGCCGAAAGGAGCACTGATGATCCAGAAGGGGCGCCCCACGAATAGGGTGCAGAAGAAAATCACCCGTCAGATCAACCTCGCCGTGACAACTCCACCCGCCATCCCTGAGTACCTCAGCGGATCGGAGTCCTGCATCATGTTCAGCCGTTCGGATCACCCTTGTCAGATCCCTCGCCCAGGTCATGCTGCCCTGGTGCTGGAGGCGCAGATTGGAGGTTTCGAGATGAGCCGCGTCTTCATGGACGGCGGCAGCGGCATCAACCTGATGTTCGCAAGCACTCTAGCAGCAATGCGGATCCCGCTATGCAGCCTGGAACAATCAGACACAACGTTCCACGCCATTGTCCCGGGAAAAGGCATATTCCCCCTGGGAAAAATATGGCTCGACGTCATCTTTGGCAAACCGGACAACTTCCGATGCGAGCGGCTCGAATTCGAAGTGGTGGACTGGCCATCACAATACCACGCCATCCTCGGGCACGTAGCATTCGCAAGGTTCTTGGCCGTACCACACTACGCGTACCTGCTACTCAAGATGCCAGGACCCAGGGGCATCATCACGGTCCAGGGGAGCTTCACCTGATCGGACCACTGCGATAGGGACTACAACATAATCTCCCAGTCATTCGGCATGCAGGAGGAGCTCGTAAGGCTCCGCGAGGTGACGGACAATGGGGCACCCCCAGTCGCATGACAAAACGCACCTGATATGTCTTTTGACCCCACCGTCAACACAAAGAAGGTGTAGTTCCATCCGACGGATGCCTCCAAGACGGTGCTGATCGCTAACAATCTCAGCCCCGCATTGGAAAGCGCGCTCGTCGAAATCCTCCGTGAGCGCTGTGAAATCTTCGCTTGGTGTCCTGTGGACATGCCAGGAGTTCCTAGGGAATTTGCCGAGCACGCACTAAACGTCTTTCCCGACACCAAGCCCGTCAAGCAGTCCATCCGAAGACTGTCCGAACCACGGGCCGAAGCCATCGGGATGGAAATCAACAGACTACTCGCTGTAGACTTCATCCGAGAGATTAAAGAAAGCGAGTGGCTCGCCAATACAGTGATGGTCCCCAAAAAGGACACGGACATCCTGCGGATGTGCGTGGACTTCACGTCGCTGAACAAGCACTGCCCAAAAGAAAGAGCAGAAGAAAAATACACACACGAAAACGCTCGGGGGCTACCCCCGAGACCCGAAGGAAGAACAAACAACAAAACTCCTTTACAGATGCTCGGGGGCTTCCCCCGTGGCAGGAAGCAGAACTACTCACATGATCCGATGGCGACTCCGAAGGTCCGCTTGCATCCTTCTGACGCGCAACCACCTGAAGCTCCCGCGAAGAAGGGTGTGGAGCAGCGCCTTCAGAGGTAGCCACCATCTGAGGAGGAGGAAACGCGACTTTCGACTCCCCCATCATCTCCCGAGCACCATCACTGGAGGAGTCGTTGGAGGAGTGGCTGCACAAGGACAAATCAGCACAAGTACAAAGTAAACAGGCAAGGAAAAGCAGTGCAGGACTAAAGAAATTTACGAGTCAAGCTCGCTCAGGTTGAAGACAGGAGGGGTCCTCCAGACTTTCTTCTCCTCTTTCTTCTCTTCCTTCTTTTCTTCCTTCTTCTGCTTCGCCGGCGGGTGCGGTGCCACAGCTCGCACGGGAACGACATGAATCGGAGAGGAAGAGCCTCCATGACCATCACTGTGACGTTCAAGACACAGCGGATTCCTAGGAGTCGGAGGAGTCGAGGCATCCGAAGACTCACTGGAGCTCCGTGTCCGCTTGTGAGTGCGGTCCTCGCTCGACTCGTTGGCCTCTTCAGCCAGAGATCGCGCCGATGGCATCTCGGACATGGAATCCACCACCTCATTATCTAGAGCATCCGGAAATACTTCGGGTAATGGAGGCGACATTCCTGGTACTTTGAAGTCCTGCACAAGAGAAGAAAATTTGTTAGCAAACAAGTGCAAATACAATGCAGTCAAAAATAGCGCTACACGCACGGATCTACACCTGTGGAACAGGAAGCGAAGCAGAAAACAGAGAAGTCAGCGACTTCCTCGGGATATCCTCTCCAGCCTTGAACTTCAGCAGCGAACGAAGGGCCCTGTCGAGATCTCCCTGAGAGAATTTCTCAGCCGAAACCCTAGTCAGATCACGGCGGCCAGCATAAAGGAACATCGGGTGCGCCCTAGCCTAGAGTGGCTGCACCCGACGCTCAAGAAAAGTGCGGATGATATCCACACCGTTCACTTCCTTCTCCGGAATCAACTGGAGATCCTCCACTCGACGATAGAGAGCCTCTATCTCCATTACCTCGCAATCCAAGATCTGGTTTTTCCAGGACCTCTTCGGCTCGATCTTTTGGGAGGGGTCGGAAGGAGCAAGACCAAAATCCTGCCCAGCCACTGTGGAGTCGCGGATATAAAACCATCGCCTCCACCAGTACTGGACAGATTCGGACATGGAAAAAGAAAAGAAAAAGCAGTCCACGAAGGAAGTCGTGGACTAGGAAGGAAAATCCGCGAATAACGAAGGCGAGGAACATAACCCGAAACCCAGCGGGGGACGGGGGATTACCTCGTTTCCTGGGAGTTTTACGGCCTCCCTATCCTGCGGGATCAAGCCCCTCTCACGAAGCTTGCAGAGATCACTCTCCCGCGTCTCCGATCGCTGAAAGCCACCGTCGGTGACACGGGTAGCGGTAGCACTCTTCTTCCCTCCAGCAGCACTGGTACCAACTGCAGAGGAGGACTTCCTTGGTTTTCCCATTACGCTACGGCGACGCCGGCGACGAGGACGTAGGAGGGAAGAAGGAAATGTCCGAGGATATTCCAGCGCGCAGCAAGAACTCTCAGAGAACAAGGGAGCAGTGAAACAAGAATGGCTGCGGTGAAATTAGACTAATGTTTTCCCCCAATGATTATAAAGACGAAGACGATGCACGACAACCGTCCATCGAGAAGACCTATAGCCAACGATAGGATCTGGCCATACACGTGTCAGCATCGCAGCGAACCCTCGCTAACACGCCGTCCACTACGCGCGGAAATCGAGGCGACGCCGTAATTATCTCCACGCCACGCGTGACTGGTCAATTCAAGGTCAGAAAGTGGGACCCATGTTCGTCTAGTCAAGTCATCTCTGGCGCAGCAGACGCTTGAGGTCATCGATCGTCAGCTCTGACGTCATCAAAAGCTATACTAGCAACAACCACAATTTCTTCGGCTTTAAAGCTAAGAGTACTCACTCGAATCTACGATTCGACTAATTACTCGGGGGCTACTCCTATCAGGAGCGCTGAGCACGCACCCAAAAAATGAACAACACGTCACAACACTAAACTATTTCTTCGAGTCCCTTGTCGAGTCTACGACTCCACTACGGACTCGGGGGCTACTCCCATAGGGAGGATGGATTTAAGCATCCGAAATAATTTGTGTCCTACGGACCTGACAATGAACAACGGCTGAATTAAAGTCTCTGCTCGAGTCTACGACTCGAATAGACACTCGGGGGCTACTCCCATAGGGAGCGCTGGTCGCGCACCCTATAAATTTTCGACTGCGATCCTTCGGATCAGTACGCAAAAACTTTTCGGCAACTCTGCCCCAATTAAATGCTAAGTGAGTAGCATTCTCCTTGGCTACCCGAAACACCTTCGCGGTGATAAAATTCGGATGTTGTGTCTGCGACACAAAGATAAGACCTACAGATATCATCTGATGGCCTGGTAACGCACATGACTGCGCTCTGCTAGTATAAACCCGTTCCAACTGGCGCGATGAAAAATCCCGACGGACGCATTGGGTACATCAATTAAATTCACTGGAATTCCACTACTGTAAGTCCTCCGCGGCCTGAGTCGAATTACGCCAGCATATGTTCCGGGTTCGAGTCGAGGGACTCGAACCTGAAGAAGATCGTGTTGTTTTGTCCTAAGACAGTTAACTGACCCTGATCCTTCAGGAGAGTCAGGCACACACATCAACAACCCCTACACATTCTCTTGAAATACAGAGTTGCACCCGAAGGATTGAAGAGTCCTCAGCCGAATCTACGATTTGACTGAACACTCGGGGGATACTGACATGGTTATACCCCGCGGGTACACGATCTCAGCATACCTGGTCCATCCCAAGGAAGGCCCTGGCAAATATACGCCGGCCCATGAAGATTTTCGGGTGGACAAGGCCCATGACGCCTTCGGATCCTTGGAGAGCAAGACTAGAGTAGATAGGAAATTCAAAGGGGTAAACCCTAGAACCTGTAACCAACTAGATCTGTGCCTGGGACCTGCCTAAGTCTATATAAAGGCCAGGAGGGCACGACCTAGATCTCTCTCTCATACTTTCGCATAAGCACCTCCATGCCAGATTGCATCAGCGCACCCCTGTAATCACCGGTTTCGCCATAATCAAGAGCAGACAAGCAGTAGTAGGGTTTTCCCTCCGGGGGCATGAACCTGGGTAAACCTCATGTCCCGTATTGCTTGTTTGCTAACCGTTCCGCGATCTCCAGCATCCCATCTTCTCCAAAACCCAAGTCCATAACAATGGGCATTGACGAGATTAAACCTCGTCAGTTGGCGACACCCCTCCGAGCATTCTCATTCTATGGAAAAAAGAAAAATTAAACATTGTTTGGTCTACTTGGAGCATCTAGCCGGAAAATTTCCACCTAGAAGCTCAGGGGCTACAGCGAGAGTTTTTTACTTAACAATATGCTTGGTCTTTCTTTAAGCATCTATCGGAACTAATTCAGTTTTCAACTAGAAGCTTGGGGGCTACAGTATAAAGTTTTTAACTCAGTCATATGCTTAGCTTCTCTTTAAGCATCTAGTCAGAACTAATTCAGTTACAACTAGAGGCTTGGGGCTACAGTATTGAAATTTATAAACACCGCATATGCTACTCTGAAAGCATCTAGTCGGAATAATTCATTCAAACTATATGCTTGGGGGCTACAGTGAGAAGTTTTCTATCTTAGTCACCCTTAGAGCATTTAGATGCAAAGACCTATGGTTTTCCATCTAAATCCTCGGGGGATATAGTGGGATAATCCTATGAAAAGCAAAAGGCAAATAAAACTTACAAGCACAATGATCTTGAGGTTTGTAGCACTCTCAGCAAGCAACCTGCCAAAGGACAAACTGTTTCCTTGCAAGATTTCTTCTTGCCAGAGAATCTCCTCAAGGCCGCACGTTGGAGATGTCGGCGCCGCACCAGGAACCAGAGCAGTGCTACCTGGCGTAAGTACCAGATAGACTATCTTCAGGATCCTATGGTCTTCTTGGGTGCGCAGGTGCCGCCTTCGGCAGATGTACCACATTCCACCACCGCCTTACCGCTACCGATGGCATCCTTAGCTAGAGCTTCAGCCATTTGGTGTGCGACACTTTCCTGCGTCGCCTGTTCACCGACAACAGCAAGCTCGATGGAGGCACCTGAGTCCACTTCCATGGAGGAAGGGCCAGATGTTTCTTTAGCTTGACAGCTTGTTAGAGCGGATGCAGGTTTGACGATGGAAGTAACAGGGGGATGGCGGGAGATGCGTGGGGAGAAACATCACGCTGCAACATATCCTTAATGTTTTTAGAAGCCCCCAAAGTCTTGGAGGTCTTCTTCAAACTGGTTGTGGCTTTCTTCCTGAAACGCACAAAAAGTATAAGTGCAGAAATAAGACAAACAATGGACAATGCCGGAGGAAAATAAGCTTACACAAGAGGGTGTGCTTTGGCAAAGGGGATCCCTGTAACCTTTCTTTTCTCCGCCTCCAGGGTGGCGGTAGTCTTCTTGGAGGCTCCACCCTCCATCTTCTTCTTCTTGCCTCCGTCGGCAGCATCAGAGGTGGAGCTCTTCCTCTTTCGCGCCAATGGGGCATCGTCGTCGGACACGACGGTGAATTCCTTCATCTTTGGATCAGAGATTTGAGGAGCCATGCTATCCTCATCTATGTCGTTGAGCTGTTAAGTGAAGAACCACCGTGTTAGATGAGATGGTAATGGCTAGACGGAAGAACTAGAGTATATGTCATACACGGAAAATAAATAGGTACCTTTGGGCACTTGCTCTCTACGAACATGCCGTAGGTGATGGAGAAGCCACACTTCTTATCCTTCACCTTGATGATGTCCTTGAGGCGGATCTTGATGGAGTCACTCGAGAAGTTGTCCTCAAAGATGCGGAGGTTATCCTTCCTCTCGTTGGTATACTCGTGCATCAACTTCAAGTGGTGCTACAGAGGCTGGATCCGCCTGACGAAGCAGCACATGGCTAGGTCCAATCCGGTCAGACCCGTATCTACGAACCACTCTATCCGCCTTATAGCGTGGGAAGCATCGATGTCAGAGGGAAGGGAGGCCTAGGATCTCCATGTCGAGGCTTCGGCGGCAGCTCCATCAATGAAGTACCAGTACGTTACTTCTCGGACGACCAGAGGGATATCTGGGCCGTAGAAGTACGTCTGTTGCCAGTTCTTGCAGGACTCGTGGCTGACGATGTCGGGGAACCGCCGGACAGGCCAGATCTTAAAACTAATGGTGCCACAATTTCTAAGATCGTCCTTGCCGGCTCCGGCTTCACGCTTTACGGTGAAGAAATAGATGAAGAGATCTAGCCTAGGCTTAATCCCTAAATAACCCTCGCAAAGCGCCACGTAGTTGCTAAGTGCTAAGATGCTATTGGGGGGAGGTTTTGAGGCTGTACTCGGTACTGGTTGAGGACAACAAGGAAAAAGTTGGAGATGGACAGGGAGACGCCGTGTACCAGTTATGCTTTGCGGTACACCTTTTCTCCGGCTTGAGGAGAAGGTGTGACATCGCTGGCCGGCGCCGCCCGCCAGGGCGAGCCCCTCCGTCGCAGGAAGTTAGCCCTCGATGATCAATTATTTGATATCGTGGTCCGTAATATCCTAACCACGCCAGTCGCCCTTGTGGGAGTCGTACTCCTCCTCGAACAGCTCCATCGTCGCTGAGTTATGGTCACTGCCGGTGGCTTCGACCACCGCGGATTTGGGAATAACCAGACCCTCTGGGGGCACAACCACAGAGCTCGCCGGCTTCGCCGCGGCATCGCCTGACGCCGCCATGGAGGGGGAGGAGTTGCTGCTGGCCATTGGGAGTTTTTCGGCGGTGACTGGGAGAGATTAAGGAGCTAGGGTTTTTTGCATAGGTGCGCGCAGAGCTCGAGGAGGCACTCGCTGGAGGAAGAAGATGATGCAGAGGAAAATGAGGAGAAAAGTAAAATTTCCACCGCAGTTAATATTTATGCTCTCCGGCATCACGATTCGTGCGAAATGATCGAACGGTTGACGCGTGGACGACGTGTGCGGGCGCGTGCGTGGAAATTTTGCCGCATCGCCAACCGTCACCGCGAACGGTTCGTATCGCTCGCGCGAGAAAATCGGACATGATTGCGTTCTCTGCATGTGTGAGTTACGAGGCGTTGCTGACCTATGTCTATGTCGCCCTAGCTGTCACTGGCAGGTGAACCATCATATCGGAATCTTCTGGCATGGACGGATCCAATCTGGCTACGGAAGAGTACGATAAAAGATTCAACAATTCTCTGACTTACAAGTTGAAGATGGAGAAAACTTTGCAGGGTTCTTTGGGAGGACTACAAGATGTTGCTTGATGATTTGCCGACATCCATATAGACGGAGCATTCAACCTGAAGAGGAAAGACGACACAAGATCTCGGAGTTCTCCGGGGGCTACTGTTGGGGATATGCTATATGGGTATCCTCATAGCATTTCCTCTATCCGGATAACCCAGGTGGCCCATAGTTGGTAGCATGGCCCATCCGGATCCAGAAGGGAGGCCCATGTCGGATAAAGAAAGGCTACGAAGGAGTCATCGACGTACCCGGAGCCTTGGAGTGCAAGACACGCTAGACTAGTAATAGACCATGTAGGACTCTGTAACCTGTCCGACTAGGAATTTTCCCTGTAACCCTAGGACCTGGCGACTATATAAGTCGGGCCTATGGGAGCCTTTAGGACACAATAACTTAGACTTTCAAGTCACCTCGCACAGCGAACCAATCCCTATAACTCGGCGTATTGCCATTATAGTGATTTATAGCAGGAGTAGGATTCCGCCACCGTCGTGGGATCTGAGCCTGGGTAAGCTGTGTTACCTCGTACCCGTCAACCGTCCACCTTCCGCCACGTCTCTAAACACGCACTGTGAGGACCCCTCCATGGCGTACTCGTCGGCAATACCACGACACAACAAGTGGTCGTTCATCTATTACCCTAGTAGTGGTAGTAGTTTTCCGAAAAAGAAAACCAAGTGGGTTATCCATATGGGAAACAAAGTAACAAGCAGTAACAAGAGAAATACTCACAGTGAAAGTTTCCCTTACCAGTTCCACTCTTCAATAGAGCTTCAATCCTCGACAACGGCGCCAGAAAATAGTCTTGATGACCCACAAGTATAGGGGGTGTATCGTAGTACATTCAATAGATAGGAGTGTCGATCCCCACGAGGAGCAGAAGGTGCTGAACAGTGGTATGGAGCAGAAAATCCCTGTGAATACTTAGCAAACGGATTTTTAGTGGTTTTTGGACAATGCAACAAAACAAAGAGCAAGTAACCGCAGTAACGAACAAATGGAGCAAGTGGCCCAATCCTTTCTTAGCAAAGGACAAGCCGGTGGAAATACTAATAAGGACCAAACATTCTCAAAGAAATATGGGAATTATGTCAAGTGCTTTCGCTTCAAATAGCTGAGTACTCTTCTCTGGTGTTTGTAAGTCTTGTGTGGGTGAACCTGTGCTGACATACCGCCCTTCCTAGGACTAGTACATACTTGTGATTATACCCCTGCAAACATCCGTAACTACGGGAAAGTAATTAAGATATAAATCTAGCCACATCCTTAAACTCTGAGATCCTACGCTCCCTTGTGCAAAGGTGTCCTAACGGGGGTTCAAGTTTCTGTCACTCCGGCAACCCCACAATTAGTATCCAAATACACAATGCACTCCCCTAGGCCCATATATGGTGAAGTGTCAGGTAGTCGATGTTCACATGACACCACTAGAAGAATAGCACCACAACTTAAATACTAAACCATCGAATAATAACTCATCACAGATTCACTACTAACAACATGACTTCTCCCATGTCCTCAAGAACACAACAAACTACTCACAAGACATCATATGGATCAAGATCAAAGATGATATGATAATGTATAACAATCTGAACATAAAAAATAATCCAATGGTTCCACTCACAAGCATCAACTACAATAGTAATTAACACTGGGAAAGTTTCCCCTAATGAACTAAAACAATATCCAACACAATTGTTATAGCGGGACAGAGTGGTGATGATGGTGCTGGTGGTGATCTTGGTGTGGATGATGATGATGATGATCTCGATGAAGCCTTGATTGATGATGGTGTTGATGGCGACGGTCTCCCCTCTTCGGGAAGGAATGCCCCCAGCAGAAATCTGTCTGCAGGAGAGATCTTTCTCTCTCGGTGTTTGCCGCCCCCAGAGGCGGCAGAAATCTATCTGTGGTCTCTCCCTGAACCTTAGGGTTTCGAAGGGAAGATATAGGCGAAGGGGCGAAGTCGGAGGCCGGGCAGGTGGGCCACACCTTCCCTAGGCGCGGGGTCAGGTGGGCCCGCGCCTAGGGGGTGTGGGCCCCCTGAGCCCCACTTCGTCCCTACTTCTGGCATCCTTCTTCTTCTCGTAAAATAATATGTTTCCATATTTTTCTGGTATTTTTATGATCTTCGTGAAATTGCACTGAAACGCCTTCTTTTCCATCAGAATCCAGACTCCAACAGTCCATCCTCCAAGAATCATCCAACATGCATAAACAGATGAAAATCCATAAGTAATACCTCATAATAAGACAAATATCAATGAATAGAGGTGAATTATGATATAGAATGGTGATGCAAATTGGGCGTATCATGGATTTCTATGTTTTGGATGTTGAATACAATGCTTCTTGTCATATTACTTTGGGAAGACCTTTTCTTAGAACAGTTAGTGCCATCATTGATATGAAAGAAGGCACCATTAAATATCATTTTCCATTCAAGAAAGGTATTGAACACTTCCCTATGAGGAGAGAGAATTTTCTTTTTTCTCGTCCTTTGAAACCAAGGTTTGATGTTAATGCTCCATCACTTGAAAATATTTGATTCTTCTTGCTTTTTGTGCCTAACTTAAAGACGTTAAAGAAAAGTACTTGTTGGGAGATAACGCAAGAGTTTCCTTGAGTCTTGGAAGTTATTACTTCAGTAATGACCTCTCCTTATCCTTTTGTTTGTTTTTTATGCCAAGAATGACCTCTAATGAGAGGGAAGTATGATTTGGGGAGTTACTATCCTGAAACAGATTTCTATCCTCCAGCATAAAAATTCGTGAGGAGTCTCTGTAACTAGGATTGAGCTCAAAATTTACGAATAAATCCCCCAGTTGTTAGCTAACTTTCGTTAGTTCAACACTTTTTTATTTGAGAAAACATAAGATGTTCAAAAAAAATTGGTTTCTACCTGCTAGTCTGTTTTGAGATTTCTACCATTATTTGCATTTCCTTCTTATTGATCCTTTTTGAGTTCTATTTTGGGGAATTGAGCTTCTTGAAGGAGTTACTACAGTAGCTTGTGTTTTTAGTGAAAAGCCTTGCTGTTCTAAAGCTTTGCCAGAGGTTTAATATCTTTTGAATAAACTAATATTGCTAATGAAGATTATGTGAAGTTTTGTATGAAGGGGAAATTTCAGGTGTAGAGAGAGAATGATGCAATGATATGAAGAATGGAAAAAAGCTCAAGCTTGGGGATGCCACCCCGGTGTCATCCCAAGAAAAATCCAAGAGGTACAAGCGTCAAAGCTTGGGGATGCCCAAGGCATCCCCTTCTTCATCAATAAAAAGCTCAGGTCTATTTAGGCACTTCGTTTTTATTGTTTCATGCACAGTTGCTTCTTGGAGCGTCTTTGTTTTTGTTTGCTTTGCATAGGTTGTTTAGTTTGCTTGAATAAAGTAGTTTGGACCCCCGTTCTCGCTGTATTGTTTTGCAAATAAGTTGCTTGGTGTTCGAAAGGAGTAGTAAGTTCTTGCTTGTGAGTGCAAGAGGAGCTTGCATTGACTGTGACTTAGACTTTAGCATGACATGCTAGGTGTTGTTTTAACCTTATGCTTAGTGATTATTGTTGTAGCATGTCTTGTTCCAAACAATTGGGATTGCTTAGCGTGCCTTGAAGAAATTATGCGTTGTTTTAGCATGCAAAAGCTTAGTATTGTGGTGTGCTCCTTCAATGCTTTGTTTGGGTTGACTTGGCACATGCTCACATCATGATATTACTATGACAAGTCACCATTAGCCTCTATGATCATTTAGTCCTTGGCTTGTAGTACCACTCTATGCTTTGATTAGTAATGCTTTGTTGCTCTACATGATTATGGCCATTATGCTCTCTTAGTTGGTTGCTCCCATTATTTTGCTAGCCTCCACTTGTATGAGTAAGCTCTACTCATGCTTCCAACTCCCAAGAAACCAAGTTATTCCAAAGTGTCCACTATAAACTCCTATGCATGGTGTGTTACACCATTCCAATTATATTCTTGTTTTCAGCTATCTTCCAATTAAAAACTATTTTGTTATGTGAAAACTTAGTGATTAAAGCCCTCACGAACTTGATGGCAAACTTTATATTATTTTCCCCTAATAAACTTTAACCATTGTGACGTCTATGTTGTATATGGTTGCACTTATATCTTGGAATTAGCAGAACCGTGGTGTCACGGGGAACGTTTTTAACATTGCACTTGTACTTTGTACTCAGTTGATTTCATGCTCTTTTGTCTATGGATGTCACCGGTGTGAAATAAAGAGGAAGCTTGTAAGTCCATGGAGTTTGTATTTTGTGTTAGAGAAATGCCTGGGCCGCTAGCCTAAGTCATGCCTAATCATGGTTGAAACTTGCAGCATCACCATAGTGAGCTATCTATGAAGCATCGTCAATAAAAAGCTATGCATATAGTAAATAAAAATATCGCTGAGATGCTCATTGTCTACTGCCTTGTCATTTTGGTTATGGGAAAGCTCCTATACCATGTGCAAGGGGTACCCCGTTGGCGGTTCTCTATGATATGCAAATACTTACAATGACAAGAACTTACAAGTGACTGAAGTTGAGTAGCATGAGGTGTGGCCCTCGTATTCAAGGGACTTGAGATTGCCAACTTATACTTTGTCAAGCATATTGCTCACTTTAAACTTAATCACTTCAAGGTGCTTATGATAGGGGCAATGAGGGCTGAAATCTAACAAGTACCATAATTTTTGGAAGCTCTTTTTGAACCTTGAAATCCCTTCTTCCTTTATAAAAGGCCTTTCATCCCCCATTATTGAGTCTCCACCTTCTACCTTTAGGCACCATTAAGAGAGCATAGTTGTCATTCTGTGTGCACTGTCCCAAAGCTTATTGATTGATGCATATTTTGATATTACTTGTTCTTGTGCTAATTGTTTCTAGTCACCCTTGTGAACTTCGAAGGTGTCCCATGCATCTATTTGCTACTCTATCAGGGACAAGAGGATTTCCACTATGCTATGTTTTCTGTATGTGAAACAAACAAACGTTTTTCAATGCATGTTATTCATGATCTTTGTTTGTAGACTTTCATGTTGCATGCATACTTACTCTGTCCTATTGTTAGAACTCCATCTTTCATGCACATGTTTAGAGTTCTTTGATCCCAGCTTTCAATGCTTGCAATTGGTTAGATCTTTATTGTGAGGGTGCATGTCACCTCAAAAAATATTCTTTTATCACTTACCTACTCGAGGACGAGCAGGAGTTAAGCTTGGCGATGTTTATACGTCGGAAACGTATATATAATTTTTCATGATCCATGCTTGTTTAGTATCTAATTTTCTTTGCTTTGTCTACACTTTGAGGTGCTTTCTACATGTTTTCTGGTACTAACCTATTAACAAGTTGCCACAGTGCCATTTGCCTGTTTTCTGTTTTTTTTTGGTTTCAGAAAAGCTAGTAAGGAAATATTCTCGGAATTGGATGGGACAAAAGCCAAAGTCAATAAATTTCCATGGGGAACGATGTCCAAAAGGGAGACGGAGAGGCCTGCCAGGGCAGCCAGACCCTCCTAGGCGCGGGTGGGCCCTGCCCCGCGCCTAGGCAGGGTGTGGAGCCCCTGGCCACCGCCTCGGCCTCCCACTTCGCCTATAAAAAGCCCCCGATGCAGAAACCCTAAGCACCTGATCAAATCTCCACGAAACTGTCTGTAGCCGCCGCCACCATCGTCCCTAGATCAGGGGGATCTGAAGTTCTTCCCGGCACCTTGCCGGAGGGGAGATCATCTCGGAGGCCTTCTCTCCGGTATGATGCGTGAGTAGTTCCACCTTGGACTATGGGTCCATGTAGTAGCTAGATGGTTGTATCTCCTCCTTTGTGCTTTCATGTATAGATATTGTGATCTCCATTCATGATCAAGATCTAATCTATTTGTAATCATGCATGTTGTGTTTGCGGGGATCCGATGGATATTGAGATTATTATGTTGGTTTGATTAATAGTTTTGTCTTTATGATTCTATCATGTCTGTGTTGTTTGTGATCTTGCATGCTCTCCATTGTTAGTAGCTATCTTGGCCAAGTAGTTGCTAGTGACTCCAAGAGGGGGTATTTATGCTCGATAGTGGGTTCATGCCTCTAGTTTCCAAGGGAAGTGACATAAATATCTTTGGTTTTAGATGTGATATTGCTACTAGGGAGAAAACAACGGTCTCTTGTTCATGGAACATGTGGACTGTTTACCTTACACACTTTTCTTAAAGAAGTTGTCTGTTGCTTGCAACTTAATACTGGAGGGGGTTTGGATGATAACCTAAAGGTGGACTTATAGTCATAGATGAAGTTGGAAGGCGTTCTATGTATCTTGTTGTATTGCCCAATCGAATCTCATAGGATCTTTATGACTAGTTAGTGCATTGTTATGCCTTGCTCAGTTCCTGTCGATTGCCCTACTATAATTTGTTTACCCTTCATGCCATGTTGTTTATCTAAGGAGAGCACCTCTAGTGAACTATGGACCCCGGTCCAATCTTTACCATTGATACATATTCCACTGTTACTTGTTTACTTGCTACAAACCATTACCTTCCACACCATACATTTAATCCTTTGTTACAGCAAACCGGTGAGCTTGACAAACTCACTGATTCGTTGGGGCAAAGTCTTGAGTTTGTGTTGTGCAGGTCTCCACGTTGCTAGCAACACCTGTGTGATGTTTCCTTCCTCCTACTGGTTCGATAACCTTGGTTTCTTACTGAGGGAAAACTTTCTGTTGTGCTGCTTCACACCTTGCTCTTGGGGTTCCCAACAGGCTCCACGTCAATCGTGCTAGCCATCGTCAATGGGCTTTGCCTTGATCATATAGGCTGCAATAACTTAGCCAGATTGACAGATGGTGGTAGGGTGATAGGATGGAACGTGTCCATGGTGGTCTAAGGGAAGGCTTCTGAAAGGTCTCGTCTCGATGCATGTCGAGTCTTGTGGGGAAAGTGCACAACCTCTCGAGAGGGTAAAACCTAAGACTTAGCCGTGTCCCCGGCAACGGACAATTTGAGCATCAAGACATTGAAGCTATCAAGGATCTACTCATCCCAATATCTAAGTTAAAAACTTGAGGTTGAACAAGGGTTAAAGGTTCACCAATGTCTATTGGTGGTTCCTTCGGTGATTTGACAAACAAAAATTTAGTGTTTTCAACTGATAAGGAAAATCTATTTTGAGCAAAGCAAGCCTAAGATACACTTAGCCAAATTCATGTAGATGTTAGAAATTACTATTCTACTATGGTATCACTTGCCAATACAATTCCAAATGTATTGACCCACTATGGCTGTAACTTATGATATTGCAGGTTACTCTGATGGAGATTAGGGTTGTGAGTCTACACTCAACATGCTTGCATGTGGCACATGGAGATGAAGACTTATAGTTATTTACTTTATGTTATGAACTCTTGTACTAGCCTTTGGCTATTGAGTTGTAAAAGACTATGTTTATCTCTGGAGTGACGATGTAATAAAGACCTTTGTATCTGTGTACTTCATCTTAAAAATGTGGATGCTAGCATTTGATCTAGGGACTAGCATTGCAATCACAAGGACCTTTACCTTATAATGGTGGAGTCTTACAACCAAATCCCAGTTTTACTTGCAAGCTTTATTAAGTTATTTCTTTATCAAAATTCTTTGTTCACTTTTAGAAAGTGCTTGTGAAGTTTTGGAAAGATTTTAAAGGTAGCATAAAGAGCATAAAACTTGGCCTAAGTTAGGTATAACTTGATGTCATCCTGGGGCATGAGATTGGACTTAGATAAGTCACACTTGATTACCACCCCTCATTAGTGTTTACCTCCAATTGTAGTTGCTAGTGCTAAGCATAAAATTTGATCACTTTAGATAGGAATACTTGGTGAAAATGATTATGAAAACCTTAGAATGATGAGTCATTCTAATTAAATGTTTTGGACATGTGTTAGTGAACACAAGGTGATTTTGATGATGAAAATGTTGAGGCATGAGCCTTAGCCCTTTATAAAACTGATGGTTGTGTCTGGATGCGATACCATTCCAATTTTACCGTACAACCACAATACCCGAAATTGGGTAGGGATTGACTGGAAGTTTATATATCTTAGTATGGGTTCCCTTGCGGCCGAGCTTTGAGCTGAGGCTACCTCATGAGGATTGACCACCTGTGCAGTTCCCAAGATGACAGATGGTCATGGTTGGGAGGCCAAACTCATAGGAGAGGTGCCTATACTAGGGTGTGTAATTGAAAGGTTGGGATTGATTATCCACACACTGAGTATGGTGATTTCAGGATTGTTCCTGACGGGTGTATCGAATATTATGGTGAAAGTGTACCACCTCTGCAGAGTGTCAAACTATTCGAATAGCTGCATCCGCGGTTATGGATAGTTGGAGTGGCCATACTATTCTGTCGTCAGATGTTTTCAAAATGACTTGTGAAATGAATCATGACTTTGACTTGACCATAACAGGGTTGTGAAAGTGAAACTTAAGTTCCCACTTAGGTGTTATAAAACCTTAAACTAATTTTCTTTGCTTCTAAACTCAGTTACAGATAAACCTGGCTTTTTGCAAAACAACCTAGAGCTTAGGATTCCTACTTGAAACCTCTTTACTTGTTATTGATAGTTTGTGAGTACTTAAAGAGTACTCATGGCTTTGTCCCTGGCTATTCCCGTGGCCAGACTATCACTACAAGGAATCTGGCTATATATGACCCTCCATTTTCATCACAGAATCGTCATAATAGTCCGTTTATGACGATTCTATGAAGATTTTGAGATCGTCGAAAGCTGGGCGTCGCAAATGAACTATAACGACGTTTTTGGTAAAATCGTCATAACCGTCTATGACGATATTGGATCGTCATAACCATTATGATGATCCGGTATCGTCATGGGCAAACTGGCCTCGCCAGGTCAGATCATACGTGGCTGAGCCTATGTGGCACACAATCAGCCCAGTCTACGTCTGTTGTTTACATGGTCCAGGCCCAACAATTCAGCCTATTTATGTTTTTTCCTTGCTCTTTCTCAACTACTACATGGGCCAAACCAAACATTTATGTCTTTTTATTATATGGGCCTTAGCCTATTCATAGTCCATTTAAATTTAAATTCAGCCCTTTAATGAACCTGGTACTAAGATAGGTCCCACTTGTCAGGTACAGGACAGGGCCCACTTGTCATGATCAACTCACAAATTGACTACACACGTCAGGGTCCAAAATGACATATTTGTTCCAGTCACGTGTGCCATAAGTAAATGGTTCTATTCACACGTGTGATGTTATATACACAATCAATATTTGAGACAGATCAAAGAGAACAAATAAAATTAATTAAAACTTCTAAAAATTAGGCTATTACAATATCTATAGTCTATTACAACCTAGATATTCCTAACTATTACAAGAAATGGCTCTCCTTGCTTGGTACTCTATACAAGTTCGGTGGCTTCAGATTTCTTAGGCATGGAGCCCCTGTAAACGAGGAACAGCCACATTTTTAGTCTAAAAGAAAGACATACCTATAATCCAGCAAATGAACCTGACAACAAAATGTAAATAAGTATCCTGAAGAAATAACAGTATACTGTTCTATACAGTATATTCCTTTACCTTCTAACAATAACCCGGCATCTAGAAACAGAATAGTAACATATCATGAAGCATGAGTATGGAGAAAAACTACTAAAATGAATACCAGTGTAACACCCTCAGAATCGACCCTATGCAAGTTTCAGCGATTCCTGCCAAACCCGCGTAGAAACGATTCAAAGGTGCCCACCAGGCACTTTCGTGCGGGTGGAAAATGAAGTAATAACATTACACAACAGTCCTCGATAGGACCCACAGAACAGGTATATATACAACAGCGACTCAATGAGTCAAGAATACAGATATAATATACAGAGATCCAAATCACCATGAAAGCGATAGAGCGTCCGACTACGGACAAGATGCAAATGGGGCTAAGAGCCCTGAAGAATAACCAATGGCGTCCATAACCCTGCCCAGGCCAAACCGGAAGGGTAACCCTGCTAACGACGTCGAAACCTGCTAAAACAAAAGGGGTGCCGATAAAGGGCAAAGGAAAAAGAGGAGCGTCAGTACTGAGGCCAGTACACGGCGAGGCTAGAATTCGGCGGTCCTCGCCTACATAGGTATGGTGGACTGAGCGGCAGCGGCAGCATGCACTAAACAACCGATAGAGACTCGATACAACTGGCGGCTATCAGAGAGGGATAAGAAAGACCTATTCGGAACCAACTTGATGCTACCATCAAACAAACCCATCCTGGTGTTTCCCCCTCGAGACCAAACGAGGAATTCAACCGAGGAACTCACACCGTTGGCAGTTTTATTTATTCAGTTATCGTTGCAGTAATTACTAGTCAAGTGTAGATAATCGTCCTGATAAAAATAAGCAGTGGGCAGCTTTATTTAACCATTCCGTTGTAGTTGCGACACTTACTAGTCAAATTCAATTAGCATGAGATAACCCAAAAACCCAGCAGTTGTTGGTACTTTTATTTAGCCATTCCGTTGTAGTTGCAATACTTACTAGTCAGATACAATGGTCGCCGGCGACAACCCAAACAAACAATTGTTGGCAGTTTTATTTATCCATTCCATTATAGTGAAGTTGATTACTAGTCATCATAAAGTCAAATTTATAGCACTGCTTTAGTTATAGTTGTCTATGATCGAGATACTGTGCTCCAAGTCGTCCATAACCGCGGACACGGCTTTCAGAAAGTTTTACCCAGCCGGGGTGCACAAATAGCAACATACACTCGATCAACCTCGGAAAAACCAAATCAAAACCCAACGAGGCCTTCACGACAAAGCAATCACAGGATTCAGAAATATTTCAGGGGGGCACCCCTTGGAGTACACCCGCAACGAAGTTAGCTAACTCCGAGACGGATCCGAGGTTTGGGTGGACGGCTGTGAACGACTGGGAACCCAAAACTGGGCTTGTCGACACCGCGAAAACGTGTCCCGATCCTAGACAGTACAGTGTGCTCCTCGCACAATCGTAATAAAGCAGTAGCATGGCATAAGTACAGGATAGTAAATAAAACCTCAAACTAGTTTGTGGCCCCAAGAAATAAGAATGAATCAAGCTCTGGCTCAGGGGGGTCCCATAATCCTCCCGGATGTGGATAGCGCGCATATTCAAGGAACATGTATCAAGTACTCGGGGTCCTACGGGACACAAGTGGACGGTTAACAACCAAATAACATCTATTGCCCACCTGTGCCTCTGCTTACTTACTTCAATTTTAGTTGTTAAACAGTAATTAAAGTTATGATCATCTCCAACAATAAACATGCGGCAAAACTCCAACAACTGTGGTACTGGACGACACGCAACAGCACTTGAGCAAGCGACTACGACGCGCAAGTCCAACTATCTACCAAACAACAGGTAATAGGATGTGTCCAAGGCAATATAAGGCTGCAAGGGATATCTCGGGTACGAGAACTAGAGCATCGCAACACAGATAGCAATAGATCAACAGGAGGGAATAAATACTATAAAGGTAAGATATGTGGAAAGGGGGAGGTGCTCGCCTGAAAAACATTGCCGAAGATTCAACCGAAGATCGGGTCGACACTCGCATCAACTCAACGGCCTTATCCGCGAAGAACCAAAACACTAGAATAAACATCGGATGCAATATTTAATACTACGGCAAAAGATTGGGCATGATGCATGTATGATGTATGACATGGCAAAGGTGCGATGCAATTGGGCAATATTAAGCGGAACCGGGGTCCCGACAATTAAATATATGGTTCAAGTTGTTTAGATACCCCACAATTTATGTTGTAATAACATGGCAAAAGATATCACCGGTTCGCTACACCAATTTAAATGAGGCCAATATAAGACTAGATTTGCCCGCATATGGGCCCCATATTTAATTATGAGGTGAATCGGCATAAGGCCCCCAACCACATGACAATATGCATGCGAGTAAGACAAATTAATATGCAACCAGTTTATATATAGCATTTATAAAATAGGGGCTCGGGAAAAGGTTCACACATTAGGGTTCGGCGATCTTGGGTTCCGGGGTTTAGGGTTCGGTCTCAGGGTTCGGGGTTCGACGGGATCAGCGGGATCGGATACGAGATGGAGAACTTGTCGTGACGTGCCGGAGATCTTGGTTCCACGCGGTCGATCTTGTCGTCGCGAAGACCTTGTCTGGTCCGCGTATCGGGTCGGCGTTCAAGGTGGCGAACTTGGCGTTCCGATTGGAGATCTTGGCGTTTTTGACCGGTCTTAGGCTCGTGTGGCAGTACTTGTCGCACCAGGTCGGAGTCCTAGAATCCGGGAAGGAGGACTTGACGCGACAGGGATCGGCCTTCGGGGTTCGGTCATCTGATCCATGACGGAGCACTTGGTGGTCTTCGGGTCCGTGACGGAGAGCTTGGCGTTCCGAGGGATCGGGTACGGTTCTCGGCGAACTGGTCGGTTCCCTGTCGGCGGTCTTGGGGTTCCGTGGTCTTCGGGTCTAGGATCGGCTTCGGATCCACGGAACAGGGTCTTCAGGTTTTCCATGAAGAAGGGCTTGAGGTTTCCGTGGGGGAGATCTTGACATCGGTCGTCCTTGCCTTTGGTTTCCATGTGAAAGTTCTTGTCGTCTGTATCTTGTCGGTGACGAACGTGGATCATCATTCCAGTGGACGTAGCCGTTCGGTCTTGCAAAGCGAGGGACTTGTACAACTTGTCACGTAGTACTTGGCGTTGTCTTGGTACCGGTAGCGCAGGGATGCAGGCAGCGAGCATGGCCGGAGGAAGGAGGCTGGCACTCGCGGCGAGCACGGGGAAGAGGGAGACGACGACCCGACGGAGGCATGGCAGCATGCTCGCGGTCGTGCAGAAGGGGGGCGGGGGCCAGGGAAAAGGGCACAGGCGCAGTTCAGGCGGCTGACGCCCGTGTGGCCGGCCAAGCTTCAGTGGCGAGTGGAGATGGCCGAGGTCGAGGCGGCGAGGGGAGGGCGACGACGCTTGGGCGGCCGGGCGACGAGGCGCTGGTCGCGGCGCTCGAGGCGGGCCCGGGCGACGGAGCTTCGGGCGAGACGGCAGGCGGCACGGCTGCCGAGGGAGGGAAGAAGGCGGAGCGAGCGCAGGAGGAGAGGGACCAGCGGCGAGGTGGGGGGGGCAGCCGAGAGGAAGGGCGACGCGGGTTGGACGGAGGAGGTTGGGCAGAGGGCGGCGGGGTCCCGGGCGCTTAGGCCCACGCTGCGGTGGAGGCCGGGAAGGAAGAAGGGCGGAGGAGGCGGACGCCGGGCGCGCCAAGGGAAACGAGCCGAGCGGCGCGTCAAGTAGGGGAGAGGAGAGGCGCCGCGGAGGGAGAGGGAGGTCGCCGGGGAAGGAAGAAGGGGCGGGCTCCGGCGAGCTCGGTTGGCGTGGGCGGTTGCGGGAGCGTGGGGGTGAGAGGAGGGAGACGCGGTGGGGAGAGAGGAGCGTGTGGGGAGGCTGGGGTGGTGGGACCCAGGGGCAGGAGTGTGGCCCAGGTCGGTGGGACCAGGCGCGGCAGGTGGGGGAGCGGTGGGGCGCGGGTGGGGTCGGTCCAGTAGGTGGGTCCGGCTGGCAGGGAGTGTGTGTGTTTGTGTGTGTTTGCTGTGTGTGTGTGTCCAGGAGAGAGAGAGAGAGGGAAGGGAGTGGGGTCGATTGATGAGGTGGCAAGGTGGGTGGGGATTGGGGGAGATGGTGAGGTGGCGATCTGTGATTGGTGGGTAGATTAGGACTAGGTAGTTTTAGGAATTCGGGTGGGCTGGTTTTATTCTGGGGGTGGCCGACTGGGTCGAATCGGCCCGTTCTACTGCCCCCCTAAAAATAATTAAATATTTTATTTATTTCAAGCAGGGCTTTTGCAAACCGATAGCTGACAAAACAAAATAATCCGGAGACCCGGGTTTTGCGTTTGGAACATAGACGGGGCGTTTAGAAAACGAAAAATAGGTTTTTCCAAAATAGTTTTATGCAAGTAAATGCAAGATGATGACGATGCTCAAATGCAATGTGGCATGATGACATGAGCATGAGGTCATGATGTTGAAATGCACAAAAACAACGCGATTTTCTAGTAGTGGTTTTGCGGGATGCCACAACCAGCAACCTCTGAGAAGAAAAAAACACTTGCTTTCTCATTATACAATCATATTTATCAAACTCAAAGTCTGTTCTAGATAGTACCAATCCAGTGGAAGATAAATGGGCAATTATGTCATGTAAAAGTTATTCAGATTAACTAATGTGTTTGTCACACTACAAAAATTCAAGATAAAACATAGATCATGGATACCAACTCAGCAATCAAGACTGACTAATGAATGTCACGTGTAGACAGTATTGCTCTTACCACTAGACATTAGTTGTTATACTACTACAACACCATTAGAATGTAAGGTTCCCAACCTTTAATAAGGTAGATATCCCTGTGTTTACAATGCTAGTCCCTGGATCAATAGCTAGCATCCACAGTTAAGATGTAATATTAAGAAACAAAGGTCATAATACAACTTTATAACCAGGAATAAAATAATTCATTACATCTTACATAGCTCATTTGGCTATCACATTACAATACAGCAGAATATCTATAAAGCATGGAGTCCTTCAAGAAATTTCTCCTTTCTCTTAGCATATGTATCAACTTCATCCGGTGCATAGCGTGCCAGATTGTTGAATTCTTCAATATACTCAGCCACACTGTGGTGACGTTGTTTCAGATTGTGGAATTCCTTTTTCTTCAAGTACATCACTCTAGGTGAGATGTGAGTTGTTCTGAATCCATCCTCAAAAATGGCCCAAGTCACATCTTCAAGGGGAGTGGTGATCTGAAAGTTGTCCCACCATGTTGATGCTGGTCCTTCAAGCAGAAATGCTGCAAACCTTACTTTTTCTTCATCGGTGCAGCCAACAGTCACCAAGTCTTTGTTCACTGAACGTAACCAGTCATTGGCTTCCATTGGATCAGTTGTTCCAGAGAACCTTGCAGGCCTAATTTTCAGAAACTTGGTGAGCATGTCAAGTGCTGGAGGATTATTATGATTGTTGTTGTTATTGTTGTTGTTGTTGTTCTAACTCTGTATGAATGTGGTCATCTCCTGCATCAGTTGTGTCTGAGCTGTCATCATCTGCTGCATCTCAGGAGTGATGTTGTTGTTTTGGTTGGGGTTGGCACGACGGGGAGGCATCTGTTGGTTTGATAGGGGTGAGTAATGATGGATAGGTTTTTGAGAAGTTCTAACACACAACTCAAAACATCCAAGTTCAATCAAACAATCAATCAAGCAATAAACAAGCAACTGTTCACTTATCAACTTATGAGTTTAACTCATGAGTTGAAGGAAACAACAAGTTTTCTTGAAATAACAACTTAGTATAGTCATACCTCATAGGTCAATATGATCCATACTCTAACATGATATCAATGTCTTAGATAGTTGGTAGGCAATCTAATGTCTCTTGGTTTTTCACTTGTAGTCCTTAGTGATGTCTAAGTTGAAGTCCTTAGTGAAACTAAAGTTGAAGTCATTGGTCATGGTGAAGGCTTTGTCCATCAAGTTGAAAAGGAAGAGATGTGGAATCAAAACCAAAAGGTTGAGAAAAGAGTTTACAAGATTGTTTGTAAATAAGTTTTGGAACAAATACAATTCCTATTTTCTAAGGGGTTCTGTCCAATCCTAGGGTTACAATCCTACAGGCAACACAGTGCCCTGATACCATCTGTAAGGTTCCCAACCTTTAATAAGGTAGAGATCCCTGTGTTTACAATGCTAGTCCCTGGATCAATAGCTAGCATCCACAGTTAAGATGTAATATCAAGAAACAAAGGTCATAATACACAACTTTATAACCAGGAATAAAATAATTCATTACATCTTACATATCTCATTTGGCTACCACATTACAATGCAGCAGAATATCTATAAAGCATCGAGTCCTTCATCTTCAAAGTGCCACAGGCAATCATGTTGGTTGTAGACTTGTAATCCTATTCAATAAACTTGACTAACATCAAACAAACCTGCAACATAATAAGTTGCAGCCACAAGGGTCAATACATTTGAATTGTATTGGCAAGTTTCACTACTATGTAGAAATAAGTGGATCCTATCATTTACATGCATATTTGGCTAAGTAGGGTTTAGGCTCTTTTGCAGAAAGCAATATAGTTTTATCCTATCTTTTCAAAATAGTTTTTGATCTTTTTCAAATCTTTCTGAACTTCTTAGAAAACTCCAAGTGCTTCAAATCCCTTGTTGTCACCATCAATTTTTACTTTGATAAATTGGAATGTCGAGATCTTCCATAGCCTCAGGCCTTAGTTGCTCAGTATTGTCCATAACCGGGGACACGGCTAAGTACTTAGAATTTGATCTTCTGCAGAAGTTGTACACTTTACCCACATGACACAATCTCATCTTGATGCCACCAGTGGCCGCTGGATAAGTACTCACCAAGATGGAGTACTGGAAGATTGAGAATGTGACAAAGTCTTTCCATAGAAGTCCTCCCAGTACACAATGCTAGCTTGTCAACCAGGCACCAATGTAGGGATAAATTTCCCTTACACAATTCTAGTTAACCTAAAGATTCCAATGCATGGGTCTTCCACTATGTGGTTGAATAAGCCAGAGCCCATTTAGCATGTGGCTGTACACGGAAGCCACTGTACGAGAAACATGTTCAATCTCTAAGTCCCTAGGTGGTTTCCTTCTAGTGCACATACAAAAAGAGATGGCCATATAAACATGGTTCCTTTTGTTGTCACCTTGTCCAAAACATGAGTATCCTTGTCCACCCAGTTGGTTCATTGAGTACTTGTTTTATTATATAAAACTTATATCTTTTCAACTCTTCATATAATCATAACATGTATCCCATCCCAATATATAGCAGGGCTAAGCATACTACAACTACAATGTTTTCACTAAGGAAGGTATAAGGGTATCCTATTAGGATTTAGCATAGCATAAAATATAGTAGTACTTTTCATGCATGTTACAAAAATCCACTAAGTGTAATGAAAATAGTAGGACTTGGATGATAGTGTCACTTCCCTTTTTAGTAGAGAATGTTGGTTCACTTCTTGATCTTGCAAATATCACACTCTTCTAACTTCACTACAAATAAATCAAACAAACACAATTTCAACTAGCATTCAAACCATTTCCCATACATGAAATAACAAAAATAAGGTCATGCATGCAAGCATGCAAAAATAGTTTTATTTGCAAAAGTGGTTTCTACTTGGCTCTAAACATTATAAAGTTCAAAGTGGTCATTTACTAAAGTGGTAAAACCATTTGCAAAAGGTTTCATCAATAAACCATTTTTAAATCAAATCAATATTTTATGTGGTTGAAAATTCTTTTAGCAAAGCAATATTCTTTAAAGGGTTCACTAAATATAT
This sequence comes from Avena longiglumis, assembly GCA_030063025.1. Classification (NCBI taxonomy): domain Eukaryota; kingdom Viridiplantae; phylum Streptophyta; class Magnoliopsida; order Poales; family Poaceae; genus Avena; species Avena longiglumis. Next base: position 415,694,441 of record CP125979.1, read on the forward strand.
TTTTAATTCTCAAAACTTGGTGTTTATGGTCAGAAGGTTTGAATCAAATCATATCCCAAGGTTTCACTTAAAAATCAATTCTAAACAAAAATCAATACTTTTATTTGACTAGAAATGAGCTAATTCAAATATTTACTCCTTAACTTCACAAAATATATTTTTAAATCCATAAGTTGGTTCCTATGGTCAGTAGGTTCACAACAAACCATTTTTCAAAGATTTCCTCTCAAAAACATATCTAGAACAATTTTTATATTCAAAATAAGCCTACACATGTTCCTGGAAATTCAACTAATTTTCCAGAAGCAAATCATTAAATAAGGTGCATGGTTGGGTAGGATTTGTTTTGCTGATTCCATTGATATAAAATTTTCAAATTTTGGATTTGTGGATCAAAAGTTATGCAATTTACAAATTCAATCAACAAAAGAAATGTTTCTGTCTATTTAAACAATTCAGTGCCACGCGTCATGTTCTTACTGGACGATACCGGTTCGCACGGATTAAGCTCTGTGGACCGTAGGATTTAAGTGAGATCGTGTGACACAGATGGATGCATACCCTTTCGCTTATGATCTAATCTGATCCTTTGGATCTAGATCCTACGGACTACAACACATTGGCCAAAAGCGAGCGGCGGCTGGCGGCGGCGCATGCTCTGGCGGTGACGTCGGCGACGAACCAGGAAGCAAGGGGAGGAGTAAGTAGCTCACCGTGTTCAGGGAATCTTGGCGATGCTCAACGTGGTCGCGGGGAGGCAAGGGGCGCACGGGGACGACTGGGATTCCTCGCCGGAGTCTGTGACGGCGTCAGGCGACTCTGTTTGTCGTTGGGGGCGAGGTTGCAGATCGCCCTAAGGCAAGATAGGGGCAAGGTTAGGCGCGGGCGAACGTGGGGTTCACGTGAGCATCATCGAGAGGTGTTGGGGCGAACGGAGCTTACCAGGGGAACTCGCCGGAGAAACGGCCGAAGACGATGGCGCTCAGGTTGTCGTTGTTGCCGACGCTATGGATCAAGCGCGGGCAAGCTGAGGGTGCAGAGAGAAACTTCTGGGGATGGGGAGCAAGCTAGTGTGTTTGGGGAGGCGAGGGGCGGTGGGTTGGTGCCGGAATCGACGGAAAACCTCGTCGGAGACAGAGCTGCTCGAGCTCGAAATTCACCCAGCCTAGGGGCAGAGATGGTGGGGAGAGCGAGGGGAATGAGAGAGGAGACGTGAGCACTTATGTACGCGTGCTCGGGGGCGAGAATAATGCAGCCAATAACTCGTATTGATCGTCGGCATTAAAGGCAGAAACGGCGAGGCGACGAGGTCGTGGTGGAGACGATGCTGAGGTGGCGTGGGGTCCCTCTGTCAGCGAGGTGGAGAAAGAGGGAGATGGGGCCACTTGTCTGCGACTCAGCGGGTTGATCACTCAGTGAAAAAACGTTTCACGCGTGGGGTGAGTAGGTGGGCTGGACTGGGCCTTGTTGGGCCAGTTGGGTTGGGTCTGTTTGTTTCATTTTTTTATACTGAAGCTTTTTCCTTTTTCTATTTGAATTTCTGTTTTGATTTTCAAACACCAAATCAAATCAAAACACCACCAAACTTTATATTTATTTTAATTCTGTTTAACTACACAATCCAAAGTCAAAAAATAAAATATTTTTTATTCTTTTTAGGATCCATTAATAATTAAATAAATAGACCTTAGTCATTAATTCAAACAGGATTTAATTTAATTAAAAACTCTATTTGAAATCTAAAATAATACCAAAACCAAATCAGTAGGTTTTATTTGAAAATATAAAACATTTGGAAATCTTATTTAAAATAAATTAACAAGTTTTAGTGTTTATTTAAAATGGAAAAGCCTTTACTTTAATAAAATTGGATTCTAATAAATCCTCATTATTTTATTCAAATAAACCTTTACTCTTTTTATCAAATAGAAATATTTTATTTCAAAAGCTTGGCCAAGATTTAATTTGGCTCTATAAAATAATCTTTATTTATAATTCTACCTTTGCTTTTGAAAATCAAATCTTTTTATTAAAAGATCTAGAAATAGGGATTCCAACTATTTTAACTTTATTGTTTATTTACCTTTTTAAATCCCTTTAGGATTTTATTGGATCAAAATAGGTTTTGATGTTTCCAATTGGGATCAAAAAGTTTCTTCTCACCCTAAAAACCAACAATTGTTTATTTTGTTTATTATTTTTCACATTTCAAAATTTGGAAAATTTTGGGATGTGACATAGAACTACTAGTAAGGATCAACAAGGATCAGAAGCGAGCGGGCAGAGAAGAAGGGACCGGAAGGGAACTACTGGTAAGGATCAACAAGGTTCGGAAGGGATCGGAAGGGAACTACTGGTAAGGATCAACAAGGTTCGGAAGGGATCGGAAGGGAACTACTGGTAAGTATTGCGCTTACCACTAAAGCATTCATCGAGGAGGTAGTTTAAGGTGTAGGCCAGCTGCATGTTGACCTTGCTCTTGTCCTGGTTCTTCTTGATCCATAGGACTGGAGTGTACATGAAAACATAGTTCTTAGCTAGGGACCCGAATCATGTGAGCAAAACCCGCATCAGTCTTCCACCTTCTTTGAACTTCAGTTTGGAAGAATGTAAGATGACACCACAATATATCTGGTAGCAACAATAGAACACCGTGAGATAATAACAATAAAGTACCTAACAGTAAGTTATGCAAAGAACAAATGGGCATGTTTCTGGACATCAAATAAAGCACTATCCTAGCCCACATAAACAATACTTTACTTTATTTTCAGTTGCAACAGGGTTTCAAATGTTCACAACATGAAAAATGGAACTTTTCTATGTTACTAAATAGATCAGTCCCTAACTATACCCGCAGTTGCTTATCAATCTCTGCAGCTGCTTATCAGAAATGTTAGCTCTAGATTTCACAATCTCTATTACATTGGTAATTATGTTAATTCAATAGTGAATATAATTCCATTGCAACACAAATAGCAAAGGTTGCTTCCTAATAACTCCAGTCTAAAAAATTAGAAACTACAGTAGTTTCCATGTGTTCAAAAAAGATCAGCCAATGTCATCCCAAAGAAGAAAACATGCCGATAGCGCATATATTGTAACAGCAGGAACAAAAATTTTGCCGAAGAGAAAAACAACAGTAGGTTTTAATTATAGACTACTAAGGAAGTAACAAACACATTAGTGAATTGGAATAAAAAATGTACGAACACATGATTTTCTACTATACACGTTACTGCTATGCAATCAATAGACCAAATATTTCATCGAATTTCAGAGGCCACACAGGGCAATGACCGTTCAGATCTTGTCGAGACCACACCGAGCGGATGGATCAAACAGATCACATCTTGCTCTGCCAAGGCATACACACAAACAGCCGAGGGAAGGGTGGGGAAACTCACCAGTTCGACGAGGTGGTCACGGGACCTATACTACGAAAGGGGGCTTGTTTCAAAAGTGTCTAGCATCCGTTGGTGCGACTGGTTTCCTTCTGCTTTGAACTGACCTAGCAATTCCACAAAATAACATAATAAAAAAAGGTTGGGATAGATATGGTAAAGCAGTATGAGTACCTATGTAATAGATTGGATTTAATGAAATCATGACTCAATGAGCAAGACAGTTAAAACTATATGACACAGATCGTGTTATATAACAGAGATCAATCGAAATACCACTTCTATGATAATAACAAGATCATCCCAAGACTATGATCTTTTACTGATAAGTTCTTTAGTGGCAATTTGAGATAAATGAAATAAGGATCACATTTGAGTATTCTCAAGTTGATATTTTACTTGTTATTTGGAGTAGCATGTACCAGTTGATGAATTTCTACAACAATATACAGTTCTACACTGATGTTTTACAATATAGACAAGCATCTACTAAAATCCAAAATTCAAGCATCGTACAATGCTTAACCAAATATATACAGCAGTTTGTGGTCCGTGGAGAAATTTCAAGGCATGTTAACTTCATCGTCACAGCATCCATCATGTCACAGGATGTAGCATGTCAAATTTCTATACCTATTCAAGTAAAGGGAGGATCTTAGTGCAGTTCATATATGATGCAAAGCTAGCTAAGGATTTCCAAGCAGTCCTAAAAAGATTTCAGAAAACTGAACTGTCAGCGGTAGACAGAGAAGCTGCATATGCACCTTTTATCGGCCAAGTACAGGAATATGCATACTCTAATTAACTAACAGTAATGAGCTAGAACATCATAAACATCATAATTGTGTTCTTGGAGTCCTAGCAAACAAACAAGGGAGCATAAACTAAAGTGAACTATCAAACAAAATTACCATGCATCCAATATCTGGAACAAATGTAACTCTTTGTAGTACAATTTGATGGAGCCTGCAACACATTTTTTAGCAACCGAATTCTATTCTTATACCCTTAATAAGATCCTTCTACCAAAAAATCTATGTGTCTATGTAACTCTTGCAAATGCCACATAAACATCTATGTATCTCTTGCAAATCATATATCTAACCTCAGGGCACAACTCAACAAGGATCTACTATCGTATAATGTTGAGGGAGAGTGAAATAGAATATGCAAGATAAATGAAGCAACCTTGTACTGTCATTCGACTACAATTCCCAAAAGCTTCATGTTGGTGCACTAAAAATGAATCAGTACAAAGACTACTACTCCAAGACTAGTACTCCAGTGTATGCTTCAATTACAGAACTACTACTTGAGCATACCATTCCCTTGCACAATTTACACGTATTGATTGCCATCAGGCAATCATTTTCACAATTTACACGTATTGATTGATTGCCATCAGGCAAACGTTTGCACTAGCTTACACGTATTGATTGATTGCATACCATTCCCCCATAAACTGTTCCATCGAAAGCAAGCAGCAGGTTGGATGGTACCTGAAAGGCGGTCTCAAAGTAATCGCAAGGCAAGGTCTGGCAGCCCGGGTAGGCCTTCCTGGTGGCCGCCTCCCTGTATGCTCCCGGGTCATCAAAATTGCGTCGTCAGAATCATTGACATCATCATAATAGTAAGCTTCTCTGAAGGGGAGAGGACAGAAGAAGAAGAAGAAGAAGAAGAAGCAAACATGGTATCCGACCTTGAGGCTGTGCGTGTTGGTTTCCCCCATCAGATCCGCGCTCTCCAGCGGCCCTGCATTCTCCAAACAAACACACGCACACACATTCAGTTACATCGGCGGAAGAGAGAAGCAGCAAACAGATTACCCCGGTGGAGGTGCGGGATGGTGGCGTCCGTGATGGATATCAACGGCGAACACAGGGTGACGATGACGGCCTCCGATAGAGGGTGTGATGGGTGGCAGCTCTATGGCGCGAGCACGAGAGGTGCGCTATCTCGATGGTGGAAGATGCAAATGCGGTGAGTGGTGGAAGATGCAGATGCATCTGGAGAGGATTGGGGCAGCGCTGCGGCAGGTAGGAGCTGGTGGCACAAGGAAATTAGGGTTTCGGTCCTGGGGAGTCTGGTGTCTATCCAGCGTGGATGTGTGCTTCGTGGCGTTGGATGGAAGCTTAATGGTTCAGATCAAACCGAGACTATCGATCCGTGGGAAGCTGACTCCTGTGATTTCATTGGCTGTAGATGAAAAAATCAATTTCCATTTACCAATAACTAAAAAGGGTGCATTATGGGAAGCATCTATCAAGAATATGTTGTAACATTGTAACAATATATTTTGTAAAAATATTAGATCACATTAAAAGAACAAATCATCAATTGGTTGCATAGAAGATCTTTTCATCCACCCCTGATAAAAAAGACAAATTCCTGCCAAATCGGTAGTAAGTGGGTCCGATTTGAACAACAAATACCTTATCTGATGCCCATAATTTTTTGAAAAAATGATTTTTAGACTCACAATATCCTATTTCTTCAGAGATCCCATGCAAGTTTAGCGAGGCTCAACCCCGAGCTAAGAATCTTTATGCTCGCCGTTTTGACCATAGTTTGAAACGGGCATAAAAAATTCAAAAAACGGTTCGATCAATGCAAATCCTTCGCGTGGGGTCTTGTCATGTGACATAGTTGCAAGGAAAAATACCAAACTTGGTATATTGCAAGTGTCTCAAAAAAACCTTCTCAGAAATGACCTATCATGTTCGAGGTTTCATGGCTTTCGGGCCAAACAATCAATGTTATGACCTGAATCACGGCATAGTTTGTGATAATGTGCCCATATTATGCACACATATGTATCATGGTATGGAAAACAATGTTGCAAGAGAAAGTTTTCCTTTTCGTCGCACAAAAAAACAATTTTCCATTTTATGAGCACAAAAAACGGGTCGTTTTGCGAAGCAACCACCAAATGAAAGTTTCAAAATGCTACCATCCCATTTTTCAAAATAATAGGACACCTTACATGGACAAATGTACCAACCGGAATATCTCAAACCTTTCCGTCCACCCCTGGCGAAAAAGACAAATTCCTTCCAAATCGGTAGCAAGTGGGGCCGATTTGAACTACAGGTACATGATCTGATGCCCATTATTTTTTGAAAATATGAGTTTTAGACTCACAACATCAGGTTTCTTCAGAGATCCAATGCAAGTTCAGCGAGGCTCAGCCCCGAACTAAGAATCTTTATGCCTGCCGTTTTGACCATAGTTTGAAACGGGCATAAAAAATTCAAAAACGGTCCGATCAATGCAAATCCTTCACGTGGGGTCTTGTCATGTGACATAGTTGCAAGGAAAAATACCAAACTTGGTATATTGCAAGTGTATCAAAAAAACCTTCTCCGAAATGACCTATCATGTTCGAGGATTCATGGCTTTCGGGCCAAACGACCAATGTTATGACCTAAATCGCGGCATAGTTTGTGATAATGTGCCCATATTGTGCACCCATATGTATCATGGTATGGCGAACAATGTTGCAAGAGGAAGTTTTCCTTTTCGTCGCACAAAGAAACCATTTTACATTTTCTGAGCGCAAAAACGGGTCCTTTTGTGAAGCAACAACCAAATGAATGTTTCAAAATGCTACCATCCCATTTTTCAAAAATAATAGGCCACCTTACATGGACAAATGTCCCAACCGGGTTATCGCAAACCTTTCCGTCCACCCCTGACAAAAAAGACAAATTCCTTCCAAATCGGTAGGAAGTGGGGCCGATTGGAACTACAGGTACATAATCCGATGCCCATTATTTTTTGAAAAGATAAGTTTTAGACTCACAATATCAGATTTATTCAGAGATCCACCAAAACTTTTTAATAAGAATCAATCCCTAGACGAGAACAGTCACTCCCTAGTTTCAAACTCATATTTTGAATTATGGTATTGTCCCTACTATGGACAATGTGGGATTAGTAAATCCACTATTTTTTAATTAATCAAAGTATTTCTAATTGATACCCTAAGATGTTCTACTGAATTTTATAAAAAATTAGAAATAAAAATCAATTATTTTGGACTTATTATGAAAAAGTTACAAAAGAATTATGAAAACAAAAAAACTAAACAGACGAGCTTGTCGGGCCCTAATCTTCGGCTTCCCACCAAGGCCCATCGCGGACAACTCCCTTCCCACTGATCCCATCACGGCCAACGCTCTTCCCACCGAGGCCCATCATGGAAGGGAAATCAGCCCAGACGTAGCAACGAATAGATATATGGTGTAGTTGTGGTAGTATGACAAAAAAGATTGGTTGGTGTAGTGGTAAGCTGCTGCTGGTTTGATTGGGAGGTCTGGGGTTCGAATCCCTGGACTCCTTCTTTTTTGCAAATAAGCTACGGCGGGTTTGGTGTGTACTGTTTGTTAGAGTTTGGTCCCACTTATCAGTTTGAGTAATTATGAGTCTATTAGATTTAAGTAGCGCCACATAAGCATATATCTACACACAGATATGTCACGTAAGCATATATTTATACACGGATATGACACGCAGTCAAAAATTGACACATAGACAAGTAGATATTAACACACGTATATGACACGTAGTAAAAAAATGATACATAGGCGTAATTGCTGACGTGGCCAACTACAAGTTTCAACTTATCTTAATTTAGACATCATGACGATTTTAAATCGTCGTAATAAAGTACAAATAACGTCATAAGGTACATCCGTCAGGTTATGAAGATTTGAGCTAATGAAAATATGACGTTCCTGTGCAAAATCGTCATGATTTTTTAAGGTTTTAAACCTCCCGAACGGCTTACGACCATCTGGTGCAAAATCGTCATAACTCTATGACGATTTTGTCCATGGTCACTATGAGAAGGTCATAGAGTAACACATTCCTTGTAGTGTATGAAGAGGACTATCAGGAGGATGGACCGCAGGAAGGTTATGACAACTAGGATCATCTCCCATCGTCAGTATTGCCTATGACCATGAAGATGGAGCTTAGCCCACGCTACAGTTATTACATTATTCCACTGCTTTGCTTGTACTAAGACTGGATTATGAGATCCTTTATTTGTAAGACCTTTATTATGGTTTGTAATGGATGATGAACTATGGTACCAATCTATTATGTCTCGCATAATGATAATCCTGGGATTGCGATGTATGGCATAACATGCATCTTTGATTAAAAATACGGCTGTTGACAAGTTGGTATCAGATCCATCCTCACCATAGGAGACCCTAGTTTAGAATGGACACTTGAATCAAAAACTTAGTTTCAAAACAAAATAAGTCAGTATTTATGAAAACCTATTCTCATTCTTACCACTTAGATTCTTTCATGAAAATCCATGTTCCTCAAAACTTCTTGCAAACTTACATAAAATTTGACACACTTGATCACTCTACTAACTTACTCATCCTACATTCTTATAGATGGACATGAAGTATAGAAAGTTCTATCAGTTGGGCAATGGAGGAGATCTCATCTTTGAGCATGATTTGGACCAACTCTTAGAACTTATGGAGCGCCCGCACCCCGAGTTCTTCGGAGCTCAGCTCAACGATCAGGAAGGAGGAGAATTGCAATGGCTGATTGTTGCAAGTCTCTGAGGGAAGATTTAAGCCCCCACCTTAGAGGGTGTCCAGTTCACCTTAAGAGAGAACAACTGGCTAGATGGACTTGCCAGGGCCATGCAGGAAGCTCTTGCCCGTCTGTGTGGGAAAAGCATCAATCAAATCAAGGGAACCCGCTTTGAGTTCTATCCAATGCGTGATGTTATGGGACATCCACTAGAGGCACCATATCACCCGGAGCTGAAGCATCAAGTGGACCACCACGCCAACCACAACTACGCCATCACAGTCAAGAAGGACCAGAACATTGCCATGCTGGTGAAGGATCGTCAGTCTCGTCGCCGTCAGCTTGACAAGAAGGATCGCATTATTTCCCTCCTTTGTCACAAGGTGACAGACTTGGAGGAGACCATCCACGAGAGGTACATGCATCTTGAGGAGAGGGAGAATGTAGGGGAAGATATCCATGGAGACCCCTACTCTTACCTCAATGATGATGATGACTTCCTAGAGGATCAAGCCATGGACTTCTTCACCGATGAGGATGACTTCGCCTTCATTGATGATGATGAGGATGATGATGATGATGATGATGATGATGATGATGAAGCCACCGATTCCAAGGAGTAGTAGCACCTGAGCACTAGCGTTAGTGAAGTTGTGTCCGGTCCCATTGTATCGTAGTTTCATAGAATGGTTCCTAAAACCATCTGTTTCCTTGTTGTTGTGTGTGTTTGTATTGTGTGCTATGAATGAATGAATGAAAAGCAAGTTGCTAGAAAAATCTGAGTCAAAGTTCAAAAACTTTTCAAAAACAAACCCCTGAACCTTATAAATTTCCCTCTTTTCTCAGGATCTATCTCAATCTTCAGATGCCTCGCGGAGGAAGCAGTTCATCCCCGGACCCAATGTTGCAAATCTCGCAAATGTTGGTTTCGGACCGCGAAGCTCAAAGAGTCGAACGTCAAGCCAACTTAGCCACCCTTCAACACATAGCTCAGATGGCCAACAACAATCAAGGCCATGGAAACCAGGACAACCATGGATCCAAGCTCAAGAACTTTCAGTACACCAATCCACCCGTGTTTAGTAAGTCTGAAGAGACCCTAGATGAAGATGATTGGATGCAGACCATGGAGAACAACTTAGAAGTTGCATGAGTGGAGGCCAATGAGAAAGTATTGTTTGCCACCCACTATCTGGTAGGAGATGCAGGAGCTTGGTGGAACAGCGTTCACGCCATGACTGGAGGACAAATGATGACTTGGGATGAATTCAAGCTCAAGTTTAGTGATGACCCACAAGTATAGGGGGTGTATCGTAGTACTTTTTATAAATATGAGTCTCGATCCCAACGAGGAGTAGAAGGTGCTGAACAGTGGTATGGAGCAGGAAATCTCTGTGAATACTTAGCAAACAGATTTTTAGTAGTTTTCTGATAAGGCAACAAAACAAGGAGCAAGTAATAAAGACAATGAACAAATGGAGCAAGTGGCCCAATGCTTTCTTAGCAAAGGACAAGCCGGTGGAAATGCTTATAAGGACCAAACGTTCTTGAGGACACATGGGAATTCTGTCAAGTGCTTTCACTTCAAATAGTTGAGTACTCTTCTCTGGTATTGTAAGTGTTGTGTGGGTGAACATGTGCTAACATACCGACCTTACTTGGACTAATACATACTTGTGATTAAACCCCCTGTAAACATCCGTAACTATAGGAAAGTAATTAAGATATAAATATAACCACAGCCTTAAACTCTGAGATCCTACGCTCCCTTGTGCAAAGGTGTCCTAACGGGTGTTCAGGTTTCAGTCACTCCGGCAACCCCACAATTAGTATCCAAATACACAATGCATTCCCCTAGGCCCATAAATGGTGAAGTATCATGTAGTCGACGTTCACATGACACCACTAGAAGAATAGCACCACAACTTAAATACTAAACCATTGAATAATAACTCAACACAAATCCACTAATAACAACATGACTTCTCCCATGTCCTCAAGAAATAAACGGAATACTCACAAGACATCATATGGATCAAGATCAAAGATGATATGGTAATGGATAACAATCTGAACATAAACAATAATCCAATGGTTCCACTCACAAGCATCAACTACAATAGTAATCAACACCGGTAAAGTTTACCCTAAGAACTAAAGCAATATCCAACACAATTGTTACAGCAGGACGGAGTGGTGATGGGTGGTGCTGGTGGAGATGATGGTGTGGATGATGATGATGATCCCGATGAAGCCTATCTTGACGATGGTGTTAATGGCGACAGTCTTCCCTCTCTGGGAAGGAATTCCCCCGGCAGAAATCTGTCTGCCAGAGAGATCTTTCTCTCTCGGTGTTTTCCGCCCCCCAGAGGCGGCGGAAATCTATCTGTGGTCGCTCCCCTGGCCTTAGGGTTTCGTAGGGAAGATATAGGCGAAGGGGCAGAGTCTGGAGCCGGGCAGGTGGGCCACACCTGCCCTAGGCGCGGCCTAGGGGGACCCGTGCCTAGGGGGTGTGGGCCCCCTGCGGACCCTCTTCACTCCTCCTTGTGGCTTCCTCATTCTTCTGGAAAAATAATATTTTCCCATATTTTTCTGGTATTTTTCTGATCTTTGCAAAATTGCATCAAAACGCCTTCTTTTCCATTAGAATCCAGACTTCGGCAGTCCATCCTCCAAGAATCATCCAACATGCATAAACAGATGAAAAGCCATAAGTAATACCTCATAATAAGACATATATCAATGAAATAGAGGTAAATTATGATATAGAATGGTGAGGCAAATTGGGCGTATCCTTTATCATAATGCATGTGCCACCGGGTTTGATCAAGAGGATGAGAGATGAATTCAGATAATTGAAGCAAGGGAGGATGACAGTAGTTGAGTATCGTGAGAAATTTTTGTCATTAGCTAGGTATGAACCCAATGAGATTGACACTGAAGCCAAGAAGAAGGAAAGGTTCTTGAATGGTCTGCATGATGAGATGCAGACAGTCTTAGTCAATATCTCGTTTGCTGACATTAAAGCCTTAGTGGATTCTGCAATCCAGATGGAAGGCAAGATCAACCAAGCCAATGAGAATCACAAGCATCGAATGATGCATCAACCAGGAACGCCCCATACCCCAAAGTATCTCCCCAACCCGTCTGCAGGATTTGCCCCAAGAAACAATAGACCCCCGATGAACCGTCCAACCTATCCCAACCGTGGAGGAGGAAACCCAAGGCCCGGAGGAAACAACAACAACAACCCCGGCAACTCCAACAATTTCAACCGTGCACCGCCCAAGTTCAACAACAACAATGTCATCAATAACACCAATACTTCCCCAAGAACTATAAGCAATGTCGCGCATGTTGCAGGAAAGGACAAGTCTCAGGTGACTTATTATGAATGTGGAATCAAGGGTCACTACTCCAATGAATGCCCCAAGAAGCTTGCAGCAGCCCCCAATGTGAATGACCCAGCTCAGCAGAAGTGTCGTGTTCAACCTGGAAGAAGATTTTCCCCATGGAATTAGCTCAACCGCAACGGCCGTCTATTTCTCATGAATGCTGAAGAAGCCCAAGAAGCGCCAGATGTCGTGCTGGGTATGTTTTCTGTTAACTCAGTACTTGCAAGAGTGTAGTTTGATTTTGGAGCATCGCACTCGTTTGTTACAGAAGAATTTGCATCCACTAGTAAGATTCAACCAACAAAATTGAAGCATGTTATGATAGTTCAAATACCTGGTTCAACCACCAAAGCTAGAAAATTTGAAGGCGGTAACTATAAGAATCCATGGCATAGATTTTTATGATAATCTAATAGTACTCAGAACCAAAGGTTTGGAAGTAGTACTAGGAATGGATTGGATGTCGAAACATAAAGGATTAATCGATTGTGCCAAGAAAACCATAACCATGACCAATATAGCTGGAATATCAGTAGAGCATGTATCTGAAACCCTGCCCCGTCAATTCAAGTGCAACAAGAGTCTAGCCCAACCAACCATTGACCAATTCAGAGTAGTCTGTGAATACCCCGACGTATTTCCAGATATTTTGCCCAGTATGCCCCCAGATAGGGATATCGAGTTTATCATTGAACTAATCCATGGAACCGGACCCATAGCCCAGAGACCTTATAGTATGAACCTATCTAAATTAGTGGAGCTGAAGAAGCAACTGGATGCTATGCTAGAGATAGGATTGATTCAACCAAGTGTGTCGCCATGCAGATCACCTTTCTTGTTTGTGGACAAGAAAGATGGAGGTAACCGTTTGTGTAGGGATTATCGGAAGCTGAATGATGTCACCATCAAGAACAAGTACCCACTAGCAAAGATAGAAGACCCGTTTGACCAGTTGCCTGGTGCCAAAGTGTTTTCTAAGATTGATCTTAGAACTGGTTATACTCAACTCAAGATTCGTGCAGAGGATATTCCAAAGACTGCCTTTACCACCAGATATGGACTGTATGAGTACACTGTCATGTCTTTTGGATTAACCAATGCCCCCGCTTATTTCATGAACCTCATGAATAAGATTTTTATGGACTTCCTAGATAAGTTTGTCATTGTGTTCATCGATGACATTCTGATCTATTCCAAATCAGAAGAAGAACATGAGTTACACCTGAGGACCATCCTTGGAACCCTTAGGGACCATCAGTTGTATGCCGTTGAAGTAGCATTAGGGAACCCTTAGGGAGCATCCTTGTAACCATTAGCATATGTGAATTCTTGTTACAGGAAGTAGGATTCCTCGGACATATTGTGTCAGCCGGAGGAATTGACATTAACCATGCAAAGGTTAAGGATGTTGAAGAATGATAAGCCGCAACCACTCAAACCCATGTTTGTGCATTTCTCGGATTAGCGGGATATTACCGCAAGTTTTTAGAAGGATTCTCGAGTATCACAAGACCCATGACCCAATTGTTGAAGAAAGATAAGAAGTTTGAATGGACAAACAAATGTGAAGAAAGCTTCCAAGAGCTTAAGAAGAGATTGATCTTAGCCCCAATCTTGATCATGCCGGATATCACGAAGCCTTTTGATGTGTATTGTGACGCATCCAAGATCGGTCTCGGATGTGTGCTAATCCAAGAGGGAAAAGTCATATCATATCTATCCCGACAACTGAAGCAACATGAGCAAAATTATCCTACCCATGACCTTGAACTAGCAACCGTAGTTTTAGCCTTAAAACATGGCGGCATTACCTTATGGGTAACCGTTGTGAGATTTATTCGGATCACAAGAGCCTGAAGTAATATTTTCACTCAGAAGGAGATGAATATGAGGCAAAGGAGATGGATAGAGCTAATCAAGGACTATGATCTGGACATCCATTATCACCTCGGTAAAGCCAATGTGGTAGTAGATGCCCTTAGTAGATTGTCGTGTCGCTTTGTAAGGTTCCCAACCTTTAATAAGGTAGAGATCCCTGTATTTACAATGCTAGTCCCTGGATCAATAGCTAGCATCCACAGTTAAGATGTAATATCCAGAAACAAAGGTCATAATACAAATTTATAACCAGGAATAAAATAATTCATTAATCTTACATAGCTCATTTGGCTATCACGTTACATCGCAGCAGAATATCTATATAGCATGGAGTCCTTCATCTTCAAAGTGCCACAGGCAATCATGTTGGTCGTAGACTTGTAATCCCAATCAACACAGTTCACTAACATCAAACAAACCTGCAACATTATAAGTTACAGCCACAAGGGTCAATACATTTGAATTGTATTGGCAAGTTTCACTACTTTGTAGAAATAAGTGGATCCTATCATTACATGCAAATTTTGCTAAGTAGGGTTTAGGCTCTTTTGCAGAAAGCAATATAGTTTTATCCTATCTTTTCAAAAATAGTTTTGATCTTTTGTCAAATCTTTCTAAATTCCTTGGAAAACTCCAAGTGCTTCTAATCCCTTTTTGTCACCATCAAGTTTTACTTTGAGAAATTGGAATGTCGAGATCTTCCATAGCTTCAGGCCTTAGTTTCTCAGTAGTTGTCCATAACCAGGGACACGGCTAAGTACTTAGAATTTGATCTTCTGCAGAAGTTGTACAATTTACCCACATGACACAATCTTGTCCTGACGCCACCAGTGGACGCTGGATAAGTACTCACCAAAATGGAGTACCGGCAGATCGAGAATGTGACAAAGTCTTTCCATAGAAGTCCTCCCAATACACAATGCTAGCTTGTCAACCAGGCACCAATGTAGGGATTTATTTCCCTTACACAATTCTAGTTAACCTGAAGATGCCAATGCATGGGTCTTCCACTATGTAGTTGACTAAGCCAGAGCCCATTTAGCATGTGGCTGTACACGGAAGCCACTGTACGAGAAACATGATCAATCTCAAAGTCCCTGGGTGGTTTTCTTCTAGTGCACATACAAAAAGATAGCCATATAAACATGGTTCCCTTTGTTGCCACCTTGTTCAAAACTTGTGTATCCTCTTTCCACCCAGGTGGTTCATTGAGTACTTGTTTTATTATATAAAACATATATTTTTCCAACACTTTGTATAATCATATCATGTATCCCATCCCAAATATATAGTAGGTCTAAGCATACTACAACTACAATGTTTTCACTAATGGATATATAAGGATATCCAAATAGGATTTAGCATATCCTAAAATATAGTAGTCCTTATCATGCATGTTACAAAAATCCACTAAGTGTAATGAAAATAGTAGGAGTTGGATGATAGTGTCACTTTCCTTTTTAGTAGAGAATGTTGGTTCACTTCTTGATCTTGCAAATATTACACTCTTCTAACTTCACTACAATTCAATCAAGCAAACACAAATTCAACTAGCATTCAAACCATTTCACACACATAAAATAACAAAAACAAGGTCATGCATGCAAGCAAGCAAAAGATAGTTTTATTTGGAAAAGTGGTTTCTACTAGGCTCTAAACATTTTAAAGCTCAAACTGGTCATTTACTAAAGTGGTAAAACCATTTGCAAAAGGTTTCATCTCATAAACTAAATATAATGTTGAGGTGATATTTTATGTTGTTGAAAATATCTTTTAGCAAAGTAATGATTTTATATGGTTCATCAAATAAGTTTTTAATTCACAAAACTTGGTGTTTAGGGTTAGAAGATTTGAATCAAATCATTTCCCAAAGGTTTTACTCAAAATTCTTTTCTAGGCCATAAACAATATTTTTATTTGACTAGAAATGTGCTAATTCAAATATTTATTCCTTAACTTCACAAAATACATTTTTAAATCCATAAGTTGGTTCCTATGGTCAGTAGGTTCAAAACAAACCAATCATCAAAGATTTCACCTTAAAAATATATCTAGAACAATTTTTATATTCAAATTATGCCTACACATATTTCTGCAAATTCAACCAATTTTCCAAGAGCAAAACATTAAACAAAGTGCACGGTTGCAAAGTACTTGTTCTTTTGATTCCATTGATATAAAATTTGCAAAATTTGAACGTGTAGAATTAAAGTTATGAATTTTACAAGTTTGCATATCTAATAAATTCTATTTTCTGTATTAAACCAAACCATGTCCACGTGGCTTGATTCTATTGGCCGGAAACGGTTCGCGTGGATCGCTCTCTGCGAGTCGTTGGATCTAAATGAGATCGTGAGGCATAGAGCACACGATACCCCTTCGATTAATGAATCTATCACAACGCTCGGATCTAAATCCTATGGTTCACAGCAGCTCGACTAAGAACTGGCGGCGCTCGATGGTGGCTAGCGGCTCTGGCGGTGGTGTTGGCGACGATTCAGGAAGCGAGGGAGGGAGTGAAGGTGCTGACAGTGTTCGCATTGACGCTCCGATGCTCAAGGTGCTCGTCGTTGGGCAGGGGGCGCATGGGAACGGCGGTGATTGCTCGTCGGAGTCCGCGGCGGCGTCGGGTGTCTCTGGTTGTCATCGGGGGCAAGGCTGCAGGTCATGCCGAGGCAAACGAGAGGGGGCGTTAGACGCGTACTGTCTTGGGGATCATGGGAGCATCAACAAGTGGTGTTGGGGAAGTCTGTACTAACCGGGGTGCTTGCCGGAGCGAATAGCAGACATGGCGATGCTCAGATGCTTCGGTTCATCGATGATTTGGAGCGCGCGCGAGCGAGCTAGTGGTACTGGTAGATGCACCTAACGATGGAGAGCAGGCTTGCGTGCAATGGGAGGCGAGGGGCGGCTGGTCGGCGCCAGAATTTGCTGGAGAAGCTCGCCGGAGCAGTGGGGTTCGAGCTCACGATTCTCGCAGCCTGGGGAAAGAGAGGGAGAGGCAAGTGAGGGGAAAGGTAGAGGAGAGCGTGGCGTTTAAAGGCGTGTGGTCACTGGCGATATTAACACAGACATCAACGCGGATTGATCGCCGCAATCAATGGCAGAAACGGCGAGGAGGACGTGGTCGCGGTGGAGACGATGATGAGGTGGCGGTGGGTCCCGTTGATAGCGAGAGAGAGAGAGAGAGAGAGAGAGAGAGAGAGAGAGAGAGAGAGAGAGAGAGAGAGAGAGACATGGGATCCACTGATCAGCGACTCAGCGGGTGCGCACGTGGGTGGAAAACGTTTCGCGTGTGGGGAGAGTTGGTGGGCTGCGAGTGGGTTGGCCAGATGGGCTGCTTCGTTTCTCCTTTTTTGTAATGATTTCTTTTTCTTTTTATATTTGGAATTTCTGTTTTGATTTTTATTTCAAACAATTCAAACTCCAATTCAATTCAAACCACCACCAAACTTTGTGTTGATTTTAATTCTATTTAACAACATATTCCAAAGTCCAAAACAAAATAATTATTTTATTCTTTTAGGATCTATTAATAATTAAATAAATAGACCTTAGTCTTTATTTCAAATAGGATTTAATTTATTTCAAAACTCTATTTGAAATCTAATTAATACCAAAACCTTTTCAGTAGGTTTTATTTGAAAAACTAAAACACTTGGAATTTTTATTTTAAAAACTTTAATAAGTTTTAATGTTTATTTGAAAGGAAAAAGCCTTTACATAAATAAAATTGGATATTAATAAATCCTTATTATTTTATTTAAATAAACTTTTACTCTTTTTAACAAATATAAATATTTTATTTCATTTGCTTGGCCAAGATTTAATTTGGCTCTTTAAAAATAATCCTTATTTATAATTCTACCCTTTCTTATCAAAACCATATCTTTTTATTTAAAGATCCAAAAATAGTGATCCCAACTATTAAAACTTTATTTATTAATTGTTTATATTTTTAAATCCCTTTAAGATTTTATTTGATCAAAATAGGTTTTGATGTTTCCAATTGGAACCAAAAAGTTTCGTCTCACCCTAAATTTCAACAAAATTTTATTTTTTTTATTTTTTTTCACATTTCAAAATTTGGAAATTTTTTGGGACGTGACACGCTTGAACTCCATGATTCTGAAGGAGCAACCATGTTTGCACAAGGAGTTAGAAGATTTCCAAATGGAACTAGTAAGTGAAGGATTTTTGGCTAGCAAAGAACTTCAACCCACTTTGATCAGTCAGATGAAGGATGCTCATAAAGGAAATGCTAGTATCGATGGAATCAAACATCGTATCGGTACAGGAAAGGTGCTCGGATTCACCGAAGATGAAGAAGGAGTTTTGTGGTACAAAGGATGTATCTGTGTGCCAGCAGATTCAGAGTTGAAGCAAGCTATTTTGAAAGAGGCCCATGATACTCTTTATTCTATCCACCCCGAAGGAACGAAGATGTATAAGGATTTGAAGGAGCAATTTTGGTGGCACAAGATGGAGAGAGAAATCGGAAGCTACATAGCCAAATGTGCTATTTGTCAGAGAGTCAAGGCGAGATATTAGAGACCCGCAGGAATTTTGCAACCATTGCAGATTCCAGAATGGAAATGGGATTCAGTTGGAATGGATTTTATCACCGGTTTGCCTACATCAAGTAGGGGAAATGACTCTATTTGTGTCATAGTTGATAGACTGTCCAAAGTCGCCCATTTCTTACCTGTCGAGACCACTTACCAAAGTTCCAAGCTAGCAGAGTTGTACATTACTAGAATCATCAGTTTGCATGGAGTCCCCAAGAACATTGTGTCGGATCGAAGAACCCAATTTACCTCGAGGTTTTGGAAGAAAGTCCGATAAGGATTAGGAACCCGACTATATTTCAGCATAGCTTATCGCCCTCAAACTGATGGACAAACTGAGCGAGTAAATCAAATACTCGAAGATATGTTTAGAGCTTGTGTGTTAGAATATGGATCTAAATGGGAATATTGTCTGCCTTTCATAGACTTTTCATACAACAACAGTTATCAAGCCACTTACAAATGTCCCCATTTGAACTCATGTATGGAAGGAAGTGTCGTACCCCTTTGAATTGGTCGGAAGTAGGAGAGAATCAGATTTTTGGACCCGACATCCTACGAGAAGCCGAAGAGAAAGTTCACAAGATCCGCGAGCACCTCAAGACTGCCCAATCCAGACAGAAGAGTTATGCCGAGAAGAGACATCGAGACCTAGCCTTCAATATCGGAGATTTTGTGTATCTCAAGGTGTCACCCTTGAAAGGGATGCAACGTTTCCAGCTCAAAGGAAAGTTAGCCCCCAGATATATCGGACCCCTCAAGATTTTTAATCGTCGAGGAGAAGTATAGTATCAACTGGAACTGCCAGAGGAGATATCAGCCGTGCATAATGTGTTTCATATCTCGTTACATCGTAAATGCCTAGAAGTCTCGGAGAAGACCGAAGTTTTCAAGAATATTGATCACGGAACCATAGAGATCAACGATGACTTGACCTATCCCGAAGTACCCATCCGTATTTTGGAGGAAGCTTTCAAAACCACTAGGACCCAGAGTATCAAGTTTCTCAAGATCCAGTGGAGTGACCACACTGAAGAAGAAGCTACCTGGGAGCGAGAAGACTACATTAGGATGGAGTTTCCAGATCTCTTTAAATCCTAGTTTTCTCTTTTTCTCAAATCTCGGGACGAGATTTTAATTAAGGAGGGAAGGTTTGTAACATCCCAAAAATATTAATCAAGGATATAAATTCCAATCACCCAAATTTAGGGTTAACAAAAACTTTTGTGAATTAAAATCCATATGAATGCATGTGTGTATGTGATGAATGCATGAATGCTTGTATGGACTTGTGTGATTGTTATGAATGGAAAGGATTGGTTTAAAGATGAAAAAAAACATCATATAAATCATTTCCAAGCAGAATCAAATCCATAGAAATTCAAAAACAAACAATATGAGTTAATGGTCATTTTTGCCAATCTTGCTCACTAGACCACTTTGAGTGTTTCTAGTCCAAGATTTCAAACCAAAAAAATCCATTTCTTTTCACCCCTTGCTAGACCAAGTAAAAGTGAACCCAAGCCCACCTTCCAAACCCACAGAAACATTTGGCAACCCTATTCAAATGACAATTAAAAATTGAATCTAGTTCATATGGGAAGATCACCATTTCTCAAAACCCAACCAAACCAGTGCACCTTGAAAAATCCAAACAACCAGAGACTACCTAGTATGTGCCCAGTACACCCACCAAGTTTCATCCAAAAATTCAAATATGAATTTCTTTCGGCTATTTCATCAAACACTTGGAGATAGAAAACAAATTTCGCCAAACTTCATTGTTTTGAGCAGTGATCACGCCAACCATTGTTCCGCATTGATCACCCATGTTTCCCCCAGTGCCAACTAGTGCATTGAACCAACCTAGACCCTACCCAATGCGCCATGTTGTGCATGACCGAGCCAACCCCGGCCAGCCGACCATGGCTAGCTAGCAGAAGAAAGCACCGCGCCTAGCCACCGTGTCCAGAAAGCACGCCACCGTCCACCGCCACCCCCTGTCCAGCCCTGGACCCTTGCCAAGCCATGGACCTCCGAGAACACGCACACCCAGTTTGTCTCTGCCATGTCCAGAGTGCACCAGCTCGCCGCACTCGACACGCTCGCACAGACCGCGCCTCGCCTTCGTCGCCCATGCATGCGATCACCACCGTCCCAGGAACCTCCCAGACATCCCCGTTCTCCGCCGTGCGACTCGTAGCCACTGTGCGTCATCAAAACCGCTGTCAAGGCCGCTCAGAGCACCCATGTGTTACGACTGAACCGCACCGCCCCTTGCCGCACCATCAAGCCGTTGAGCACCGCCAGGAGACCGCGCACCGTCCCCTAGCACCAGCCATGCCCATAGCTCGCTGTAACGCCGACCTCGACGAGCTCTGCCCGCACCCTTCGGTTCCCTCGTCGCAGTCTAAATAGAGGCCTTCCCCATTCGTTTTCTTCACACCATTCCACTCCCCACCTCTCACTGATCCTTCCCACTTCTTCCCGGAGCAAGGCAAGCGCAACATTGCCGGAATTTTGCCGGAGCCTGCCGCTGCTGGAGGAGAAGGGCGCCGTTGATTGGAGCCACCCCTGGAGGAGCCGCCAGTACCAGGAGAACCGCCGTCGTCGACTTTGTCGTTCGCCCCCATCACCGACCATCAACTGAGCCTCAGTGAGCCGCCACAGACCCCCACTAGCCACGCTAGGGTTCGAGACCGTCGTGTTCTGTTCGACGAGGACGATGGTCGTGAGTCGTTGATCCTCGATCTAATCCTACAGTTGTAGTTAGCCCGTACCCCTTCGCACCCCCTGTCTCACTGACACGTGGGGATAACTACTTAACCAGCCCCCGCGCGCGTTGTGCGCAGTGGGCCAGCCCAGTTAGAATTCCCGCGTGACCTAGTAGTTTGAATTTAGATTTATCTAAGTTTCAAACCTAGTTCAAGCGGTATATTAAAAATTCAATTCAGAGAGTTTTACTAAACCAAATTGCATGAAACCAATTTTTTTAGAAAGGTATAGAAATTCTGTCAACACCCGGATTTTTCAATCCTAGATGCCTGTTATGCCATACATCGCAATCCCAGGATTACCATTTTTGCGAGACATAACAGAATTGGATACCATAGTACTTCATCCATTACAAATGATACATAGGTTCTTACACAAATAGGGATCTCATGATCCAGTTCTTAATACAACATCAAACAGCGGAATACGTAATAATAACGGTAGCATAGGCGAAGCTCCATCTTCGAGTTCACAGGCAATGCTGACGATGGGAGATGATCCTAGTTGTCGTAACCTTCCGGGGTTCCATCTTCGAGGTACTCCTCTTCATAGTCTGGCCATGGGAATAGCTAGGGACAAAGCCATGAGTACTCTTTAAGTACTCGCAAACTAATACTAACAGGTAAGGGTTTTTTTGGATAATAGGACATTGGGCTCAAGGGTTGTTTTGCAAAAATCCAGGTTTATCTCTACTAAGTTTCAAAGCTAGTCACAATTTTATAGTTCCTAAGTGGGATCTTGTAGTTCAGGTCACAACTCTATTGTGGTCAAGTCAAAGTCTCACTTCATTTCACAAGTAATTTTGAAAAGTCTGACGGGGGAACAGTATGGCCACTCCAACTGTCCATAACCGCGGACGCGGCTATTCGAATAGTTTGACACTATGCAGAGATTGTACACTTTCACCACAACATTCGATACATCCGTCAGGAACAAATCCTGAATTCACCATACTCAGTATGCGGATAATCAATCCTATCCTTTCAATTACACCCCCTAGTATAAGCACCTCTCCTGTGAGTTTGGCCTCCCAACCATGACCACTGTCATCTTGCATCGCGCAGTGGACAATCTTCACAAGGTAGCCTCAGCTCAGACCTTGGCCATGAGGGAACTAATACTAAGGTATATAAGTTTCCAGTCAAGCCCTACCCAATATTCGGGTATTGTGGTTGTACGCAAAAATTGGAATGGTATCGCATCCAGACAACCATCAGTTTTATAAAGGGCTAAGGCTCATGCCTCAGCATTTTTATCACCAGAATCATCAAGTGTTTGGAAACACACGTCCAAAACATTTCAATAGAATGATCCATCATTCCAAGGTTTTCATAACCATTTTTCCACCCAGTATTCCCATCTAAAGTTGATCAAGTTTTATGCTTAGCACTAGCATCTACAGGTGGGGTTGGTACTAATGAGGGGTGGTAACTAGTGGAGTTTTACTAAGTCAATCTCATGTCTTAGGCTGAGATCAAGTTTTCTAGCTTAGGCCAAATTTTATGCTCTTTATGCAACCTTCAGCACAACTGTCTAGTATCTACCAAACTCTTAGGTAGACTCTAAGTAAGCTTTGATAAAGAAATAAAGTAAGAAGCTTGCCATAAAACTAGGATTGGTTTATCAAGTGGGTATGATCACATATGCTTAAGGCATATAGTATTCATATCACAAGTATGGGTTTGTGGCATCAGTAGGGTATCTGGCAAGGGTTGGCTTGCATCAATATGAGTATAAGCTTGCATAGGTATAGTATCTTGCAAGTGTTATATTGCACATTCACTAGTAGTATTAGGCTTGCCTTGTGTAGAGCAGTGGTTGAAGTTCTCCTCGGCTTCTTCTTCATAGTATCCTCCTTCCTCCTCGTATCCTTGGTCGGTACTAGCGTCTATGAATAAATACGAGGTACACAATCACCAAACAATACTTAACTACTTGCAATCATCACACACAAGGGTCCTATAGATGATCTAGCATCATCTCTAACATTACAAGGTTAAGGCTTGGTTTAAATCCTTTTATTTTAGAAAAGTAATTTCTACTCATTGAAAAACTACTTAAGATTTAATATTCTCCAAACTAAACATGGGATCATGTTGACACATGTCATCACCACATATTGTAGTCCATGGGAATGTGTTTTAAAGTGGTGTCACAATTTAATAAGGTGTTACCTTTTTATTTTAATTAACTAAAGTGGCTAGAAATGCTTATGAAGCATTCTTTTATTCCTTGAACATTATTTCTGCAAGTAAACCTATATATTTTTATATATTCTGAAAGGTATGGTTAAATGTGATTTTTGAGAGTTGGAATCAAGTCAAAAGCTTTTATGGTTTAAATTTGAAAAAATGTTTGAATGCAGAAAAGCTTCTGCCTTGTTATTTTTGCTATGGGTGATCTACAGATCCAAATGACTTGAATCCAACGGGCTTGGATTAAGCATTCACAGACCTTTCCAACAAAATTGGTTTCATCCAATTTGTTGCACTGAATCGATCTGGGTTGATTTTTGAAGTTGGGTACAGAAGTGTGTTTGAATTTAAAAAGAAAAGGTTTAATTTGAATTCCGGGCTGCTGGAAATTCTAACGGGTCGGCCTGCTAAGCGCAGTGCTCCCGCGGGCTGCTTAAGTGGGTGTCCCCACTCGTCAGTGACACGGGGCTGGGCGAAGCGGTATGGAGCAACGTGGATCGTTCGATCTAGTTCTAATCCAACGGCCGTGGGTCATCGTCGACGCGAGACCAATCCGGCGAGAACGAAACCTAGCGCGACCAGTGAGGGGTGCTGGGGGCTCACCGGGGTACGGGCGAGGGTCGGCGAGGCGGGCGAACGACGAAGTCGACGACGGCGAACCTCCTGGTACCGGTGGCTTCTCCTGGGACGGCTCCAATCGCTGGCTCCTTTCTTCTCCAGAGGCGGCGGGCTTCGGTGAAATTCCGGCGATGTGGTGCTCGCCTTGCTCTGAGGATGGTATGGCACGGTCAGTGGGGAGAGGGGAGTGAGATGGTGTGAAGAAATCGTGCGGGGTGGCCTCTATTTATAGTCGAGCGAGGGGACCGTCGGGGTGCACGGTGAGCTCGTCGGGGGCGACGTTACAGGTGGCTAATGGCATGGGCAAGGGTAGGGGACGGTGTTGTGTCTCCTGGTGATGCTCAACGACATGGTCGCGAGGCATGGGGCGGTGTGGTTTGGTCTGGAACGGACGGTGCTCTGCGCGGCAGAGGCGGCGTCTTCGACGACGGGCGGTGGCTGTATGGCACGGGGCGGCAAACGGGGATGTCTGGTGGTCTCCTGGGTCGGTGGTGATCGTGTATGCACGCGGTGATTGCGGCGCGCGGTCTGTGGATATTGGTCGAGGGTGGCGCTCTGGCGCACGCTCGGCATGGTCTGGGCGTGTCTTGTGCGCGTGGTCCAGGGCTTGGCAACGCTCGCGGCTGGGACAGGCAGTGGCGATGGACGGTGGGCTGCCTCCCAGACAAGGTTGGCACGGCTAGTTCTTCCTCTAGCCTGCTGTCGACTATGGGGTGGCATTGAGGTACTCGGCTGTTCACCATTAATGGCAATGGCAAGCTCACAGGGGTGCTAGTGTTGGGCTAATCTTTCTAGATGATCTACTTAGGTGTGTGAGCTAACTAGGGAACAAGTTAGGCAAGAATCACTGCACACTATAGTGTTTGTTGTTTTGTTTGATTTGTGTCTGCAACCTGTTTGATGTAATGGCCGCATGAAATCAAGTTTTGAATTTTGAAATGAATTTTGGTGGGTTTGCTAGATTGGTTCTGGTGAGTCTGGAGATGCTTGGGTTTTGAAAGTTGAGCTTGTTTGAGTGGGTTTTAAAAAAGTGGGATCTTCCCATATGAAGAAGATTCAATTTTGAATTGTCATTTAAACTATGAATTTGAAAGCTTCTAGATGATCACAAAGTGGGCCTTGATACTTTGTTATGAGTACATTCAAGGGGTGCAAAGATCCAGAAAAGTTTATGTTAGGTTTTGAAAGTTTGAGACAGCCAAAGTAGGCATGGGAGTTAAATTGGTCAAAATGACCATTCACTTAATATATTTGTTTTGATTTACTTGTCTTAAGGGAAAGTGTGGGAAATGTTTTAGATGATGTTCATTTCACCTAAGAAACATTTTACAAGCAATGGATCACACAAACAATGTGGTTTTTAAAGAAATTCAAAATCCATGCATACACCTATACATGCATTCATGGGTTTACTTAGAAAAGTTTTTATTAACCCTAATCTTGGTGATTAGAAATTTGATGATCTAAGTTTAGTATTTTTGGGATGTTACAAAACTTCCCCCCTTAAACAAAATCTCGTCCCGAGATTTGAAAAAGGACGAAAAGATTACCTAGGATTTGAAGAGATCTGGAAACTCCGTTCTGATGTGATCTTCGCGTTCCCAGGTAGCCTCCTCTTCTGTGTGGTTGCTCCACTGAATTTTGAGAAACTTGATGCTTCGGGTTCTGGTAGTTCGAAAGGCTTCTTCCAATATACGGATGGGTACTTCGGGATAGGTCAGCTCATTATTGATCTCTATGGTCCGGTGATCAATATTCTTGAATACTTCGGTCTTCTCGGGGACTTCGAGACATTTGCAAAGTAACGAGATATGGAACACATTGTGCACAGCTGACATCTCTTCTGGTAGCTCCAGTTGATACGATACTTCTCCTCGACGGTTCAAAATTTTGAAAGGTCCGATATATCTGGGGGCTAACTTTCCTTTGAGTTGGAAACGTTGCATTCCCTTCAATGGCGACACTTTCAGATAAACAAAATCTCCGATGTTGAAGGCGAGGTCTCGACATTTCTTGTCGGCGTAACTCTTCTGTCGGGATTGGACTGTCTTGAGGTGCTCATGAATCTTGTGAACCTTCTCTTCTGCTTCTCGTAGGATGTCGGGTCCGAAAATTTGACTCTCTCCTACTTCCGACCAGTTTAAAGGGGTGCGACACTTCCTTCCGTACATGAATTCAAATGGGGCCATTTGCAAACTGGCTTGGTAACTATTGTTGTATGAAAATTCTGCAAACGGCAGACAGTCTTCCATTTGGATCCATATTCTAGCACACATGCTCTAAGCATATATTCGAGTATTTAATTTACTCACTCCGTTTGTCCATCGGTCTGAGGGTGATACGCGGTACTGAAATCTAGGCGGGTTCCTAAACCTTCTTGGACTTTCTTCTAGAATCTCGAGGTAAACTGAGTTCCTCGATCCGATACTATGTTCTTGGGGACTCCGTGCAAACTAACTATTCTAGCGATGTACAAATCCGCTAGCTTCGAAATCTGATAGGTGGTTTTGACGGGCAAGAAATGGGCGACTTTGGACAATCTGTCCACTCTGACCCAGATAGAGTCATTTCCCCTACTAGAAGTAGGTAGTCCAGTGATAAAGTCCATTCCTACAGAATCCCATTTCCATTCCGGAATTTGCAAAGGTTGCAACAATCCAGCGGGTCTTTGATGTCCTGCCTTGACTCGCTGACATATATCACACTTGGCGATATAGCTTCCGATTTCTCTCTTCATCTTATGCCACCAAAATTGCGCTTTCAAATATTGATACATCTTAGTTCCTCCGGGATGGATAGAATAAAGAGTATCATGAGCCTCCTTCAAGATAACTTCTTTTAACTCAGAATCTGATGGTACACAAAGGCGTCCTTTGTACCACAAAACTCCTTCTTTGTCCTCGGTGAATCCAGGTACTTTGCCTGTACCGATACGACGCTTGATTCCGTCGATACTAGCATTTCCTTTCTGCGCCTCTTTAATCTGACTGATCAAAGTGGGCTGAAGTTCTATGCTAGCCAAAAATCCTTCACTTACTAATTCCACTCGAAAATCTTCCATCTCTTTGTGCAAACTTGGTTGCTCCTTCAAAATCATGGAGTTCAAGCGGCACGGCAATCTGCTGAGGGCATCGGCTACCACATTGGCTTTTCGAGGGTGATAGTGAATGTCCAGGTCGTAATCCTTGATTAGTTCAATCCATCTTCTCTGCCTCATATTCAGCTCCTTCTGAGTGAATATATACTTTAGGCTCTTGTGATCCGAATAAATCTCACAACGGTTTCCCATAAGGTAATGTCTCCATGTCTTCAGGGCTAGAACTACGGCTGCGAGTTCGAGGTCATGGGTTGGGTAATTTTGTTCATGTTGCTTCAATTGTCGAGATAGATAAGATATAACTTTGCCTTCTTGCATTAGCACACATCCGAGACCAATCTTGGATGCGTCACAATACAAATCGAAGGGCTTCGTGATATCAGGCATAATCAAGATTGGGGCTGAAATCAATCTCCTCTTGAGTTCTTGAAAACTCGCTTCACATGTGTCGGTCCATTCAAACTTCTTGTCCTTCTTCAGCCATTGGGTCATGGGTCGGGCGATACTCGAGAATCCTTCTACGAATTTGCGGTAATATCCTGCCAATCCGAGAAAAGCACGAACTTGGGTTTGAGTGGTTGGGGCTTGCCAATCTTCGACATCTTTCACTTTGGCAGGGTCAACGGAAATTCCTCCGGCTGATACAATGTGACCGAGGAATCCTACCTCCTGTAACCAGAATTCACATTTGCTAAACTTTGCATACAACTGATGCTCTCTAAGGGTTCCAAGAATGGTCCTTAGGTGTAGCTCATGTTCTTCTTCTGATTTGGAATAAATCAGTATGTCATCGATGAAAACAACGACAAACTTATCCAGGAAGTCCATAAAAATCTTATTCATGAGGTTCATGAAATAAGCGGGGGCATTGGTTAATCCAAAAGACATGACTGTATACTCATACAATCCATATCTGGTGGTAAAAGCAGTCTTTGGAATATCCTCTGCACGAATTTTGAGTTGGTGATAGCCAGTACTAAGATCAATCTTAGAAAACACCTGGGCACCGGTCAACTGATCAAACAAATCTTCTATCTTAGGCAAGGGGTACTTGTTCTTGATGGTGACATCATTCAACTTCCGATAATCCGTACACAAATGGTTACCTCCATCCTTCTTGTCCAGAAACAAGACAGGTGATCTCCATGGGGATGCACTCGGTTGAATCAATCCGATTTCTAGCATGGAATCCAGTTGCTTCTTCAGTTCTTCTAGTTCTGACGGGTTCATACTATAGGGTCTCTGGGCTATGGGTCCTGTTCCGGGGATTAGTTCGATGATAAACTCGATATCCCGATCTGGGGGCATACCGGGCAAAACATCTGGAAATACATCGGGGTATTCGCAGACTATCCGAACTTGGTCAATGGTAGTTTGGGCTATACTCTTGTTACACTTGAATTGGCGAGGTAAGGTTTCAGATATATGCTCGACTGATATTCCGGGTCATGGTGATGGCTTTCTTGGCACAGTCAATCAATCCTTTATGCTTGGACATCCAATCCATTCCTAGTACTACTTCCAAACCTTTAGTTCCGAGTACTATTAGATTAGCATAAAAATCTATGCCATGGATTCGGATAGGAACGGCTTTGCAAATTTGCCTAGCCTTGGTGGTTGATCCGGGAATTTGTACAATCATCACATGCTTCAATTTGGTTGGTTGAATTTTACTAGTGCAGGAAAATTCTTCGGTGACAAATGAATGCGATGCACCAGAATCAAACAACACTCTTGCAAAATCTTGAATTAACAGAAACATACCCAAAGACGACGTCTGGCGCTTCGAGCTTCTTCAAAGATGCATGAGAAAAAGACGGCCATTGCGGTTGAGTGAATTCACAGGGCAAATCTTCTCCTGGTTGGACATGACGCCGCTGAGCTGGGACATTGGCGTTGGGGCTGTAGCATTCTTCTTGTTGGGGCACTCATTGGAATAGTGGCCTTTATTTCCTGATCATAACAGTCACTTGTGACTTGTCCTTGGTCATGCAGCACAACATTGCTTCCAGTCCTCGGGGCAGTGTTAGGGTTGGCGGTAGCATTGTTGGTGTTGAATTTGGGTGGGGCAAGGGTGAAATTGCTAGAGTTGCCGGGGTTGTTGTGATTTCCTCCGGGTCTAGGGTTTGCACGGTTGGGGTAGGTCGGACGGGTCATAGGGGGTCTATTGGTTCTTGGGGCAAATCCTGGAGATGGGTTGGGGCGATACTTTGGGATCTAATGGGTTCCTGGTTGATGCATCATGCGACGCTTGCGGTTTTCATTGGCCTGGTTGATCTTTCCTTCCATCTGGATAGCAGATTCTACAAGGGCTTCAATATCAACAAAGGCGATATTGACTAACACCGTCTGCATCTCGTCATGCAGACCATTCAGGAATCTTTCTTTCTTCTTGGCTTCGGTGTCTATCTCGTCCAGGGCATACCTAGCTAATGACAAAAATTTGTCACGGTATTCCACTACATTCATCCTTCCTTGCTTCAACTCTCTGAACTCGTCTCTCATTCTATTGATTAAACCTGGTGGCACATGGGTTCTGCTAAACTTGACCTTGAATTCCTCCCAGGTCATCATCTGGCCTCCGGTCATTGCACGCACACTGTTCCACCATGCCCTGGCATCTCCGGCTAGATAATGGGTGGCGAACAGGACTTTCTCGTTGGCTTCGACTCCTGCTACTTCTAAGTTGTTTTCCATGGTTTGCAGCCAATCATCAGCATCTAGGGGTTCTTCTGACTTGGTGAAAACGGGTGGGTTGGTATTCTGGAAATTCTTGAGCTTAGATCCGTGGTTGTCCTGATTTTCGTGGCCTTGGTTATTGTGGGCTAGCTAGGCTATCTGCTGCAGGGTGGCTAGGTTGGCTTGACGTTCCGCTCTTTCAGCTTCGCGGTCAGAAGTCAACATTTGCAGGATCTGCAACATCGGGTCCGGGGCTGAACCACTTCCTCCACGTGGCATCTGAGGATTGATATCGATCATGAGAAAAGAGGGAAATTTCTAAGGTTTTGGGTCTTTGAAAAGTTTTTAGAGTTTGACTCAAGTTTTCTAGCAACTTGCGTTTTCATTCATTCACTCATAGCACACAGTACAACACACACCACATCAAGGAAAAACAGATGGTTTTAAGAACCATTCTGGAATCTACGATACAGTGGGACAGACTACTACTCACTACGCTAGTGCTCAGTGCTACTACTCCTCGGAGTCTGTGGCTTCATCATCTTCAGCATCATCGATGAAGGCAAAATCATCCTCATCGGTGAAGAAGTCCATGGCCCGATCCTCCAGAAAATCATTGTCATCGCTGAGATAGGAGTAAGGGTCTCCACGAAGATCCTCTCCGGCATTCTCCCTTTCCTCCAACTTCATGTCTCTCTCGTGGATGCCCTCTTCCAGAGATGAGATGCGGTGGCGAAGACGGGCAATAATGCGCTCCTTCTTGTCGACCTAACGGCAGCGAGACTTGCGATCCTTTGCTAGCATGGCGATGGTCTGGTCCTTCGTCTTGATGATGGAAGACTTGTGTTTGCAATAGTCACGGCAGTTGTCCAATTCCTGCTGACGATCATACATCATGAAGCTAAGGTGGTCCAATTGAGTCTTCAGCTCGGGGTGGTATGGGGCTTCCAGTGGTTGGCCATTTGCATCACGTCTTGGGAAAAACTCAAAGCGAGTACCCTCGATCTGATTGATGCTCTGCCCACACAGACGGGAAAGAGGTTCCTGCATTGCTCTGGCAAGTCCATCGAGCCAGTTGTTTTCCCTCAAGGTAAACTGAATTCCCTCCGCTGTGGGAGGTTCAATCTTTCCTCGGAGACTTGCAACAATTAGCCACTGCAGATCTTCTCCTCCTTGATCGTTGAGCTAAGCTCCGAAGAACTCGGGGTGTGGACGCTCCAGAAGTTCCGAAAGCTGATCCAGATCCCTCTCAAAGATAAGGTCTCCCCCATTACCAAGTTGGTAAAACTTGCTGTACTTCACGTCCATCTATAAAATTAGAGGATGAGTAGATTAGCAGAGTGATCAAGTGTGTCAAAATTTTATCTATTTTGCAAGAGTTTTTGAGGAACATGAAGTTTTATGAAAGAATTAAAGAGATAAGAATGAGAATAGGTTTTTGTAAATATTTTTTTTCTTTGGTTTTTGAAACTAAGTTTTTGGTTCAACGTCCAACCTAACTAGGGTCTCCTATGGTCAGGATGGCTCTGATACCAACTTGTCAACACCCGGATTTTTCAATCCTAGATGCCTGTTATGCCATACATCGCAATCCCAGGATTACCATTTTTGCGAGACATAACAGAATTGGATACCATAGTACTTCATCCATTACAAACGATACATAGGTTCTTACACAAATAGGGATCTCATGATCCAGTTCTTAATACAACATCAAGCAGCGGAATACGTAATAATAACGGTAGCATAGGCGAAGCTCCATCTTCGAGTTCATAGGCAATGTTGACGATGGGAGATGATCCTAGTTGTCGTAACCTTCCGGGGTTCCATCTTCGAGGTAGTCCTCTTCATAGTCTGGCCATGGGAATAGCCAGGGACAAAGCCATGAGTACTCTTTAAGTACTCGCAAACTAATACTAACAGGTAAGGGTTTTTTTGGATAATAGGACACTAGGATCTAGGGTTGTTTTGTAAAAAGCCAGGTTTATCTCTACTAAGTTCCAAAGCTAGTCACAATTTTATAGTTCCTAAGTGGGATCTTGTAGTTCAGGTCACAACTCTGTTGTGGTCAAGTCAAAGTCTCACTTCATTTCACAAGTCATTTTGAAAAGTCTGACGGGGGAACAAGATGGCTCCAATCTGTCCATAATCATGACGCGGCTATTCTAATAGTTTGACACTCTGCAGAGATTGTACACTTTCACCACAACATTCGATACATACGTCAGGAATAAATCCTAAATTCACCATACTCAGTATGCGGATAATCAATCCTAACCTTTCAATTACACCCCCTAGTATAAGCACCTCTCCTGTGAGTTTGGCCTCCCAAACATGACCACTGTCATCTTGGGTACTGCATAGGTGGACAATCTTCACAAGGTAGCCTCAGGTTAGACCTTGGCCGTGAGGGAACTAATACTAAGGTATATAAGTTTCCAGTCAAGCCCTACCCAATATTCGGGTATTTTGGTTGTACGCAAAAACTGGAATGGTATCGCATCCAGACAACCATCAGTTTTATAAAGGGCTAAGGCTCATGCCTCAACATTTTTATCACCAGAATCATCAAGTGTTTGGAAACACACGTCCAAAACATTTCAATAGAATGATCCATCATTCCAAGGTTTTCATAACCATTTTTCCACCAAGTATTCCCATATAAAGTTGATCAAGTTTTATGCTTAGCACTAGAATCTACAGGTGGGGTTGGTACTAATGAGGGGTGGTAACTAGTGGAGTTTTACTAAGATCAATCTCATGTCTTAGGCTGAGATCAAGGTTTCTAGCTTAGGCCAAATTTTATGCTCTTTATGCAACCTTCAGCACAAATGTCTAGTATCTACCAAACTCTTAGGTAGACTCTAAGTAAGCTTTGATAAAGAAATAAAGTAAGAAGCTTGCCATAAAACTAGGATTGGTTTATCAAGTGGGTATGATCACATATGCTTAAGGCATATAGTATTCATATCACAAGTATGGGTTTGTGGCATCAGTAGGGTATCTGGCAAGGGTTGGCTTGCATCAATATGAGTATAAGCTTGCATAGGTATAGTATCTTGCAAGCGTTAGCTTGCACATTCACTAGTAGTATTAGGCTTGCCTTGTGCAGAGCAGTGGTTGAAGTTCTCCTCGGCTTCTTCTTCGTAGTATCCTCCTTCCTCCTCGTATCCTTGGTCGGTACTAGCGTCTATGAATAAATACGAGGTACACAATCACCAAACAATACTTAACTACTTGCAATCATCACACAAAAGGGTCCTATAGATGATCTAGCATCATCTCTAACATTACAAGGTTAAGGCTTGGTTTAAATCCTTTTATTTTAGAAACGTAATTTCTACTCATTGAAAAACTACTTAAAATTTAATATTCTCCAAACTAAATATGGGATCATGTTGACACATGTCATCACCACATATTGTAGTCCATGGGAATGTGATTTAAAGTGGTGTCACAATTTAATAAGGTTTTACCTTTTTATTTTAATTAACTAAAGTGACTAGAAATGCTTATGAAGCATTCTTTTATTCCTTGAACATTATTTCTGCAAGTAAACCTAGATATTTTTATATATTCTGAAAGGTATGGTTAAATGTGATTTTTGAGAGTTGGAATCAACTCAAAAGCTTTTATGGTTTAAATTTGAAAAAATGTTTGAATGCAGAAAAGATTCTGCCTTGTTATTTTTGCTATGGGTGATCTACAGATCCAAATGACTTGAATCCAACGGGCTTGGATTAAGAATTCACAGACCTTTCCAACAAAATTGGTTTCATCCAATTTGGTGCACTGAATAGATCTGGGTTGATTTTTGAAGTTGGGTACAGAAGTGTGTTTGAATTTAAAAAGAAAAGGTTTAATTTGAATTGCTGGGCTGCGCGGGAAATTCTAACGGGCCGGCCTGATAAGCGCATGGTTCTCTGGCTGCTTAAGTGGGTGTCCCCACTCGTCGGTGACACGGGCGAGGGCGGTATGGGGCAACGTGGATCGTTCGATCTAGTTCTAATCCAACGGCTGTGGGTCATCATCGACGCGAGACCACTCCGGCGAGAACGAAACCTAGCGCGGCCAGTGAGGGGTGCTGGGGGCTCACCGGGGTACGGGCGAGTGTCGGCGAGGCGGGCGAACGACAAAGTCGACGACGACGAACCTCCTGATACTGGTGGCTTCTCCTGGGGCGGCTCCAATCGCTGGATCCTTTCTTCTCCAGAGGCGGCGGGCTCCGGTGAAATTCCGGCGATGTGGTGCTCGCCTTGCTCTGAGGATGGTGTGGCACGGTCAGTGGGGAGAGGGGAGTGAGATGGTGTGAAGAAATCGTGCGGGGGTGGCCTCTATTTATAGTCGAGCGAGGGGACCGTCGGGGTGCACGGTGAGCTCGTCGGGGGCGACGTTACAGGCGGCTAATGGCATGGGCAAGGGTAGGGGACGGTGCTGTGTCTCCTGGCGATGCTCAACGACATGGTCGCGAGGCATGGGGCGGTGTGGTTTGGTATGGAACGGACAGTGCGCTGCGCGGCAGAGGCGGCGTCTGTATGGCACGGGGTGGCAAACGGGGATGTCTGGCGGTCTCCTGGGTCGGTGGTGATCGTGTATGCACGCGGTGAGGGCGGCGCGCGGTCTGTGGATGCTGGTCGAGGGTGGCGCTCTGGCGCATGCTCGGCATGGTCTGGGCGTGTCTTGTGCGCGTGGTCTAGGGCTTGGCAACGCTCACGGCTGGGACATGCAGTGGCGGTGGACGGTGGGCTGCCTCCCAAACAAGGTTGGCACGGCTAGTTCTTCCTCTATCCTGCTGTCGACTATGGGGTGGCATTGAGGTACTCGGCTGTTCACCATTAATGGCAATGGCAAGCTCATAGGGGTGCTAGTGTTGGGCTAATCTTTCTAGATGATCTACTGAGGTGTGTGTGAGCTAACTAGGGAACAAGTTAGGCAAGAATCACTGCACACTATAGTGTTTGTTGTTTTGTTTGATTTGTGTCTGCAACCTGTTTGATGTAATGGGCGCATGAAATCAAGTTTTGAATTTTGAAATGAATTTTGGTGGGTTTGCTAGATTGGTTCTGGTGAGTCTGCAGATGCTTGGGTTTTGAAAGTTGAGCTTGTTTGAGTGGGTTTTAAAAAAGTGGGCCATATGAAGAAGATTCAATTTTGAATTGTCATTTAAACTATGCATTTGAAAGTTTCTGGATGATCACAAATTTGGCTTTGATACTTTGTTATGAGTACATTCAAGGGGTGCAAAGATCCAGAAAAGTT
The DNA here is from genome assembly GCA_030063025.1 of Avena longiglumis. NCBI lineage: Eukaryota > Viridiplantae > Streptophyta > Magnoliopsida > Poales > Poaceae > Avena > Avena longiglumis. Next base: position 415,729,871 of record CP125979.1, read on the forward strand.
TCTGTTAGGTGTTGAAAGTTTGAGACAGCCAAAGTAGGCATGTGAGTTAAATTGGTCAAAATGACCATTCACTTAATATATTTGTTTTTATTTACTTGTCTTAAGGAAAAGTGTGGGAAATGTTTTAGATGATGTTCATTTCACCTAAGAAACATTTTACAAGCAATGGATCACACAAACAATGTGGTTTTTAAAGAAATTCAAAATCCATGCATACACCTGTACATGCATTCATGGGTTTACTTAGAAAAGTTTTTGTTAACCCTAATCTTGGTGATTAGAAATTTGATGATCTAAGTTTAGTATTTTTGGGATGTTACAAACTCTTAATCCAAGCCCATTGGATTCAAACCATTTGGAATTATAGATCACCTATAGTAAAAATCACAAGGCAGATACTTTTGTATTCAAACATTTTTTAAAATTCAACCATAAATGCTTTTGAGTTGATTCCAACTCTCAGAAATCACTTTTGATAAGACCTTTCTGAATTTATAAAAATATCTAGGTTTACTTGTAGTAATAATGGACAAGTAATAAAAGAATGCCCCATAGGCATTTCTAGCCACTTAAATTAATGAAAATAAAAAGATTAAACCTTATTAAATTGTGATACCACTTAAAATCACATTCCCAAGTATTGAAATATGTGGTGATGACATGTGTCAACATGATCCCATATTTTAATTGGAGAATATTAAATCTTAAGTAATTTTTCAATGAGTAGAAATTACTTTTCTCAAATGAAATAATTAAAACTATTGCCTTAACTCATGTGATTATTGTGATGATGCTAGATTGTAATGCCCAAAAAATTATTAAGAATTAGAAATTGATTGTTATTTTATTTTATGCATCAGCATGACATCATCATGCATATTTTATCCGTAAAATTATTTTATCAAACTATATTTTGTTTTACCAAATATCCATATGGTTTTATTAAACCCGTCTCTCGTTCTTATTTTAAAACTAAAACAAATAATATTTCCCGTAGCAAAAGATTTTCTTGTTTTATAAATAAAATTAGACTAAAGGCCCGTCTAAGTTTTAGCCCCAAACTAGCCTCATCTAAACTGCTTTGAACTAGATAAATAGTCTATTATCCTCTTTTATCTCCTAAACCCTAGCCCCAGGTCTGAACCAAATTCCCACCACTTTCCTTTTCCCCGCCGCCGCACTCACCCGAGCACGCACCCAGCGCTAGCAAACACCACACACACACGTCCTGGAGGACACGCACCCAACACGACACCACACAGGAACATAACACGACGCACACCACACACAACACTCACGCCACGCACGCGTCCTCTACGCGTTTGACCCCGACGCCCCCATGTCTCCACCTACCTCCGAACCCATCTCCTCATCGTGATCCCCTGGTTCCCCGCCTTCCTCCCTGCTAGCCGCCGCCAGGTCCTCCTCAAGCTCGCCTTGCCGCCACTCGAGCCCCCCTCGAGGTCCATAGCCGCCACCATTCTCGGCCGCCTCTGCCGTGCAAGCCTCGTCTCCGGTCATCGTCGCCGCCATGGCTCCAGCTCCGCCTCCTCGTGCCCTCGACCTCGATCTCCCTGCCCCGCCTCTCTCCTGTCGCCTCTAGGCACGCCCCGAGGCTGTCTCGTCGTGCTCTGTGTCTCGCTGGCCACCGTCGACCTCGTCCGGCCTCCCTCATCCTCGACCACGGCCCCCCTGTCCCGAGCTTCCTCCTCTCGTCGTCTAGAACATCCGCGAGCGTTGAGGCCAGCGGGCCGCGCGTCCCTGCCATCCATGCTCCTTGCAGGACAACACCCAGCCATGCGTCCTCCTCGTCCGCGTAGCGCCAACAAGGTCGCTGACCTCCCTTTGCTGCGCCGCCCGAGGCCGCTTTCCGGTGCTCCACCCCGACCTCGAACCTGCAGCACCACCGTGTTGTGGCGTTGGTTCCTCTATTTCCTGTCGCGCGTGAGTGCTCTAGTTTCTGCAAATCCAAGCACCAGCATCCGCCACCATCTTGCTCATGTAATTTTGGCTTGGTACAGATGTGGTACTGTCGCTTGATGTAGGCCAAGCTCTCAAGTTGAAGTGTTGTTGTACATCAGGTTGTTTTTTTGGGTCAGCTCCTGACTGTGCAAGTGTGTAGTTGTGACAGGATGGAGTGGCTACTGCCACGGGAAGCCAAGATCTCCTTCATGGTCAAGAAGAATCCAACCTCACAATCCGAAGACCGTTCCCGTCGACCCGAAGATCTTCGAACCCCAAAATGTGCGACCCGTCATTGTTTTGTATAATATGACATATAAATCGTGTATACTAAATTATTCACGCTTGCATACATGCCACCTTGTGGATTGGGTTAAATAGTCGATTCATCTAAATTAAATATGGAGCTATATGAGGAATAATCTTGTCTTATATCGACTCCATTTAATATGGAGTAGCAAACCGATGCCATGTTTTATCTTGTTAACTCAACATTTAATTTGCGGAGTAGCTAAATAACTTGAACCTTCTATTTAAATGACGGGATCCTGATTCCACTTAATATTGCTAAGTGGGACCGCATATTGCCATGCCATGCATCATATCATAAACATGTGAGATCTTTCGCCAAGTATTAAATATTGTAACGGTTGTTCCTTCTAGTGTTTGCTTCTTCACTGGATAGGATGATGAGTCGATGTGAGATACGACAAGCCTCCGATTACCCGACATTGTTCCTCAAGCGAGCATTCTCCCTGTTCTACCTATTTTGCATTTATAGTCTTTACTTCCTTCCTTTGATCTATTGCTATCCTTATTGTTGATGCTATAATACCGTTCCTTTATTTACTTGATCCACTATATTTCCTTGGTTATCCTATTGCCTTGTTTGAGTAGCTAGTGTTGTCCTTGTGAGTCGTAGGCATGCTTTGTACTGCTCTCGTACAGGTGGAACACGATACTTGAATATTGTTGGTGATAAGATAATTAATCTGGTGATGTTGGATATGGTTACGGTTTCACCTAATGATAATGCCTCGGCAGGGACCACCTTTGGGAACTGCTTGAGCCGACCTAGTACCCGTTCGTTCTACGATACCAGTTCTGAGTTGATCGCGCTAACCAAATGTAGGGGCCTCTGGGATCCCCCTCAACTACCGACGCTATTCATATATCCAGAGGGTTACAAAATTGGTTTTCCATTTGGTGCATACGTATAATATGTCCTCAGACATGGGTTGAGTTGTGATATGATTTTAGTGGACTGCCATGGCTTGCATTGCATAAAATCGGGATATCGTGTCGGAGGTGGGATGGAGCTCTACAAGTTATCTTCCGATCATCGCCCGACCGTAGACTTAAACGTTGTGCCACCTAGAGAATCAGTTGTATATCTTGTGTGGGTAAAGCACAGTAGGTGATGCCTCTGGATATGCGCGTAGTTATGGGACAGTTCTTGTTGTGAGATTCAGATGGCACGCGTGATATGTTGCCTGATGGGTTGAGCATGCGTTTGGGTACAGTAGTGTACCCCTGCAGGGTAAATCTTTTCGAGAAGCCGTGTGTCCACGGTTATGGACGCCTCAGGAGTACAGTGTCATGATCATAGACAACCCCACTAATGTTTTGCCTCTAATAATATGATTAGTAATTAGCCTTATCAATTAAATACCTGATTAACTAAAATTGTCACCGTGTGTGTTCTGTAAGAGGACTTCCTCGACTGGTCTTTGAGGGGGAAATCTTCGGATGGGTTATGTTTGGTGTTATATTATTGTTACCGCATAGCTCTCTCTTATCTCGCTCTAATAGTCGAAGTTGTAGCATGTCTCTATAAGTTAGATAGTGCAAGCTTTGCTACCGCTGAGCCCACCATACCTATGTAGGCGAGAACCGCCGAATTCTAGTCTCGCCGTGTACTGGCCTCAGTACTGACCGCTCTCTTTCTGTTTTCCTTTGCCCTTTGCCGGCACCCTTTTGGCTTGACAGGTATGTGATTGACGACGTTAGCAAGGTTACCCTTCCAGCTTGGCCTGGGCAGGGTTGGACACCACTTGGTTATTCTTTAGGACTCTTAGTCCCATTTGGATCTTGTTCGTACTTAGATATTTATGCTCGCTTTCTTTTTGAATTGTATCTTTTGTATTCTTGACTCGTTGAGTCGTTGCTGTATATATAAGTTCTTGTGGACTCTGTTGTAAACTATTGTAATGTAACTACTTGTATTCAAATTCCACCCACACGAAAGTGTCTGGTGGACGTCTTTGAATCTTTTTTATGCGGATTTTGGCGGGAAATGCTGAGATCTGCATAGACCCGATTCGGGGCGTTGCATAGATCATCTAGTGTAAACCCTTGTGTGCTAAATAGAAGTAGTTAAGTATTGTTTGGAGATTGTGTACTTCGTATTCATTTATAGACGCTAGTATCGACCAAGGATACTGTAACACCCTCAGAATCGGACCTATGCAGTTTTAGCGACTTCCGCCAAACCCGCATAGAAACGATTCAAAGGTGCCCACCAGGCACTTGCGTGCGGGTGGAAAACGAAGTAATATCATTACACAATAGTCCACGATGGAACCCACAGAACATATATATACAACAGTGAATCAATGAGTCAAGAATATAGATATACAATACAAAGATCCAAATCACCTTTAAAATGATACAGCGTCCGAGTACGGGCAAGATGCAAATTGGGCTAAGAGCCCTGAAGAATAACCAATGGCGTCCATAACCCTGCCTAGGCCAAGCCGGAAGGGTAAACCTGCTAACGACGTCGATCTCAAAACCTACTTAAACAAAAGGGGGTGCCGACAAAAGGGCAAAGGAAAAAAGGAGAGCGGTCAGTACTGAGGCCAGTACACGGCGAGACTATAATTCGGCGGTCCTCGCCTACATAGGTATGGTGGACTAAAGCGGCAGTGCAGCATGCACTAAACATGAAGGGAATATGCCCTGAGAGGCAATAATAAAGTGTTTATTATGTGTATTCCAAGTATATGATAGATGTTTATTTTGCATGCTATAATTGTATTAATACGGAAACGTTAATACATGTGTGTTTAATAAACAAACAGAAAGTTCCTAGTTATGCCTCTCTCATAAACTAGCTCGTTGATTAACAAGATGATCAAGGTTTCCTGATCATGGACATTGGATGTTGTTAATAACGGGATCACAACATTAGTGTAATGGTGTGATGAACATTCATCCGAAGTATAGCATTACGATCAAAGTCATTGAGTTTATATTGCTATAACAACTTACGAAGTGATCCTAATCCTTAGACCATGAGATCATATCAATCACTAACACCGGAAGAGTTTCTTGATAACATCAAACGTCACACCGTAACAGGGTGATTATAAAGATGGATTCAGAACTAATAAAGTGTTATGTTGAGGATCATGGATCGAGAGTGGAATTTGTTCATCCCGATGATGGATAGATATACTCTGGGCCCTCTCGGTGATATCACATTGATTAGCTTGCAAGCAAGTGATTTGATCACTAGAATGTTATATCACAGGAACGAGAAAAGAGTGCATGTCGGTAACGAGATCAAACTAGGTATGGAGATACCGATGATCGAATCTCGAACATGTAATATATCGTGAAACAAAGGGATTAAGATACTAGCGTAAAAGGTTCCGACGATCACAAGAAAGTCATCGTTGAATGTGTGGGAGTAGATGGGTCTCCGATCCCGCTTCGATTATTGATCCGAGAGGGGCCTCGATCATGTCCGCATTATTCACGAACCGTAGGGTGACACACTTAAGAGACACCGACATCCAATTGGAGCAAATGTTTCATGCCGAAGAATGAATAAGCGCAGGAATTTATTTCACTAGATACAAACAGGTTTCGGGTGAAATTGCATAAAGTGGTTATGCATGTGAAATAGAATTCTAGCAAGGTTATTTGTGAATGTTTGTCATTAAAGTAATTGACAAAATTCTGAATAAAATAAAAGAGTTTTATTTAATGAGAGTTTGCATTAAATTTGGTGGAAATTTAATGGGAATTTGAGTGGACTTTGAGTGGAGGGATTTTAAAGGGCATTTTGTGAGTGGAGTGTCCACCCACATGAATGAAGGAGGAGGGGCAGCCCCATGGCCGGGCGGCCACCCCTTGGGTGCCCCTCCTCCTATAAAAGGAGCCCTCCTCACTTGTCTCTCACACCTCCTCGTGAAGGATCTCTCTCCCCTCTAGAATTTATCCCCATGGTCTCGGACTAGCGAGATACATGTTCCGGTGGCTATTCGGCAAGAAAGAGTTGTGCTTCGCTGCATCGCTGGAGCGAGGAGGCGGAGGTTGCTCGGTGCCTCGAACGTGTGTGCGAGCACGGATGCGCCGCTGATTTGCGCGCTAGGACTTCCTCTCGATCTTGAGATCGGCAAGAGATCGTTTACATCAACCACGAGTTGAACTCGTTAAGCTTTGTCGGTCTTCAAGGGTATGTTCTACGGATATACATCCGCCGCTGTTTGTATCTAGTAGATAGATCTTGGTATACAGTTCACATCGTAGGAAATTTTTGTTTTCTATGTCATAACCCTATAGTGGTATCGAGCTGGATCTATGCGTAGATACTTTACACGTAGTACACATATGAGTATGTGGGCAATGATGATCATGTTGTTGCTCCTTTGTTGTAATTTTGGATATTGGTGGCATAGTGGGATGAAGCGGCCGGACAAACTTTACATGTCCTCGCACATGAGACATGTTCCACGCTTGACATGCAACTAGTTTGCATAAGTGGCTGGCGGTGTCTCTCTCCTACTATAGTCAATATCTATTTTGCAAGCGAGTTGTCAACAATTTGATTATCCTCGTTAGGTTCATGTTCGTAGGTAAGAACGGTTCTATCTCGAAAGCCCTAAGCCACGTAAAACTTGCAATGGATAAATTAGAGGCGCCTAGTTTAGATTGTTGCTGGGCTAGTGTTATGATATGGTAGTGTTGTAAGTAGAAGTATGAGATGATACTCTTACAACACACATAGCGGTAAAAATCCATAGACCTTGGATTTACACATATAGGTATGATAGTGATCATACCACGATGCACATGATAGAGATCATCTCATGGAACCATATAATTTCACTAATAAACATATGATGTTTGATAGCATCTTATATTTCTTGTTTAGCGCTTTGTTAGCATAATAAGATGATCCCTCATTTAAATATCAAGATAAGAATGTGTTCTTCCTTTAGTATGCACCGATTATTTTTTCGCTCCCAAGACATCACGTGATGATCGGGTGTTCTTGGATCCACGACCATATTTCGGGTGTAAAACAGTTACACACGCGAATACTAAGGTTCTAACTTGGCGAGCCTAGCATGTACAGACATGGCCTCGGAACACGGACCAAAAGGTTAAGGATGAGTCATATAGTTGATATGATGCCCATTTGATGCTCGCCTTTGAAGCTATACCGACTCACGTGATGATTGGACTTGGTATAGTGGATTTGGTTCATGTAGTCACCAAAAAGGCACGAGGGATGTCGTTTTTGGGTGGGAGTTCATTCGATTAGTTGAACTCAATCTATCATACACTTAGTCTAAACTTCACAAATTCTGTTGTAGATGGCACCACCTGCTTTTAATTTCAATGTGTTCATGGAGAAAGAGAAACTAGCAACGAACGGTAGCAACTTTGCCGAATGGGCCATGAATTTGAGGATTCTCCTCTCTGCTGCACAAAAGCAATATGTGCTAGAAGCGCCGCCCCATCTTTTGATGATGCCCCTGACGAGGAGAAGAATGTCTATCAGACTCGTCAGGAGGACCACAACTTAGTTCATTGCGGCATATTGTATGGGCTAGAGCCGGAACTTCGAAAGCGTTTCGAAAACGGCAATGCATTTGATACAATGGGTGAGTTGAAAATGATTTTTGACACACATGCTGCTGTAGAGAGCTACAACGCTTCAGAAAAGTTCTTTAGCTGCATGATGGAAGAGCACAATTCCGTTAGTGAGCATGTACTCAAGATGTCGGGTTACGACGATAAGCTTGTGTCCTTAGGAATATCGATTCCCATTGACTTAGGCATCCATCATGTTCTACAGTCTCTGCTACCTAGCTATAAGAGCTTCGTGATGAACTATAATATGCAAGGCATGAAGAAGTCTCCCGAGCTTCACCAATGCTTAAAAGCAGAAGTGGAGATCAAAAGGAACATCAGTGTTGATGATCAATAGGAACACTGGTTTCAAGAAAGACAAGAAGGAAAACGGAAGGAAGTAAGGGCAAGCCTGCAGCGCCTAAAAAAGAAACCCCGAGTTGGACCTAAGTCCGATTCCGAGTGCTACTATTGTAAGGGACGTCATCGAAGCGAATCGCCCCAAGTATCCGCGACAAGAAGGCCGGCAAGGCAAACAAAGGTATATATGATATACATGTTATTGATGTGTACTTGACTAGTGCTCGTAGTAGCACCTGGGTATTTGATACCGGTTCAGTTGCTAATATTTGTAACTCGAATCAGGGGCTGCGGAACAAGCGACCGCTAGCAAGGGGTGAGGTCAAGATGCGTGTCGGCAATGGATCAAGCGTTGATGTGATTGCCGTCGGAATGCTGCCTCTCCACTTACCGTCGGGATTAGTTATAAACATGAATAAATGTTATCTGGTGCCTGCACTGAGCATGAACATTGTATCTGGATCGTGTTTGATGCGAAGTGGTTATTCATTTAAATCCGAGAACAATGGTTGTTCCATTTATATGAATGAAATCTTTTATGGTCATGCACCAATGATGAATGGTTTATTTCTATTAGATCTCGATGATAATGTTACACATATTCATAATGTTGATGCTAAAAGGATTAAACTTAATGATGATATATCTGCATATATGTGGCACTGCCGTCTAGGTCATATTGGCGTTAAATGCATGAAGAAGCTCCATTCGGATGGACTTTTGGAATCACTTGATCCTGAATCATTTGATACATGTGAGTCATGCCTTATGGGCAAGATGACTAGAACGCCGTTTTCCGGTTCAAAGGAGCAGGCGATTATTGGAAATCATACATTCTGATGTATGTGGTCCAATGAGTGTGTCGGCGCGAGGTGGATATCGTTATTTTGTTACTTTCACGGATGATTTGAGTAGATACGGTTATATCTACTTGATGAAACACAAGTCTGAAACCTTTGAAAAGTTCAAGGAATTTCAGAATGAAGTGGAAAATCATCGTAATAGAAAGATCAAATTTCTACGGTCCGACCGTGGAGGTGAGTATCTAAGTTACGAGTTTAGCACTCACATGAAAGAGTGTGGAATTGTTTCACAACTCACACCGCCGAACACCACAGAGAAATGGTGTGCCTGAACGTCGTAATCGCATTACTTTATTAGATATGGTTCGATCTATGATGTCTCCGACGGACTTGCTGCCATTTTGGGGTTATGCACTAGAAACCGCATTCACTTTAAATCGGGCACCATCTAAATCCGTTGAAAAGACACCGTATGAATTGTGGTTTGGAAACAAACCTAAGCTGCCATTTCTTAAAGTTTGGGGATGCGATGTTTATGTGAAGAAACTTCAACCGGATAAACTCGAACCCAAAGCGGAAAAATGCGTCTTCATAGGATACCCTAAATAAACTATTGGGTATTCCTTCTATCACAGATCCGAGGGCAAGGTTTTTGTTGCCAAGAATGGATCCTTTCTAGAGAAAGAGTTTCTCGCGAAAGGTGTGAGTAGTCGGAAGGTAGAACTCGAAGAGGTTGTGGAACCTTCTCTTCAAAGTATGGCGAGTAGCGCAGCGCCGGAAGTTGTTCCGGAGTTGGCTCCACCTATTGAAGAGGGAACTAATGATAATGATCATGAAACTCCGAAAGAGAGTACTACCGAACCTCGCATGTCAAACAGGACGCGTGCAGCTCCCGAGCTGTACGGAAATCCTGTCATGAATTTCATGGTTGATGAAAATGATGACCCTGCGACGTATGAAGAAGCGATGATGAGCCCGGATTCCAACAAATGGTTAGAAGCCATGAAATCCGAGATGGAATCCATGTATGAAAATCAAGTTTGGAAATTGGTGGAATTACCTCACGACCGAAAGGCCGTGGAGAACAAATGGATTTTCAAAAGGAAAACTGATGCTGATGTTAATGTGACCGTCTATAAAGCTCGACTTGTCGCAAAGGGGTTTCGACAAATTCAAGGAGTTGACTACGATGAGACTTTCTCTCCCGTAGCGATGCTAAAGTCAGTTAGGATTATGTTAGCAATTGCTGCATATTTCAATTATGAGATATGGCAGATGGATGTCAAAACCGCGTTTCTCAATGGTAATATTGAAGAAGAGTTGTATATGATACCACCAAAGGGTTTTATCGATCCTAAGGATGCTAACAAGGTGTGCAAGCTTCAGCGATCCATTTATGGATTGAAGCAAGCATCACGAAGTTGGAATATCCGCTTTGATGAGGTGATCAAAGAGTTTGGATTTGTCCAAACTTATGGAGAAACTTGTATTTACAAGAAAGTGAGTGGGAGCAATGTGGCATTTCTGATATTATATGATGACATATTATTGATCGGAAATGATATAGATCTTTTAAACAGTGTTAAAAGTTATCTAAACAGCAAATTTTCAATGAAGGACCTAGGTGAAGCGTCATACATATTAGGCATAAAGATTTATAGAGATAGATCTAGGCGCCTAATAGGGCTATCACAAAGTACATACCTTGATAAGATTTTAAAGAAGTTTAAAATGGACGGAAGTAAGAAGGGGTTCTTACCTATGTTGCAAGGCAAGACATTGAGTAAGACTCAAAGTCTGGCTTTGGCGGAAGAAAGAGAGATAATGGGCAAAGTCCCCTATGCTTCAGCCATAGGCTCTATAATGTACGCCATGCTATGTACAAGACCGGATGTGGCACATGCTATTAGTTTGACTAGTAGGTACCAATCGAATCCAGGTTCGGAACACTGGATAGCGGTCAAGAATATCCTTAAGTACTTACGAAGAACTAAGGATATGTTTTTTGTATACGGAGGTGAAGAAGAGCTCGCCGCTAAGTGTTATGTCGACGCTAGCTTTGACACCGATCCGGATGACTCTAAGTCTCAATCCGGATACGTATTTCTCATGAATGGCGGAGCGGTTAGTTGGAGGAGCTCCAAACAACCTGTGGTAGCGGGATCAACAACGGAGGCCGAATATGTTGCTGCTTCAGAAGCGGCTCAGGAAGCAGTTTGGATGAAGGAGTTCATATCCGAACTAGGAGTGGTGGCAAACGCGTTGGACCCAATGGTGATCTATTGTGACAACAATGGTGCCATTGCCAATGCCAAAGATCCAAGGTCTCACAAGCATTCCAAGCATATTAAGCGCCGGTTTCACTCCATCCGCGAGCATGTCAAGGATGGAGATATAAAGATTTGTAAAGTACATACGGATCTCAATGTAGCAGATCCGTTGACTAAAACTCTCCCTAGAGCAAAACATGATCAACACCAGAACTCAATGGGTGTTAGATTTAACACTATGTAACTAGATTATTGTCTCCAGTGCAAGTGGGAGACTGAAGGGAATATGCCCTGAGAGGCAATAATAAAGTGTTTATTATGTGTATTCCAAGTATATGATAGATGTTTATTTTGCATGCTATAATTGTATTAATACGGAAACGTTAATACATGTGTGTTTAATAAACAAACAGAAAGTTCCTAGTTATGCCACTCTCATAAACTAGCTCGTTGATTAACAAGATGATCAAGGTTTCCTGATCATGGACATTGGATGTTGTTAATAACGGGATCACAACATTAGTGTAATGGTGTGATGAACATTCATCCGAAGTATAGAATTACGATCAAAGTCATTGAGTTTATATTGCTATAACAACTTACAAGTGATCCTAATCCTTAGACCATGAGATCATGTCAATCACTAACACCGAAGAGTTTCTTGATAACATCAAACGTCACACCGTAATGCAGGTGATTATAAAGATGGATTCAGAACTAATAAAGTGTTATGTTGAGGCTCATGGATCGAGAGTGGAATTTGTTCATCCCGATGACGGATAGATATACACTGGGCCCTCTCGGTGATATCACATTGATTAGCTTGCAAGCAAGTGATTTGATCACTAGAATGTTATATCACAGGAACGAGAAAAGAGTGCATGTCGGTAACGAGATCAAACTAGGTATGGAGATACCGATGATCGAATCTCGGACATGTAATATATCGTGAAACAAAGGGATTAAGATACTAGCGTAAAAGGTTCCGACGATCACAAGAAAGTCATCGTTGAATGTGTGGGAGTCAGTATGGGTCTCCAGATCCCGCTTCTGATTATTGATCCGAGAGGGGTCTCGATCATGTCCGCATTATTCACGAACCATAGGGTGACACACTTAAGAGACACCGACATCCAAATTGAGAAAATGTTTCATGCCGAAAGAATGAACAAGCGCAGGAATTTATTTCACTAGATACCGAAACAGGTTTTCAGGAGAAATTGCATAAAGTGGTTATGCATGTGAAATAGAATTCTAGCAAGGGGTTATTTGTGAATGTTTGTCATTAAAGTAATTGACAAAATTCTGAATAAAATAAAAGAGTTTTATTTAATGAGAGTTTGCATTAAATTTGGTGGAAATTTAATGGGAATTTGAGTGGACTTTTGAGTGGAGGGATTTTAAAGGGCATTTTGTGAGTGGAGTGTCCACCCACATGAATGAAGGAGGAGGGCAGCCCCATGGCCGGCCACCCCTTGGGTGCCCCCTCCTCCTATAAAAGGAGCCCCCCTCCTCACTTGTCTCTCACACCTCCTCGTGAAGGATCTCTCTCCCCCTCTAGAATTTATCCCCCATGGTCTCGGACTAGCGAGATACATGTTCCCGGTGGCTATTCGGCAAGAAAGAGTTGTGCTTCTGCTGCATCGCTGGAGCAAGGAGGCGGAGGTTGCTCGGTGCCTCGAACGTGTGTGCGTGCACGGATGCGCTGCTGATTTGCGGCGCTAGGACTTCCTCTCGATCTTGAGATCGGCAAGAAATCGTCTACATCAACCACGAGTTGAACTCGTTAAGCTTTGTCGGTCTTCAAGGGTATGTTCTCTACGGATATATATCCGCCCATTGTTTGTATCTAGTAGATAGATCTTGGTATACAGTTCACATCGTAGGAAATTTTTTGTTTTCTATGCTGCGAACCCTACAAAACAACCTATAGAGACTCAATACAGCTGGCGGCTATTAGATAGGGATAAGAAATACCTATTCGGATCCAACCTAAAACTATCACCAAGCATACCCATCCTGATATTTCCCCCTCGAGACCAAACGAGGAAGTCAACCGAGGAACTCACACAGTTGGCAGTTTTATTCATTCAGTTATAGTTGCGGCAATTACTAGTCAGATATAGAAAGCGTGAGTCATCCTGATATAATAAACAGTGGGCAGTTTTAGTTAACCATTCTGTTGCAGTTGTAGTACTTACTAGTCAGATACATATAACCTAAGGCATCCCAAAACCCAGCAGTTGTTGGTACTTCTATTTAGCCATTCCGTTGTAGTTGCAATACTTACTAGTCAGATACAATGGTAACAGGGGACAACCCAAACCAGCAATTGTTGGCACTTTTATTTAGCCATTCCATTATAGTGAAGCTGATTACTAGTCATTATAAAGTCAAATTTATAGCACTACTTTAGTTATAGTTGTCTATGATCGAGATACTGTGCTCCAAGTCGTCCATAACCGCGGACACGGCTTTCAGAAAGTTTTACCCTGCAGGGGGCACAAATAGCAACAGACGCACGATCAACCTCGGGAAAAACCAAATAAAACCCAACGAGGCATTGCAAGATTCATATAAATTTTAGGGGGCCACCCCACTAAGCAACTCGCGAAGAAGTTGGCCGGCTCCGAGACGAACCCAGAGGTTTGTGTCAATGGCTGTAAACGACTGGGAGCCCAAAAGTGTGACTGGGCTTGTCGATACCGCGGAAACATTCCACATTTGTTCCTAAACAGTACAGGCGCTCCACGCGCAATCGTAAATAAAGCAATAAAGCATGTCATAAGTACACGATAGTAATAAAGCCCCAAACTACTTTGTGGCTCCAAGAAATAAATATGACTCAAGCTCTGGCTAGGGGGATTCATGGTCCCACATGGGGATAGTGTGAATATTCAAAGAACAGGTATCAAGTACTCGGGGTCCAACTGGACACAACTGGATGGCTAAAAACCAAATAACATCTATTGCCCACCTGTGCCTCTATATTATTTACCTACTTCAATTTTAGTTATTAAACAATAATTAAAGCCATGATCATCTCCAACATTAAACATGCGGCATTACTCCAACAACTGTGGTACTTGATGACACGCAACAGCATTTGAGCAAGCGACTACGACACGCAAGTCCAACTATCTACCAAACAACAGGTAATAGGATGTGTCCAAGGCAATATAAGGCTGCAAGGGATACCACGGGTACGAAAAGTAGAGCATCGCAACACAGATAGCAATAGATCAACAGGAGGAAATAAAGACTATAAAAGTAAAATAGGTAGAAAGGGGGAGAATGCTCGCCTGAAAACATTGCCGAAGGTTCATCCGAAGATCTGGTCGACACTCGCATCAACTCATCGGCCTAATCCGTGAAGAAGCAAATCACTAGAAGAAACACCGGATGCACTATTTAATACTATGATAGAAAATCGGGCATGATGCATGTATGATGTATGACATGGCAAAGATGCGATGCAATTAGGAAATATTAAATGGAACCGGGGTCCCGACAATTATTTATTAGGTTGATGTTATTTAGATACCCCGGAATTTAAATGTTTTATTAACAAGGCAAAATAGGTCACCGGTTCGCTACACAAATTTAAATAGAGACAAACTAAGACTAAAATAGTCCATATATGATCTCCATATTTAATTATGAGGTGAATCGGCATAGTGCCCCCAAATCAAACAATATGTATGCGAGATGAATAAATTATATGCAACAGGAATATATTATATATTATAAAAAGATGGGGCTCAGAAAAAGGGTCACACATTGGGTTGCGAAGATCTTAGGGTTCGCCGAGGGTTCAGGATCGGTCTTCGGATCTGTCTATCGAGGGTCTTCGGATCGGGCATCGCGTCCGGGAAGGAGACCTTGATGTTCCATGTCGGAGGCCTTTGGGTTTTCCGTGACGTAGTTCTTGGTAGCTAATGGGTCTCAGGAAGATCTTGGATGCCCGTTTCAATGGTCGATGAGGATCTTGTATAGGCGTCGGTGGTCTCCGATTAATGCTGGAGCCAAAGTGATTGGCCAGAGGGCAGCATCACCACAATCCTAAGAGTAGCCAACTCTTCCAGTACCATGTATGTAGTACACAACACCATCACGAGTAGTGGAGCAGTAGCTGCACAAGTTAAGGCAGAAGATGCCAGCGTAGGGCTGGCTGGCGCACAGACCGCAATTAGACAGGCGAGGAACGGCGACGAGGTGGGGCGAGGAGCTGCTAGCGAGGCAACGAGGAGAACAACACGGCCGCGAGGTCGAGAGACTGCAGACGAAGGGGCAGCTCGGCCAAGGCAAGGAACTCGGACCCGATGTCGCTGTAGAGAGGAGTTCGGGCGGCAGCAAAGGAACTCAATGGGGAGGCGGCGGAATGCGGCTGGACAGGAGGAGGCCAATGACCACACGAGCGGAGGAGGACGCCAAGGGAAGGACCACTGCGGCCGACAAAGCGGACAGGCAAAGCGGTGGCGACGCTCTTCGGCGGGGCCTGCAGGGCGGCGACCTGAGCGGGAGGATGGGCCGCGGGGTAGGGGAGGTCGAGATGCAGGAGAGAGGGCCGACGGCAGGAGCGCCAGGGGCTGCCGGTGATGGAAGTCGCAGGAAGGACACCGCGGTGGAGGGCGATGGCGGTGTCCCACGGCGGCGACGCACCGGATGCAGAGGAGGCTCTCGGCGTTGCTAATGGCGACGGAGGATGGCGCGGCAAGGAGGGAAGCTCGAGGCGCGCAGCGAGAGGCCACTGTGCTCAAGCAGGAGGAGGAAGAGGTAAGATGCGGGGGAGACGAGGTAGGGGAGAGGAGCGTGGTCGGTAGCGGGCGTGGGGCCAGGGTAGGGTCGTGCGATGCGAGGGCGTCGGTTAGCGCGAGGGAGTGTTGGGCAGGGAGTTGGGTGGGGCCAGGCGCCAGGGTCATTGACCACAGGGGGTGGGTGCGTGAGTGAGTTGTGTGAGTCGTGGGCGGGGTGTTGGAATTGTGGGGATGACAGCTAGGGTAGGCTAGGGGATTAGGCTTAGGGTTTAGCCGGTTGGGCCTTTTGGGCCTGACCGGTTTAGGTCTAGATTTAGGTTTACTATTTATTTATAAAATATACTATTTGTTTTGTTTTAAATATTTTTATTAAATATTTTTTAGGCAAATAGTTTAACAGATAACTATAAGACTTGTTTTGAAATAAGAGAAGAGGTATTGTATCAGACAAAATAGTTTTTAGTTAAAATATTCTGAGAGCCAAAGATGCATGATGCCATGATGATGCACAAAGTTTTATTTAACATGTGATTGCTAATAGTGGCTTTACCCGGGGTGTTACAGATATGAAGAGGAAGGAGACTACTACGAAGAGGAAGCCGGGGATAACATCAACCATTGCACTTCATAAGGCAAGCTACTAACTAAGCAAGCCATCCTAGAAAGCCAATACTTGCAACTGTGAAAGCTAGATAACCTATGCAATGCATCACATATGCTGTGATTATACCACTTGATTATACCAAATCCTAGTTTTACTTGCAAGCTTTATTAAGTTATTTCTTTATCAAAATTCTTTGTTTACTTTTAGAAAGTGCTTGTGAAGTTTTGGAAGGGTTTGAAAGGTAGCATAAAGAGCATCAAACTTGGCCTAAGTTAGGTATAACTTGATGTCATCCCGAGGCATGATATTGGACTTAGATAACTCACACTTGATTACCACCCCTCGTTAGTGTTTACCCCCAATTGTAGTTGCTAGTGCTAATCATAAAATTTGATCACTTTAGATGGGAATACTTGGTGAAAATGATTATGAAAACCTTAGAATGATGAGTCATTCTAATGAAATGTTTTGGACATGTGTTGAGGCATGGGCCTTAGCCCTTTATAAAATTGATGGCTGTGTATGGATGCGATACCATTCCAATTTTACCGTACAACCTCAATACCCTACATTGGGTAGGGCTTGACTGGAAGTTTATATATCTTACTATGGGTTCCTTTGAGGCCGAGGTTTGAGCTGAGGCTACCTCGTGAGTATTGACCACCTGTGCAGTTCCTAAGATGATAGATAGTCATGGTTGGGAGGCCAAACTCATAGGAGAGGTGCCTATACTAGGGTGTGTAATTGAAAGGTTAGGATTGATTATCCGCATATTGAGTATGGTGAATTCAGGATTGTTCCTGACGGATGTATCGAATATTGTGGTGAAAGTGTACCACCTCTGCAGGGTGTCAAACTATTCGAATAGCCGCGTCCACGGTTATGGACAGTTGGAGTGGCCATACTGTTCCGTCGTCTGATGTTTTCAAAATGACTTGGGCAATGAATCATGACTTTGACTTGACCACAACTGAGTTGTGAGAGTGAAACTTAAGTTCCCACTTAGGTGTTATAAAACCTTAAACTAGTTTTGTTTGCTTCTAAACTCAGTTAGAGATAAACCTGGATTTTTGCAAAACAACCTAGAGCTTAGGATTCCTACTTGAAACCTCTTTACTTGTTAGTGATAGTTTGCGAGTACTTAAAGAGTACTTATGGCTTTGTCCCTGGCTATTCCCGTGGCCAGACTATGAAGAGGACTATCAGGAGGATGGACCACAGAAAGGTTACGACAACTAGGATCATCTCCCATCATCAGCATTGCCTGTGACCATGAAGATGGAGCTTCGCCCATGCTACCGTTATTACATTATTCCACTTCTTTGCTTGTACCAAGACTGCATCATGAGATCCTTTATTTGTAAGACCTTTATTATGGTTTGTAATGGATGATGAACTATGGTACCAATCTGTTATGTCTCGCAAAAATGGTAATCCTATGATTGCGATGTATGGCATAACAGATATCTGTGATTAAAAATCCGAGTGTTGATAGATTTAGGACCAGATTGGTGCGCACCACATATTCCAGCATGCACCTCATTTAGGGCTTCCATAATTTCATTGTCAGCGAGACAACGTAATAATATGCCATCATGAGAGCGTCTATAAAGTATCTCATCGATGCATGTGTAATGAATTGATCTTTTGAGGATTCTAGACCTTCCGCTAGCCTCTAGTGGTAAATATCCATGAAGTAGATATTCTAGGAATGGTGCTCTCCAATCCCCAATCCAATTTCGCATATGTCGGCTGTCATTGCTGAAGATATTGGTGTTTCTTTTTCAGCAAATATTGGTAGTATTCTTTGTTGTTCCACATATACATCCATGGTTTCATGTGCGTTTAATGACATACTAGCGGCTAAACTGGCTAAGGCGTCAGCCTTTTCATTTTGAATTCTTACTATATGCTGAATAGTTAGATCGGTGAACATGGCCATGAGTTCTTTAGCCCTTTTGAAATATGGAAATAGCTCTTGTTTCTTCACCATGTAAGTTCCCATTAGTTGATTAATCACTAATTGCGAATCTCCATAAATTGAGAGTGTATCAAGTCTCATGTTTATAGCTATCTCAAGACCAAGGATAAGGGCTTCATATCATTTGTCTTGCGACATTTTAGCATTAGGTTTTATGGATGTGATTCTCCAACAAGATTTTTAAATCATCCATCTTATATGGAATATGGTAATTATTTTAACAAACTTTGTTCTCATAATACCTGATTTAAATAAAAATTATTAAAACAAATCTTGAAGGCAAGCTTTGATGTCAACGATAAATACAAACAATGGCTTGTTTGTTTTCGATGATGATTGTCACATATTCTCTTGCTAGTTACTTAGGTCATTGTAGTTCATGAATTGCGTCGTTCTGTATGAAATTTCATACCAACCAATTCAGTATTCAATACCCAAGAACCAATTGTTTAACAAGCAAAGAATACAACCATAACATGTATATCATCTATATACCTAAACTGGATATTTCCGGTCTTTTATTTTCTGCCAAGTATATTTTATAGATTCTCTTTCAGCATTTCTTTTTCCTTTTAAAATAATCTATCAACATCAAAAGTGGTGCCATATACATGACATATAGTCCGAAGCGTGTATATTTAAATACTAGTACCTTTGGACTTGCACTTTGAAGTAGATCACCATCATCAAGTGATTGGCGTTCTTTCAAAATCCATTCTTTAGTAATCTTTTAGTGTAGTAAACACTTTACATACATCTTCTGTTCATCCTTATCATGACGAATTTCATGATCAAGCTAATGTAGCTTATAAAGACGAATCGTGAGTATAACATTTCTTTCCAAAACCCTTTTGGATGATTAGGATGTCTAGCATCTCCAACCTTTGCAAATTCTCATCCAATATGAGAACATATAATATACTCTATCATATTGCAACCAAAACATTGTTTCAGATATCGTTATATCTGCCACACATGATGGTTTCTGAAACAATTCTTTCAGCTCCTAGATAATCTCGATATTTAAATCAAGAATCATGGAGGCAAACATGATACTTTAGATACTAACAATGAAATTGTCACTCTCGATTTAGTACTAATTATTAAACTTCACGAGTAAACTGTCAACACCCGGATTTTTAATCCCAGATGCCTGTTATGCCATACATCACAATCCCAGGATTACCATTTTTGCGAGACATAACATAATTGGATACCATAGTACATCATCCATTACAAACCATACATAAGTTCTTACACAAATAGGGATCTCATGATCCAATTCTTAATACAACTTCAAGCAGCGGAATACGTAATAATAACGGTAGCGTAGGCGAAGCTCCATCTTCGGGGTCACAGGCAATGCTGACGATGGGAGATGATCCGAGTTGTCGTAACCTTCCTAGGGTCCATCCTCCATGTACTCATCTTCATAGTGTGGCCACGGGAATAGCCAGGGACAAAGCCATGAGTACTCTTTAAGTACTCGCAAACTAATACTAACAAGTGGAAGGGGTTTTTGATAATAGGACACTAGGCTCTAGGGTTGTTTTGCAAGAACCAGAGTTACCTCTACTAAGTTCAGAAATAAGAGAAACTAGTCACATTTTTATAACACCTAAAGGGGATCTTGTAACTCATGTCACAACTCTTTTGTGGTCAAGTCAAAGTCTCACTTCCTTTCACAAATCATTTTGAAAAGTCTGACGGGGGAACAGTATGGCCACTCCAACTATCCATAACCGCGAACGTGGCTATTCGAATAGTTTGACACTCTGCAGAGATTGTACACTTTCACCACAACATTCGATACATCCGTCAGGAACAAATCCTGAATTCACCATACTCAGTATGCGGATAATCAATCCTAACCTTTCAATTACACGCCCTAGTATAAGCACCTCTCCTGTGAGTTTGGCCTCCCAACCATGACCAACTATCATCTTGGGTACTGCAGTGGTGGACAATCTTCAGAAGGTAGCCTCAGCTCAGACCTTGGCCGTGAGGGAACAATACTAACAGGTATATAAGTTTCCAGTAAAGCCCTACCCAATTCTCGGGTATTGTGGTTGTACGATAAAATCGGAATGGTATCGCATCCAGACAACCATCAGTTTTATAAAGGGCTAAGGCTCATGCCTCAACATTTTCATCACCATAAATCATCTGGTGTTCGGAAACACATGTCCAAAACATTTCAATAGAATGATCCATCATTCCAAGGTTTTCATAACCATTTTTACCAAGTATTCCCATCTAAAGTTGATGAAGTTTTATGCTTAGTACTAGCATCTACAAGTGGGGGTAAGTACTAATGAGGGGTGGTAAACTAGTGGAGTTTCAACTAAGTTCAATCTCATGCCTTAGGATGACATCAAGATTATCTAGCTTACGCCAAATTTTATGCTCTTTATGCAACCTTTAAATATCTTTCTAGTATCTATAATTCACTAAAGTAAACTCTAAGTAATAGCTTTGATAAATAAATAAGGTAATAAGCTTGTAAGTAAAAACTAGGATTGGTCTATCAAGCGGGTAGGATCATCTATGCTTAAGGCATATAGTTGGCATGGTGACAAGCAAGTATTCGCTTGCACAGTATCAGTATAAGCTTGCTAAATTGCAAGTGTTAGCTTGCGTAGGTCAACTTGATTAGTAAGGCTTGCTAAGTAGAGTATCTTGCAAGTGTTAGCTTGCATATTCAACTAGTAGCATTAGGCTTTCCTTGTGCAGAGCAGTGGTTGATGTTCTCCTCGGCTTCTTCTTCGTAGTATCCTCCTTCCTCCTCGTATCCTTGGTCGGTACTAGCGTCTATAAATAAATACGATGTACACAATCACCAAACAATACTTAACTACTTGCAATCATCACACAAAAGGGTCCTATAGATGATCTAGCATCATCACTAACATTACAAGATTAAAGCTTGGTTTAATTCCTTTTTTTTAGAAAAGTAATTTCTACTCATTGAAAAACTACATAAGATTTAATATTCTCCAAACCAAACATGGGATCATGTTGACACATGTCATCACCACATATTTTAGTCCATGGGAATGTGATTTAAAGTGGTGTCACAATTTAATAAGGTTTAATCTTTTATTTTTAATTAAATAAAGTGACTAGAAATGCTTATGTGGCATTCTTTTATTACTTGGTAATTATTTTTGTAAGTAAACCTATATGTTTTTATATATTCTGAAAGGTATGATCAAATGTGATTTTTGAGAGTTGGAATCAACTCAAAAGCTATTATGGTTTTAATTTGAAAAATGTTTGAATGCAGAAAATCTTCTGCCTTGTTATTTTTACCAAGGATGATCTACAGATCCAAATGACTTGAATCCAACGGGCTTGGATTCAGCATTCCCAGAACTTTCTAACCAAATTGGTTTCATTCAATTTGGTTCACTGAATCGACCTGGGGTTATTTTTGAAACTGGGTACAGAAGTGTGTTTGAAATAAAATCGAAAAGGTTAAATTTAAATAACTGGGATGCGCGGTAAGTGATACTGGGCCGGCCTGCTAAGCACAGCGCTTACGCGGGCTGGTTAAGTGGCTGTCCCCACGCGTCAGTGAGACGAGTGTCGTGGTATTGCCGACGAGTACGCCATGGAGGGGTCCTCACAGTGCGTGTTTAGAGACGTGGGGTAAGGCGGACGGTTGACGGGTACGAGGTAACACAGCTTACCCAGGTTCAGATCCCACAACGGTGGCGGAATCCTACTCCTGCTATAAATCACTATAATGGCAATACGCCGAGTTACAGAGATTAGGTTCGCTGTGCGAGGTGACTAGAAAGTCTAAGTTATCGTTGCCCTAAAGGCTCCCATAGGCCCGACTTATATAGTCGTCAGATCCTAGGGTTACAGGGAAAAGTCCTAGCCGGACAGGTTACAGAGTTCTACACCGTCTATTACTAGTCTTGTGTATCTTGCACTCCAAGGCTCCGGGTACGCTGGTGACTCCACCGTAGCCTTCCTTTATCCGGCATGGACCTCCTTCCGATCCACCTAATCGGGCCGCCCAAAGGGCCATAGACCATGCTACCGACTATGGGCCACCCGGGTTAGTCGGATAAGAGACATGCTATGAGGATACCCATATAGCATATCCCTAACAGTAGCCCCCGGAGAACTCCGAGATCTTGCGTCGTCTTGCCTCTTCTCGTGGAATGCTCCGTCTAGATGGATGTCGGCAAATTGTCAAGCAATATCTTGTAGTCCTCCCAAAGAACCCTGCAAAGGTTTTCTCCGTCTTCTATGAGTAAGTCGGAGAAATGCTGAATCTTCCATCGTACACTCCCGTTGTCGGATTAAATCCATCTATGTCGGAATCTTCGATGGGACGGCTCATCTACCATGTCAGTTAAGGCGACGTAGGCTGTAGGTCAGCAACGCCTCGTAACTCACACATGCAGAGAACGTAATCATATCCGCTTTTCCCGCGCGAGCAATATGAACCGTTGGCGGTGACGGTTGGAGACGTGGCAAAATTACCGCGCACGTTCACAAACACGTCGTCTACGCGGCAACCGTCCGATTAGCTGCATGAATCTTGACGTAGAGTAAGATAAATAGCCACCGTGGGACACTTGCCACTTTTTCACCCCATTCTCCTGTGTCATCATCTTCTTCCTCCAGCCGCGCGCCTCCTCGAGCTCTCCGCAAAAACCTCGAGAAACCCTAGCCTCTCTCTCTGCACCAGTCGTGTCCTCTCCCTCCTCCATGGCTAGCAGCAGCTCATCCCCATCAATGGCGTCGTCGAGCGAAGCCGCGACGAAACCAGCGAGCTCCATCGTCGTGCCCCCAGAGGGCCTGGTTATCCCCGCATCGGCGGTGATAGAAACCACTGGCAGCGACCATAACCTGGCGGCGCTGGACCCCTGGAAGAGGAGCCAGACTCGCACAAAGGCGAATGGCACGGCTCGGACATCACCGGCCGCGACATCCATGAGATGGTCGCTGAGGGTTATCTCCCTACGACGGAGGGGCTCTCCTGGCGGGCGGTGCCGACCGGCTAGGTGACCCCTTCTCCCCAAGCCAGAGATAAGGTATACCTCAAGGCGCAATTGGTACGCGGCGTTTCTCTGCCCATCTCTCACTTCTTCCTGTCCGTCTTGAATCACTTCAAGGTCCAACCCCATAACCTCTCCCCCAATAGTATCTTAGTGCTTAGCAACTTCACGGCACTTTGTGAGGGTTACCTAGGGATTAGGCCTAGGTTAGATTTGTTTGTGTACTTCTTCACCGTCAAACATGAAGCCGGACACAGTAGGGAGGAGCTTAGAAACTGCGGCACCATAAGCTTCAAGATCCGTCCTGGCCGGCGGTTCCTCGACATCGTCGGCCACGAGTCATGCAAAAATTGGCAGCGGACGTACTTCTACGTCCCCGACATTCCTTTGGCGGGCCGAGAAGTAACGTACCCGGACTTTGTGGACGGAGCCGTCGCCGAAGTCCCCACATGGCGGTCCCATGCCTCCCTTCCATCCGACCTCAACGCTTCTCGCGCAATAAGGCGGATAGAGTGGTTTGTAGAGACGGGTCTAACCGTCTTGGACCTAGCCATATGCTGGTTCATTAGGCGGATCCAACCTCTGCAGCACCGTACGAAGCTTATGCACGAGTACACCGTCGACCGAAGGGATACCCTCCGGATCTCCGAGGACAACTTCTCGAGCGACTCCGTCAAGTTCCGCCTTAAGGACATCGTCAAGGTGAAGGACAAGAAGCGTGGCTTCACCCTCACCTACGACATGTTCGTAGACGGAAAGTGCCCAAAGGTAGGTATTTATTTTCCGTGTATTACATTGCTCCAGTTTTTCCGTCTTGCCAATATCATCTTGCCTAACACGATGATTTCTCACTTAACAGCTTAGCGATCTAGAGGAGGGCAACCTGGCCGCCCAAATCTATGATCCCAAGATGAAGGAAGTCACGGCCGTGTCCGACGATGATGCCCCGTTGGTGCGAAAGCGGAAGAGCTCCACCTCTGACGCTGCCGACGGAGGCAAGAAGAAGAAGACGAAGGGTGGAGCCTCCAAAAAGATTACTGCCGCCCTGGAGGCAGAAAAGAAGAAAGACACCGGGATGTTTGCAAAGCGCTCCCCCTAGTGTAAGCTTCTTATTCTCCGACATTGTCTTATTTATCTGTCTTATTCCTGTACTTATGCATTCTGCACGTTTCAGGAAGAAAGCCACAACCAGCCTCAAGAAGTCCTCCAAGTCTCTTGGGGCTTCTAGAAATATCAAAGATATGCTGCATCGCAACTCTTCCCCCGCCATTGCCCCTGCTACTCCTGTCGTCAAGCCCAGGAGGCACCAGGCCCTTCCGCTATGGAAGTGGATTCTGGCGCCTCTACCAAACTAGAGTTGTCGGCGAGCAGGCAACGCAAGAGAGCGCTGCTCTTCAAATGGCTGAAGCTCCGGCTAAGGATGCCATCGGTAGCGGCAAGGCGGTGGTGGTTGCTGGTACTTCTGCCGAAGGCGGCTCCTCTACTCCCTAGAAACCCTTCGAATTGCCAAAGATTATTTTCCCGGTTCTTACGCCGGGTAGCACAACTATGGTTCCTGGAGGAGTGCCGTCATCTCTGACGTGCGGTCTTGAGGAGCTACTCCATTAAGCAGACATCTTGCGAAGTAACAACGTTTCTTTTGGCAAGCTGCTGGCCGAGAGTGCTACAAACCTCAAGATCATCGCACTTGTAAGTTTTACTTTACCTTTTGCATTTCATATGAGTATCCCACTGTATCCCCCGAGGATGTAGACGGAAAACCATTGGCTTTGCATCTATATGCTCCAAGAGTGACTAAGTTAGAAAAAACTATCACTGTATCCCCCAAGCATTTAGATGGAATGAATTATTCCGACTAGATGCTTTAAGAGTAGCATACACAGTGTTCGTAATTTTGAGTGTTGTAGCCCCCAAGCTTGTAGTTGTAACTGAATTAGTTCCGACTAGATACTTAAAGAAAATCTAAGCATTTTCCGAGTTAAAACTTTATACTGTAGCCCCCAAGCTTCTAGTTGAGAACTGAATTAGCTCCGACTAGATGCTTAAAGAAAAGCTAAGCATATTGCTAAGTTAAAAACTCTCGCTGTAGCCCCCGAGCATCTAAGTGGAAAATTTTCGACTAGAGGCTCTAAGCGGACTAAATAACGACTTGACTTTGTGTTTGTTTCCACAGAACGAGAATGCTCGGAGGGGCATGGCCAACGATAAGTACCAGAAGATGCGCGCGGACCTTGAAGCTGAAAAGGGTAAAACCGCCATCTTGAAGGAACAGATCATCAAAAACAAGAGTCTGTTTTATTTTTGCGCACTTCCGTTTTACTTTTGTGCCTTCCTTCTTTGAGTACTCACGGTGTACTTTGTTTTCTCTGACTTGCAGAGCATGTCACCAAGGCCAAGGATATTGTCGAGCAGTCCAAGCACATTCAGCAGCTGGACAGCGAGAACAAGGTCCTTAAGAAGGAGTGGGAAGAAATGCTGAAGATGCACGAGGATTCCATGAAAGCCCTGCAGGACTCCGCCTCCGTGGAGATCAAACGCTTGAAGGAGGAGCTTGCGATCCTAAAGGATCAGAAGCAAGCTGCCGATGAGCAAAACCTTCGCCATAGCGAGGAGTTTAAGCTCCTCCAACAAGAGAAGGAATCTTTGGCGAACGTCGTCTGGCAGGCTAAGGCCAGCATCTTCAGTAAATGTTCTCCACCTTGTAGCTCTGTAGTCTGGATACTTAGAATTTTACTGAACTCATGCGCTCCTTGTCGGAATTTTCAGCGCTTATAGGTTTAACCCGCTCGCCTCCTTCGGACAAGGAATGCATGATTCTTGCCGGCAACTTCATCAATACCGCCATCATCCAAGCCAAGGAGATTGCCAAGCCCCTCCAAATTTATATCAAGGCCTCTGACTCCGTGGTGAAGTACTCGGAGATTCTGCGCCGAGCCCCCGAGCGTGTCGCGAGCTGGAAAGCTTCATGTGCACGGGCTGGCGCAAGGATGGCATTATCCATGGTGAAGGCGCACTATGAAGGTGCCGACATCGACACGGTGACATCTGGTATCCCCGACGTGGATGATGACGGCAAGGAGATCGATCACGAAGCCATCCTATCATCACTCGCGGGTTATGACACCAGGGTTGCCGAGTTGGTGGACATCGACGTCTTCGTGCCTAGGAACTTTCTTGACAACGCCGACCCTGAATCCTCCGAGTCTCCTCACAGTGGCGACGTTGAGGGTGAATCTCCGGCTGGTGACGATGCGGCCTCCAAGTCCCCTGCACCCAAGGAGTGAAAAACACTTTGTAATTCTTGTTTCACCCCTGGAGTGTGCATTGAAAAAACTTGGTGATGTAATCTTAAGGTGGAAAACAGTGGTTGTCGTATCCTGCTACTTAAGAATTAATGCCCAGTATGTATATATTTTTTAAGCAAGTGCTGGCTTATCCATTACTTTGGTTTTTATGCTTGACTTTTCGTGAGTCGGAAGACTCGTTGTCAGAACCATGCGCTTACGTGATGATGCCCAATGGCACCGTCAATAACCTGAGCACAAAATCGCCGACAATAAGTGCCAAAAGTCACTACTCCAGAATCCACATAAAAACAACAAAGAACGTGTAGACCAGAAAACTTAAGCTAACGCCCGTAGGAGGAATTTTCACAAGTGCAATCGCAAAGCTTGTGCATAAAGGTTTATATGATCCAAAAAATGAACACTAAAGGAGGTAAAAGACTCAGCAAAATGAGTGAACCAGAGAGCTTTATTTCATTTGATCATATAAGAGGTACACGATTAGATAAAAAATGCTAAGTGTAGAAAGGACGTAGCTGTGCTATGTTGCATGGCCGATCAAGCTCCGGGTAGTCATCATCCGGGTCATGTCGCTTATGCTTATGATCCTTCGTTGGGTCTATCCTTGAGCTCACGATTGTCGACAAGGTAGTAAGACCCATTGAGCAGCGCCTTGCTTATGATGAACGGTCCTTCCCATGGCGGGGATAATTTGTGTGACTTCTTCTGCTTAAGTCGGAGTACTAAATCCCCCTCTTTAAACGAGCGATGCCGGAGCGGAGACTATGGTAGCTGTGTAGCTTCTGCTGGTAGATGGCGGATCTTTGGCATGCCAAAACGCGCTCCTCCTCGAGAAGGTCCACATCTAGGCGTCTGGATTCTTCAGCGTCATCTTCTTCATAGGCGGCAACTCTTGGTGCATCGTGGAGGATGTCGGAAGGTAGGATAGCTTCTGCTCCATATACCATGAAGTAAGGGGTGTAGCTGGTGGATCTTTTGGGTGTAGTTCGTAAACTCCACAGCACAGATGGCAATTCTTCCGCCCAGGCTCCAGCTGCTCTATGTAGCGGTGCCTCAAGACGTGGCTTGATCCCCTGCAGAATTAATCCATTTGCTCGCTCGACTTGACCATTGGATTGTGGGTGTGCCACAGACACAAGGTCAAGTCGGATGCCTTTGTCCCAGCAGTAGGCCTCCACTTCTCCGAGTGACAGGTTGCTTCCATTGTCGGTGATGATGCTATGTGGGAGACCAAATCTCACCACTAGATCCCAGACAAACCTGAGGGCAGTTGCCCCATCAAGCTTTCTAATGGGTTTAGCTTCTATCCATTTGGTGAATTTGTCAACAGCTACAAGCAGATGCGTAAATCCACACGGTGTTGTTTGTAACGGTCCCACCATGTCTAGCCCCCAGACTGCAAACGGCCAAGTTATTGGTATTGTTCGCAATTCTTCAGCAGGGACATGTGGTTGTCGGGCATAATACTGGCATCCTGTGCATGTTTCAACCAGCTTGTCGGCGTCCGCCTTCGCGGTCAGCCAGTAAAATCCTTGCCGAAAGGCTTTCGCGACCAACGATCGAGGAGCTGCGTGATGCCCTCAATCTCCGAGATGGATTTCGCGTAGTATTTCCATGCCTTCTAGCTGGGAAACACACTTTAGGTATACACCAGTAGTGCTCCTTTTGTATTGTTGCCCATTGATTATGGTATAACCCTTTGCTCGTCATACTATCTGTCGTCTTTCGACCTCATCGTCAGGCAAAGTTCCGTGTTCGAGATATTCCATGAACGGTTTTGTCCAAGCCGGAGGGGTCTTTGTCACCATGTGGACGAAAGAATCAGCTCTATCCGGGTTGTCGATGTCGGCACCCTTCATGGATGGTGTGCATAGATGCTCTAGGAAAACTCCTGGCGGAATTTGCTTGCGCCCTAATCCAAGGTTAGAAAATAGATCAGCTGCCTCGTTTTGCTCCCTAGGTACATACTTGACTTCGTAGCCCAAGAAGCTCTTGGCTATCTCGTCCACTTCGTCGCGATATGCCGCCATCATAGGGTTCCGCGCTTTCCAGATGCCAGCCACCTGCTGGGCAACCAAGTCGGAATCTCCACAACAAACTATGCGCTTGATGCCAATATCCTTGGCTACACGCAGTCCGTGAATGAGTGCTTCATACTCCGCCATGTTGTTTGTAGCCTCGAAGTGGATCTGCAGAACGTAGTGTAGCTTGTCTCCTTTTGGTGACTGTAGCAATACACCAGCCCTTGAGCCGTTGAGCAGCTTTGATCAGTCAAAGTGCATCACCCAGTACTCTGGTTCCGACAACGGAGTGGCATCCGGCATCTCCGTCCAATCTGCAATAAAATCCGCAAAGGCTTGTGACTTGATAGCGTCACGTCTTTTTTAGGTGATCTCGAAGGCGGAAAGTTCAATGCCCCACTTTGCGACCCTTCCTGTAGCGTCGCTGTTGTTGATAATGTCGGACAGTGGAGTCTTGCTCACTACTGTGATTGGGTGCTCCTGAAAGTAATGCCTCAGCTTCCGCGAAGCAAGGAAAACTCCATAAGCTATCTTTTGGTAGTGCGGGTAACGCTGCTTGGACTCCGTCAAGACCTCGCTTACGTAGTAAACTGGTCGTTGAACTCCGTGCTCATGGCATGGTTCCTTCCGCTCTACCACGACGACGATGCTGATAACCCGGTTGGTTACCGCCATGTAAATTAACAGGGGCTCACCAGGCTCGGGTGCTGCAAGGATGGGCGCTGAGGAAAGAATCTCCTTGAGCTGCTTCAATGCTGCATCTGCCTCGTCCGTCCATGTGAATTTGTCCGCCTTCTTCAGCAACTTGTACAGCGGCAGAGCCTTCTCTCCAAGTCGGCTGATGAACCGACTAACTGCTGCAACACAACCTTTTAGTCGTTGGATGTCTTTTAGGCATGTCGGATGGTTTATGTTTAAGATGGCCTTGATTTTCTCTGGGTTGACCTCGATTCCGCGCTGGGAAACGATGAAACCCAACAGTTTGCCGGCTGGAACCCCGAAGACGCACTTCTTAGGGTTGAGCATCATGTTGTATTTTCGGAGATTATCAAAGGTTTCTTTTAAGTCGGAGATTAAGTCATTTGACTTTTTAGACATCACCGCGATATCGTCCACATATGCGTGAACGTTCCGACCAATTTGGTCGTGAAGGCAACGTTGCATTGTCCGCTGGTACATAGCACCTGCGTTTTTTAACCCAAAGGGCATCGTGACATAGCAAAACGTGACGTATGGGGTAGTGAACGAAGTGGCCAATTGGTCCGACTTCCTCATTGATCTGGTGGTATCCTGAGTATGCATCGAGAAAACACAAAAGTTCCAAGCCAGCCGTCGAGTCAATGACTTGGTCAATGCGAGGCAAAGCAAACGGATCTTTGGGACCTGCTTTGTTCAAGCCGGTGTAATCAACGCACATTCTTAATTCATTGGTTCCCTTTTTGGGGACAAGTACAGGATTGGCC
Organism: Avena longiglumis; assembly: GCA_030063025.1. Classification (NCBI taxonomy): domain Eukaryota; kingdom Viridiplantae; phylum Streptophyta; class Magnoliopsida; order Poales; family Poaceae; genus Avena; species Avena longiglumis. The sequence continues at coordinate 415,760,283 of CP125979.1, forward strand.
ACCCATCGGGTGTGAAGGACTTATTGGATAAATTCAGCCTTAAGTAACCTAGCTATCTCTTTGCCAATGGCGCGTCTCTTCTCATCTCCGAAGCGTCGTAGAGGTTGTTTCACTGGTTTACATTTTGGATCTATGTTTAAGCTGTGCTCGGCAAGTTTCCTAGGTACACCTTTCATGTCGGCAGGTTGCCAGGCGAAGATGTCCCTATTCTCACAGAGGAACTCGATGAGCGCGCTTTCCTATTTGGGATCCAGGTTCGTCCCAATGGCAACGGTCTTGGAGGCATCGCCTACCACAAGTTCCACCGGCTTGGTCCCGATGGCGGCCTTGAACGCAGGAGCGGAGTCGGAGATCTGCTTCTTCGACGCGGGCATCTCTGAGTCATTGACCTTGCTCTGGATCTCCTTGAATTCTTCGCTGTAGAGGACAGCTTCTGCAATGGCTGCTTCATTGATATTGCAGTACCTTGCCTTGGTAAAGCTTCCGGATACGATGATGACACCGTTTGGTCCGGGTATCTTGAGTTTGTTGTAGATGAAGCATGGCTTGGCCATGAACGTGTGGAATATGTCGCGGCCGAATATGACGTGGTACACGCTCTTGAAGGGGACCACCTCAAGGGTCATGCGCTCTTGGCGGTAATTATTAATGTCGCCAAAGGCCACCTGAAGCGTGATGCACCCAAGGGACCGAGCCTCCCAACCAGGAACTACGCCATGGAACACGGTGTTGGTCCGCCTTAGGTTTGCCTCCGTAAAGTTCATCTTCTACAGTGTATCCAGGTACATGATGTTGATGATGCTTCCATTATCCACCATGCACTTGGTGAACTCCACGCCGTCAATCAATGGGTTGATGACCATGGCGTACTGGTTCTCCGTGGGTACAAGGTCTGGGTGGTCCGTCCTGCCCCAAGTGATTGGAACCTCCGACCAGCGCAGGTATTGGGGAACAGGGGAGAGAGTAGACATCAGGATCCTTAAAGAGGTCTTCTGTTGTCGGACGGTGGGGGTTCCAAGGAAAGTGTGGTAGACTGGGGCCTTCTTTGCGAAGGGGTTCTTGCCCTTGTCGTCGCTCTTGGCGGCGTGCTTGGGGTCAACGTCCTCGTCCATGTCACTTGAATCCTTGGATTCCTCCTCCTTCTTCTTCCCCTTGCCCTTGCCTCGCGGTCTGTTCTTCCGACTTCGCTTATAGCCGGACTCCGGATCTTCCTCGAGGTCGTTGACGAACTTGCAGTGTCGATTGGTATGGGTGGCCTTGCCGTTGGCGTCGAGGTGTACGAGGCACGGCATATCGCGGTACTCTTCGTAGGTTTGGGGAACGCGGAGCGGCGCCGAGTTGGTTTCACTTCCTCGCTGCTACCCACGGCCTACTCCCCTTCCTCGGACACGTTGTCTGCCTTCGCCTCGTCCTGCAAAATTCATGGCGACCATGTTGGTAGATTGCTTTTCTTCTGGAGCGGTTTTCCGCTTTGTACTGTTGTTCCTCCGAGCTTGAGTTGGGACGGCCGTTGCCGGCAAAGAGCCACGAGCATCGTCGTCGGCAACTGCGAACTCACTAGCTAACTGAATCATCTAATTCAAGTCAAGCTGATGATTGTCCTGCAAGCGCTTCAGCTTATTTCGGAGCAACGTGCCTCTTTCCAACCCATCGATGAAGGCGGCCATGGCGGTCTGGGCGTGCACTCCTGCGCAGGAATTCTTCATGTCCAGCCAGCGGGAGAGGTAGGCGCGAGATGTCTCGTCTTTCTCTTGCACGCACCGCTATAGATCGCCCACCGTGCAGGGACGCTTGTATGTACCCTCAAAGTTCTTGGTGAATGCTTCTTGCATGTCCAGCCAGTTGTAGATAGATTTTTCCGGCAAGTCGTTGATCCATTGATGGGCCGTGCCCGCCAGCATTAACGGGAGGTACTTGACGGCGATGTTGGGGTTGCCTCCGGAAATCTCCACCGTGTTGCCGTAGTCCTGCAACCATGTAGCAGGCTTGGCGGTGACGTCATAGGGCTTGATGGTCTTGTCAATCCGGAAACCTTTGGGGTAAGTTGCGGACTGTATTGCAGGTCCAAAGCAACATGGTCCCAGGTATGGTCCTTCCCGGGCCTCATGGATCTTATCGATCCGTGAACGTGCATCGTATGGCTCCGGGTTCTTCTTCTTTTTGTCAACAGGGGATGGGCTGCGCGAACGATGCGGGCCCCCTCCACCATGATGACTGCTTGGCAGCGACGGAGGCGGAGGTGCCGGTGGGTTAGCCTTCTTGCTGTTACCCTCCTGCGACGCTTCACGCCTGTCACGGTTGCTTGTCGGACGCGGAGGGTCATAGCGCGACCTGCTCTTATGTCCTTCATTGTGCTTTCCGTCATGACGGGTCTGCTCCGCGTTGTCGCGGATGATAATGCCACACTGCTTTGGTGGGGGCATATCCGTGCGATGGTGATCCTTGTAGTCTTCCTGACGTCGGGGGGATCGGGGCGGTGGCGATGGGCGGCGAGGTTGGGCCCTCTCTCCGTGGTCGGAGGATATGGGGATAGCATCCTTCCTGCTGCATGCATCCCTCCGTATTCGTTCTGATGAACCCATCCGTGATCCGACATCCTGAGGAGATATGTCCCTTGGCGGTTTGTACTGGCTAGATCGGCAGAGCGCTGGGTCAGACTCAAGCCTCTGAGAGGTGGCCTTTTCCTTCTGCTTTACTGCCTTAGCCACTAGGTCATAGACCTGTTCCACTGCCTCAGGCGATCTATCCTGCTCCAGAAGGGTCTTGGCGACGGCGAGGTTAAGGAGTGGGGTGGGCATCACCTTCTTGCCTTCACTGTCAATGTATGGCTTGGCCTGTGCCGGCTTTGAGGGAGCCCATCCTAGGTTGCGCCGTACACCAGGATCATTGATGACGCGAGTCGGAGCTTTCTTAGCCTTCTGCTGTTGCAGCAGAGTCTTGTACTCAGCCTCCATTGCTCTTGCTTTCTCTATGGACTTCTGCGTGTTGACCAGATCTCGATCTAGTTTAGCGCCTTGCTCCGCGATGGCTTGCGCCTCCTCCAGCAGCTGCTGGCGCTTCTCGTCAATCTGAGTCACGTTCCGGATAAGATCAACGGTTAGAGGCTCAACGAGGAGATTGCCGTACATCGCTCTATCAGCTGGAGTAACATGGGCTACTGCCGACGTGGATGCTGGAGGCGGCAAGTTCGCGGTGTTGTTGTTGCTTGGGCCGGTGCCGAGTTCCTATGGCTGCTACACTCGGTTAGGCGGAGGTGGCATGACCTTTGCGCGATCAATGTTGTCAGCAATTAGTGGCCCCTTCCCCTTATCCAGTGTCGTAGGCGGATCTTGCCCGGGTTGATCTTCATCCATCGCTGCCCCAATGGTGACGAACACCCCTCGAGACATGACGGTGTTATTAGCTTGCTCGTCGCGCGAGTACTCCTCTTGCATCTCCTGCATGGCGGAGTCTAGCTCTTCTAGACTGAAGTCTATTTCCTCTGAATCTGCACTGAAATCAGCATAAAGCGTGTCAATGATAGAGTCGGAGGGTGCCAGGACTTCCTCTATGACGGGAGGTGGAGGTGCAACAGCCTCGATGATGACTGGAAGTGGTGGTTCGGCTGCAACGATGGCGGCCGGAGGCGATGGTGGTGGTGGCTGAATCGGAGGGGCTCCGTCAATGAGCGCAAGCGCTGTCTGAGCTGCCGCTTCAGCCTCCGCGTAGTTGTTGACGGTGTTCACCATGCCTTCGAAGGTGAGGCGTCCTGACGCCTGTTGCCGTCTTAGAGAATGTCGGAGAAGCGTTCCATGCTCCAGTCCTTCCACAAAGAGATAGATGGCATCATCATTGGGGTAGTGGGCCAGATCGGCTCGTATACGGAGCCACCTGGCCAGGTAATCGCGGGGGTTTTCTCCCTCTCTCTAAACGCAGCGCGCCAGATCGAAGATGGTAACCACGCCGACGAACTTGGATCTCTGCTGTCCAGACGCACGGGCGAAGCCGACGGATTTGCAGTGATCTTCCACCTTTATATCCTGCACAGGGGCGGTTTGGGTGGGTCTTGAATTTTTCCGATCTTTGCCGGCAAACTCCCAAGAGAGATCCGACATCAATCCTTCCGCGAACGTATCCTGCCCGTAGGCGGTCCGTGCGGGTCTTGAATTTTTCCGATCTTTGCCGGCAAACTCCAAAGAGAGATCCGACATCGATCCTTCCGCGAACGTATCCTGCCCGTCGGCGGTCCTTGCGGGTCTTGACGCTCCTCCGACTCCCAGGGAACTAGTGCCCGAGTCGGTTTCGCCGATGAAGAGGTGGATGTCTCCGATAGGAACGATTGAACACCGCGTAGGGTTCGTCTTCGCCGGGATCCAGAACTCATCGGGGGGACGATCGGAACGTTGCCGGAGAAGATAACATGACCGATGGCTACGGTTTCGCCAATTACCGTGAAGATCTTGGTCCTCGCCCGCTGAAGAGCCTGAAGCGCCTCTTGCCCCATGGTGGGCGCCAACTGTCGTGGTATTGCCGACGAGTACGCCATGGAGGGGTCCTCATAGTGCGTGTTTAGAGACGTGGGGTAAGGAGGACGGTTGACGGGTACGAGGTAACACAGCTTACCCAGGTTCAGATCCCACAACGGTGGCGGAATCCTACTCCTGCTATAAATCACTATAATGGCAATACGCCGAGTTACAGAGATTAGGTTCGTTGTGCGAGGTGACTAGAAAGTCTAAGTTATCGTTGCCCTAAAGGCTCCCACAGGCCCGACTTATATAGTCGTCAGATCCTAGGGTTACAGGGAAAAGTCCTAGCCGGACAGGTTACAGAGTTCTACACCGTCTATTACTAGTCTTGTGTATCTTGCACTCCAAGGCTCCGGGTACGCTGGTGACTCCACCGTAGCCTTCCTTTATCCGGCATGGGCCTCCCTTCTGGATCCACCTAACTAGGCCGCCCATCAGTCCATAGACCATGCTACCGACTATGGGCCACCCGGGTTAGTCGGGTAAGAGACATGCTATGAGGATACCCATATAGCATATCCCTAACAACGAGGGGATGTGAAGCGGTATGGGGCGATGTGGTGCATTCGATCTGGTTCTAATCCAATGGCTGAGGGTCATCATTGACGTTGGGCAACGCCGGCGAGACAGAAACCTAGCGCGGCCAGTGGGGGTCGTTGGGGGCTCACCGGGGTTCAGGCGAGGGTCGGCGAGGCGGGCGAACGACGAAGTCGACGACGGCGAACCTCCTGGTACCGGCAGCTTCTCCTGGGGCGGCTCCAATCGCTGGCTCCCTTCTTCTCCAGAGGCGGGGGGCTCCGGTGAAGCGCTGCTCGCCTTGCTCTGGTAACAAGGTGGCACGATCAGTGAGGAGAGGGGAGTGAGATGGTGTGCTCAATTCGGCTGGGGGTGGCCTCTATTTATAGTCGCAACGACGAGACCGGACGGGATGGGCAGGCGACGGTGGCGACATGGCTACGGGCGGCTAGAGGCATGGCCGGCGGTGGCGATCACTTGGTGGTCTCCTGGCGATGCTCTACGGCTTTAATGCGCGCGTAGGGGCGGTGCGGTTTGGTCTGGAACGCGCGATGCTCTGCGCGGCAGAGGCGGCGTCTTCGACGGGAAGTGGTGGCTGTGAGGCATGGGGCGGCGAGCGGGGATGTCTGGCGGTCTCCTGGGACGGTGGCGATCATGTATGCACGCGGCGAGGGCGACGCGTGGTCTGTGGGCGTCGGTCGAGCGTGGCGCTCTGGCGCATGCTCGGCATGGTTGCTGGCGAGCTGGGCACGGTCTGTGCGTGTGGTCCAGGGGTTGGCAACTCTCGTGGCTGGGACAGGGAGTGGCGATGGACGGTGGGCTGCCTCCCAGACAAGGTTGGCACGGCTAAATCTCCTCCTAGCTTGTTGTCTCGACTGGGGTGGCATGGTGAGCTTCGGCTGTTCACCATTGATGTCATTGCCCAGCTTACAGTGAGTCCAGTGCTTGGTTTAACTTGCTAGATGATCTACTGAGATGGTTGTGAGCTAGAGAGGGAACAAGTTAGGCTTCAATCACTGCTCACAATAGTGTTTAAGATTTTGATGATTTGTGTCTGCAATGTGTTTGATGAAATGGCCGCAAGAATTCAAGTTTTGAATTTTGAAAAGATTTTTGGTGGGTGTGTGTAGCATCCCAATTGTCTAACAATTGCAATGCTACTAGCCTAGTCTATATAATGGCTACTTCATATATATAATTGTTGCATCATAATATATCATGCTCATGTCATCATGCCACCTTGCATTTGAGCATCATATAAAACCCTTTTGTTTTGGTTCTTCTCTCATATGCATTGTAAATTGTATTTGCCTCTTGATATTGTATTCGGTTATTGATATATTGTTTAATGCCCAAGTTGAGTTGGGGGCATATCTTTTATTCAACTCCATCACCTTTCTCTGCCACCACCTTATAATTCCACCATCCAACTAAATATGAGCTTTGCACTTTATTGGGTTTTACCTCTAGCTCATGTGGGTTGGGATGGATCCAATTCTATTTCCACATGCTCTCATCTTAGCATCATGTTGTTTTCACATTATTGATATGTGGAGCCACCTTTGCATGCATTATGAGTAGTGCTCCTTTTCCTAGCTTTCATATGGATTATCATGGATTTATGCTCATGTTGGGATATTTTTGGGACTATTAAACATCTAGTGGAATATACACACTAGCAAGTCCCAATTATAATCAAATGTGATCATCTCCATCTACTCCATCTGGAATTTTCCTTTAAATTCTTTTGCTTGGCTTAATTCCACTTTTGGGAATGCATAGGAATAATGCCATGTAAATATTATTGTTTTCACAAGAATAAGCATGGCATTAATTGTTTTGCATGGGCCATGCAAGAACCTACATATTCTAGTATTTTGGGTTTTTATTTGACTCTTGAGTGGATCATCTCTCATCTCTCTCTTCCTCCTTTTGGCTTGGTCTTAGTTGATCTTGCTTAAACCCCATCACCACCTTTCATCTCATCCTATCTTTTGTCTAGATCTTGCTTGAGCTTGGCTTGATCTTGCTTGATCTTGTCAAAGGAAAACACACCACCCTACCTCATCTCACCCTCTCTCTTTACCCTCTCTCCTAACCCTAGTTTCCTCTCTAACCTAACCCGAGCCCCCCTCCAAGCTAACCCTAGCTACCCACCCCTCTCTCACCTCCTCTCTCTTGTTCCTTCTGCCAGCTTCCCCACCCGAGCCTCCTCTCCGACCTCACCTACGCCTGGCCCCAGCTGCAGCCCTGCCCGAGCCGGACGAGCACGTGAGGAGGAGAAGGTAAAAGGTGGCCGAAGCCACCTTTTATCTCCAACCTGCTCCCACACGGCACCCACTCCTCTCCCTCACTTTTCCCTCCTCCCACACGCCTCCTCTGGCCTCTCCAGATCCGCCCGAGCCTGCCTCCTCTCCTCCCTTTCTTCTCCACCGCCACCAGCTACCCCATCGCCGGCCACCGTCGGTCTCCACCATTCCCTCACCCTCCTGCAGCCGGTGGCGAGGTGTTCTGGGTGTCGAGGAAGACCGAGGACCCTCCCCTGCTTCGTCCTGTATGTACCAGCGAGGAGGAGGAGGACCAGAAGCCCCAGGACCATCACCGCTAGCCGAAACCCTAGATCGCCGGACCGCCAGCCTCGTCGTCGGTCCGCTGCTCCTCTGCCCGATCCGACCGCACCAACCACCTCCCGGTGAGCTCCTCCCTCTCCCTGACACCTCCGTTCTCGCCGTGGCTCCCTGTGCTCGCCGAACCTTTCGTCGAGCGGCCTCTGAGCGTCGGCGTGCACGCGCGTCTGCTCGTTGCGCGCCATGGTAGCTACACCTAGCCGTGTCGCGCTTACCCTGCATCAACGCCCGCCTAGCCCAGTGGTCGCCGCCGTCTGTGCGCGCGCCCCAGGTCGCGTGTTCGAGCCTCGCGCGCTGCGCTCTGCCGCTGTCGTGCACCGACCCGTCGTCAGAGATCAGAGAAGAAGCACAGTGCCGCCGTGCGTTTTGCGGAAACCCCCCCTAGCTTTTTAATCCTAACCCGCGCTCCTAGAGGCCCCACCCGTCGATCACCCTGGCGTTTTCACGAATCAGTCCCTGGTTTTTCCACAGCCTCAGCCCGCGCTCCCTCGGATCTGCCGCATGTCACGCCCGGGCGCTGGCTGCGTGAGGCCGCGTGTTCTCCGGCCTGTCGGCCTCGCTGGCTAGCCACACTGCGGTAGGAAAAGCCTCAGCGTGCATGAGCCCCACCGCCTTGAGTCAAGGCCCACCCGTCAGCGTCAGTGGCTGGATCTGCCTGAGTACAAAAAGGATTTTTCTGTTTTCTGTTTTGATTTAAACCTTTTCAAATTAATTTAAATTCAAATTTAAATCTGTTTTAATATATCTTTTAAATTATAAATCCAAATTAAACATGTAATATATGTTTTGAAATCAGAAAAATGTGTGGAATTCAAATATGCCCTCCAAAATATATTTTGAATACTTTAATTTTCGAGTTGATTAAAATTACAATAAAATGCCCTTTTCCCTTAATTAATTAATAACTTTTGTTTTATAACTCCAAATTTAACAAATAATATGTCTAAAATGATTAGCTCGACGATACCTTTCTGTTTATGCATTCCATGTTCTGTTATGCAGCATGCATCATATAAATATAAAGTATACAGCAACTTATTTGAGTATAAAATATGATTAAAACTCCATAAAATGCTTTATTTCTTGTATTCCACACCTCACCCATGCCATGCTACTTTATTGCCATGCAAATTGTGCATCATTCATCATGGCATGATTGTTTGCTTGTCGCATTTAATTCATATGCTTGTGCACTTTATTTATGTTGGCCCTTGTTTGTTTGGTTCTTCTTCGAATAGACGCTGAGCAGGGGATATATCAAGAAACCCAGGAGCACTACCCAGATCCTTCTCTCGCTTCAACTGAGCTGCCAGGCAAGCACTACCACATGCTTGCATACATATAGTACCTATTGCCTCTTTCTTATTCTTGCATCATTGAGTCGCGATTGCATTAATCTGAATCCCAAGTATTGCATAGCCTTTACTTTTAAACCCCACCGAAGCTTGTTCCTCCATCCCATGAGCCATTACTACAGGAGTTGTTTGAGCCATGCGAGTCGTAGAACAGCATGTGTAGGGTATGTGAGAGCCTGATGGATAACGAGGTACCTATACAACTTAACCTGAGTAGTAATAGGATAACTAATGAAAGTGGCACCGGTGAGCAATATCTGCTATTTGGTTTTTCATGCTCACTTGTGTCCCGTAGGACCCCGAGTACTTGATTCCCGTTCCTTGAATATTCGCGCTATCCACATCCGGGAGGCTTATGGACCCCCCTGAGCCAGAGCTTGATCCATTCTTATTTCTTGGGGCCACAATTAGTTTGGGGCTTTATTACTATCCTGTACTTATGCCATGCTTTACTGCTTAATTTAAGATTGTGCGAGGAATGCACTGCATTGTTAGGTATGCGGAGTGTTTCGCGGTATCGACAAGCCCAGTCACACTTTCGGGTTCCCAGTCGTTTACAGCCATTGACGCAAACCTTGAGTCTGTCTCGGAGCCGGCCAACTTCGTTGCGGGTAGCTTAATGGGGTGGCCCCCTGAAATATTTCTGAATCCTGTGATCGCTTTGTCATGAATGCCTTGTTGGGTTTTGATTTGGTTTTTCCGAGGTTGATCGAGTGTGTGTTGCTATTTGTGCACCCCTGCAGGGTAAAACTTTCTGAAATCCGTGTCCGCGGTTATGGACGACTTGGAGCATAGTTTCTCGATCATAGACAAGTATAACTAAAGTACCGCTTTTAATTTGACGAAGTAACTGACTAGTAAATAGTTCAACACTCATGGAATGGATAATAAAACTGCCAACGGATGGGGGGTGTTCGTCCGCTTCCTCGTTGGTAAGCGAGGAGGAGGATGGATCATATATTATTATATAACTGTTGTTATTAATTCACGGACATCCGTCTATCTTTGGTTAGGCGGATGGTTAGCGAGTATCTATAGAATTGTTAGGTATTATCTTTTGCTGCAATTGCGTCACCCAGGTTGTGTCCCCTTTAGAGGCATAAAGACTTGCTGAGTACCCCTAGGGTCTCACACGATAAATTATTTGATTCAGATGAACAGGTACACTCACAAGATGGATACTGTGTGGAGGAGACGGACGATGTGGGCAACGATCATTCGGTGTAGAGATTCCGGGAACGGGGATCCGTGAGATCTGTAGGCGGGATGTGTTTATTATGGGGCATCTTATGCCGATTTGCTTCTTATCCGTACTCGGATCTTATTTGCCGCTTCCGCCTGATACTCTGATGTTTGATGTATGAGGAGATATCCTAAACTATTATATGTATCTAGGACATTTGGATCTTGCCGTATGGCGTTGCAATATTTCTATTTCTTTTGGATGGAATGGCTCTGAGGACTGTTGTATGGTGGCTTGCATACATACTCATTTGTGTATGTAGTTGATCCCTTCGCCGATTACGCCGTTCTTGTCCCGATGTTTGGAAATGGTTAGGACGGCCGAAAGGTCTACCTGTGAGTGGCATTTGGGCCCCACCGTACTATTTTAACCATTTCCGCTCATCCAGGCTTGTAACTAGGAGCGTAATTCACCGAGGTAGTTACAGTGTGCTAGGTTGGTGCTGGTGAGTCTGTAGATGCTTGGGTTTTGAAATTTGAGCTTGTTTGAGTAGTTTTTGAAAAAGTGGGATCTTCCCATATGATAAAGATTCAATTTTTAACTGTCCTTTAAACTATGCATTTGAATTTTTCTGGATGAGCACAAAGTGGGACTTGATACTTTGTTATGAGTACAATCAAGGGGTGCAAAGATCCAGAAAAGTTTCTATTAAGTTCTGAAAGTTTGAGACAGCCAAAGTAGGCATGGGAGTTAAATTGGTCAAAATGACCATTCCCTTATTTTATTTGTTTTGATTTACTTGTCTTTGAGAAAAGTTTGGGAATTGTTTAGATGATGTTTATTTCACCTAAGCATCCATTTACAAGCAAAGGAACACACAAACAAGTTGGTTCAAAAGAATTCAAAATGAAATGCATACTCACATGCATGCTTTCATATTTTTATTTAGCAAAGTTTTTGTTAACCCTAAATTTGATGATTAGAGTTTGATGATCCAAGTTTAGTATTTTTGGGATGTTACATAAACAGAGTTTGCTGAAAGTTTGCAATAGGACTTTAAACTTTAGATTGACACTCAACACAATACGATACCAGTTCGTAAAGTAAATATCGAGAATTCTATAGTTCTATTATCTCAATTACAACTAAGCATAAGGTGGTTAACGAATGCCAATGACTACAAAAAATTATGAAAATTCACATTGATTTAATTTATGATAAATTGAGTTCTAGTAATCCAAATTAGAAATGAACTCCCACTCAAAAACAACACCCCTCGTGTATTTTTGGTGATTACATGAACCAAATCCACTACACCAAGTCCGATCTTCACGTGAGTCTGTGTAGCTTCAAAGGCGAGCATCTAAATGGTCATCATATCAAACATATGACTCATGCTTAAACTTTGGTCCGTGTTCCGAGGCCATGTATGCACATGCTAGGCTCGCCAAGTAAGAACCTTAGTATTCGCATGTGTAAAACTATCTTACACCCGAGATATGCTCGTGGATTGAAGTACACCCGAACATCACGTGATGTCTTGAAGCGGCAAAACATTGTCGGTGCATATTTAAGGAATAACACATTTTTATCTTGATATTTAAATGAGGGATCATCTTATTATGCTAATAAAACGCCAAACTAGAAATATAAGATAGAACAAAACATCTTATGTGAAAAGTGAAATGATATGGTCCTTGCACTTGATCATTATCATGTGCATCATGGTATGATCTTCATCATTCCTTTATGTGTAAGGCCAAGGTCTATGGAACTTACACGTTATGTGTGTTGTAAGAGTATCGACTTATACTTTTACTTACAACATCACCATATCATGACGCTAGCCTAGCAACAATCTAAACTAGATGCTTCTAATTTATCCATTACAAGTTTTATGTGGCTGAGGGATTTCGGAGATAGAATCGTTCTTACCTACGAACATGGAACCACAACGAGGATAACCAAATTATCAACAACTCGTTGTAAATTATATATTGACTATAGTAGGAGAGACAGACACCCGCTAGCCACTTATGCAAAACTAGTTGCATGTCAAGCGTGGAACATGTCTCATGTGCAAGGACATGTAAAGTTTGTTTGGGCCACTTCATCCCACTATGCCACCAATATCCAAAATACAACTAAGAAGCAATAACATGATCATCATCGCCCACATACTCATATGTATACTACCTGTGCAAAGCATCTACGCATAGATCCGGCTCTGATACCATTGTAGGGTTCGCAGCATAGAAAACAATTTTTTTCCTACGATGGGAACAACTAAGTACCAAGATCTATCTACTAGATACAAGCAACGGGTGGATATACATCTATAGAATACATACCCCCTAAGACTGAATAACGTTAATGAGGTTGTACTCGTGGATGATGTAGTCAGACGCTTGCCGATCTCAAGATCGTGATGAAGTCCATCTGGTCCAGCCTGTCCAGCACCATCAAGTCCAGCATCGCAAAGCAGTGGTGCATCTGTGATCGCACACACGTCCGGGTATCCCGACAACCTCTGCGCCCTCTCTCCAGCGAAGCAGCGGAAGCAACAAATCCTTCCAGAAAAAGCCACTGGAACGTGTATCTCGCTGATCCGAGACCATGGGAAAATTCTAAGGGGGGAGAGAGATCCTCCACGAGAAGGTGTAAGATGAGAGGAGGGATTGAGGTGCCTTATATAGGGAGAGGGGGGAAGCCCCCTCCCATGGAGTGGCAGCCATGAAGGTTCCCCCACCTCTTCCACATTCATGTGGGTGGAGCTCCCACTCACATAAATAGCCACCCACTCAAAATTCCACTCACCTCCATTAAATTTCCACCAAATTTAATGCAATCTCTCATTAAATAAAACTATTTTATTTCTTATTCAGAATATTGTTAATCACTTTAATTAACAAACATTCACATAAAACCCCTTACAAAATTTCAATTTCACATGCAGAACCAGTTTCAGCAATTTCAACCGAAATGATTCCGGTGTATAGTTAAATAAATTCATGCGCTTTCTTTTTCTTTCTCTGGCATATTATTTGCTCCAAATGGTGTCAATATCCCTTATGTGTGTCACCCTACGGTTCGCGAATAATGCAGACATGATCGAGAGCCCTCTCCGATCAATAATCAGCAGCATGACCTAGAGTTCCATACTGACTCCCACACATTCAACGATGACTTCTGTGATCGTGTGAACCTTATACGCATGTAACTCAATCCCTTAGTCTCGCGATATATTATAGTCCAAGATCGATCATTGGTATCTTCATACCTAGTTTTATCTTGTTACCGACATGTACTCTTTTCTTGTTCCCGTGATATAACATTCTAGTGATCAAATCACTTGCTTGCAAGCTAACTAATGTGATATCACCGAGATGGCCTAGAGTATATCTATCCGTCATCGAGATGGAAAAATTCCACTCTTGATCCATGAGCCTAAACATAACACCTTCGTAGCACTGAACCCATCTTTATAGTCACCCTGTTATGGTGTGATGTTTGATGTTATCAAGATACTCTTCCGGTGTTAGTGATTGACATGATCTCATGGTCTAAGGATTAAGATTACTTCGAATGATGTTATAGCAATATAAACATAATGACCTTGATTGTAATGCTATACTTCGGATGAATGTTCATCACATCATTCCAACAATGTTGTGACCTTGTTATTAACAACATTCAATGTCCATGATCAGGAAACCTTTGATCATCTTGTTAATCAACGAGCTAGTTTATCAGAGAGGCATAACTAGGAACTTTCTTTTTTTCATTAAACACACATGTATTAAAGTTTTCGTATTAATACAATTATAGCATGCAAAATAAACATTTATCATAAACAAGGAATATGATAATAACCACTTTATTATTGCCTCTCGGGCATATTCCCTTCAGTCCTCATGGAAGCGGTCAGGGGCACCGTGGAGGGCACGGTGGAAGGCCTTGCGGTGGGCCGGAGTCCGTGTCACTCACCTCCCTGCCTCCTCCAGTGATCATGATCAAGATTGAGGATGACCCGGAACTGGAGCGAGTTATCGATTCCGTCCTCATTCTCTAGGGCGTGGACTGGTTCACAAGGGTGAATCTACCCTAGCATTTTGCCATCAGAGTTGCCGGCAACATTCTAGGAGTGCTATTAAGGCATTCTGGTGAGGGCGACAGGTGGAGCGTGAATGTCGAGATCCCCATGCCAGGCGAGATGTACCTCACCGTCGGCTGGGAGTGCTTTGTCCGCGACCACGACATCGAGCACGGATCGGTGTTGCGGCTTCGCTATACCAGCGGGGGATGATTCTCCGTGTCAGTGTCCAATCCCTTGATGTGCCCTGTTGACTACCCGCACCACCTCAAGTAGGTCTGAGTGGGGATTATATCATGGCCACCATAGCACCAACGAGGCCACGTACCTTTTGTTAATGTAGGTGCGATGTCACAGGGCTTGTTAGCTCCCTTCTTTGTAAGCATGACTGTAATGAACCTTTTTAAGAAGGTTCTCATGTTGCTGGTGTTTATTTCTGGATGCTTTGTTGAGGTGCCAGCCCCCGAGCAAGGTCATGCCACGCCACCGGCTCGAGGGAGCCGGCGGTGATTTCCTCTGCAGTAATCTTAGGCGACTTGCCTCGCGAGGCCCCTTCCTGCCCGTTTTCCATAGGTCATGCTCTTGGCAGTACCTGGGACGCGTTTTTTGTCAAGAGGTACGAGAGGGTACGATGCCTTGCAGGGAAGTAGAGACGACTCCAAGCTCCGTCACCTAACATCAGCCTCTATTGTCATGACCATATCATGCCCGAGATAGCTGAGAAGGTGAACCCGTTCGCGGGCTGCCCCGTCCTGCTTTTCTCGTGGGCTTGGGCGTTTCCTACAACTCTCCGGAGAGGTGTCAGTAGGCCTAGCGCTTCCCAGCCTATAGGTTCACTTGTGGAGGGGCTCGTGGGGCTACGATGTCCTATTGGATCTCCTGGGGAACACCGTGGGTGAGGGGCCTTCCAGGCCATGATGCTCTTTGGCGGCCCTGCCGTGGGTACCGCGTGCCGATCCCCATGGGGCTTTGGGTGTTTCCGACTAGGAAGCCCCCTTCCTCACGAAGGATCTAAGGTAGCAGGCGTGGCAATACTCGTGAGGCTTCGTGAGTCAGGTTTGACCATGAATAACTCCCATGTGTGCCCTACTGATGGGACACGCTGCTAGCCCCCATGCAGAAGGCGCCTGGTGGGTTGACCCATTTCATATGCTCTTGAGCCTGGAGGGAGGACTGCGTACGCTCATGTTTCAATGGTTCAAGGGACACTTCCATCATGAGCCCTACGCGAGTCCTTGCTCCCTAGATTGCACTGATTTGATGATCCAACTTTCGAGGAAAGGGGGTAGGGTAGGAGTTTACCACATGGGATATGAACGAAGGGCTAGATGCACATCTAGCTAGTATTTAGGCCGATGGTAGGGGTTTTCCCTGTGAGCCACCCCATAAGACTCCCGAGGAGGAGGTCGTAGGAAAAGTACGTGTGTCGTAGAGGTCCCGAGCATGTGTCGTGCAAGGGTTTAAAGCACCAGGAACCATGGGCGAGGTGACTTACTATTGGAGATGGTCTGTAAGTTCAGATCTCGACACTTTAGGTCCTGAGATTTTGGCTGCTGGAGGGAGTTTGCCTCATGAGTCGTCCCGTAAGCCTCTCAAGGAGAAAGCTATAGGTAAAATGTGCATGTCGCGGAGATCCAGAACATGTGTCGTGTAAGGGTCTTTGAGCACCAGGAACCGTGGGTGAGGTGACTTATTGCCGGAGCTAGTACATAAGTTCAGAGCTCGGCACTTTAGGCCCTGAAGATTTTGGCCACTGGAGGGAGTTTGCCTCATGAGTCGCCCCGTAAGCCTCTCAAGGAGAAAGCTTCCGGGTAAATGTGTGTGTCGCGGGAATCCCGAAAATGTATCATGTAAGGGTCTTTGGGCACTAGGAACCATCGGTGAGATGACTTATTTTTGGAGCTAGTCCGTAAGTTTAGAGCTCGACACTTTAGGTCCTGAAGTTTTTGGCTGCTGGAGGGAGTTTGCCTCACGAGCCGCCCCGTAAGCCTCTAGAGGAGAAAGCTATGGGTAAAAGCGTGTATGGCCGAGATTCCATACATGCATCGTGCGAGGGTCTCAAGCACCAAGAACCGTGGGTGAGGTGACTTATCACCGGAGCAAGTCTATAAGTTTAGAGCTCGACACTTTAGGCTCGAGTGTTGATAGGGAGTGACCCGGTGATGGGCATCATGCCTAGCCCCCTGCTTGTGTGGCGTATGTAGGGGAGCTTCTGCCATGCACGACTTTGAAAGATAGTTTTCTGGGAGAAAGCAAATAGCAGAACAGGAGCGTAGCGCAAGATCCAGAAAACCGCCATAGAAGTTCAAGATTATTATAATGCCGCCATGATCTACACGGGGTATTACAGGAGATAAGGCAGTAAAGGATGAGAGTTTGAGAGTCACCTTCAAAATGTTGAGAAGCCAGGCACGCCACTCAGAGAAGTTTTTCTACCTTCCTAACACCTGGTTCCACTACTAGGCTGGCAGCATTTAGATGTTGTCGGGGAGGCGGTCGATGTTGTATGTTCGTTGGGTGTAGTCCACTGGGAAGTCAGGAGATCCTGGGTCAGCTCCGCCCTCGTGAGCCTCTCTAGTGCTCATGAGGGCGAGCAGCGACGGCCCTAAGACCTCCCCGAGGATGCAGGTGCCAGATGCGGTCTGCCCCTCCTAAGATGGGTACCAGGCGGCGACCGCCCTCTTTGCCATGGCATTTTCCTGGGTCATCATTTGCTTCTTACTTGTGGTGCCCCCAACATAGTTGACAGCGTCCACATCCTCAGGGTAGGTAGCAGCCATGGTCTTTTAGGCGTGCTCGAGGCAGCGCAGGGCCTCTATCTCGTCCCAGCGGACGGTGATTACCCCGCCGCTACCCCCTGGCATCTTGATGATGTTGTAAGTGTGGTGGGTGCCCGTCATGAACTTGACCAGAGCAGGGAAGCTGAGGATAACGTTGTAGGGTAGACTGGTGTGTGCCACTTCGAAGTTGATGATCTTGGTTCGTTAGTTATCGTGAGATCCAAACGTGAAAGAGAGGCACGCCTGCTCGATCGATATGGTGGTCCCATTGGTTATTCCTGGGAACATCATGGTCGGCATCAGCCGGTCGTACGACCCTTGCAGCTTGGCGAACATCTCAATGGAGATCACGTTCAAGCTGGAACCTCCATCGATAAGAGTCTTCACAACTATGATGTTGCTAATGGTGGGGGTGCAGATCATGGGTAGGGTGCCCATAGCCCTGGCCAAAGAGGGGTGCTCGCCGGGTTGAAGGTGATGGTGCACTGTGTCCACTTGAGCTTCGGGGGTGGAATCCTGGGCCAGGCGGTGGAGACCTCGTGAGTAAGCAACTTGAAGTGTCTGTTGGATGCCGTGGGCTGGGAGCTGCCGAGGATGGAGGCGATGGCGCCCTATGGCTCCTTATAGCCCCAACGTTCTCCTCGACATGTCCCTTGTCCATAGAAGGGTGATGCTATTGCATGACGTTGGCCTGATGACCCAACTGATGTGTGCCTTGACCACTGTGGTTGTTATTCTAGCTCCCCCCTCCTTGGTTGACATCGAGCCCATTGCTTCACTAGCCTCTCTGCCTTCCCTTCCAATGGCTGCTGCACAGGTTGTGGTGCCTCTTGATAAGCTCGTAGCAGTCGTTGGTGGGATGCCCATGCTTCTTGTGGAAAAGGCAGTACGAGCGGTCTTCCCACTACCCTTCGCCATCATCCTTGCGAGGGATTTTCTTATCTAGCTCAGCAGCACAGACATTGACGATCTTACGCTTGGGTTACTTCTCCTTTCCCCTAGACGAGCTCGAGGACTTGGGGGTGGTCTCTGCCTCGGCGAGGCCAAACATCCAACCTAAGATTAAGAGTATCATGGGAATAGGTGAGGAACCCTAGAACAGGAGCAAACCCTAATTAGGGTTACATACAGCAGCACAAATAAGAATTCAAAGAGGAAGGAGAAGGAGGAAGACTTACCCGAGGGCCACACTCAGCAAGACGACGAAGTAGACCAGCGAGGTGGGCGTGGAGGCAACGGCCATGGAACAGGCGGCACCTGGGCCTATGCCGAGATGCGACCAACGTCGCCCAAGCCACCAACAGAGTGGTGCCCAAACCATCAACAGAGCACATCCTAGGTACCAACGAAGAACAACCGAGCCAGGGTAGCATGGTGAGGCCGGGGTAGCCAGAACCCTAGGTTCCAATGGGGTGTCCGCGAGGCCAAAGGAAGGCGATGACGATGAATCAACTTGGACCGGTCGATGCAGTAAAGCACGCTTAGTCAGCAAGCGTGGCGGCGGTGGCCAGGACGACTGGAGCCAGCCAGGATCAAGAGACAACGGCGTATGATCGCCACATGGATAGAGGGATGAGAGAGAAGAGAGCGAGAGGAGTCCGGGTCGGTTTGACTGACCTAATAAACCACGTTATGGTTAGACCAAACCAGTTGGGCTGCGCTGAGCCAGGGCTGGGTCGGCCCATGGGCCAGGTCCACATTTAATGATTTTAATAAAAATCAAAGAAATAAAAAAATGACCATAATACCCCTAAGAGTATTTAGGCTCTAGAAAAATAAAAAATCCTAAAAATACATATAATACCTCTAAATGTTCACAAAAATATTATCTATCTAATAAAAATATCAACTGTCTTTTGAAATGATAAAACTTAAATTGAAGATTTAATGACAACATTCCTTTGTGGAATTTTATTAAAATAAGGTTAACACTTAAAAATAAATAAAATTCATTCATTTTTAAGATTTGAATAAGTATTTTTATACTACTCCCTCCGATCCATATTAGTTGACTTGGATTTGTCTAGATTTGGATGAATCTAGACACTTTTTAGTATATAGGTTCATTTAAATTTTGACAAATCCAAGTCAACTAATATGGGTCGGAGGGAGTATAAAAATACTATGTATATTATTTCAAAAGGTTTTAGGATTTATAATGTGATAAATTTTGATTTATTTATTATTTATGATCAAATACCTGTTTTATCATATATTAATACTTCAAAATTATCTTCTAAGTTTAATTGTATATATAAAACATTTAAGAAGGGTTTAAAGTTAAAATAAAGTATTGCATGACATTATTATGCATAATTCATTATTGCTTTTTAAATATTATCCTTACCGAGCAATAATGGTGTTTTGTAGGAGGAGCACACGGTCAGGTGGAAGCATCAGACTTTACTACCTTGCAGTCACAAGGCAAGTTTATCACTTGCTTATGTCCTTTGAAGTGTTCTCCAAAATATTTGCAACTTGTTGTGTTATCACTTATGTTCAAAAGGGACCTATAATGTTTCTTTTTTACCACGTGTGATATTTGAGGATTTTGTAAGTATTATGTCAACGAGTTGCACACTAACACGTCGTAATATGTCGAGACCCAATGGCTATAGATGAAGGTAAAATTAAGGCCAGCGCTACGCGTCCCCCAGGGGATATTTCCCCAAAATCCCCCAGGTCCGGAGCCGTCCGATCAAGCTAGATCGAACCGTCCGATCTAGTCAACCGGTAGACCCTTCCCGCTTTTGCTACGTTGCAGCAAAGAACGTTTCGCACGCAGCAAGCTGGGAAACAAACAGAGGCAGCGGACAAATCGCGTTGTGTGGGAGGCCCTGTGAGGACGACGGAGGCGACTGCGTTGTCGATCTCGTTTACCGGTGCCGGAGATGAGCCATATTCGTTCCTCCATACTCTACCCCCCCTCCTGGTCAGCCTCACCACCTTATACCGCCGCCAATCGTCGCTTCTAGTGGTGGATCAAATCCTCTCACCCGGCAGCTGTAACACCCCCAGTCAATCCGGACCGACGGCTGTCACTTCTGGCAGCTCAATAGGATCTCTAGACTAACCCCACATACCAACACTAGTCTTTTCTGTGCACTTTGTCCTCACTCGTGCGCACCTGGTACCCACTTCCCGGTCAGTCACCCATCCTAGAATTGCTCTAGACCAAGCACGCTTAACCTTAGAGTTCTTTTCGAATGAGCTTCTAGAAAAGAAGTTGCAACTTATTGGTATGAGTTTCCTATCAATCCTATTGAGCCATGCGCCAGGGTCTCATATACACCCACCCTTAAAAGATCAATGTCCTCGTTGATCAACCACAAGTCAGGAATGTCCCCTCTTGGCATACGTCTATGCGTCCAGTGCCGGCACATGTGTCATGCCGTGTCCACTCCGGGCCACATGCGCCACATGTCCGCCACTGACCCGCACACACATGTGTAACTGTGAGGATCGTCTCTGATACCACTCTGTAACACCCTCGGTCACTCCGGACCGACGGCTGTCACTTTTGTTAGCTCAATAGGATCTCTAGACTAACCCCACAGACCAATACTAGTCTTTTCTGCGCACTTTGTCCTCACTCGTGCGTACCCGGTACCCACTTCCCGGTCGGTCACCCATCCTAGAATTTCTCTAGGCCAAGCACTCTTAACCTTAGAATTCTTTTTGAATGAGCTTCCGAAAAAGAAGTTGCAACTTGTTGGTATGGGTTTCCTATCAATCCTACTGAGCCATGTGCCAGGGTCTCACAGCGGCGCTCCGATTCGGCGAACGCCGATGTCTCCAATCGAGCGCAGCAACCTAATCAAGCCCAGCACACGAATCCCCCTGTGTTTTTCAATGAAAATCCTGAGGAAGAAGCTCCATCGGTAAGCTCCAGCTCCATCTTCTTAGGGTTTCCACCATTGTTGTTCCTCTTTGTGCTACATGGTAGAAGCAATTACTAAAAAAGGTAGCAAATACTAGTTAATTGGGTGGTACATTGTAGCAAAATAGGATGCTGCTAGGCAGATGGCAGGAAAACAACCTCAAACAGATTAAGGTGCTACATTGTAGCAAAAGAAAAATTAGGGGTGCTACACTGCAGAAAAAGTTTAGGTAGATGGTTCTACATTGTAGCAAATTAGGGTGATACTACATGCAGCACATTTATGTAGCACATTATGCAGCTCCCTAAACTTTTTCTTTTTTAAATTGCAGGGGTTTGTTGCTGGCAGTATACTGTCAACACCCAGAATTTCAATCCCAAATGTCTGTTATGCCATACATTGCAATCCCAGGATTACCATTTTTGCGAGACATAATAGATTTGGATATCACAATACATCATCCATTACAAACCATACATAAGGTCTTACACAAATAAGGATCTCATGATCCAGTTCTTAATACAACTCAAGCAGCAGAATAACGTAAAGATAACGATAGCGTGGGCGAAGCTCCATCTTCAGGGTCACAGGCAATGCTCCTAGTTGAGCTCCCAACCATGACCAACTGTCATCTTGGGTACTGCATAGGTGGACAATCTTCACAAGGTAGCCTCGGCTCAGACCTTGGCCGCAAGGGAACCCATACTAAGGTATATAAATTTCCAGTCAAGCCCTACCCAAATTTCGGGTGTTGTAGTTGTACAGTAAAATTGGAATGGTATCGCTTCCAGACAACCATCAGTTTTATAAGGGGCTAAGGCTCATGCCTCAATATTTTCATCAACAAAATCATATGGTGTTCGAGAACACATGTCAAAACATTTCAGTAGAATGACTCATCATTCTAATGTTTTCATAACCATTTTCACAAATTGTTCCCATCTAAAGTTGATCAAGTTTTATGCATAGCACTAACATCTACAGGTGGGTGTAAATACTAATGAGGGGTGGTAAACAAGTGTATATTATATAAGTAAATGTCATGCCTCAGGATGACATTAAGATTATCTAACTTAGGCCAAGTTTTATGCTCTTTATGCTACCTTCAATTATCTTTCTAGAATCTACAAGTCACTAAGTAAAATTTTGATAGAAAGCTTTTAATAAAGAAAATAAAATACTAAGCTTGCAATTAAAACTAGGATGGTGTGTCAAGTGGGTATAATCACATATGCTTAAGGCATATAGTTGGCATAGTAACAAGCAAGTAGTATCTTGCATAAGTAGGGTATCTTGCAAGTGTTAGCTTGCCTTGTGCAGAGAAGTGGTTGAAGTTCTCTTCGGCTTATTCCTCGTAGTATTCTCCTTCATCCTCGTATCCTTGGTTGGTAATAGCGTCTATAAATAAATACGAGGTACACAATCACCAAACAATACTTAACTACTTTCAATCATCACACAAAGATGCACTATA
This sequence comes from Avena longiglumis, assembly GCA_030063025.1. Taxonomy (NCBI): domain Eukaryota; kingdom Viridiplantae; phylum Streptophyta; class Magnoliopsida; order Poales; family Poaceae; genus Avena; species Avena longiglumis. The sequence goes on from CP125979.1 coordinate 415,782,700, forward strand.
AATGATCTAGCATCATCAACTATCATCACAAGATTAAAATATTTGTCTTATTTATTTTACTTTGAGAAAAGTAATTTCTACTCATTAAAAAACTACTTAAGATTTAATATTCTCCAACTTAAACATGGGATCATGTTGACACATGTCATCACCACATATTTCAGTACATGGGAATGTGAATTAAAGTGGTGTCACAATTTAATAAGGTTTAACCTTTTTATTTTATTTAATTAAAGTGACTAGAAATGCCTATGTGGCATTCTTTTATTACTTGATCATTATTTCTATAAGTAAACCTATATATTTTTATATATTCTGAAAGGTATGGTCAAATGTGATTTTTGAGAGTTGGAATCAACTCAAAAGCTTTTATGGTTGAATTTTGAAAAAAAATTGAATGTAGAAAATCTTCTGCCTTGTTATTTTTACCATGGGTGATCTACAAATCTAAATGGTTGGAATCCAACGGGCTTGGATTAAGAATTCCAGTACCTTTCTAACAAAATTGGTTTCATGCATTTTGGTTTAGTGAATAGAGTTGGGCTGATTTTTGAATCTAGGTACAGAACTGGGTCTAAAATTAAATGAATAAAACTAAATTTGAATTGTTGGGTCGCGCGAGATGTTTAACTGGGCCGGCCCACTATGCACAGCGCACGTGCAGGCTGGTTAAGTGGCTGTCCCCACACGTCAGTAAGACAGTGAGGGGCGAAGCGGTACGGGGTGATCTAGGCTGCACGATCTAACTCTAATCGAACGGTTCCGGTTCATCGTCCACGTCGGGCAGTGCCGGCGAGACAGAACCCTAACACGGTAGGTGGGGGTCATGGGAGGCTCACCGGGGCTCAGGCGATGGTCGGCGACGGGGGAAAACAACAAAGTCAATGACGGCGGTTCTCCTGGGGCGGCTCCAATCGACAGCGCCTCTCCTCCTCTGCAGCGGCGAACTCCAGTGAAATTCCGGCCACCTGGTGCTCGCCTTGCTTTGGGAGTGAGTGGGTGTGATCAGTGAGAGGTAGGGTGTGAACTATTGTGAAGAAAACAAGCGGGGGAGGTCTCCTTTTATAGTGGCTGAAGGGGACCGACGGGCATGGGCTGAGCTCGTCGTGGTCGATGGCATAGAGGCTAATGGCACGGGCGATGGTAGGGGCGGTGCTGTGCTCCCTGGCGAATCTCAACGGCATGGTGGCGAGCCATGGGGCAGTGTTGATCGGTCGGAATGCGTCGATGCTCTGGGCGGGTCCGACGGCAAATTTAATGGCGCACGGGTGCTCCTGGTCGCGCGGCGGCGAACGAGGTTGTCTAGCGGGGTGCTGGAGTGCTGGAGATCACGCACGCAAGCGGCGAGGGTGGCGTGCGGTCTGTGGGAGCTGGTCGAGTGTGGCGTACTGTGTAACATCCCAAAAATACCAAACTTAGATCATCAAACACTAATCATCAAGATTAGGGTTAACAAAAACTTTTCTAAATAAACTCATGAATGCATGTATATGTGTATGCATGGATTTTGAATTTCTTTAAAAACCACCTTGTTTGTGTGATCCATTGCTTGTAAAATGTTTCTTAGGTGAAATGAACATCATCTAAAACATTTCCCACACTTTCCTTAAAGACAAGTAAATCAAAACAAATATATTAAGTGAATGGTCATTTTGGCCAATTTAACTCCCATGCCTACTTTGGCTGTCTCAAACTTTCAGAACCTAACAGAAACTTTTTTGGATCTTTGCACCCCTTGAATGTACTCATAACAGAGTATCAAGGCCCACTTTGTGATCATCCAGAAACTTTCAAATGCATAGTTTAAATGACAATTCAAAATTGAATCTTCTTCATATGGGAAGATCCCACTTTTTCAAAACCCACTCAAACAAGCTCAACTTTCAAAACCCAAGCATCTGCAGACTCACCAGCACCAATCTAGCATACCCACCAAAAATTATTTCAAGATTCAAAACTTGATTTCATGCGGCCATTTCATCAAACAGGTTGCAGATACAAATCAAACAAAACATCAAACACTATAGTATGCAGTGATTCTTGCCTAACTTGTTCCCTAGTTAGCTCACACACAACTCAGTAGATCATCTAGAAAGTGTAGCCCAACACTAGAATCCATGTGAGCTTGCCATTGCCATTAATGGTGAACAGCCGAGCACCCCAATGTCACCCCATTGTGGACAGCAAGCTAGAGCAAGAACTAGCCGTGCCAACCTTGTCTAGGAGGCAGCCCACCGTCCACCGCCACTCATTGTCCCAGCCGCGAGCGTTGCCAAGCCCTGGACCACGCGCACAAGCCGCGCCCAGACCATGCCGAGCGTGCGCCAGAGCGCCACCCTCGACCAGCATCCACAGGCCGCGCGCCGCCCTCGCTGCGTGCATACATGATCGCCATCAACCCAGGAGACCGCCAGACATCCCCATTTGCCGTCCCGTGCCGCACAGCCACCGCCCGCCGTCGAAGACGCCGCCTCTGCCGCGCAGAGCACCGGCCGTTCCAGACCAAACCACACCGCCCCATGCCTCGCGACCATGTCGTTGAGCATCGCCAGGAGACACAACACCGTCCCCTACCCTTGCCCATGCCATTAGCCGCCTGTAACGTCGCCCCCGACGAGCTCACCGTGCGCCCCGACGGTCCCCTCGCTCGACTATAAATAGAGGCCACCCCCGCACGAATTCTTCACACCATCTCACTCCCCTCTCCTCACTGATCGTGCCACACCATTCTCAGAGCAAGGCGAGCACCACCTCGCCGGAATTTCACTGGAGCCTGCCGCTGCCGGAGAAGAAAGGAGCCAGCGATTGGAGCCGCCCCAGGAGCTGCCGCGACCACCCCTGAGTTCACCGTCGTCGACCTCGTCATTTGCCCGCCTCGCCGACCCTCGCCAGTACCCCGGTGAGCCCTCAGCGACCCTCACTGGTCGCGCTAGGTTTCGTTATCGCCGGAGTTATCTCGCGTCGACGATGACTCCCAGCCGTTAGATTAGAACTATATCGAACGACCCACGTTGCCCCATACCGCTTCGCCCAGCCCCGTGTCACTGACGAGTGGGGACACCCACTTAAGCAGCCCGCGGGAGCACTGCGCTTAGCAGGCCGGCCCATTAGAATTTCCCGCGCAGCCCAGTTATTCAAATTAAATCTTTTTCTATTTCATTTCAAACACACTTCTGTACTCAACTTCAAAAATCAACCCAGATCGATTCAGCGCACCAATTTGAATGAAACCAATTTTATTGGAAATGTCTATAAATGATGAATCCAAGCCCATTGGATTCAAGTCATTTGGATCTCTAGATCACCCCTGGTAAAAATAACAAGGCAGAAGCTTTTCTGCATTCAAACATTTTTCAAATTTAAACCATAATAGCTTTTGAGTTGATTCCAACTCTCAAAAATCACATTTAACCATACCTTTCAAAATATATAAAAACATATAGGTTTACTTGCAGAAATATTGTTCAAGTAATAAAAGAATGCTACATAAGCATTTCTAGCCACTTTAATTAATTAAAATAAAAGGGTAAAACCTTATTAAATTGTGACACCACTTTAAATCACATTCCCATGGACTACAATATGTGGTGATGACATGTGTCAACATGATCCCATGTTTAGTTTGGAGAATATTAAATCTTAAGTAGTTTTTCAATGAGTAGAAATTACTTTTCTAAAAATAAAAAAAATTTAAACCAAGCCTTAACCTTGTAATGTTAGAGATCATGCTAGATCATCTATAGGACCCTTGTGTGTGATGATTGCAAGTAGTTAAGTATTGTTTGGTGATTGTGTACCTCGTATTTATTCATAGACGCTAGTACCGACCAAGGATACGAGGAGGAAGGAGGATACTACGAAGAGGAAGCCGAGGAGAACTTCAACCACTGCTCTGCACAAGGCAAGATAGTAACTATGCAAGCTTATACTGATATTGATGCAATCTAACCCTTGCAAGATACCCTACTGATGCCACAAACCCATGCTTGTGATATGACTACTATATGCCTTAAGCATATGTGATCATACCCCCTTGATAAACCAAATCCTAGTTTTATGTGCAAGCTTCTTACTTTATTTCTTTATCAAAGCTTACTTAGAGTCTACCTAAGAGTTTGGTAGATACTAGATAGTTGTGCTGAAGGTTGCATAAAGAGCATAAAATTTGGCCTAAGATAGAAACCTTGATCTCAGCCTAAGACATGAGATTGAACTTAGTTAAAACCCCACTAGTTACCACCCCTCCTTAGTAATACCCCACCTGTAGATGCTAGTGCTAAGCATAAAACTTGATCAACTTTAGATGGGAATACTTGGTGGAAAAATGGTTATGAAAACCTTGGAATGATGGATCATTCTATTGAAATGTTTTGGACATGTGTTTCCAAACACTTGATGATTTTGGTGATGAAAATGTTGAGGCATGAGCCTTAGCCCCTTTATAAAACTGATGGTTGTCTGGATGCGATACCATTCCAATTTTATCGTACAACCACAATACCCGAAGATTGGGTAGGGCTTGACTGGAAACTTATGTACCTTAGTATTAGTTCCCTCACGGCCAAGGTCTGAGCTGAGGCTACCTTGTGAAGATTGTCCACCTGTGCAGTACCCAAGATGACAGTTGGTCATGGTTGGGAGGCCATACTCACAGGAGAGGTGCTTATACTAGGGCGTGTAATCGAAAGGTTAGGATTGATTATCCGCATACTGAGTATGGTGAATTCAGGATTTGTTCCTGACGGATGTATTGAATGTTGTGGTGAAAGTGTACAATCTGCAGAGTGTCAAACTATTTGAATAGCCGCGTCCGCGGTTATGGACAGTTGGAGTGGCCATACTGTTCCCCCGTCAGACTTTTCAAAATGACTTGTGAAACGAATCGAGACTTTGACTTGACCACAACAGAGTTGTGACCTGAATTACAAGATCCCACTTAGGAGTTACAAAATTGTGACTAGCTTTGGAACTTAGTAGAGATAAACCTGGCTTTTTGCAAAACAACCCTAGAGTCTAGTGTCCTATTATCCAAAAACCCCTTACCTGTTAGTATTAGTTTGCGAGTACTTAAAGAGTACTCATGGCTTTGTCCCTGGCTATTCCCATGGCCAGACTATGAAGAGGAGTACCTGGAAGATGGACCCCACGACAACTAGGATCATCTCCCATCGTCAGAATTGCCTGTGACCCTGAAGATGGAGCTTCGCCTACGCTACCGTTATTACTACGTATTCCGCTGCTTGAAATTGTATTAAGAACTGGATCATGAGATCCCTATTTGTGTAAGAACTTATGTATCGTTGTAACGGTTGATGTAATATGGTATCCAATTCTATTATGTCTCGCAAAAATGGTAATCCTGGGATTGCGATGTATGGCATAACAGGCATCTAGGATTGAAAAATTCGGGTGTTGACACACTGGCGCGATCTCGGCTCGCACGCAGAGAGACTGGGCGCGTGCTTGGCGGGTGGTCCAGTGGCTGGATGTGCTCGGGGCTGGGAGAGGGAGTGGCGGTGGACGGTGATACGTGTTCCAGACAAGGTTGGCGGGGCTAGTTCTTCCTCTAGCTCGCTGGCGACATTGGGGTTGGCAAATGGGCTCGGCATGGTCACCATTAATGGCTATGCCAAGCTCACAGTGGTGCTAAGGCTTGTTAATTGGGCTAGATCATCTACTGAGAGTGTAGTGAGAGCTAGAGAGGGAACAAGGTTGGCCAAATTCACTGCTCACTATAGTGTTTGTTGTTTGTTTGTTTGCTGCAAACAAGGTGTTTGATGAAATGGTCGAAAGAAATTCAAATTTGAATTTTGGATTCAAACTTGGTGGGTTTGCTAGGCACATACTAGGGAGTATCTGGTTAGTTGGATTAGTCAAGGGGCACTGGTTTGGTTGGGTTTTTAAAATGTGTGATCTTCACATATGATAAAGATTCAATTTTGAATTGTGATTTGAATGAGGTTGCCAAATGTTTCTGCAAGTTTGAAAGGTGGGCTTTGATTCATTTTTACTTGGTCTAGCAAGGGGTGAAAAGAATTGGAAAAGTTTCTGTTTGAAATCTTGGACTAGAAACACTCAAAGTGACCTAGTGAGCAAGATTGGCAAAAAATGACCATTTGCCTTAATTGATTTGTTTTTTTATTTTCTCTTTATTTGTTTCTGCTTGGAAATGTTTTATATGATGTTATTTTAATCTTTAAACCATTTCTTTCTATTTAGGTTAATCACACAAGTTCATTCATGCATTTATCAAATCACCACATACACACATGCATTCATATGATTTAAATTAATCAAAGTTTTTGTTAACCCTAATTTTAGTGATTAGAGTTTGATGATCATTGTTTTATATTTTTGGGATGTTACATATACTGGGAGGATTCGACCTCAACCAGTCTGCTAATGGATACGGTCCTGAAGGATATGCTGCTGAAGGAATAATTGCTCCACCACAATCTGCTTATGAAGAGTATGCTGCTGCAGGAACCTTTGGACAAAAATTTGCTACAAGAGCAGAAAGTGAAGCTAGTAGCAATGCTTCTTTTGTTGCTGAAGAAGGTGGTGAAGAGATTTGCTCGCAGCCTCTTGTGCCATATGTTGGAATGACATTTGATGACCTTGAAGTTGCGAAGCAAGTATACAATGACTATGCTTTCAAGCTCGGGTTTGGTACACGGATTAGTAACACCAAGTATATACAAGAAGAGGCGCCAAAAGATGCAATTCTTAGTAGGGTTTTTGAGTGTGTCCATGCCGGAAAACCAGTTGACGAAGCAAAAAATGCTACTAAGGATAGTTCTGGAGAAGGAGGTCAAATAGACATGAGCAATTTCAGTGCACAGAAGTCACGTAGCAAACAAGCTGGCCTCAAAATGGATGTAGCAGATTTGAGGCGGAAGAATAGGGTGCTACGGCATGATTGTAAAGCTAGAATGCTTGTTGGAAAGATAAATGGGATATGGACTGTAACGGTCTTTCAAGGAGAGCACACACACCAGTTGCTGAAGCAAATTGGGAGAAGACGGTACTACCAGTCTCATAGGAAGGTTACTGAGGAGGATTTTCAGTTCATCCAAACTTTACACAACCAAAACATTAGCACAGCTTAGATGATGGGATGCCTCGGAAGTGGAGGCGGCCCGAGGTGCCTTGGTTTTGTGAAGTGTGATGTGTCCAACATAAGGACTATGCTACGCGAGGAAGTTTCACAGTGAGACATGTCAATGACTATTGAGTACTTTGAAAGGAGACAAGCTAAAAGCCCTACATTCTTCTTTGATAAGCAAGTGGATCAAAACAATGCAGTGAGAGCTCTCTTTTGGGTGGATGGCAGGACAAGGGCCTTGTACCCTAAGTACAAGGACTCGGTGTTTTTTGACACTACATTTTGTACAAAAAAGTACAACATGCCCTTTGCTCCACTTGTGGGCATCAACAACCATAAACACACACAATTGTGTTGGGTTGTGTTTTGCTACCTGATGAAACAGCTGAAACATTTAGCTGGGTATTCACCAAAATTAAGGAAGCAATGAACGGTTTGGCGCCAGACCATATCATGACAGACCAAGACCAAGCAATGGTTGCAGCAATTTCAAACATATATCCTGATTCAGTCCATAGATGTTGCATCTTCCATGTACTATGATTAGCAAGAACAAAGCTTGGTCCTCACTTGAGAGAAGGTAGCCCATTTGCTGCAGCATTTTACTCATGCATTTATAGCACGGACACCATAGCAGAATTTGCGATATGCTGGCAGCATATGTTGGAAACATTTGCTATGGCTGAGAACACTCATTTGCAGAACATGTGGAAGAGCAGAAACATGTGGGCACCTGTGTACTTCAGACAAAGTTTATTTCCCTTTACAAGCACAACAGGAAGATCTGAAGGCCTCAACTCGTACTTTAAACTTTAATTCGCCCAAGTGGCTCAGTTTGGAACTTCGTGCAGCAATATGAGTTGTGCCAAAACCTGATGCTAGACAGAGAATACAATGCAGCATTCACCATGGATACGACAACATCACCACTATGGGGAAGGTGAGATTTTCTCTTTATAGACAAATTTTCTAGTAGCATTATTTTATATCTATGGTAGCAGATTTTAAAAACAAGCAGAAACTGAAGTAGCAGATTTATATCAAGTAAAATCTGATGTAGTAGAAACTGATGTAGCAGATTTAAACAAGCACCACAGATTTCCTAAGCAAAAAATGATGTAGCAGATTTATACCACTACTTTAGCATTGTTTTTTTCTAGTAGCACTATTTTATATCTATGGTAGTAGATTTTTAAAACTGTTGTAGCATAATGTAACACCTGATGTAGCACCACCCTGACAGTCAGCAAACAAACATTTTTTGCAGCTACAACATTGAAAAGCAGGGGCTGGAGTTCTACACGAGGGAGATCTTCACAAGATTCCAAAAGATGATTGAGAGGTCTAAAAGGTTTTATCCAATGCATGTTGAGGGTGAAGGCATGTGCTTTGATCTCATTCCAAACCCTGGTTATGGTGTCAAAACCTACAAGGTGCAAGTCAAGTTAGATGATGAGTGCTACAAGTGCGGATGCAACACATTTGAGATATGTGGCCTTATATTCCCACGTATAGTGAGGGTGATGGTGCACTTGAATGTGCAGAAAATTCCAGAGAGATACATGCTACGAAGATGGTCTGCTACAGCAATAATGCCTGCACCTGATCCCAGGACAAATACCATCAGATTTGGGATCCCAGGAACCAATACTCTCAAGTACAATGCATTGTGCAGAAAGATGAATGAACTCGCTTCGGATGCTTGCTTCAGTGATGAAACATATGTTGTTGTTTCCAAGATGATTGATGATGCGAGGAAGGTTGTAGCAAATATGAGGAACACACAACATGCTACACATTAAGGAGGGGATCAAGAAGTAGAGCATAAAGGAGGAGGGCCAGAAAATTTGCTACAAGAGAAAAGTATTCCTCCACAGCATGGTGTAAACAATCAACAACAAGAAGAACAACATAATGATGCTCCGAGTAGCTGTAGGGTTTCGTAGCATGGAAAACAAAAAAATTCTACCGCATGCACACAAACAAGCCAAGATCTATCTACAAGATTGTAGCAACGAGTCGATAGAAGCACTCACCCTCGAAGATTCCAAAGCGGTTAATGAGAGCATATTTTCATGGGTGATGTAGTCGTACACTTGCCAATATCAAGATCACGTAGACGATCCTTCCGGCGATGCGTTCCGGCAGTGCTTCCGCAGTCGGCTACATGTTCGATACTCGATGAAGACCTTCCTCTCCCTTGTTCCAGCAGGCAGCGGAGGTCGTAGTTCTCCCCTTGCGATTCTGACAGCATGACGGTGTGGTGTCGGAAGTAGAGGGAAGATCCCGCAGGGCTTCGCCTAAGCCGGTGCGAGTTATGGTGGATTAGGGTTTCCCGGATATGTAGGGTTTAGAAGTCTGGGAGGAGGAGGAGGTGTCGGCGATGGCTAGGGCGGCGGCGACGAATCGGCGGCGGCGAGAGGCAGCGGCGGCGAGAGGCGGCGGCGGAGAGTGTGCGGGGAGAGGGGCTAGGGCTTGTGTGCTTTGGGGCATCCCTCCCCCTCTATTTATGAGAGGGGGCAGCCTTGGGAGGGGTGGGTTTGAATCCAAACCCAAACTCAAGTTGGATTGAGAGAAGGACTTGTTTCTTCTCCCACTAGGAAACCATTGTTCCAGTTTGAATTTCAATTTAGAGCTTTAATTCTCTCTTGCAAACGCCCACACCAAGTGACCTAGGATATGATCCAATCATTCCACTTACCCATGACACATTCATGGACCATTCTCCTTCCAGATCGGTGAACCTTCTAGAACCTCTCCGATGAAAACATCGGAATCTTTCCCGAACTCCGGAATCGGACTTTCCTTATATGAATCTTATTCTCCGGACCATTTTGGATCTCCTCGTGATATCCCGGATCACATCCGAGACTCCGAACAACATTCGGTATCCCTACTAACATTCCATATCTACTAAACAACATCGAATCCTTAAGCGTGTCTCCCTACGGTTCGTGAATTATGCGGACATGACCAAGACACTTCTCCGATCAATAACCAATAGAGGAATCTAGAAATTCATATGGCTCCCACATATTTCTACGATTACTTTGCGATCGAATGAACCACTTACATACGATACCAATTTCCCTTTATCTCACGATAGTTTACTTATCCGAGGTTTTGATCATCGGTATCTCTGCATACCTAGTTCAACCTCGTTACTGATAAGTACTATTTTCTCGTTCCCGTGATATGTGATCCCTTATGAGCCAGTCACATGCTTGCAAGCTAATTGGATGACATTCCACCGAGAGGGCCCACAGTATATCTATCCGTCATATGGATGGAAAAATCCCACTCTTGATCCATGTGCCTCAACCCATACTTTCCGAACACTCAATGCCACCTTTATAGCCACCCAGTTATGGTGTGGCATTTGATGTCATCAAAGTATCCTTCCGGTGATGGTGATTAGCATGATCTCATGGTTGAAGGAATTATGTTACTATGTATCAGAAAGCTTATAGCAAACGAACTATTGAAATGACTTGATATTAATGCTACACTTATCTATAGGAGTATGTCCATCATATCATTCTCCTAATGATATGATCATGTTGTTAACAACATCTCAATGCTCATGATCGGGAAACCGTGATCATCTATTAACCAACAAGCTAGTATTACAAAGAGGCTTTACTATGGACTCTAATTTAGTTTACAAATCACACAAGTATTAATGTTTCTAGTTTAATACTGTTATAGCATGAATATAAACATTTATCATAAACACAAAGATATAATAATAACCACTTTTATTATTGCCTCTAGGGCATATCTCCAACATTAGCATGCTCAAGAACCCTGCGAGGGTAAAGCCAAAAAGAAGACCAACCGATAAATCGAAGCGTAACAAACCATTGGTTGAGATTCGTGATGAAGCAAATGCCAGGAGAAGGGAAAAAGCTCAAGAGACAAAGAAGAAGCAAACTGATGCAACGTCGAAGAAGAAGAAGCCGATAAAGCAAAAATTCCCATACTGCAATGAAGAAGGTCACACCGTGAAACAATGCGTCTCCATGGAAGCACTTATTACGAGGAATGCTGCGAAAATAGAGTTGAAACTATAGAGATGAAGCTACATGTACTACCAGGGTAGCATTTTTTGTTATTACTATGTAGCATACATACAGTATAGATGTAGCATCATCTTGATGCAATGGTAGCAAAAGTATTGCCACTTTGGAGCATACATCCTACATTTTGTAGCATTATTGTTTCTCATATATAACAAGAGCTAAAATTGCTACCATAGACAAAACTTGTTCTTATGAATGAATGTCATAGGAATATTTGCTACATTAAACCTAGTAGCAAATCTTGAACAACTGAGTAGCATTACATTTCTATGCATGTAGCAATATGGCTACACAGATGTAGCAAATTAACACCTGGAGTGGCCAAAAAAATTGACAGCATATCTAGGTAAATACTCATTTTTAGCATTTATGCAGCATGTACAGAACTTATATTTATCAAAGCAATCACACTATTTGAAGCTTCAGAAGATAATAAAAAACATTCCAAACATCAAAAGCTATATATAAAACCATTCCAAACATGTAGCACTTATTCATCCAACATAACCAATCCACAAAAGATAATCCACAGATGCTGCAGCAACGAACACATCTACGATTACATCAGTTTGAACCATTAAAAAGTGCAAAATAAGATCACAAGGACAACATCAGTTTCAACGATTACATCAGTTTCAACCTAACTACGCTTCTTCTATAACTCTTCTTCCATCAGTTGTAGCACTGATCCTTTGTTTTGCCTTGCCTCGATCAGATCTGATGCAAAAAGTTTCCTTAGAAGTGGTATAGCATTGTTGTCGAACTCCGGCATGACATTGCCGGTGAAGCTTTCCATGAAGAGCATGCTGAAGAATCCACAATAAAATCTGTCAACAAACAAACAGATAGATTAGTAAAAAACAAGCAGAAACTGATATAGCAAGTGTAGGAAGCTAAAGTAGCAAGAGTTGTAAACTTAGGTAGCAATTAAATAACAATAAAGTAGCAAAAGTTGATGCTAGTGATCAGGACAAGGATTGAAAAAAAGTGAAACAAAAAGGTGAGCAAAATCTTACATGGTAGTTTACTACGGGTGATCAGGATTGGTTAGCAGGTAAGTGTCGAAGTTGATATTGTTTGCTAGTTTTGATTGCTTCACAAGAATTGCAAAGTTTGCGAACTGGAAAACAAAGCAAACACACTGCATGGTTAATGATATGCAGGAAATAAAAGGCCCAACTATAAATGTAGCAAACACAATGAAAAAGTGTAGCAGGATTACTAACCAGATCGCGTGCACAATCATCCATCACACTAGCATCTTTGGCCCCTTTCATTGAATCAAAAATATGCATCATCTTTGCTACTAGGTTGATACAGGGAACTGCCCAATGGTTGAATTTCACAATAGGAAAGTATAGCTACATTCAAACATGAATTAATATTTAGCATATTGTATAGAAAACAAACATGAACAAGATAGGAAGCAAGGATGTTAACTCACAAGGTCACACTTGAAAATCTTGAACTTTGCATTCTGCTCTTTCAACTCATCCATACATGCTTTAGCATTGAATACTTTTGGATCAACAATAAGCTTCTCATGTTTTGTGTTAAAGATAAAAAGAAGTATGAGGCAGTAGCAAAAGCAAGTAAAAATTGTTACTATCTATATTGGTCAGCAAGCACAATGTTGACAAAAGGTGGAACCAAAGACATATTACTAAAGTAGCAAAATGCTAGTACTAATGTAGCATAGCATGAAGAAATTAACAATAATGCAGCAGAGTAGCTGTCATATGCATATTGAGCAAGTAAAAGATCAAGAAAAGTGCTACTTACCACAAAGTGCCGCGTGAAAGCGTACTTCCTCTTCTGTCGTGCACTTTTCTTGCAAAAAATGTCTGACTCATGGTTAAATTTCTCAATCCAAACATTCATCAACTCACTATCGAGATTTCGGCGCGGCCGAAGCGATGTTTGGAAAGTTCTGTAGCAGGTATAATACCGCCCAATCTCCACAAAAACTGGCATGCACAAAGGAATGCACATGTAGCAGATAGTTTTACATAAAGTAGCAAACAATTTAATGTAAAGTAGCAAAAACAATAAACTAAAGTAGCAAACAATTCAATGTAAAGTAGCAAAAAATGAACTAAAGTAGCAAACAGTTCAATGTACAGTAGCAAAAACAATGAACTAAAGTAGCAAACAATTCAATGTAAAATAGCAAAAAAATGAACTAAAGTAGCAAAAAGTTCAATGTAAAGTAGCAAAAAAATGAACTAAAGTAGCAAACAGTTCAATGTACAGTAGCAAAAACTATGAACTAAAGTAGCAAACAATTCAATGTAAAGTAGAAAAAAATGAACTAAAGTAGCAGGTAGTTCAGGCTGCGGAAGATTCAATGGAAAACTATATCCTACAAGTGAAAAAAGTAAGTAGCAAAACACATAGACACATGCAGCAATTAACTAGATGCAAGGTAGCAAAAACATTACTTCAGAGTAGCAAAAAACATAAACTGACGGTGCCCTATCCTTCAGATGGCCCTTGAATTTTCGATCATTCATCACAAATGTAGAGTATGTTTGTTCTACATCTTTAGAGACCTTCATCTTTTTCAACTTTGGAGGTGTGAGCTCCTCCTTGGCAGCCCTCTTAAACCTTGTCTTCTTCTCATGTGTCAACAAACCCGAGCTGCCATATCCCTTAACACTTGACTCAATGTTAACAACAAATGCCAAAAGAGAAAACAATTGTGTCTTAAGCAAACAAGCAGAAGCATATCTAGGAAGCAAACAAGAAAAAACATATCTAAGAAACTACAAGAAAATGTTCATACCAGGTGCAATGGGAACAGCATGTGTTGTAGGCTCTACTGAAGCGGAAGGTGCAGGATCGACCAAAGTGGAAGGTGCTCCTTGAATACTCTTAGAGGCATCAGAGGCAGTGGTCACGACAACAGTTGGGGCATCACAGGAAGGTGGGAGAGACTGTGAAATGCAAAACTCTGCATACTCATCAGTCTCAGGCTCGAAAAGATCAAACGAGGGTTTGTCTTGAGCATTGGCCCAAGCTTCATCAGAAATATCCTTCCTAGGGCTCTGAATTGGAGACCTGTCAGGGCTAACAACATCCGGCTGCTTAGTAGCATCAGCTCCCTTGCTCATAGAATCAATGATTATTGTTGTTTGAGGAACATCGGCATGTTTTGTTGCTACAGGACCACCTTGCTCCACAGCAGCATCTACAGCACCACCTTGCTCTACAGCATCATCTGCATCACCACCTTGCTCCTTAGCAGGTGCTACAACAACTACATGGTCCTCGGGCTCCGATGTAGCATAAAGCTTCTCATCATCCTCAGTTTCTGAACCATCATCATCCTGCAGCTGATCATCATCTGATGTACTTTTGGTTGGAAAAACAACACTTTGTCAAGCTTCTTATTTACTTGATGATTCAACATCAACCAAAAGGGCATCCATGCGTTGAGCCTGCATGCGCTTCAATCCAGCAGAAAGGTTCTTCATTGTCCCATCAACATCTGCTTCAAAAATTGCCTTGTGCTTCTCATACAATGCTTTGAAATGAGCGGGAACATGTTAGCAAACATTAGAAGCAAGTTAGTAAACCAAAGACAAGATAAATGATGAAATTCTAAGCATAGCGGCTCTAGTATAGCGGCTCGGATTCGTCACACGTCGCCGCTATTGCGGCGTACGGGCGACAAATCCTCGAAAAATATGGTGTAATAAAATTATATTAAGCTTCTTTTGCATACGGGTAGATAATTTGGGGTAACTTATCCACCACACCCACCCTAAGTCGTCAACATACATAAAGCTTAAACTCTAGTCCAGTGCTCGGTTTAAATCGCCGTCATCTTGCATCGTCTGACGGACGAAACCTCGAAGGGTGTTAGGGTACCGAGGCATCGTCTCCGTCGACGCTACGCGACGGGCAACGATGCCTCGGTACCCTAACACCGAGGCTAACACGGAAGGAGTAGCAAATTTATAAAGCTAATGTAGCAATAATTATATACTAAAATAGCAAAACATAATAACTAAAGTAGCAAAATAGTTCAGTTCAGAACTACACTAAAAAATTTCAGAGTGGTAGCAAACCAATAAAGCTAATGTAGCAAAACCTATAAACTAAAGTAGCAAAACATGTAACCTAAATTAGCAAAACCTATAATCTAATAAAGCTTATGTAGCAAATCCAATAAAATAAAGTAGTAAAACCTATATACTAAAGTAGCAAGACCTATAAACTAAAGTAGCAAAACCTATAAGCTAAAGTAGCAAAACCTATAATACATGTTAACAGAACTACATAAGACTGATTGCAAAAAGAGGTAGCAGAGCAATGTAGCTAAGTAGCAAAATCCATGTACTGAAGTAGCAAAAAAATAACAGTTTAGTAGCAATTTCATACCTGCAAATCCTGGCTGCTAGGGAAATTTAGCCATTCATTCAATGAAGCAGAAGGATTAACATCAACATCTTCCACTGGAGCAGGTTTGTTCAAATCATCATAACCAGGAGCAGTACCATAAGGTGTTGCAGACAATGGGACGAACTACACACAATAAAAATTAATATTAACATTAACAGGATTAACGGAAGAAGAGAATTTTTGTGGTGCTGGAAATAACATTACATCTAGCCTGCCGAAAACAGTTTTGTTTGACAAAATCTTCCTATCTGAGTCATTTTGTACAACAAAAGTGAAGTCACTGGTCTTGACATAACATACTCTAGGCAATGACTTGTCAAACATGTGATCGCAAGGTGGGAAATCCAAATGATCCATATAAGCAATCTACAAAAAGAGGCCGAATAAAGTTTGTAGTAGCAAAACAAACGCTGCAAACCGCTACACACAAATATAAAATATGGGAGATAACTTACACCAAGAAGAATGAATGGACCAGTTATCCAAAACTCAAATTTGCTACAGTCCTTTGGAAGAACAAGTCCTTGCTTCTTCTTCTTCTTCTTCTTATGAATATTGCTCACAATTTGCATCAACAAACCCAACAAATCCTCATCCCAAGCATACTCATCTGTTTTGGTTGGGTCATCCATGAGACCAACATATTCCAAGTTAACATGGTTTGAGCTTTTTGGAGCAACAACAGTGGCCAGGGAAACAAGATCTCAAGTGCGAATGATGGTTTCCTCATCTGTATCAGCACACTTCTTCAAGATATCAATAGCAGTTGCTAACTCTGCCCTCTTCTTCCTAGCATGGTAGAGGTCTCGAATCTAATCAAGCTCTACACCTCCAGTAATAGAAAGATCAATAGGATTGCTCCCGCAGCGGATTCCAAACACTTTTCTCACCATATCCGTGGTAAACACCATCTGGTTCTTCTGAAGCTTGTACTCACGGAGACGAGGAGAAGTGTGTGCAGCAACAAAAACCGTAAGCTCATTACAAATCCTGAACTGTGCAACATTCAACAATGCTCTAAATGCACTCTTTGACTCAATAATCTGCTTCTTGGCTGGAGAAAGGTTGTCCGCAAGGATACACAAACGCTTGGCACCGAAACAGTCCTTGGACATCCAAATGTCCTCCTTGACATTACTCGCTCCCTCGCCAACTTTCTTGCGGCTCACAACAACCTTTTTGCCCTTTTTGCTCTTATCAACAGCAGCAACCTACAGCAAAAGAAAAATAGAACAGATATGGTTATGCTGTGACCTCAACCTCCAAAAAATCTACATGTAGCAACCAATCAAAAAATAGAATGCAAACAAAAAAAACTACATAAAGCTACATGTAGCAAAACCAACAAAAAATTGACAACATGTATCATACAAACCTTGCTACTACTAAATTTGCACAACTATATAGCACAATGCCACTACTAAAATAGCAAAGTGCTACTACTAAAGTAGCAAAAATGCTAACATACCAAAGTGCTACCAAAAGAACAACTTTATAGCAAAATGCAACTACTAAATTAGCTAAATGCTACTACTAAAGTAGCAAAAAATGCTACTAATAAAAATTGCTAGCATAACTGGTAGCAAAATGCTACTACTATATTAACAGAAAGACCACTAGAATGCTACTATATTAACAGAAAGACAACTAGAATTCTAATGTAAAGTAGCAAAAATGCTACTACTAAAAATTGCTAGCATAACTGGTAGCAAAATGCTACTACCAAAAGGACAACTAGATTAGCAAAATGATACAACTAGAGTAGCACAATTCTACTACTAAATTAGCAAATTTCTACTACCAAATTAGCATAATCATGCTACAACAAAAGTACATTTCATCAACAAGATATCACCACAGGGCACAAAGCAACAACAACTACTAGCACATCAATTCCACACATCAATTCCCCACATCACACACCAAATTCCCCACGGTGCAGCAACAATTGCAAGCACAAAAGAATAGAAAATGGAGGGGGGAGAAGGATCCATATCCAATACCTGAACATTATCGCCGCCGGAGGTGCTCCCTCCTGCCGCATCGGTCGTCGGCGGCGGTCTCATCACCGTGCCGCCTAGGGTTTCTGTGGAAATGAGAGCACGGGGAGGTTAGAGAGGGGAGAGGTCAGAGAGATGAGAGAGGAGAGATTAAAGCGGGGGAGCACGAACCTAGGACGAAGGGTTTGCGGCCGGGCCGAGGACGGCGGGTCGCGGGAAATCGAGGAGGTTCTGAGGGATTTTCGAGAGATAAGTGAGGGAGTTAGGCGGGGAACAACGACCAAGACGCGAAGGGTCGGCGGCGGCCGAGATCGAAGGAGTCGCGGCAGCGACGCGGGTGTCGCCTTGCGGTCACCTCTCCTCGCTCAACTGCTCGCTCGAGCGACGCCGAACTGCTCAAACGTGCGACGCGGCCCGACCCGTATAACCCGAAAGCGTGTAGCAACTGCCCGCAAGAGGCCACGTGCGTAACAGACGGTTTGATCAGGATAGATCCAACGGTTTCCGACCCGGGGATGCGACGACGCGATCTCTCAGGGAAACAGTATCATTTTTCTAATATTAAGCAATAGTCTTCTGAGTGTCTGGTGGACGTGTGACGTTCTAAACGACCGACTTGTGTCACTCAAATAACTCTTGTACTATTCTATTTTAATACTTCATCCGTTTGGAAATAATTAATTTGGATTAATCTAGATCTACAATGTATCTAGACGTTTTGTAATGCATAAAAACATATAAATTTAGATAAATCCAAATTATATAATTTCTACGGAGAAGTATATAGATTCGCAAAGCTCCTGCGAATTAAAAAAAAAATCGGCTGCAATGATCAGCCACGGGCTCAAGCCACCAGGTGAAAAAGGAAAGCACCACGCGTCACTCATTTATTGGACATTCTGACTGCACCTAAGAATTCTGGATCCTACAACCTTCCGCTTCTCTAGTTCTCCTCGCCGCCCCCCCGTTTCAAATCTCTTCGCCCATCTCCCAAAAAAAAAAAAAACTTCTCCGCCGTCGCCACTACAGTCATGCCACAGTTCCTGACTATCTCTTCCCTCGAAGAGCTGGAAAGAGAGATCAGCGGCGACTCTGGGGAGATGCCCGTGCGCGTATTCATGCCGTCGATTACAAGGTTCCGAGAATCATCAAGGATCTCTAATCTTCTCTCCAAAAAGGTGTCTGATTCCCAGTGGGAGGTGGAAGAGAAAATCACCGCCGCCCTAGACCTTGCCTCCGACCGCTCCCTCGACCTGCTCTGCTTCAAAAGGACGTTTCACTGCGTTGCCATGGAGATCAAGAGTGGGCGGCAGATTGAGTCCTCCCAGTTCGCGGATCTGCGGAGGCATCTCTCCAAGATGGCGCCCTACTCGGAGAATGCGGGAGCCAAGAAGATTCTCGCCATGATCGTGGAAGGTCAGCACATCCTGCGAGTGCTCGAGGCAGAGGGGACGGGCAGCACGGGCCACGGGAGGACCGATCCTAACCACCAGGAAGAGCTCAAGGCCGCTGTAAACCCCGTCGGTGAAGCTAGCGGTTTCAAGCCGAAAAGTCAAGGTAACTCCATGGGCGCTCACAAATCCGGCAACCGCTACAGTCACCCTGGCAACACAGGCGGTTCCAGTAGCCTCAATCAGCAGGAACAAGAGGACCCCAATGCTATGATCTGTCCTTTGCAAGATGATCAGGATTCTAATGTTTGGTCCAGAACTGACAAGCTCCTGGACTTGATTCAAGAGGTCCTAGATGGGCCGATCAACTTGCCAACTCTGTAGGTACCAATTACTTCCCATGAGCAATTTCATACGGTCAAGCAGGACAACTGGAGTTGAGTCTATAACTGTAGACATACTATTTATGCAGTGTTACTTCTGATGGTTGCCATGCTCAATTTCATACAAACACTAACTACTAAGAGCTGGAAGTTTATGCTTCGTTACATTCTGAATCAATTGGTTGGTTTGTTCTTACTGTGTTCAGCTGTTATATTTATGGAATTGGAAGGTGAAACAAACCCAGTTAGGTGCATCTGTTAATGTGAACATTATTTTCCTGGGAATTACAGTTTGGTGAACTTCGCATTGGTTTCTGAGTAGATTCAGAAACGTATTATTGGATTCTTGAATTTTGGGATTTTGTCCTACCAAACTATATGTGTTATGTTAACATATGCTCATCCAAGCATGTTATTCAGTTTCACTTTGTTCTCTACATGATTGTGGGACATTTATTATTGTTCGGCTCGTATTATTGTTGATAAAAAGCATGGGTCTATCATATAATCAAATTTCTGTAAGGTCATATTGTACATAGCTGCATGCTTATTTTTGTTTTTCTGAATCTGGAGTGGTCTTGTTGTGTTTATTTGGTAATAGACCCTGTATCATAAATGCTAAATTATAATATGCAAGCATCGCATGTATTATAAATGATGAGGACTTGGTTACCTTATCTAGAGGTTACCGTGACTAGGCCTTAATCTATATGTTTTGTTCTCTGGAAGAAGAGAATACATTTCTACAGAAGAACTTCAGTGTTACCTCTCGTAACTCTGTTCTCAAACCAGTCCCATGACAATGACTTTACACTCTGTGTCTGCTGACTTGGTCTTCATATTTTGATCACTGTGTTGGCAATTTAATTCCATTTGATATTTTCCTTTTCTCAATACTGGAAGTAAGCTGCTGGTACATTTTTAGCAGACTTCAGAATTTGATGCTGATGCATTAGCATTAGATAGTTAGGTACTGTGATGCTTCTTCCCTTTGCTAACGCCTGTAGTATGCAAAATCAACCGGAGTATGTTACTGCAACACTATTTCAGTTTCTCATTAGTTATGGTGAATGTGAAGTCGTATGATTTGAATCCTCCCAGCTCCTGTATGTATAAATATCATCCTATTTCTTCATTCCAAACTAAAGAAAAGGCTCCACTGTAGCTTAATCATCGCAAGAACAGCGCATATTCAGTTTGCTTGGGTCTTACTTTTTCATACTTTATTTAAGAAGATGCATTTTTTGCTTTCCCTGTTCTATGCCTTTAGCATGCTTTGTGCGTATTAATAGATTTTTCTATTGGTTTCCTTTTCATTACCAGCTGGGGTAGAGATATGCACATACCAGATTTTTTGTCTTTCTTTCATGTGCTATGTGCACCATTGACATATTGCCTTAAACATCTATCAATCTTTACTTTCTGTTCTGTCTTTCTTGAGAGTATGCCTTGTTTCTTTTATGTTACATTGTGCTGTTAATTTGCTAACTGCTACCTCAGTTCCTTAATATGAGATGTTTTGGCAGTTCAAATTGAATTGCCAAAATGTCTTATATTTGGGAACGGGGGAGTAATATGTTGGTGTCAAAGTAAAAAAAACTGGAAAGATCTACAAATTGTCATTTTCTGAACTTGTATGTTGTACACCATAGAAATTAAATTGGTAAAGAAAGAGTATACTTTCATTTTCTGTCCTATTGTGATCTCTTCACGTGCTCTACAGAGTATGTGACCTGCACATTAAAGCTAAAACGTTTGATCCAGGCTGCTTGGCATATACTCTCTCTAGAAATATAAAACGTTTTAGCTTTATAAAAAGAATGTATTTAGACAACTTTTGTGTATAGATTCGAACTGAACCTATACACTAAAAGACATCTAGGAGTAAATATTTCGTTTTGCAAATCCAAAATGTCTTATATTTCTAAACGGAGAGAGTAGTCATTTAATTAGTACTCCCTCCGCCTATGAATAAGTGACTTGGATTTCTCTAAATTCGGATGTATTTAAACATATTTTAATGTATAGATGCATTTAAATTTAGACAAATTAAAATCAGTTATTTATGGACGGAGGGAGTACTACGGACTTGTCTAGCTTATTTCTTTTGGTTGGAAGTAGTATAGACTTCTTGGTTAGCTGTTACCTGGTAGGTTTCTTTACAAATTGTGCTAGAATTTATTTTGTGCACCTGTGTAAACATGGCTGTTCCAGTTTCGTCTTTGAGTCACTGCGCGCTAACCTTAATCTGTGCACTGGTGTGGCCGAACGAAGCTAATGGTGCCAGTGGCTGGTCTTATATCTGGTATCTACAGTACAAACTGCATGAATTTTTCATCGATGAGCTTTACTTGCTTGTGTTGGTCCGGTTGCAAACACCATTTCTCTCATATGGTGCTCTTCAATGTAGTAGTGTTGATACGGATCAATTTTTTAGTGCAATTTATTAGGGCTGCCAAAAAGAGTGATTTTACGGCCTCCTCCATCCGTCACTGCAACTCGCCCGGCACCGCCGCCTCCGTCCATCCACCAGCATTGCCCTGCCGTTCTTTTTGATAAGCTGAAGCAGTATCCAATATGTTGACATCCCTTTCTAGTTTGAGCGGGTATGTCGTGGACCGTGTCGCAGCGCGGTAGCTTGGACCATAGAGGAAGCTGATGACAAGCTCAAGCGAGGTGGTAGCCCTTTATGCCGATGTCGAGAGAGCCGAGAGCATGGGGCGGTGCCGTGGTCGATGTAGCCATACGAGGAGTCGCCTTGGTCGAGGTCATGATCGTGATCGCAATGGCTATGTACAAATGACAAGATTTTTTTTGATATGGATGTCCGCGTGATTTGCGGATCGGTCTTCCATAGCTTGACGTCGTTTATTTTGATAGCGTTATTTATAAAGCTGGTATATTTTCTTTGTTCTTTTGACGTGTGGATTGATCGGTTGTGTGCATCATATATAGACCAAATCTTTACTATTATTTTTAAAGTTGCGAATGCCTGGTGTCACACTTCAATAAATCACGTGAAAAATGCCACTCCTCAACAAACTTCACGCATAAATTAAAAAAAAACATCGGATAACAAACTTCGGTTAACAAACCTTATCTTCGTCTCTGAACAAACTTTATGTTACATCAAGGACAATTCAAAATTCTTGAGTTTACCGCCCGCTCGCTACTCTCTTCGTCCATTCCATATCTTTTTACCGCTAATTATGCCACCACACCACACACAAATTGCCACACATGCGGTGTCCGCTGCTGCAACAAACGCCAAAATACTTGGCCCTCCAACGCGATGTGTGGTACGCCCCCTCCCGTCTTGGGGCTGCAAATCCACTTTTTAAGCCTTCCATAGCGTCAGCGAGTTGGAGACCCTAGCTCGAGTACAACGTTGATGAAGACGACGAGAGAAAACATACGTCCTCTACGAGCCGGCAACGCGCCGTCTGTCCGTCGGCGCATAACATGACGAGCTGGTAGCACGGTGGCTCGAGACGATTAAAGGTCCGCTACAGCGCGAACCTCTTCTCCGCTCCGAGCTCACTCGCGGCGGCCACGATCGAATACCGGCACCCCACGTCCAAGTCTTCTCGATGGTGTCAAAGGTGAGGACGGGGCGGTCCACTTATCGGCCGGCCCAGTGGTGAAAAAGGCATGAGCCTCGCGCGACGCTGCACCAACATTACTGCGTGCTCCTTGTACTCGATCGGTTTCGACTTGCGCCAACGAGCAGCACACACTATGGGAGAGTATATTTTTAGGGGCATTTTGCCTGAGGCACATTGGTGAAGTGCCTCGAAAAATAATTTTTAGGGGCGTTTTATTTTAAGTGCCTCTAAAATATAGCTTATTAGAGGCATTTTATTTAAGTGCCTATATAAATATCTTTTTTAGTGGCACTTTTTCAAAACTGCCCTAGAAAATGATGAATTTTAGGGGCACTTAATCAATCTGCCTCTAAAAAAAGAATTATTTGAGGCACTTTAGCAAACTGCTGCTAAAAATATTGATTTTTAAGGGCACTTACAACAAACTGCCCCTAATAATAATATTTTTAGGGGCACTTTAGCAAACTGCCCCTGATAATCCTCAAACCGCACCGCACCGCACCGTTCTTCTCTCCCCCGCACCGCATCCCTTCTCCTCTCCCCCGCACCGCATCCCTTCTCCTCTCCCCCGCACCGCACCGTTCTTCTTCTCTCCTCCCACTGCATCCCTTCTCCTCTCCCCGATGACCAAGCCACCGCAAGACGGATCGAGGGCCTCGTCAACTATCGGGAGCACCGGATCGAGCCGCATGGAGAAAGGTGGTCTGGCCCACCGCGCCGCCGCATCGACCTCCGCACTCCACCGGCCCACTGCATCCACCGCCCGCGATCCACCGCACCGTCGCACCCACCAAGTAGGCCTCCTTCTCAACCCTAATTAGGGTTCCTCCTTTCTTGTTCTATCTGTCAACGTTGATTCATGGCTAGGTAGTTCCATTATTTTGCTATTATTTTGCTCCATATTCGTTCCTCGAGTTCCACTATCACCATTGGCCAATCCATTTCCATTATCTACTACAATATCAAAATAGGTTTAGCACACAAATCAATCTAGGGCAACAGAGTGGTCGTATTATTTTTACCAGGTAATATTTCTCTATTTCGTGCTAGTATATCAAAAAGGAATAAATACAGTATAGATAGGTATCTAGCATACATACCATCTTCATTAGGTGTTCCAACTGGTTTAACATTGATGTCCAGTTCACCAGAAAGCCTCTTGTTTTTCTCCACTTTCGTTTCTTGAGTTCCAGTGACAACTATAATTCCACTGTCACCATTGGTGCAGCAATGAGCATCCTCTTGTACAATAGCCAAATAGTTGCAACACACAAATCAGTCTAGGGGAAAAGGAGTGTTTGTATTATTACAAGGTAATATACTGTCTATCCAAAGTTAGTATATCAAAAGTTAAAAAAAGAGGAGATTGTACAAGAGTGTTTCAATTATTGGTTCAAGATTGAGGTTCCTTGTTAGATTACACCGAGTGTTAGATTGAGGTTCAAGATTGAGTGTTTCAAAAGTTATTCTACATTTGTATTAGATTACTTGTTAGATTAGTTTCATTTGAACTTTCCGGCTTTGATATGATCTTGGAACTTTCCTATTGGTTTAATTGTGCTACTTGAACAAGATGAAATTTGACTACTATCCTGCTGTTTGGTTCTAGGATAATTCCCATGAGTTTGTAATTGCATCGTTAACTACCGTGAGTAGTGGATCATGTTTAGGTTGCTCTTTGTGTTTAGTTTCTACTTATTTCTTTCTTTGTATGTGGTTTTGAGATTATCTACCTCAAGCTGCTAAGGTTCGGGACTAATTCCTCAATATTTATTATAAATTCTGATATTTAATGTGGATTCATTTCTGCGATGCTTGTTGATCAGATGTTGGTAGGCTTGTTGTGTTGTTGTTTACAATATCTAATATATAATTTTGTTGGATAAAATTTGTAGCAGTGATAACTTTGAGAATGATTACCTGAGTGATGATGACGGCCCACATTACCCCGAGGACTACTACGTCGAACCGTAAGATGACTATGTCGAACCGTAAGATGACTATTTCAGTTATAGTGATGAGGATGAATTTGATGAGATGGCTCAGATCATAATAAGAGGTATGGTTCCCATTAATTGATGAGATGGATCGATCATAATGATTATATGAAGAGGTTGCTTTGCATGATTATAACAAGAGGTACAACTTTGGCATGTAGGTCCTGGATATATTGGGGATGAGTCATTTGACAGAACTGTTTTTGGCAATATTGTTGAAATGAATTTCCATCAGACAATGCAGCTTCGAAGCATTGTTGAGGACCTACCAAGACCTCCTGTTAAGGAGTACATTGTCACACTGACAAGAGACAATATCATTGCTGACGAGGGAACAATGGTGAGTTCCTCAACAATGTACATTGCTTTCCTTTTGTTTTTGGTTTCTTTACTATATGTGTAGTGATGATTACTCAATTACTGAATTAAGATGTTTTTTTGACTTGCTATTTTTCAGGAATTCAATCCACAATACACTAGCACTTATCTCTTACAGTTCATGATGCCATCTATTAAGAAATGAATATATCATGATTAAGAAATGTACCATTTTGCACTTCTTTTCCAAGACATTTGAGTTGTTCATCCTGTGCACATAATACTTGATTTTTGTGACAGAAGCATCACACCAAGATTCAAGGAAATCCATCTGATCATCAGTAAGTTGCATGTTGTTTCCAAACATACACATCTCATCAAATGACAAATTCCCCGTCTGTTTAGGTCCTGATGCAACAAATTTTATAGAATTTAGTAGGCATTAACAATTTATTCTACTACATAATTTATATGAAGATAATATTTCATACCTCTGAATCCAAGGTCCCCTGATTCAGCATCTGAGAAAATGGATTCATCACTGTCATCACTGTCACCACTAGTGACCATGATTGCATCAGAAGTGGATGTTCCCATCTGACCATGATTGCAACATATATTACTAATTCTTGATTATGCAAGGAGCCAAGGACAGGATCAATAAGGAAATAGACAGGATCAATAAGGATCAATAAGTAGGTTCCAAGTGAACACAGTACATATCACATTCAACCTTGACTTTATATAGTAAGCTCCATGTGGCCAAGTATATAGTAAAACCATGACAAAAACACATGACAAAAACACATGGATCAACTTAACTGCCCCATACTTAAGACATGACCTCCTAAGGTAGCACATTTTGGTAGTACCAACTTCAGTGTTGCAACTTCTTAACCAGTTAAACAGATTTGACACTATGGATAAACAGATTTGAATCTAAAGATACTAATAACCAAATTCCTTTTCATGAGCACAACTACATCTAATGAAATAATTACCCTGCTAGTCAAGTTCAGTCAAGAAGCATAATTACCCTGTAAATTAATTGTATCAGAACCTTCTCATCGAAATACCACAAGATTGCAGCAGATTCATGTGCAGCAGTAGGTTAATTGGTTGACACTAATCAAGTACCACAAGATTGCGTTGGTTCGTGTATATTCTCCCATGATTACTGTGTGGGTCCCATCTAAGTCCTTTGTCCCAAAGACAAGTACGCTAGAAGCTAAAGATGTCCCAAAGACAAGTACGCTAGAAGCTAAGTCCTTTGTCCCAAAGAAAATGATGCAACGGAATGGGAGGCCAAGATCAGGCCTGGAATGTATCAGCATGGGCCTGGAGACCAGATTAGGGAGGCCCTCCAGGATCTGGGACCTGCAATCGGTTGCTTCTTCAGATCCTGGTAAGTTGAATCCTTCCTCGCCAACCGATGAAATTTGAAGTTCAATTTTGCCATTCGGATCATTATTTATTAGCATATCATTTTCCTTTCTAAAGAAAAACATGTTGTAGATCAGTCTAGATCATCATCCATTACCTTGGTAGACGACTAGTAGTTCAGGGTCAAGCATAGATAAAAGATTCAGCACTATCTTAAAGTTCAGATTGAAGCGATGAAACTCTTCTGCTTTAGACTCGAATAAAATAGATCTTCCGACTTCTACCTCCTATACTACCGCTTTGCTCCAAGATTGCGGTGGTTTATTCTTCTGACACCCGGTGGCTGGCCTAGGCTACCAACTGGAGTGTTACGTCAAGCAGCTCACAGATGCCACACCATGGATTTCAATCACCCCTCCACCAAGGCCAGTGGCTGATACGCAGCCTGTCTATGCCCATGGAAAACTCTACTGGAGGATAGATACTACACATGGAGCAAAGTTATCGACTGCAAGGTTTGAACCATTTCAAGCAACCTCTTGCGTTCTCTCTCCTAATCTCCCCATTCAAGCCCTAATCATTTCAAGCCCTAATCTCCCCATTCAAGCCCTAATCTCCCCATTCAAACTGTAATCTCCCTAAGAAGAGATGAAGTGAGGGCAGGAAGGCTTACCCTTGGATCTGATGGCGGTGGCTCCGACGGCGCCTTGGCTCCGACGGCGGTGGCGGCTGGGAGGAGCGGTGGCGGCTGGGAGGAGTGGGAGGAGTGGGAGGAGTGAGACCGATGCGATGCGGGAGGAGTGGGAGGAGTGATGCGATGCGGTGGCGGCTGGGGTGGGAGGAGTGGGAGGAGTGATGCGATGCGGTGCGGTCCGGTCCGGTCGAACACGCGGTCCGGTCGAACCATACACCCATACACCCATACACCCATACACGCGGTCCAACCCCAACGCCCGCGGACTGCGCGGTCCACCCCCGACCTCACGGAACCACGGCGACCTCGCGGAGGCGCGACCCAGCGACCCAGCACTGGCTACCCTACCCCGACCTCATGAGCTCCCTACCGGCGACCTCGAGGCGCGACCCAGCGACCCCGACCCTACCCCTACCGGCGACCTCGCGGAGATCCCCTACCCACGACCTCCTCCACGGCGCTGCTCCTCCTCCACGGCGACCTCCTCCACGGCGCTGCTCCTCCTCCACGGCGACCTCCTCCACGGCGCTGCTCCTCCTCCACGGCGACCTCCTCCACGGATCTGCTCCTCCTCCACGGCGACCTCCTCCACGGCGCTGTTGCTCCTCCACGGCATGGATCAACAGAACCGCATGCTACATCGGGTCCATCGCCAAGGAATAGCATCTGGTAATTTCCTCCATTCCTTGATCTCCTGATTGAGTGATGGAACTGTTTGAGTAATTACTGGAGCTGAAAGAACAAATCTGCAAGGGGAGGCCAGGAAAATGGATGTCACACTGCAGGGACTAAAAGCTTCGCAGTTTTTCATAGACAACTGGAGCTGAAAGAGGGGAGACCAGTTGGGAGAGTGGAGCTGTTTTTTGCTACACACTTAAATAAAAAAGGAGAACCAGTTAATCAGTACTCTGCCAACAAAATGGTATGTTCTGAACCTTAACTGAAATGAGGTTATTCATGCATTTATTGTATTGTCATAAGTTTGTCAGGAACTAAATTAAAATGAGTTTGTTCATACATTTATTGTATTGTCATGATTTGATTGTATTGCATTTATTGAATGACGTGTTTTTATTTCTGGTAGACTGAAGTTAAGAAGTTATGTGAAGAGGATCCTTCATTGATAAAATCAGACGATGATGAGTTGTATGAAAAGGTATTCCCAAATGCAAAAAAATCAAGATCACATGGTTTTGGGCTTGTTGTTGGAGGGAAAAATTCAGACAAGATAGATCACTTGCTACATGTCCTGAAACAGTCAGAGAAAGAGAAACAACATCTGTTGGGTGTGGTGCAAACACTGATGGAAAGAAGTGACCAAATGGAAGAGAGATGGAGTCAATTTATAGCATCTCAAAAGAGTCAATCTAACCTTCAGCATGTACAGCAGCAGCATGAACCACAGCAACATGAACAACACATGCAGCATCATGAACAGCCGGACCTTCCTCGGCAACACAAGCAACAACCCAACCTTCCTCAGCATCACAAGCAGCAGCCCAACCTTTCTCAGCAACACAAGCAGCAGCCCGACCTTCCTCAGCATCACAAGCAGCAGCCCAACCTTTCTCAGCAACACAAGCAACAGCCCAACATTCCTCAAAGATCACAAGCAACAGCCCGACCTTTCTCAAAGAACACAAAGCAGCCCGACCTTTCTCAAGAACACAAGCAATGGACCTTTCTCGGCAACACAAGCAACGATCCAACATTCCTCAAAGCATCACAAGCAGCAGAATTTCGACCTTTCTCAAGAACACAAGCAAAGAATGAGCCGGACCTTTCTCAACCCGAAAGTCAAGCTGGTAGCTATAACATATTTGCCAACACAAGGAACAAGAAGAAAATGGAAGAGAAGATGGCTCTTGATTCACAAATTCAAAACTCAAAACCTGAACCAACTATCGAGAAGCAAACTTCAAAGAAGAAGAGGAAGAGGATCATGAAAATGAGATGGCAAGGGTGAATTCAAGAAGATGAAGTCGATGCAAATTCACACTTACTAAAGCAAGTATTGAAGTATCAAAATTCAATCACAATCGAAGCAATAATCTTGCACAAAGTAAAGCTAGAGAAGGTTCTGAGAATATTGCAAAATCACATAAAAGCAGATGCATATATTGAGGGATCACAAGTAAAAGCAAGAGGAAATCCTAACAAGAGAAAATCCTCTTTCAAGGTAGGTATGGAGGTTGGCTTGAAATCACCAAACAGTGCACAAGTGGTAGCATTTGGAACAATTCAAAACATAGATAAAGAATCCAAATGCTTGGATGGCAAACCACTAGCAGACTATGTTGAGGTTTTGGTGAACATTGTTCTCAAGGAATCTACATACCGCCACGTTCACAAGGGAGGATTACCAACTTGGGGAGTGCCATGCTCATTGCATCCCATGGCCAAGACAAAATGTATGATAATCTAACATAATTTCACATCATGTTGGTCATTTACACATTGTCATAGTGATATCTAATATCTGAATTTTGTTCATATAGCTAGAAGAATCTGAAGCAGAATCTATTGTAGTGCAAGTTAATTCAAGTGGAAAAGCAAAGAAGCATCGCAAAGAATCTGATCAAGGTAGAAGCTAGTGAGAAACTAATGCAGGTGAGTACACTCTAATCTTGATTTTATGGGATATGTATTCCAGCATCTGTCTATTTCTGAATCACCATTACACACATGGACAACGCCCGTCTGACTTTCTGCATTGATCATGGTACAGCAGTCAGAAAAACGAAAGGTATTTAAGAAGTTAGGAATAAGTAGCACTCCTACTCGACATCAGTTTTTCCCATTTAAAAGTTATTCATACCCGACATCAGATTTTGTACTTAGGAATTGTAAGATACTACACACATGGAATAAATTACTAGAAAAGGTAAGCAACCTTCTTGGCCTTGGCTTTCCTAGAATACAAGTTTGGATATACTCCTGCAATACTCGCGCACATCCATAATGTACTAGCGTTGCTGCATCGCCTCCTGATAAAGTTTGAAGTGACAACCGAAATAGGACCATTATGGCCTGATACACTTGGTTGGATAGTGTCTTTTCCATTTAAACCAAGCAGCTAAGCAAATACTACTACCTGTACTAGCTTCCTTGACAGCTTAGCTCTACCAATCGGCCATAAAACCCTTCTTTTTTAATCACACTTAAACATGATGGCAAGAGAAAAATTCCATTTAAGACAAGCTAGCCTTCAAAGAGAGAACCCGTGACAAGAAAGGTCGGAAAATTTCAAAGTGACCAAACAACTCTCAACCCCCAACCATCTACTTTAGAACTCCATGAACACATGATCGAGAAAATCAAAACGGGGCCAACTCGTCAAAACCGAGTCGGACCATTCAATTCTGACCGCGCCGCGCGGCACCAGATACTAGCCTGGAGACCGGCATTCATTGGGCGGACACTTTCGACACACTGAACTGAAATGTTTGATTGATGATTTTGATTTTGATTTTCCACTTATACGTGATCAAAATTTTGATGTTGAATTTGGTCTGATTTTTCAGATTTGGCCTATACTGCTAGGTATGACGTGATCTCTTGGCACATTCTTGATGGTATCAGTAATTCCGCCAATACTGCCTGGTCCAAGAAACTTGGAAGTGAGCCACCGCATGTGTCGCTTATGCGTTCCTTTTTGTATCGTCGACCTTCCTGAATTGTTACCGTGTGAGATTCTGCGACAAACTATATTGCTGTTGTGAAAAGCTATATTTTCACCTATATTGTTGCTGTGAACAGTTAATTTAAATGGTTAAAAGCTACTGTTGTTGTGAAGTATGGTTAAAAGCCGTTGTTGTGAAGTTTGGTTGTTACTGTTTAAATGCGCTATATTGTTGTTTTTATTGTTGTGCATTGTGGTTGATGTGAATAGTTACTGTGAATTCATCGTCTGAAAATGGTTGGTGTGAATAGTTACTGTGAATATTCATCGTCTGAAAAATAGTTAGAGGCACATTGCTAAAGTGCGGCTAAAAATAGTTAGAGGCACATTGCTAAAGTGCGGCTAAAATGGATTGAGGCAGTTTCCAAAGTGCGGCTAAAAATGGGTTGAGGCAGTTTTCAAAGTGCGGCTAAAAATGGATTGAGGCAGTTTCCAAAGTGCGGCTAAAAATGGGTTGAGGCAGTTTTCAAAGTGCGGCTAAAAATGGGCTGAGGAAGTTTCCAAAGTGCGGCTAAAAATGGGTTGAGGCAGTCTCCAAAGTGCGGCTAAAAATGAGTTGAGGCAGTTTCCAAAGTGCGGCTAAAAATGAGTTGAGGCAGTTTTCAAAGTGCGGCTAAAAATCATTTTTAGGGGCACTTTTTTCAAAGTGCGGCTAACATTTTTAGCGTCATGATTAAATTCGACACTTTTAAAAATGCCACTAAAAATAAATAAAGGCACTTTGATGATTTTTATAGGCACTTCTAATTGCCCCTAATTAACAACTGTGACGTAGTGACAGTCTGCACCGCTGCACGCCACCGGCTTGATCTAATTCCACACTGTTATATTGCCGATCCTTGGATTTTGGCACACTCACTATGGCGCGCGTGTATGCCAGTTTCAGCAGCAGCAGGAGGAGTATGAGGTAGTGGATGGCAACGTGCTTATATCTGACGCAATCCTTACACATCTTCCTCTGTATAAACTATATATGTCTCCAGTCGCTACTTCATCAGGACCTCCAGGAAGTTAACCATGCGCGAGGATCACCAGCAGAACTGCGACGAAGACGGTCAAGACGACCCTACTGCTGCTGGCGACACCAGTAAGGTGAGTGTGTGTGATGGCGACCGCAAGCGTGCCGATGGCCTCGCGTCACTGCCGGCACACGCCCAGGAGGAAGAAGAACGCGCTGGAGCATGTCTTCATGGAACTGCATGATTCTTGCTGCCACACTGTAATCCACACAACTCTTCTCAGAGTTCTTCGCAAGGACGACGCTGATTCTGTCCACATACTAAGCTTACTAATATTCCCTTCGAGCTTTGGTCATAGCATCGTGCACTGCAGCCCGGCGGAGCTACTCACGTGGAAACAGGGCGCCAGCAAGCTTGCCAATAGCAGCGGCGGGATCGAACCCATTGGCTTCGGCTACTAAACGGCACCACACACTCCGGTCTCCGGGCAGTCCGTTACTACTACCGCCCTCGCCCCCACGATACCAATAGGTTGCAACACTCTTCACACAAGTCGGATCTCGTTTGAATAAGAGCGTTGTGCCTTTAATTAATGTATATATTTGTGTACTGTAGTAAATTGGGAAGAGTATAAGGGACAGACGAGAGAAGGCGTTATCGAGAGAGATATTAGGGTGTCGGGCAACAGGGCAGTGTGCGGAGAATGCTGTCCTATGAAGGCCTCTACGACACCACGCCTCGTCAGGTATTTCTGAGGAAAAATGGTGGCGAACGGCAAGTCTGGGTGCTCATCGAGGTTGTTTGCGCATTCTCGAGCAAAACGGAGGGCCTTGCTTGTCGCTTTAGAGCATAAACAATAATATAGCCAGCAGCTGGCTATATACTCATGCCATGTCACATATAGCTATTATAAATATATGTTGTTACAATAAGCTGGCTGTAGTGTTGGCTATATAAAATAGGTAGCATTTAATGTTTACATAATATGCAAGACTTACTCTATACTAATAGCCCACTTATAGTATTTGATGCAGGCTATAGCTTCTTGTTTCTCATGCTGCAGCCGGCTGTAGATTAAGAGCCCGCTTTCTTCTTTTTCCTCACTTCTCTCTCCTCCAACTAGGATTTTGCTGATGTGGAATAGCTTATAGCCAGCTTACTAGGACTTATTATACTTGCTCTTACAAGAATCCTTCTTCAAGCAGAAAACAAGCGATGATTTTGTCTCAGTTTTTTCTCAAGGGAAAAAGAAGTGACCGGGGGGGGGGGATGAAGGGGAAAAAATGAAAATCAAACGGAAATATTTCTTGAAACAAATCAAAGAAAAAATCAATACAAGCTTTAAATATAGCATGTCAGTCTGAACTATTTTTGGATTTTCGGATTTTCATATCCATATTACGTTGTATTTTTTAAGTATCCCTAACTTTCTAAATTTCCATGGATTTATTATAAGAGTTGAAGAAAACGAGGTAAGTGGCGTGAATTTTTTGTAAGGTGATAGGATTGGCGAGACAAGAAATATAGCTAGATATGCTTCCATGGTGGTCAACAAAAAATGGGTAGAGGATAAATCGTAAAGTGGCGTTATGCAATTGGAAAGTACTTGTGTATCATATTTGACACCATATTTTCAAATATAATGGTCTATTTTTCCCGTGTTTTTCGGATATCTTTTCCTATTTTCTCGCCGACAGGGCCAATGAGAAAACTTCATGCTAGGGTCTCTCCACACTAGCTATCTACAAGAAATATCCCTTTCTTGCTCCTCGTTTCTTCAACGAACTTGCTAATTCCATGCAAAAAGATGAGATCGGTGAAAAGTTTGTTATTGTCGGACTTCACGAGCACGTAGTAGCGGGAGATTTAGACGGGGAGACAGTACGTGTAGACGACACCAGAGGAAAGGGAAATACGTGGAGACCTCGTCGGTACGCCATATCAAGCACAGCGAGGAGGTTTAGAAAGTACATGTCAATCTTGTACAGTCACTTTGCCACTTGTACCTTTTCTACGTTGCATCGGCTTCGTTACCCATGCGCTTGAAATAAGTGATTACCAAACAAACCATTGTCAAGGTGTGGGACTCGATGTGGGAGAATGTGTTAGGCTCTACATCGACAACAGTGGTTGACATGATAGAATGTGTCTTCCACGTACAGGTCATCCACTAAGTTGTTGTCCGATAGATCAAGATCTTGCTCAATAGGTCAAATGTGAAGGATCTATTGTTAATGACCGCATCCTAAGAGGGAGAGAGTGAACCAACCATGGTAAGGTGGAGTTCAACGAGAGATTTATTTTCTTGGGGAGTGGAATGAGAGTTGTAGTAGAGAGAGGAGCGAGGTGAACAACCACAATGGGGGGATTGTAACACCCTCAGAATCGGCCCTATGCAAGTTTTAGCGAAACCCGCCAAACCCGCATAGAAACGATTCAAAGGTGCCCACCAGGCACTTTCGTGCGGGTGGAAAACGAAGTAATAACATTACACAACAGTCCTCGATGGGACCCACAGAACAGATATATATACAACACGACTCCAAGAGTCAAGAATACAGATATACAATACAAAGATCCAAATCACCTTGAAAATGATACATCGTCCGACTACAGACAAGATGCAAATGAGGCTAAGAGCCCTGAAGAGTAACCAATGGCGTCCATAACCCTGCCCAGGCCAAGCCGGAAGGGTAACCCTGCTAACGACGTCGATCTCAAAACCTGCTTAAACAAAAGGGGTGCCGACAAAGGGCAAAGGAAAAAGAGAGAGCGGTCAGTACTGAGGCCAGTACACGGCGAGGCTAGAATTCGGCGGTCCTCGCCTACATAGGTATGGTGGACTGAGCGGCAGTGGCAACATGCACTAACAACCTATAGAGACTCGATACAACTAGCGGCTATCAGAGAGGGGTAAGAAACACCTATTCGGGACCAACCTGAATCTTACACCAAACAATCCCATCCTGGTATTTCCCCCTCGAGACCAAACGAGGAAGTCCACCGAGGAACTCACACAGTTGGCAGTTTTAATTATTCGGTTATCGCTACACCAATTACTAGTCAGGTATAGATAGTCATCCTGATATAATAAGCAGTAGGCAATTTTAGTTAACCATTCCGTTGTAGTTGCGACACTTACTAGTCAAATACAATTAGCATGAGATATCCCAAACCCAGCAGTTGTTGGTACTTTTATTTAGCCATTCCGTTATAGTTGCGATACTTACTAGTCAGGTACAATGGTCGCAAGCGACAACCCAAACAAGCAATTGTTGGCAGTTTTATTTAGCCATTCCATTATAGTGAAGCTGATTACTAGTCATTATAATGTCAAATTTATAACACTACTTTAGTTATAGTTGTCTATGATCGAGATACTGTGCTCCAAGTCGTCCATAACCGCGGACACGGCTTTCAGAAAGTTTTACCCTGCAAGGGTGCACAAATAGCAACACACACTCGATCAACCTCGGAAAAACCAAATTAAAATCCAACGAGGCCTTCACGACAAAGCAATCACAGGATTCAGAAATATTTCAGGGGGCCACCCTATTGAGTACACCCGCAACGAAGTTAGCTGACTCCGAGACGGACTCAAGGTTTGCGCCAGTGGCTGTAAACGACTGGGAACCCAAAACTGGGCTTGTCGATACCGCGAAAACACTCCGCTTACCTAAACAGTACAGGTGCTCCTCGCACAATCGTAAATTAAGCAGTAAAGTATGGCATAAGTACATGATAGTAATAAAACCTCAAACTAGTTTGTGGCCCCAAGAAATAAGAATGAATCAAGCTCTGGCTCAGGGGGGTCCCATAATCCTCCCGGATGTGGATAGCGCGAATATTCAAGGAACAGGTATCAAGTACTCGGGGTCCTACGGACACAAGTGGACGGTTAACAACCAAATAACATCTATTGCCCACCTGTGCCTCTGTTTACCTACTTCAATTTTAGTTGTTAAACAATAATTAAAGTTATGATCATCTCCAACATTAAACATGCGGAAATACTCCAACAACTGTGGTACTTGACGACACGCAACGGCACTTGAGCAAGCGACTACGACGCGCGGTCCAACTATCTACCAAACAACAGGTAATAGGATGTGTCCATGGTAATATAAGGCTGCAAGGGATATCACGGGTACGAAAACTAGAGCATCGCAACACAGATAGCAATAGATCAACAGGAGGGAATAAATACTATAAAAGTAAGATAGGTAGAAAGGGGGAGATGCTCGCCTGAAAACATTGTCGAAGGTTCAACCGACGATCGGGTCGACACTCGCATCAACTCAACGGCCTAGTCCGTGAAGAAGCAAAACACTAGCACAAACACCGGATGCACTATTTAATACTACGGTAGAAAATCGGGCATGATGCATGCATAACGTATGACATGGCAAGGGTGCAATGCAATTAGGCAAGATTAAGCGGAACCGGGGTCCCGGCAATTAATTATATCGTTCATGTTGTTTAGGTACCCCGCAATTTAATTGTTGTCTTAACAAGGCAAGATAAGTTACCGGTTCGCTACACAAATTTAAATGAGGCCAATATAAGACTAGATTTGCCCGAATATGGGCCCCGTATTTAATTAGAGGTGAATCGGCATAAGGCCCCCAAACCACAGAAAAGTATGCATGCATGAACAATTTATATGCAACAATTATATAGATGGCATTTATAAAAATAGGGGCTCGGATCAGGGTCACACATTAGGGTTCGACGATCTTGGGCTCCGAGTGATTCAGGGTTCGGGGTTCGGTCTCAGGGTTCGACGGGATCGGCGAGGTTCGGTCTCGGCGGGATCGGATACAAGATGGAGAAACTGTCGTGACGGAGAACTTGGGTCCAAGCGGTCGATCTTGCCGTCGCACAGATCTTGTCGGGCCCGTGTATCGGGTCGGTCTTGGTATCCGGGGTGAAGAACTTGGCATCCCCGAGGAAGTACTTGCCTTATCCGTGTGGACGACCTTGGCGTCCGAGGGACGATCTTGTCGCATCCGCGGCCTTCGGGTACGGGTTCTCCGGGCTCCCATGTAGGAGATCTTGTCGTCGCGTCGAAGAACTCGGGTTCGGGGTCGGGTGTCGGTGGACTACTTGATGTTTCCCTTAGAAGATCTTCGGGTTCGGGTAGCAGATCTCGGCGTTCCGTGACGAAGGTCTCGATGGTTCCGTCTTCGTTTGTCGATGTCGGACTTGGGTGAATCGGTTACCCGGGTCTCGAGGTTCGACGAGTTCGGACTTGTCGGGGAGCATCCGTGTACAAGGCACTTGCGGGACCGGCGTGGACTGCAGGAAGCGGTGGTTGGCGAGCTTGGCGACTCCGTGTGGTGGAAGACAGCGCGTGATGGTGTAGAGGCGCAGGAGGGAGGAGGTCGGGCGGCGGCACCAGGGCCCCAGGAGACGGCCGTGGTTGCTGGGAAAGCGCCCGCAGGGGTGGTGGAGGACGAAGGGGAGCAGGGGCACCGGCGTCCTCGGGCAAGAGGGGCGGCCAAGACGAGGCGGAGGACCCCTGGCGGACGAGGGCGGACGGAGCAGAGGCGAGAGAGGCGGCTTGGGCTCGGTGGCGATGTGGGGCCCAGCGGCGGCGCGCAGCGGAGCGGCCCGGCAGCGAGGCGGGCGAGCGAGGCTCGAGGCGCACGTCGGCGGCCTTCGAGGAGGAGGCAGGCGAGAGGCAGGCTTGCCAGCCCGGCAGCGGCGAGGAGGAGAGGCGGGCGGAGGTTGGGGTACCGGGAAGAGGGCGGCGGTGGAGACTGGCGGGATCCAGGAAGGCGAGCGCCAGCCTTGGCGAGGAGAGAGGGCGGCGACCCTTGGCGGCGGCGGACCAGCAGGAGGCGGTGGCGGGGCAGAAGGGTGCGAGCGGGGAGGGAGGAGACGGGGGTTGAGGGAGGAAGGTGGGCCGCGGGGAGGGTGGGCGACAGGCGTGCGTGGCGTGCGTGTGTTGGGTGGGGCCGGGAACAGGAGATGGAGAGTGGGGCCGGGGTGGCAGTGTGTGTGTGTGTGGGGGTGTGTTTGGGTACCAGGTGGGTGGGGACGCGCCCAGGTGGCGGTAGGGTTGGGGTGGGGCCAGGCTGTCGGAGAGAGAGAGAGAGAGAGAGAGAGAGAGAGAGAGAGAGAGAGAGAGGGGGTAGGTGGGGGTTGTGTGAGAGAGAGAGTGGAGGAAAGAAGGGGATTGGTGAGGTGGCGGGGTGTGGGATGAGGTGGAGGGAAGGTGAGGTGGCGGGCACTGATTGGTGGGTAGACTAGGATTGGGTGGGAATTAGGTTTAGTTTAGGTGGACCGTTTGGTTTTGTACTGGGGGTGGCCAACTGGGTCGGATCGGCCCGGTTCGGCTGCCCCCTAAAAATATTTAAACATCTTATTTAATTAAAACGGGGCGTTTGAAATCTGTGGTTAGACAAACAAAATATTCCGGAGACCCGGATTTTGCGTTTGGAACAAAGACGGGGCGTTTAGAAAACAAAAACAGGTTTTTCCCCAAATAATTTTATGCAAGCAAATGCAAGATGACATGACGATGCTCAAATGCAATGTGACATGATGACATGAGCATGCGGTCATGATGATGCAATGCATAAAAACAACGCGATTTTCTAGTAGTGGTTTTGCGGGATGCCACAGGGATAGAGGTGTGGTGGCTGCATAAACAATAGAATTAAGGACCATAACATTCTTAATGGGACCTTCTCTCTTTTGGGTTATGCAAAGCAACAGTATCAGACGAGACTCATGTTTTCGGATGTTTTTCATTTTTGATTTTTTCTATTATGGAACGAGCAATATTTATAGTTCAATCTTTACTATTAAATCCAAAGATATGGTGGTGTATGGTGTAACACTTTGAGATAATTACTAGAAAATGCCACCACAACAACAAACTAGTCGTGCCCCTAATTCTTAGCTCATGTCTATTCTACCGTGTAACTAGTTGGCTAACAAACTTTTCTTATACTAACAAACAATTGAAACCTCCTAGGAATACGCGCCGTCCATGGCTCCTAAAGGATACACCTCTTGAAAAAAATGTATCCCGATTTAGGGAAAACAATGCGAGCATCTCGTGACACCAGTGAGGAACATTGTCCACCGGCGGCACCGGACTACCATAAAGATGGAGAGCAGATCTAGGAAAACAAGTTGTCACGGAGAACACATCACACATCTGACTAGGAGAGAAAACAATAGAAAATAGTACGGACAAGTTTAGGGAAAAAGGGGATTTAGGAAAATGGAACAAGCAGAAAACCTTACTGATTTCTATTTTTGAACAAGACTTCTATTGTTGCACGAGTTGTTTAGAGTTTTTTGGATTTTTATTATGATTATCAGACGAGAACACTACTATGGAATTACTTTTGATTTTGAACTTACAAGAGAAACATGTACACCTAGATTTTATTATCGCTTCCTGTCGTAGTTGCTTTAGCATATCTTTTAGAATTGTTGTTGGAGTACTTTAGATTTTTCAAATGTTAGTCCATATCAAGGGCTGCAAAATTTAGATGGGTTTTGTACTTGTCACATTGTCTTATTCACCAAGCGAATGAATCCTTAGTGTATAGACTTTTGGTGAGGTAGGGCTCGACATGGACTAAGTGGACAAATGAGTCATCAACGTATAGACCGTTGGTGAGGTAGGACTCGACATGGGCTAACGTGTCGCTCTCGAAGGTAGGCTCTATGTTGGCCACAAATGTGTTCTCTTGAGGATTTGGTCGACATGTGAAAACATAGATCAAAGGTGGAGATGCTATCTTTCGTGAACACGTACAGAGAGGGAGAGAGTGAACCAGCCATGGGAAAATGAAATAGTCAGATAGCAGACAGCGTATATAGACAGAATTGAGCGAGGACCAGACTGAGAGTTGTAGTCGGGAGAAAAGGAGCAAACAAAGTGAGGGGCTGCATGCACGAGATAACTAAGGAGTGGTGCGGGTATGTCAAACGTGGTCTGTTGACATGTGCTTGAGTAGCTCTGCAACGAGGGAGGGCGTTGAGCTAGCGGCTGGTGGGAGGGCTCTATGGAGAAGACACAATAGTGTGAGCAAAGTTGTTGAAAAGATGAGTGTATAATTAGGGGAAAGAGTGTGGTATAGTGACAACCTCTTCCCTTGTATGTTTATCCGGTGGAATCACTCGTATGGGAGCACCAAGATTAAGCCAAACATTTAAGAAGAGGGGTAATGATAATGATTTAGTATACCCGTTGCGAAGCACGGGTATTCAACTAGTGTACATATTGCTTTTAAATAATAAAAACATCCATTTTAAAGAAAAAAAATAGGAATATGGCAGCCTCGTGCGCTGCCGCTTGCCTCGCCTCTTTAGACGACGGCCGGCATTGCGTGAAACCACGGAGTATTCTTTGAGTATTTCTTCTGTCATAGGGACGGAGATCCGCGTGACCAGACTACGTCGTCGTGCTCGTGCTCCAAATGCGACTCTATATGTACACATTTTCGACGCATAGGTAAAGTTGGGGCATCGAAATCCCTGAACTGCAAGCAAATTTCTACATATTTGACGATACTACAAGTATATAATTTTTCACGTTTACAAAACCAAAAAGTGTCTCTACTTAAAGTGTAGCTGGCTAGGCGGTGCCGTATCTGTATATTATCTTTAGACCTAAGCGTGGTCATGACCCAGTGAGCTGAGCCCCTCCTGGCGGGTGCATTTACAACCGTCGAATCTTGGATCGAAGCAATCTGGATCGTCAACTTGAGCTGGTAGGCTGGACTTATTTTACCGTGTGCACAGCATCTTCGGTCAAGCGACTGGGCCCTATCTATGATCCTGGCCTAGAATACAGCGACCGAGTACTCCTCATACACCGAAAAAATTAGCTCGATGTGTCGTGTCGATGACTCTATGGAATCGTTTCTCTCTCTCTCCCCGGACTCTCCCCTTTTTTCCTCCCCTCCTGATCCAGATCCCAGCCTCCCTCCTCCCCGGGAATCACCGACGATCAAGGTGGCCAGTTGTGAGGGGGACGGCGGAGATGTACATGTTATTTTCTTTCAGCTTTTTAGATACTATGTCACTTTTCTAAAATAATCCTAATTTGTGTTGCTGGGGTCTTCTTCCTCCTTTATTCTTCTCCATGATTGCTTAGGTGGAGGCTGTAGGAGGAGTCTTTGTCGCCGGGTCTTTGGTATGGTTCTCGGCCATGTATTTATGGTGCTTAATTTTGAGTTCTTCCCTGTTTCCCTTCTCTTCTTCCCTGCTGCCATCGGGGGCGGCCGAATCCTTGGTACTGTTTGGTGGTGAGGGCCAGATCAAGGCAATGTCTATCATTTTGGTGGAGCTCGGTGGTTGGACTCAGCCAGAGGTCAGCGCAATCCTAGGAGCGTCCGCTCTACTTGTCGACACTGTGGTGCTGCCGTTCCCATTGGCCATGACAGGAATTCTTATGGTCGAGTACCAGGCCCTAGAGTTCTTGAGGCTAGTTATGCTTAAGCCTGAGCAAAAGCGAGCCATCTAAGGCCATCTGTCCATGCGCGTTTTTGGCCGTCTGATCTTCACTCTGAGTCATCTTAGCCATACAGTTTTAGCTGTTGACCGAAGTCTTACGAACTGGTCCCTCCCATCCCCTCCCACACCCCCACCCCCATCTCGATCCTGTTCCCCTCCACCTGAGCTCCCGAGTCTTGAGCTCCGCCCATCCCAACCCCACCTTCGTCTCCCCTAGCAATGTGTGCCGTCCTCTCCACTCTTGAGATCTCCCTCTCACCTCCGCTCCCTCCCCCCCTCCACTCACTAGGCTACTGCCTCCTGTCCAGCACCTGCATCTAGCATCGGTCGCCTCTACTTCCCCGCCTCGAACCTGCCCAGTACTGATTCAACATCGCCTCCGACCTCGTGCAACCGTCCGCCGCCACATTTTGCGGGTGGTGAGGAAGATAAGGAGGAGGTGAGCGCGTGGGATGGTGGGGGTGAGAGAGAGGGCGACGTGGGTAGAGACGCTCCTATGCGGGACTACACGTATATGTCGCATCATCCTCACCTCTTTGACTGAAAAAATCAGGGACAAATGGTGGAAAAGAAGGTATTGAAAAGGAGAAGGCTCGCGAGGTATGTGATGACGTGGTACAGAGCAATTGGCCAGAACCAGAAATCTAAAGTAATCGAATGGAAGAATCTCTGAACGAAAAGCATGGAGCGTTAACAGGGCAAGAAATGGTCGCGCCTTGCAAGAAACAGTTCGTGTTTCATGTCACTTCAACAGTTAACATGTATGTATTCCTAAAATAAAGAAAAATAAGCTAAGTTTTGCCCCTCTTAGACTCTGCAACTGAATTTGATTTTAAATATATTAGCATATCTCGAGAATACATGAGATACTTGTGTGAATCGATACATGTTCTACGTTGTTCTACAATTTATACACGAGTTAACAAAAATTTAAGTGTCCTTTACTTGGAGCATGCTCTATGATTAATGATCAAACAGGTTCCATTGACTAAGTGGGTCCAAAAGAAATTTCATAACTTCTATTTTCATTTGAAGTATAGAATTTATCAAACTTGATTACATATTATATATTGCTTTTATGTAAATATTTCTGGCAATTTTCAGCCATACATTCTCTTTAAAAGTTTATTGAACCAATGAATAATTTGGAATATATCAAGAATAACACTTGCATAGAATTAGTATATATGTAATTTGGTTGTCTATATTGACTAAACTAATTATTTAATAATCTGTAGCACCCCGGATAAATCCACTATTAGAAATCGCTGTTGTTTTTATTATGTGCATCATCGTGACATCATCATACATCTATTTGCCTATAACTATTTCCCAAAAGCCCTATTTTGTTTTTTATAAATATTCCTTCCTTTATTCAAATACGAAAACTCGGGTCTTCCTGGATATTTTGTTTGACTAAAAAATAATTACAAAAGGTATTTAAGACAAAACAAAAATTAAATAATAAAAACATATTTTTGTAAAACTAGAAGAGGCAGACAACCGGCCATGCCCAGCGGCCCAACTGGAGTCCACCTACAACCCTAGCTAAACTAAAAAAAACCTAGACTACCCTTCCCAAACCCTAGCCCTACGGAAAATGATTGGGCTCTCCCGGGGGATCGCTAGCTTCTATCCCTCGGGTCACAC
This sequence comes from Avena longiglumis, assembly GCA_030063025.1. Classification (NCBI taxonomy): domain Eukaryota; kingdom Viridiplantae; phylum Streptophyta; class Magnoliopsida; order Poales; family Poaceae; genus Avena; species Avena longiglumis. Next base: position 415,825,839 of record CP125979.1, read on the forward strand.
ATCAAGGCTTGGAAATGTACGTAGACGGGAGTGTCCCGATCTTATCTCTTCCCCTTCTTACACCTTCCTCCCAACAAAACTTCCAACAAAAATCTTCGCTGCCCAGTCGTGATGCTGCCGCCTAGCCACGACGCAGCCCCTCCACCTCGCCGAGCTTCTGCCTCGCGGCGCCGCCGTGCTCCTCTGTGACTCTCTCCTCCGCCATGCCACCTTCTCCATGCTTGCATGGTGCTCGTGACCGGTGCCACCACGCGCTTGCACCACCACTGTGCCCTCTTCCGTTCTGCTCGATACCAAGCTCGTCAGGCAGTGCTGCAACGACGGCTGGTGTTGCTACCGCTGGCGGTGAGGGCGGGCGGTGTTGCAACCATGGTGGGCGCCCTTGCAGCCGATGGCGGGCGGTGCTGCAACGACGGCGAGCGGCGCTGCTAACATATGGTGGCGACCGACGCTGTCTGCTACGGACGGCGGGCGACAATACTATATAGGCACGGCGCCCCTGCTACAACTGGCGGTGTGTCCTGCTAAAGAGGTACAGCGACGCTGCTACAACTCGCAGCAGGCCCTGCTACAGAGTCCGCCAACGCTGCTAGAGAGGCGCAGAGGCGTTGCTACAAGCGGCGTAAGGCTCTGCTACAAGAGATGTCTGGTGTTGCTACAAAGGTACAATGACCTTGCTACAAAAGGTGTGAAGCCCTGCTACAGGAGCACAACAGCCTTACTATAGAGGCACGGGGAAATCTTCTCCTCCGTCGACGAACTTTTTTGCTACAATTGTTAATTTATTTTGCTACAACCATTTTATGAATTTGCTACAACAGCGCAAATTTTTTGCTACAAAGTCTCCGGCAAGATCTCCCGATGAAAGTCTCCGGCGAAGTTGGTTTTGCTACATTAGTGCTTTTTTTTTGCTACAAAGTCACCGGCAAGGTCTCCGGTGAGATCTCCGGCAAGGTCTAGTCTTTTTTTCATTTTCTGAGTCGAACCATTTTTTGCTACATATAGCAAAATCGAGACATTTTATAGCAAAATTGGTACGTTTTATAGCAAAAGCGGAATTTGACAGAAAATAAGGGACATGTGGCTGGTTGGGAACCCGGGGGATGAAAACTACAAATCCCCCGGGGGACGCCAAGTATCGCCCTAGCCCTACCCGATCCACCCATACCACACCACACACCCTTCCACCCGCCGCCACACCCCGGCTCACCACTCGCTCACACCTCATGCAACACCGTGCGCGCTACACGCTCCACACCCGCCCGCTGCTGCTTGGCCCCACCACACCCTCGCTCTCGATCCCCACCTCGCGGTCAACCACCCCTCCCTGATATTTTCCCCTCATTCCTCCTGGCCTACCTCCTTCCCCGATCCCTAGGCAAACCTGGCCCCACCACGCCCACGCTCCCCGTCCTCCCCATGATGCTCTCCCAACCCTGCTCCTTCTCTTACTCCCCGACTCCTCTCTCCCAGACAACACAGCATCTCGTCGCCCGGACGCCGTAGCGCGTGCCCTCCCTTCGCTGCACCGCCGCCCCTCTCTTCGGCTTCCTCACGCCACCCTCCTCCCTAGCATGCCCCGCAGCCTCCATCCCTGTTGTCGCCCACATGATCCCGTAGGTATGGGCATGTATATATTGGCTATGTGGTACCTCCCTGGTGACAAGAATGGGTAGTCGGGCCATAACCCCAATGCTAACGTTATGAGAGAAGGCCCACACCGACAAGATCCACACCGATAAACAATTGGCATCGCTCCTCGAAGCTCGACACCGACAAAAGACGCACGACAAGAACTCCAACATGGAAACAGGAGGCGATGATGATAGAAACCCAAGATCTCCTTCCGGAATCCGAAGACCCCGAGGACCTCGACCTTGGAAACCGAAGATCAAACCCCCCCGAACCCAAGATCTTCGGACCCCCGAGATGTCTGACCCCTTTCCCGAGCCCCATAATTTTTATAATACACGATATCAACCTGTCGCATATAATTTTATATGCTTGCATACATATTTGTGTGGTTTGGTGGCATTATGCTGGTTTACCTCATAATTAAATATGGAGACCATATGCGGACTTTTCTAGTCTTATATTGACTCCATTTAAAATTGTGTAGCGAACCGGTGACATATTTTGCCATGTTAAGTCAACATTTAAATTGCGGGGTACCTAAACAACATGAAACCTCTAATTAATTGTCAGAACCATGGTTCCGCTTAATATTTCCCAATTGCACCGCATCTTTTCCATGACATGCATCGTACATGCATCACGCCCGATCTTCTTCCGTAGTATTAAATAGTGCATCCGGTGTTTCTTTTAGTTCTTTGCTTCTTCATAGATTAGGCCGCTGAGTTGATGCGAGTTTTGTTGGCCACGTAGAGATAAAACAAAAAAATCTCTAACGTGGTGATCTCAAAAACTAGCTGAGGTAGAAGGCCATGGGATTTACCACTAGACGCAGAGGTGCAGATTATCGATGAAGCACACCAGTTGATGCAGTGCCGATCGATCTCATGAACACCTCCTCTGGATCCCCACGAACTCCTTCGCTAGATCCCTTTGTCTCCAGCATCGCACGTGCAACACCTCTACCGGTATCCACACATATAGGAAGGAGCACGGGCAGGGGATTGCTAGATCCTGTCTAACCCAATTTGGGAGTGGAGAAAGTGATGGCTAGGTCAGGGACTATCCCTTGTCGCTCCACTTATATACACACCTAGTTGTGATCAACTCTTGAGGCCCATCTAGGCCGTGACCCAACTACCACAAGGATCTCATCCACATGGGATCCTTCCCCTTAAGTGTGTGACCCCACAGGCTCATGGCAACTTGGACACGATTGGAGTCTGACTCTCGATCGATCAGTCGGTAGCGACTCCTAGAAGAACGTGTCGACTCCCAAGTACCAAAGAGTCATGACGGCATTCCTTTGCAATGCAACTTGCGTCTGAGTCCCTTTTGCCGCACGATATACCTTATCAGACTATAGGCAAATAATTGTCATCCCTTAAATAGTCCGACTCTCTTCTCGATCTGAGATAAGTGATTCATCTGACTAACTCTTAGTCGATCGCCTTGGTTAACACTTAACCGAGTCATGCATGGCCATGCTTTCTGAATCATATCATCCGAGAGGGCCCAGAGAACATCTCTCCAACTGGAGGGGCAAAATCCCATCTTGGTTATTCGTATCACGCAGCTTGATTTTCAGTCGACCCGAACTCTGCCTTTATAAATGCCCAGTTACGGATCAGTGTTTGACAGAACCTAAGTCGGTGATCCTCAACTCGGACTGTGCAACAACCTCAGGTCTAATGATTACATTGATTGAGATATACACATGACAACTTGTTCGTTGTACCTCAATATGGGCCAATCCGACTCGCTAAACTCTTTAGCCGAATATGTGTAAGTCAGAATAGCATCTCCATGCCCAGGACAAGTGGAACCGAGTCATCAGCCAACTTTCACATTGGTCTAAGTTATGTGTCTAGCAAAACCTCGATGACCAAGGATATTTAGTACAAAAACATGAATGTATAGTTCCACAACTCAATCACATATTCAATGATACACATCAGATGTTTATACAAGGACAGCTTAATATATTTATGAATACAATGGGAAATATCATCATACATGATTGCCTCTAGGGAATATTCCCAGCAGTCTTCCACTTGCACTAGAGTCAATCTTCCGACATCACATGTCTAGGCATCTAATGCCCATAGCTCTTAGGTGCGCCTCATGCTTCGGCTGTGGTAATGGCTTTATCAATGGATTCGCAATATTTGCATCTGTGTGTACCTTGCATAACTTGATATCACCCTGATCCATGAACTGGCGAATCAGGTGGTATCGCAAGAGTATGTGCTTGTTTTTCTGATGTTTTCTAGGTTACTTGGCTTGTGCAATAGCACCATTGTTGTCACAATACACGTCTAATGGATTGGACGAGCCCTGAACCACACCAAGATCCATGAGAAAGTTCCTCATCCAAACAACTTCCTTTGCTGCCTCCGAGGCGGCAATATACTCCAGCATCTGTTGAAGATGCAGACACAGTCTCTTGCTTGGAACTCTTCTAGCTCATAGCCCCTCCGTTTATCACAAACGCATACCCGAATTGCGAATAAGAATCATCAGAGTCGGTAAGATAAATCGCATCCATGTAACCATTTACACTGAGTTCATCTTCACCTCCATAAACCAAAAATATATCCTTACTCCTTCTCAAGTAATTTAGGATATTTTTAGTCGTTGTCCAATGGATTTCTCTAGGATCAGCCTGGTATCTGCTCACAACACATAGAGCATAGGAAACATCCGACATAGTACAAATCATGGCATACATGATGGATCCGACTGCAGAAGCATATAGAATCGCACTCATCCGACTTCGCTCATCATTTGTCGAAGGACACTGAGTCTTGCTAAGTTTTACACCATGGGACATCGGTAAGAACCCCTTCTTAGACGATTCCATGTTGAAATTTTTCAACACTTTGTCCAAATAAGTACTCTGAGTCAATCCAATGAGCCGTCTTGATCTATCTCTATAGATCCGGATTCCGAAAATATATGTTGCCTCACCCAAGTATTTCATTGAGAAACTACTTTCCAATGATTCCTTGGTTTCTTGCAACATCTGGACATCATTTCCGATCAGTAATCTGTCATCCACATATGAGATTAGAAAGTTTACTTTGCTCCCACTAAACTTCTTGTATAAACAAGAATCATGACCACTCTTTATGAAGCCAAGCGATTTTACCACCTCATCAAAACGAATGTTGCAACTCCGAGATGCTTGCTTCAACCCATAAATGGATTTTTGAAGTTTGCACACCTTGTAAGCATTATCCGGATGGACAAAACCCTCGGTATCTATCATATACAGTCCTCGGTTAAATTTCCGTTAAGGAAAGTCGCTTTGACATCCATCTGCCATATCTCATAGTCGAAATAGACTGCTATAGCTAACATGATCCAAACTGATTTAAGCATCACTACGGGCGAGAAAGTCTCGTCATAATCAACTCCCTGAACTTGTCGGAACCCCTTCGTGACAAGACGTGCTTTATAGACGGAAACATTTCCATCCATACCGGTTTTCTTCTTAAGGACCCACTTGCACTCGACAGGTCTTGCACCATCTGGCAAATCAACCAAGTTCCAAACTTGATTTTCATCCATGGACTTTAACTTGGATCTCATGTCTCCAAGCCATGACTCGGAATCAGATCCCACCACCGCTTCCGAATAATTTGTCGGTTCATCACTGTATAACAGTAATACATCACGAACACTTTGTAATCTTGTCGATCTTCGTAGTACAGGTGTTACTGCCGGCTCAGCTACCATGACCGGCTCAACCTCCAAGGTTTTTTCCGACTCTCTACTGGTCGGTTCCTCTCGAATATCTTTGAGCTGCACCGTGCTCCCACTGACTCCCCGACTGAGAAACTCTTTCTCAAGGAAGACACTATTCTGAGCGACAAACACTTTTCCCTATTCTCGATTGTAGAAGTAGTAACCCAAGGTTTACCTCGGATACCCCACAAAAATAAACTTATCCGACTTGGACGTAAGCTTGTCCGACTGAAGTCGCTTGACAAATGCTTCACAACCCCAAATCTTAAGAAAATACAAACTCGGCTTATTGCATGTCCACATATAATGAGGTGTCTTCTCTACCGACTTTGATAGTACTCTGTTTAGTGTGAACGCCACTGTTTCTAGACAATAACCCAAAAATGATAAAGGCAGATCTGTCTGACTCATCATTGATCGTACCATGTCCAACAAGGTCCGATTCCACCTTTCTGAGACACCGTTCTTCTACGGTGTTCCCGGCGGAGTAAGTTGTGGAACTATTCCGCAACATTTTAGATGGTCATCAAACTCATGGCTCATGTACTCGCCTCCTCAGTCCGACCGAAGAAACTTTATTTTCTTGCCGAGTTGATTTTGTACTTCATTCTGGGATTCTTTGAACTTTTCAAAGGCTTCCGACTTATGTTTCATTAAGTAGATACTGTTGGAGATATGCCCTAGAGGCAATAACAAAAGAAGTTATTATTATATCTTTGTGTTGATGATAAATTTTTACATTCATGCTATAATAGTATTAACAAGAAACATTAATACTTGTGTGATTTGTAAACTAAATTAGAGTCCCTGGTAAAGCCTCTTTATAATACTAGCTTGTTGATTAATAGATGATCGTGGTTTCTCGATCATGAACATTGAGATGTTGTTAATAACAAGATCATATAATTAGGAGAATGGTATGATGGACATACTCCTATAGATAAGCGTAGCATAAAGATCAAGTCATTTTAATAGTTTGTTTGCTATAATCTTTATGATACATAGTAACCTAATTCCTTCGACCATGAGATCATGCTAATCACCATCACCGAAAGGATGCTTTGATGACATCAAACACCACACCGTAACTGGGTGTCTATAAAGGTGGCATTGAGTGTTCGGAAAGTATGGGTTGAGGCACATGGATCAAGAGTGGGATTTGTCCATCCATATGACGGATAGATATACTCTGGGTCCTCTCGGTGGAATGTCATCCAATTGGCTTGCAAGCATGTGACTGGCTCACAAGGGATCACATATCACGGGAACGATAAAAGAGTACTTATCGGTAACGAGGTTGAACTAGGTATGCAGAGATACCGACGATCAAAACCTCGGATAAGTAAACTATCGTGAGACAAAGGGAAATTGGTATCGTATGTAAGTGGTTCATTCGATCGCAAAGTAATCGTTGAAATATGGGGGAGCCATATGAATTTCCAGATTCCTCTATTGGTTATTGAACGGAGAAGTGTCTCGATCATGTTCGCACAATTCACGAACCGTAGGGAGACACACTTAAGGGTTCGATGTTGTTTAGTAGATATGGAATGTTAGTAGGGATACCGAATGTTATTTGGAGTCTCGGATGGGATCTGGGATATCACGAGGAGATCCGGAATGGTCTGGAGAATAAGATTCATATAAGGAAAGTCCTATTTCGGAGTTCGGGAAAGTTTCCGATGATTTCATCGGAGAGGTTCTACAAGGGTCTAGAAGGTTCACCGGTCCGGAAGGAGAATGGTCCATGCATGTGTCATGGGTATGTGGAATGATTGGATCATATCCAAGGTCACTTGGTGTTGGCATATGCGAGAGAGAAATAAAGCTCTAAATTGAAAGTCAAACGGAAGTTTGAAAAGTCAAACTGGAACAATGGTTTCCTTGTGGGAGAAGAAACAAGTCCTTCTCTCAATCCAACTTGGGTTTGGGTTTGGATTCAATCCCACCCCTCCCAAGGCTGCCCCCTCTCATAAATAGAGGGGGAGGGCTGCCCCAATACAACACACAAGTTGCAAGCCCTCTCCACCCGAGCCCGCCGCCGCCGACCCGCCGTCGTGTCGTCGCCTGCGCCGCCACCGCCGTCGCCGGTCCGTCACCGCCGCCAACACCTCCTCCTCCTCCCGTATTTCTAAACCCTAGATTTCTGGGAAACCCTAATCCACCATAACTCGCATCCGGCTTAGACGAAGCCCTGCGGGATTTTCCCTCTACTTCCGACACCACGCCGTCGTGCTGGCGGAATCACGAGGGGAGAACTACAACCTCCGCTGCCTGCTGGAACAAGGGAGAGGAAGGTCTTCATCGAGTACTGAACGTGTGACCGACTACGGAAACGCTACCGAAACACAGCGCCGGAAGGATCGTCTACGCGATCTTGAGATCGGCAAGTGTACGACTACATCACCCACGAGAATCTGCTCTCGTTAACCGCTTTGGAATCTTCGAGGGTGAGTGCTTCTATCGACTCGGTGCTACAATCTAGTAGATAGATCTTGGCTTGTTTGTGTGCATGTGGTAGAAATTTTTTGTTTTCCATGCGACGAACCCCTACAGATATATCCATACCGACTCAAATCATCACTAAATGTAATGAAGTACTCATAACCACCCCTGGCTGTCATGCTCATTGGTCCACATACATCACTATGTACCGGTCCCAACAAGTCGGACGCCCTTTCACAACTCTTTGCAAAAGGTGTCTTGGTCATTTTTGCCGAGTAGGTAAGATTCACATGTCTCGAACGACTCCAAGTCGAACGAAGTTAGGAGTCCATCATCATGGAGATTATTCATGCATTTCCAACTTATATGACCAAACCTATAGTGCCAAAAGTAAGTCATATTCAGATCATTTGGTTTCAAGCTTTTAACATTTATGTTATAAAATGACTCACCATCAAGATTCAAAATATATAACCCATTCTGTACGGGTGCAAAGCCATGAAACATATCATTCAAATATAAAGAACAACCATTATTCTTAATATTCGACTCATAGCCTTGCCTCATCAAAGATGAAGCAGAAATAATGTTTCGACTAAGCACTAGAACATAATAACAATCATTTAGTTCCATAATAAATTCGGAAGGTAAATGAAGTTGCATCGTGCCGACTTCCAACGCGGCGACTCTCGCTTTGTTGCCGACTCAGATATCAACCTCGCCTCTTGCTATGCTCCTAGTTCTTGCCAGTACCTACAACGAGTTGCAGATGTGAATGACTAATCCGGTATCATATACCCAAGAACTATTAGATGCATCAACAAGATAGATGTCTATAACATTGCAAACAAGTGTACCTGAGCTGGAATTTGTACCTCCTCTCTTGGCTTTGTCGGCCAAGTACTTGTTGTGGTTCTTCTTCTAGTGGCCATCCTTCTTGTAGTAGAAGCAAGTGGATCCGGCTGAAGAAGATGGCTTAGTCCCTGAGGAAGCGCTTGGGACCGTGTCATGAGACTGCTTTCCTCCCGACTTAGACTTCTTCTTAGTCCAAGAACTTTTCTTGAACTTAGCCTTATTCTGCACCATCAACACTTGACTAGAGCCCTTCTTGAGATTTGCCTCTTCATGCTTGAGCATCCCATGCAATTCAGTGAGCTTCTTATCCATACCATGCATGTGGTAGTTCAATATGAACTGACCATATGCACTAGGAAGAGATTTCAGAATTATGTATGTAGCGAACTCTTCGCTAATGGGGTAGTCAAGCCTCTCCAGAGACTACAGATAACCAACCATTTTGATCACATGTGGACTCAGCGGATCTCCATCCTTAAGCATGCAACTTAGCAAAGCCTGAGAAACTTAATACCTCTCAGTCTTAGCCTGATCCTGGAACATAGTTTTGAGGCTTTTGATCATATCGTAGGCCTCAACATTCTCGAACTGCTTTTGCAAGTCCGGTTCCATGTGAGCAAGCATAAGACAACTAATATCCATGGACTCATCCTTAGCCCGACGGTAGGCACTGGTGGTAGTGACAGTCGCATTCTCATTTGGCTCATCTGCAAGCGGGTTGTCTAGGACATGGTCCTTCTTTTCTTGTTTGAGAACAATTCTCAGATTTTGATACGAGTTGGTAAAATTAGTATCATTCAGTTTATCTTTCTCAAGAATGGTTCTCAAAGGAAAACCGTATATATGAGGATGACTATTACTTGGTTCCATGATCCACAATAGAAAATATGCAAAACACTTAAGACATGTATTCATAAAAGAGCAAGCATATTAAACACTTTAATATTTATGCTCCTACTAGAACCAACACCCCTCTAATGGTTGCTTAGTGATTCGGGATCCTAAATAAGCAAGTCGGCTAGTGAGCTTTAGCATCACTGCTAGCCGCCAAGTGATCGAGGTAGACAACTCCTTCTCAATCGTATCTCATATGAATCCTGTTGGTCGGGTGGCATCACATGCCCTAGATCCCGTCTGACTTTTTCCCGAGTCCCACAACCGTTGTGATAGACCCGTCTAGCTTACCGAGTGTTTCCGCTGTAAGAGTCCGACTCGAACCCACCTAGTCGGAAAGAATTGGCAGCACCTCAATTTTATGAGACCACTACCAAAAATGTCCGACTTGTGATGGTGCAAACACTGGTGGGAAAACCGACTAGACCTTCTTTGAGGGATTAGATTTTACCTACTATCTCATAGAGGTAAAACAGAGACATATCAATAACACTTAATAAAGCAATTATAATATGAAATGGTATGGATCTCTTCATGACGATCTCCATCTCCACAAAGCCTGTAAATCCGCCTCGTTCCAACTCTTGTCACTTGCCGTCTTACTCCATGTCGCCGACTTGTACATCGACTTGCATGCCATCCGGGTTCTCCAAATAGATACACTAGCTTAGTGAAGTAAAATCATAGAGAATCCGACACGCAGGTCGTTGTACAATAAAAATGACAGAACCTAGGCTCCATCCGACTGACAAAACCGTGATTCGGAGATTATGTATGGATTGCACACATCACATGCACATAAGCCATACCATTCACAACTTCCTTCACAACAAGTTATGCATAGATACGCTATCTACCGGCGTTGTGAAACTCGCAACAACATCTAAGGCGCTTCTGACGGTAAGCCAGCAGCCCGCTAGCGGATAGCGAGCGAGGATCGAAGGCAGCTTCCTCGCATGCAGGCAGCGCCCGACGATTTTTCCGAAAATGTAGATCTCATCTACATTACGAACATGGATTCCGACCATTGTTCCAACTCGATCAAACTCTTTGGAACTTTGATCACCGCTTCTGGATTTATGTATCATAGTCTATCCCGATGGCGGAAACTGACCGGTAGGGGTATGTCGTTCCACGACCTCAGCAGTATGATCACGGAAATTAGATCTACCATTCCCCGAGTACAATTGATCCAATCAACCTTGTACAAAACCGATCTATCTCATAGATCGACCACCAAAACAGCACATAGATCCAATCTATAGCCAACCGCATATCACATATGCGAGATTCTGATCCTAAAACCAGAAGCTACAGCTCTGATACCATTGTTGGGCCACGTAGAGATAAAACAAAAAATTCTCTAACGTGGTGATCCCAAGAACTAGCTGAGGTAGAAGGCCACGAGATTTACCACTAGACACGCAGGTGCGGATTATCGATGAAGCACACCAGTTGATGCAGTGTCGATCGATCTCACGAACATCTCCTCTGGATCCCCATGAACTCCTTCGCCAGATCCCTTTGTCTCCAGCGTTGCACGTACAACGCCTCTATCGGTATCCACATGTACAGGAAGGAGCATGGGCAGGGGACTACTAGATCCTGTCTAACCCGATTTGGGAGTGGAGAAATTGACGGCTAGGTCAGGGACCATCCCTTGTCGCTCCACTTATATACATACCTAGTTGGGCTCAACTCGTGATGCCCATCTAGGCCATGACCCAACTACCACATGGATCTCATCCACATGGGCTCCTTACCCTTAAGTGTGTGACCCCGCAGGCTCATGGCAACTTGGACACGATTGGAGTCCGACTCTCAGTCGATCAGTCGGTAGCGGCTCCTAGCAGAACGTGCCGACTCCCAAGTACCAAAGAGTCATGACGACATGCCTTTCCAACGCAACTTGCGTCTAAGTCCCTTTTTCCTCATGATATACCTTATCAGACTATAGGCGAGTAATTGTCATCCCTTAAATAGTCTGACTCTCTTCTTGATCCGAGATAAGTGATTCATCTGGCATACTCTTAGTCGATCGCCTCGGTTAACACTTAACTGAGTCATGCATGGACATGATTTCTGAATCATATCATCTAAGAGGGACCATAGAATATCTCTCCAACTGGAGGGACAAAATCCCATCTTGGTTATTCACATCACGCATCTTGATTCTCAGTCGACCCGAACTATGCCTTTATAACTGCCCAGTTACGGATCAATGTTTGACAGAACCTAAGTCGGTGATCCTCAACTCAGATTGTGCAACAACCTCAGGTCTAAGGATTACATTTATTGAGATATACAAATGACAACTTGTTTGTTGTACCTCAATATGGGTCAATCCGACTCGCTAAACTCTTTAGACGAATCTGTGTAAGTCGGAATACCATCTCCATGCCCATGACAAGTGGAACCGACTCATCAACCAACTTTCACATTGGTATAAGTTATGTGTCTAGCACAACCTCGATGACCAAGGATAGTTAGTAAAAACAATATGAATGTATAGTTCCACAACTCAATCACATATTCAATGATACACATTAGATGTTTATACAAGGACAACTTAATATCTTTATGAATACAATGGGAAATATCATCATACATGATTGCATCTAGGGCATATTCCCAACAAACTTCGCCCCATTCTTCGGTAGTGTTTTCAGGCGAGCATTCTCCCCCTTTCTACATATTTTGTATTTATAGTCTTTACTTCCTCATGTTGATCTATTGCTATTTTTGTTGTGATGCTTTAGATTCCGTACCCGTTATATTCCTTGCAGCCCTATATTGCCATGGACACCTCATATTCCCTGTTGTGTGGTAGATAGTCGGCCTTGCGAGTCGTAGATGCTTGCATAGGTGTTTCTTTGCGTCGTCGGTGTTCCACAATTGTTGGAATGTTGACATATGTTTTATGTTGGAGATGATCATGAATTAAATTAAAACTGATATTAAAATGTTGGGAATAGTTATAACTAATGCAGAGGCACCGATGGGTAATAGATGTTATTTGGTTTTTAACCGCTCATTGGTGTCCCGTAGGACCCCGAGTACTTGATACATGTTCCTTGACTATCGCACTATCTGCATGTGAGACCATGCATCCCCTTAGCCAGATCTTGAGTCATAACTTATTTCTTGGGTCCAAAAATTATTTTGGGGTTTTATTACTATCCTGTACTTTTCCATGCTTATGCCATGATAACTGCTTTATTTACTACTGTTGCTCGTGGAGAGCGTTTACTACTGTACTATTTAGGTAAGTGGAATGTTTACGTTGTATCAACAAGCCCAGTCACACTTTCGGGTTCCCAGTCGTTTATAGCCATTGGCACAAACCTCTTGGTCCATCTCGGAGCTGGCCAACTTCGTCGGGGTAGCTTGGTGGGGTGGCCCCTTGAAATATTTTACGAATCTTGTGGTTGCTTTGTCGTAAGGCCTTGTTGTTTTTTTATTTGTTTTTTCCAAGGTTGATCGTGTGTGTGTTGCTATTTGTGCCCCCTGCAGGGTAAATCTTTTTGAAAGTCGTGTCTGTGGTTCTGGATGACTTGGAGCATAGTATCTTGATCATAGACAACTATAACTAAAGTAGTGCTATAAATTTGACTTTGAAATGACTAGTAATTAGCTTCACTATAATAAAATGGCTAAATGAAAGTAAAAACAACTGCTGGAATTGGGATGCCCCGTGCTATATGTATCTTACTAGTAAGTATTGCAACTACAACGGAATGGTTAACTAAAACTACCCACTGCTTATGATATCAGAATGACTCGTGTTCACTGATACATCGGAAACGTATCTATAATTTTTGGTGTTCCATGGTTAATAAAAATCTTGCATTTCTTTATTTAATAAAAATAAATTGTTAATGGTTAATTCCTAAAGTTTTGTAAATATTATATTTAATTTTTTATGATACAATATAATAATATAAGAGCTTAAAACTATTTTAGTTAATTTTAACTCTTATTATTATTTTCTTAATATTCTTTTTAATAATAATCATTTAAATTTCTAAGATTTTATTTTTACTAACCTCAATAGCAATTTAATATTTTTATAAAATACTTTACTATTTAGAATGATAAAAATAGATTTTATTTATTTTTAGGTATTTTATTTACTTTATAAAAATCCCTTAAGGAATATATATGTTATAAAAATATTTAACCTAAATTTATTCTACTAAAAATAGAATTCTTAATTTTATTTGGTAGCTTATATTTTTTTGAAATCATAGATATATTATTTGTATTTTTAGGATTTTTATTTTAATTCTTAGGACTTATTATGTCCTAGGGTTATTTTGATCTTTTATTAATTTTTTTAGATTTTATTTTAAATTTTGGGCCAAGCCCGTTGGGCTGACCCAGCCCGACCTGGCCCACCTGCGTTGGTCAAACCCACTCCCCTGAGGGGTACTGGACCGTACTGGCCCAGTGCACACCTCGTTCAATTTCTCACGCTCGAGTCTCTCCTCTCCCCATCGTGGCGTCGCGCTGCTGGTGTCGTCGCCGTGCGATTTTGGCCCCCGCGGGCCTCACCGGCCACCACCGTGGTGCGTGATGAGGTAGACAAGGCTTCTCAGTCGACTGGTCCTATTTGATTTGACTCTAGGCCCCTCTCCTCTCTAGGATGTCTCCACCCCGAACCTTAGGGTTTAGTGGTTGTCGGTGATATGGTGCTCCGTCGTTCCTTGTGGTGTTATGTCGTGGCTCTGGTGGCCCTGTGGTGCCTCTAGGGTTGCTCGTGTAGCTGTCGCCGCCACGTCCATGGCTTTGCGCATGTTGAAGCGCCTTCGGGTGTTCCCCGTGTCGTCGTGGACTTCATCACCGGCCACCCTACTTCCTCTTCTATAACCTAGCGAGGACCTCGGGTGCGTTCTTCTGCTCCCCCTTCTTATTCCCCCGCTGCCTCTCTTGCTAACCTCTGTGTGCTTACAGTGAGGAATCCCTAATTAGGGTTCATCTTTTGTCTTAGGGTTATACCCCTTTGTGTTGATTATTAAAGATAATGAATGATTTAGGAGTAATTTGTGGTGATTAGACTGTGCAGAATTACTGTCTATTGATGGACTTGGAATTGATAATAGTGGCCCTATTCGATGAATTTTTATCTAATATTGGATTATTGTCACTTGTAAAATTGGTGATGTTGTGGCTCTGATATGGTTTGATATCTATTTATTGGTGATGATTAACTTGTTTTAGTACTAGAACTTGTAGTTGGCTTCCTATGCAGTTACTATTGATGCCTCTCTTGATAGTTTCTTTATGCAAAATAGATTGATTCCTAATTACTATATTAGGAAGATGATTGAATAACTTTTTGCAAGAATTTGATTATGAAATCTCTTTGTAGAATTTGGTTGGTTAGAATGAATCTTTATGACACCTTCCTTGGAATGGTACACAAGATTTTATTCTGATACTGGGCTATTTTCTATCTATGTTCTAGAGTGGCTTGGTGTTAATAAGAGTTGAAAAACTCTACTAGATAGATTATCCTATGATGCCTATTGATTTCATTTGGCCTATGATGCTAGTTTGAGGCAAGGCTATGTAAAAACAAATATTTTTATCTGCTGCCTCCCTTCTTAAGTAATATTTGATGGATAATCTCTAGGTATGATTCCTATAGTGCTTGGGAAATTAATTTGATAGTCCCTTGCAAGGATAATATGATAGATCCTTACTGTTTAAGATGCATTCTAAAGATGTAATGATTTCTGAGGTGCTACTATTCAAAAGATGTGCCCAAAAATATTCATTTAAGGCTGCTTGTATATTTGGTTATAGAAATAGGGGTTATTATCCAAGATCAGTGATGTGCAGGCTGAGAACTTGGTGTGGTCTGCAAAGATTGATTATTAGCTTTGTTGATTTTCTTCTATGATGGATACACCTTACTTGGGTGTTTTCTGAGAAGATTACATATGAAATAACACATGATTTGATAAAAAAAATTGAGGGTATCTTGTTATGATTTGATAAATTAGATAAGATTTATCATGTGATGGTTTTGTATGGACTCAGCACACAGCTTAATTGTTGGTGATGTTGTTGTGCTGGCTGATCTTGTTGGCTTGATCTTGGTGACTTGATCTTGGTGAATTGATCTTGGTGACTTGATATTGGTGGCTTAATCACTCCCTAGACCTTGTTCTGCACCTCCTGGTATTGGTTCCGCTCCTCCTTGCTCCTTTGAGCTTGTACTTGTCCTTTCTATCCTCCTACACCACTCCCTCCTTATGTCACCATCCTGTGGATGATTTGGTGGTTGTTTGTATGTCTTGGCTGGTGGATTTTTTGGGTATTTGGCAAGTTTAGTGTGTTCTTGGTTGTGTGCTTGGAAATGTGTTGATGGAATGAGATGCCCAGCAGCTATGCTGCGGTAGTGTGATCCCCTTTTGACTGATGGAGCTGCTGCGGCTGTATCGACAACATATTGCATGCAGTTTGGGTGTTTGAGCTGCTTTACTGTTTGGCTCATTTGGATCAGATCAAGTGAATTTGTTTTCACTTCTTATCCTTTTACTAGTTACTATCCTGGTGAAACTTGCCCCTTTTATTGAACTAGTGATGTTGATCTGAAGTTGTTTGCTTAAAAGAACAGATATTATACATTGGTGAAATTTGCCCCTTTAACTTACTCAATGAGGTAATAAGAACAGTGCACTACACTGTCTCCACTGAGAGTAAAACTAACCAACTACCAACTTATTTATTTTTGAGTTGATTTTTATTTTGTAGGAACAAGGATCTGGAAACTCAAGATTTAGTATAGAAGTAGATAGGTAGTCTAGGTTTTTTATTGTAATCTTATATTAATTATTTTGTAAAGAATCTTGAAATAATATTCTTATAATTTAATAAAGTTTCATTTCATTGTAATTTACTTCCTGTAATATTTTTATTTGATGTATTTATCTTTCTTTGTATTATTGTTATGGAATAAATAAAATAAATAAAAATTCAATTCTTATTTAAATTACTTAGTTTTCTTGTCTTAAATTCTTATTATTGTTTAATATATCTTTAATATAATCAAATAATACTAGTAAATCATTTTGGAAAACAATGTAATATTACCAACTTCTAATTTTCAAATATTTTCCAAATGATTTAAATTTCAAATTTTAATTTAGATTATTCCCCAAAATTCATTAATTCCTAAAGGTCATGTAAAAATTTATAGCAATCACTATAAAGAGCTATTTATACCTCTATAAGTGAAAGAAACTCTGATTTCTTTAGGTTTTTGTTTGGAAAAAAATTACCCAGATTTTATAGATGAGTGCATGCAAATGATTAGATTCCTATTTCTACCATTTTCGTCGGTTCCTAAATGCTGGGGTGTTACAGCGTCGCTCCACAAAGTTTGACACCGACAAAAGACGGATGACAAGAACTCCAACATGGAAATCGGAGGCGATGATGACGGAACCCCCAAGATCTCCTTCCGGAATCCGAAGACCCCGAGGACATCGAACTTGGAAACCGAAGATCGATTCCGCCGAGCCCGAACCCCCCTGAACCCAAGATCATCGGACCCCCGAGATGTGTGACCCCTTTCCCGAGCCCCATATTTTTTATAATACATGATATCAACATGTGGCATATAATTGTACATGCTTGCATACATATTTGTGTGGTTTGGGGGCATTATGCTGATTCAACTCATAATTAAATATGGAGACCGTATGCGGACTTTTCTAGTCTTATATTGGCTCCATTTAAAGTTGTGTAGTGAACCGGTGACATATTTTGCCTTGTTAAGTCAACATTTAAATTGCGGGGTACCTAAACAACATGAACCCTCTAATTAATTTTTGGGACCCCAGTTCCGCTTAATATTTCCCAATTGCACCGCATATTTTCCATGACATGCATCATGCCCGGTCTTATTCCGTAGTATTAAATACTGCACCTGGTGTTTGTTTTAGTGCTTTGCTTCTTCACGGCTTAGGCCGCTGAGTTGATGTGAGCTTATCCCCGTTCTTCGGTTGAATCTTCGGGAGTGTTTTTCAGGCGAGCATTCTCCCCCTTTCTAGCTATTTTGTCTTTATAGTCTTTACTTCCTCCTATTGATCTATTGATATCTGTGTTGTGATGCTTTAGATTTTGTACCTGTTATATTCCGTGCAGCCCTATATTGCCATGGACACCTCCTATTCCATGTTGGGTGGTACATAGTTGGCCTTGCGAGTCATAGATGCTTGCATAGGTGTTGCTTCGCGCCGTCGGTGTTCCATAGTTGTTGGAAGGTTGCCATATGCTTTATGTTGGAGATGATCATGACTTAAATTAAAACTGATATTAAAATGCTGGGAATAGTTATAACTAATGTAGAGGCACCGGTGGGTAATAGATGTTATTTGGTTTTAACCGCTCACTGGTGTCCCGTAGGATCCCGAGTACTTGATACATCTTCCTTGACTATCGCACTATCCGCATGTGGGACCATGAATCCCCTTAGCCAAAGCTTGAGTCATAACTTATTTCTTGGGGCCACAAACTAGTTTGGGGTTTTATTACTATCCTGTATTTATGCCATGTTTACTGCTTTATTTACTACTATTGCTCGTGGAGAGTGCTGACCCACAAGTATAGGGGATCGCAACAGTCTTCGTGGGTAGTATTACCCAATTTATTGATTCGACACAAGGGGAGCCAAAGAATACTTGCAAGCCTTAACAACTGAGTTGTTAGTTCAGATGCACCTGGAAATAGTTCTTGCTCACAGAAGTTTACCAGTAGCAATAGTTTGTAGTAGCAATAGCAAAGCAACAACAGCAATAACAGCAACAGTGAAACAGTAGCAGTAGTAACAGTAACGGTAACAGTAGGATTCGAGTGCGGTAGGCATATGGATGGATGGACGGGAGTTGCATGGATGAGTCTAAACATGTAACTTCAAGATCTAGGGCATTGCAAATAAATAATAACAAGCATCCAAGTACTAAACAATCCTAGGCATGTGCTCCAAATATAGTCATACGTACTCGCAATGAGAACTTGCACAACATCTTCTATCCAGCCAGCCCGTGGCAGTGGGGCCTCTAGGGAACTACGTGCAATTAAGGTGCTCCTTTTAATAAAGCACCAGAGCAAAGCATTAACACTCGTGAACATATGTGATCCTCACACCACAGCCATCCCCTCCGGTTGTCCCAATTATTGTCACTTTGGGGCCTTTGGATCCGCACAATGATATGTGTACACAACTTGCAGATAAGATCACATACAATACTACCATAATGATTCAATAATAAGTTCAGATCTGAGATCATGGCACTCGGGCCCTAGTGACAAGCAGTAAGCACAACAAGTTGCAACAAAGTCAAATAGCACTAATAGAGACACTAGGCACTATGCCCTAATAGATCTTATTCGATTACATGATAGAACTCATCCAATCCCTACCACCCCAAGCCTACAGCGGGGGATTACTCACTCATGGATGAGGTAAACATCGGTGGTTGATGGAGATACGTTGGTGATGACGATGGCGATAATCCTCTCCAAATTCCCCGTCCCGGCAGGGTGCTAGAACGGAGTTTCTGGATCCGAATCTTGGATTCTTGTGGCGGCGGCAGAGCGGAACTGTTTTTGGAAAACTATCGAACCCTCCTTGGTTTTTAGGTCAAAAGGCAACTTATAGGCACAGAGGGAGGTCGAGGAGTTGCCTGGGGAGGCTGCACCCCCTCCAGGCGTGGGGTCAGAAGGGCTCGCACATGGGATGGGTCTAGGCCTCCCAGGCCTCCCCACCATCTCTTCTTCTGGCTCCGTGGATCTTCTGGTGAAATATAATTTTTGTCATATTTTCCGGGATTTTTCCCGATAGTTCATTTTCTGCACAAAAACAAGACACCAAGGTAATTCTGCTGAAAACAGCGTCAGTCCGTGTTAGTTGTATCCAAATCATACAAGTTTAGAGGAGAAACAATAGCAAAGTGTTCAAGAAAGTAGATACGTTTTGGACGTATCAGAGAGCATTTACTACTGTACTATTTAGGTAAGCGGAATGTTTATGCGGTATCAACAAGCCCATTCACACTTTTGTGTTCCCAGTCGTTTATAGCCATTGGCAGAAACCTCTGGGTCTATCTTGGAGCATGCAAACTTCTTCGCGGGTAGCTTGGTGGGGTGGCCCCTAAAATATTTTATGAATCTTGTGATTGCTTTGTCGTGATTGCTCGTTGGGTTTTCATTTGGTTTTTCCAAGGTTGATCATGCGTGTGTTGCTATTTGTGCCCCTGCAGGGTAAATCTTCTGAAAGCCGTGTCTGTGGTTCTGGATGACTTGGAGCATAGTATCTTGATCATAGACAACTATAACTAAAGTAGTGCTATAAATTTGACTTTGAAATGACTAGTAATCAGCTTCACTATAATGAAATGGCTAAATAAAAGTAACAACAACTGATGGAATTGGTATGCTTCATGCTATATGTATCTGACTAGTAAGTATTGCAACTATAATGGAATGGTTAACTAAAACTGCCCACTGCTTATGATATCAGGATGACCCGTGTTCACCATACCACTATAACGGAATGTATAAAATTGCCAACCGTGTGAGTTTCCTCGGTACGACTTCCTCGTTTGGTTTCGAGGGGGAAATACTAGGATGGGTATGTTTGGTGGTAGTATTAGGTTGGATACAAATAGTTCTTTATTATCCCTCTCTAATATCCGACAGTTGTATCGAGTGTCTATAGGTTGTTTAGTGCTTGCTTCGCTGCTGCTCCAGTCCACCATACCTATGTAGGCGAGAGCCACCGAATTCTAAGTCTTGTTGTGTACTGGCCTTAGTACTGACTACTCTCTTTTCCCTTTGCCCTTTGCCAGCACCCCTTTTATTAAGCAGGTTTGAGATCAACGTTGTTAGCAGGGTTACCCTTCCGGCTTGGCCTGGGCAGGGTTATGGACGCCATTGGATATTCTTTAGGGCTCTTAGCTCAATTTGCATATTATCCGTACTCGGATGTGTATCATTTTCAAGGTGATTTGTATCTTTGTACTATATATCTGTATTATTGACTCATGGAGTCGTCGTTGTATATATCTGTTCTGTAGGTTCCATCGTGGACTATTGTGTAATGATATTACTTTGTTTTCCACCCGCACGAAAGTGCCTAGTGGGCACCTTTGAATCGTTTCTATGCGGGTTTGGTGGGTAGGCCTAAAACTTGCATAGGGACGATCCGAGGGTGTTACATAATCCAGCCACTTATAAGTGTTGAATACAAAGGTGTGCCTTCCCTTGGATCTCTACAATCCAAATAGTTGCAATCATCGATTTTGAGGCAGTCGAACAAGGTTACCGAGTGATCTTCATATGTTAGCTTGTTTTGACATTATAATTTTTTTACCTTGATCATGTAACATGCCAGTTTCTTGTGATACTGAACTTGGTCTATTTCTTGATGTATTTTTGTTCGACGTTTGCTGGATGTACCTTTTTTTACTTGAAGAAACACTGGTACCACTATGTTGCTTTTTTTGAAACGAGGCAAAAGCTTTGCCTTACATTGATATAGTAGAAAAGAGCTGGCTCGTTTATAATGAAAACTGGCTGAAAAACCGTTACAACACAACACCACAGGCCAGCCCCAAGGCTGTGCTCCACACGGGTTGACGACCAACCAGATCGACACCACACCTCAACGCAACTGTCGGAGGCGAAAGATCGGAGCCACGGCTCCAACTACCACGCCGGCCCCAGGTCCTCGCCCCGCCTGGCCGAAGACGAACCCGCCTACTCTAAACCACCAAAACACTCCACAGATCCCTTTGTCCGGTGGATGATCCAAAGCGAGGCCCCAAGAGGGAAAGTGATACAAGATCGCGGCCCGCGCTCGATCCAATGAGGGATCTAGGGTTTCCCCCGGAGAGCCTGGCACGGAGGAGCAATAAAACACACGCTTCGACGATGACTTCAAGAAGGATGCATTACCCACGGGTGTCACCATCATCGGTCTCAGCCATCCGCCAGGACAAGGCTTTCACCGAGTGATGGCTGTGAAATATAGCCATCCACGTTCACATTTAAACTAGATATTATTCATATATTTGATGAAATATCTCTCTATTTCCTTCCACTAATGCCTAATGATCAAAGGGATATGCAATCCTTTCTTGCTATTTTTGCATGCCTAGATAATGACGTATTATGATGGGAATCACTATATAAATGCCAAAGATACAAGATTTCCAACACGTCAAAGAAACCAGGAGCCGTGAAGAGGATCCAGAAGACTTAACGACCAACTATACAGGTCGCCGCCGTATAGTTCCGGTTGTATAGTTTGCATTCGACTTTATTAGGTCAAACAGAACAACTTTCATGAAGGGACCCCTATATAAAGAGGTTTCAGGCGACAAGAAACAGGCCCCCGACTCCACAACATCGCTTCTTTCATCCTCAACTCTCCCTGTCGCCACGCCGGAGGAATAGATCTATATCTAAACCTCTAAACCATTCTCCACCACCATAGCCATCTTCCACCACTTGTAATAGTAGACCTCATCTCCAATTGGCGACATTATAAGACTATTTGTTATTAACTCTATGATCTCTATTATAATGTTTATGATTGTCGATTTCATCTCTATGTGTGAGTAATTCTCCTTGGGCTAAGGGATTCGGCCTAGCCATGTAGATTTTGTGCATGTTATTTATCATAGATGGGATCATGTATTAGTTTGTATGACTTTATGATTGTAGTACCCTCTCTTGCCTCAATCTAAGGACTTTTTAGGTACCCAAGACCCCGAGGATTGATCCAGGTAAAGGGAGTGTGAGTAACGACTGATCTGCATGATAGTAACCCCAGTGACAGAAAGGGTAGTACGACTGTATGTGAGGAACTTACTTGGGATTAACAGTGACATCACTATGCATATCATTAGTTATCTTTTTTCCATGGATGAGACTAGTAGGTTATTGCCATAAGCGGTTGCGGAGGCGATAACATTTATTGATGCACTGCCGACTAATACGTCGTAAACGTATCTATAATTTTTGATGCTCCATGCTTATTTTGTATCGACTTTCTTATGTTTTGTCTACACTTTGTGGTATTTTATATATTTTCTGGAACTAACCTATTGATAAGATGCCGCAGTTCCAGTTGCCTGTTTTCTACAGTTTTTGGTTTCAGAAAATCTAGTAAATAAATATTCTCGAAATTGGACGGGACAAAAGCCAAAGTCAATATTTTACCAGAAGAAACACGGAGTCTGGAGGGCAGACGAAGTGGGGCCACGAGTCGACCACAACATGTGGTGGCACGGCCAGGGGGTGGCGCCACCAGGTGGTGTCGGCCCCTCGGACGCCTACTGACCTTGCCCTTCCGCCTATATAAATCCCTCGACATAGAAACCCTAGAGGATCCAACCTCAATCCACGAAAAGTTCCGCAGCGTCGCTGCCACCAAAGAGGAGATTCGGGGGACAAAAGTCTTTGTTCCTACACCCTGCCGGGATGGGGAATTGTCCCCGGAGCCATCTCCATCGACTCCACCATCATCTCCATCGCCGTTGCTGACTCCCATGATAAGGAGGGAGTAGTTCTCCCTCGAGGCTAAGGGCTCTACCGGTAGCTATGTGTTCATCTCTCTCTATATGCGTGATCTTATTGTGATCATGAGCTTTGTAATCAAGTATATATACTTTGCTACTCAAGTTCTTTAATTATTGTAATCTTCGGTTATCCCCACGTGTGTGAAGTTGATAGTGTGCACACCGTGTGGAACTTAGGCTAAATATTATAGAAATACTTATCATGAGTATAATTTCAGTTGGATGTCTCTATGAAATTGTGGTGTTTGTTGGAACCATCTAGTGCTCAAAGTGACAGGGTTGGGGTTACCTAGATGGGGAATATGAACTTTAAGTAGAGCTTTTGTAGCCCTACCGTGGATTGGAGTTATCCAACCGGAGAGTAGTTCAGAGGAGTATAATGAAGAGAAGATATTTATATGAGAGTGTCCACCAGTGAAAGTATGATCCCTAGGACTTGTTTCTAAGCATTGAAAAACCATTTACAATCAGTCCTGTTACATGTTTGCTTGCTGCCATATTTATTCTAGATTGCAATTACCACTTATAATCATCCATATCACTTGTATTTCACTATCTCTTCGCCGAACTAGTGCACCTATACACCTGACAAGCGTATTGGGTGTGTTGGGGACACAAGAGACTTCTTTCATCTTGATTGCAAGGTTGTTTGAGAGGGATACCTTTGACCACTTACTCCCTGAGTTCGATAAACCTTGGGTGATCCACTTAAGGGAAACTTGTTGCTATTCTACAAACCTCTGAACTTGCAGGCCCAACATTGTCTACAAGAATAGAAGCGTGCATAGACATCAAGATCTTTTCTGGCGCCGTTGCCGGGGATCGAGGGCCTTTAGTATTTCCTCCCCGTCAAAAGCTCTTTTCTGGCGCCGTTATCGGGGAGGTAAGGTAAAAGGTACTCACATCCTCTGGCTACTAAGCTATCTTCTAGTACTGTTGCTGGTGTGTGAGTGCTCAAAGTTATTTCCTTTAGATTCTACAATTATATCTTTTTGTTTGTTGTTTTTATTTTCACTAGTTAGGATTAATGGAAAACAATAACAAAATTAGAGAGCTTTATAGTATTTATCTTGAGTTAGGACATGAAGTGTTTGAAGAGAAAATTAAAAAACCTATGGAACTTTATTTGCATGCTAATAGCAATGCTATTAGTATGAATTCTTTGAACACCATTATTGCTAATGCTATGGAAGAGTCTAAGCTTGGGGAAGCTAGTTTTGATTAAAATGATCTTTTTAGTTCCCCGGCTTTAGAGGAGAAAATTTGTTATGATGATACTATACCTCCAATATATGATGATTATGATATTTTTAGTCCACCTACTATTGAGGAGAAAATTAATTGTGATTACAATATGCCTCCTATATTTGATGATTATGGTGATGAGAATATTAATGATAGCTATTTTGTTGAATTTGCTCCCACTCTGATTAATGAGAATGACTATTCTTATGTGGAGAGTAATAATTATTATATGCATGTGGCTCATGATAAGAATGTTTTATGTGATAGTTATATTGTTAATTTTATTCATGATGCTACTGAAAGTTATTATGAGAGAGGGAAACATGGTTTTATGTACCTCAACAATATTAAGTTTTCCCTCTATGTTGAAAATTTTGAAGTTGCACTTGTTTTGCTTTCCTATTCTTGTTGCTTTGTGCTTTCATGACTTGTTTATTTACAAGATTATTTTTCATAGGAAGTGGGTTAGACTTAAATTTGTTTTATATTTCCTTCTTGATGCTCTCTTTTACTTCAAATTCATATTTCTTATGTGAGCATCATCGAAATTATCATGCCTATCTTAATAGTTATAAAGAAAGAGCTTTTGGGAGACAACCCATTATATTTGTGCTTTCAGTTTGTTTTTGTTTCTTTGAGTCTTGGAAGTTATTGCATCTGTAATAACCTCTCCTTATCCTTTTTGTTTGGTTTTTTTTGCCAAGAATAGCCTCTAATGAGAGGGAAGTAAGATATGGGAAGTTGCTGTCCCGAAACAGATTTGTGTGCTTCACTGTAAAAAAAATCGTAAAAAATCACAGTATGTCGGATTAAGCTGTAATTTTCTGAGATTATGCCCCAGGTTATTATATAAATTTTGTAAGTTTATAAATTTTCAATTTTAGCAACAGAAGGTCTTCGAAAAAATCGGTTTTTACCTTCTAGTCTGTTTTGACAGATTTCTGTCATTATTTGCATTTGCCTCTTAATCGGTTTCTTTTGAGTTCTCTTTGATCACTTGAGCTTTTAAAAGGAATTGCTATAGTAGCTTGTGTTTTAATGGAAGTTTAACTTGTGTTGAAACTAAAACCAAAGGCTTATTATCTTGAATACACTAATGTTGTTAATGAAGAATTGTGTGAGGTTTTGTATGAAGAAAATTTTCAAGTGTAGGGGAAGAATGATGCGATAAGATGAAGAATGGAAAAAGCTAAAGCTTGGGGATGCCACCCATGTCACCCCAAGAAATATTCAAGAGGTACAATCATCAAAGCTTGGGGATGCCCAAGGCATTCCCTTCTTTATCAATAAAAATCGCAGGTCTTCTTTTTAGACACTTTATTTTTATTGCTTGATGCACTATTGTGTTGTCCTTGGAGCGTCTTTGTTTTTGTTTTTAGTTTTATTTTGTTTGTTTTGCTGTAATAAGTTTTTTGGATCACAGCACACTTCTTTTGGAGAGAGACACGCTTTGTTTTCATTGTTTAGAACACTCAAGTTTGCACTCCGATTGTTCTGTGAGTGTTCACTTTTGCTAGCACTGCGTTTAGCTTTAGTTTTCTCATGCTTTATGCTTAGAACTTTTTTGTTCTTCTTTGTAAGTTTTTGAGACAATCTCGCTAGTATTTATTGATTATTATCTTTGTGAGTTGTTTCAAATAAGTCGATTGGTGTTGGAAAAGAGTAGGAATTTTCATGCTTATAGTGGTATAAAAGGAAGCTTGTTTTGACTGTGGCCTAGACTTTATCATGTCATGTTGGATGTTTCTTTGACCATATTCTTAGTGATTATTGTTGTAGCATGACTTGTTCCAAACAATTGAGATTGCTTTATGTGTCTTGAAAGAATCATGCGTTGTTTTAGCATACAAAAAGCATAATATTGTGGTATTCTCTTTTGATGCGTTATTTGGGTTGACTTGGCACATGCTTACACCATGTTATGACTATGAACCAGTCACCTTAGTCTCTATGATCATTTAGTTTTTGACTTGTGATACACTTTATGCTTTGATTAATATTTTTTTGTCGCTTTGCATGATTATGGCCATTATTGCTCTCTTAGTTGGTCGCTCTCAGTCTTTTGCTAGCCTCCACCTATAATGAGTATGATCTCTACTCGTGCATCCAACTCCCAAGAAACCAAGTTATTCCAAAGAGTCCACTATAAATTCCTATACATGGTGTGTTACACCATTCCAAGTATATTCAT